>OU744819.1:12104246-13304246 GCA_916614155.1 Mesoligia furuncula
AATGAGTTTTTGTTGATTCATATTCAACGAGTCTATGTCTCGATAAACCTCATCATTTACGCCAAAGATTGATGTCAGTAATTGTCCTAAGATTCCTCTTTTCTTTCTAGTTTGATTTACTTCCATTAAATATTCTTTAATTCGCTCAAATTTCGATTCTTCTTCGATTAAATAATGGTGTAACTGTTTACAATGTGATGTGTCACTTAATTCTTCCGCGTTTGTACATAACTGCCGGAATTTTGACGTTACTGTCCTCACTCTATAGAAATCTTGTTCTAAGTGTTCTCTCTCAAAACTTGTTTCTATTCGGAATATTCCTCTATTTATACTTGCTGTACCGATTTCTTCAATGTAGAATCCTGATGGCACCTTTTTTACCGAATATGTTAGTGCAGCTGTTTCCAATATTTGTAACATTATTAGTAAATATATGAACCATTTTGACATTACACTACATTTCTTAGATTGATCACTTTTACTTCTATGGTTTCTAACCACGGTAATGCTATTAGTTCGTACCACATTTGTTATATTTCCATCATTACAGCTTCCATTTGTTTGAATTGGTAATGGAATTAACGTGTGAATTGACCTCTTAAGAATTGACCCCGATGATTTTTGAAGAGTCACGACTCTTGTTAACTTATCATTTCCTGCGTGTATTTCCTTGACTTTTGCAAGTGGCCAGTTACTTGGACTGATTTTTTCATCTTTTATGATTACTAAAGTTCCTACCGTTAGGTTTTCTTGATTGGTTTTCCATTTGTATCGTTGTTGTAGTTGATGTAAATAATCTTTGGACCAGGTGTTCCAGAAATCCCTCTTCATTTTTTGAATACGTTTCCATTTGTTTATTAAATCCGTATTATTGTCTGACAGTGGATCCGGAATTCCTACTGATTCCCGTCCTATCAAAAAATGGAGAGGGATTTCTGGAACACCTGGTCCAAAGATCCGGCTCGAAGGACCAAAATGTGCACACAGACAGCTGCTAGTTGTTTATTGAGTGTGCTACAACTGCCGCTCCCTATGAACACAGAGTGGCTAGATAGAGGCAATAACGACCTAAGTTCCTACCCCTAAGCCCCTAACGCCTACAACCTAGCTCTTACAATTCAATGCCTACCTGTCTGACTAGCCCTAGTACCCTATCAGCCCTAACGCCCTAGCCCTAACATACAAACCATAACACAACGTACTAGTACTGTTGTGTGGGCAGGAAAGCCTGTTACCAGCGACCTAAGGCAACAGACCGGAGCGGGTAGGAAGGCAAGGTAAGTGTACCAGGTGCAATGTACACAGGAGGTGGATATCTCACTGCCGATCCCACAGACTCACAGGATCGATCGTACTGATGGCTAAAGGTGTCTTGGCCACAGTGAGGGGTAACTCGACGGAGAGGAATCAAACACGACTCCAGCTTGATGACTAATTTTATTTACAAAGTTTACATCTTATATACTAATTATAAACTAAATACACATAGATGCTTGTTTAGTGTGTGTGCCTTCCGTCATCCATGTGTGATGTTGTTGATGCAGCTATCTCTCGTAACTCGGTCAGACAAAGTGCTGATGCTGATCCGAACTTTGTACAATAAATGTTGTGATCCGTTGATTTAGCGATTAAGATGAAATTCGCTGTATTGCAATGTTTGGATTAGGGTTCCGTGGTGCTATGGTTCACTTGTGAACAGGCACTTGAAATATTCACAAAATACTCAGTTGTATTTTAACTTTAATAATAAATAATAAAATTAAAATAAAATAAATATTTAAGGGGGCTCCCATACAACAAACATGTTTTTTTAGGCGTTTTTGCCTTGTGGTACGGAACCCTTCGTGTGCGAGGCCGACTCGCACTTGGCCAGTTTTTTTTATATATACCTACAGATGTATATATAATAATAAATCCGAACAGTACCTCTGTCTGTTTGTTTAAACGCGCTAATCTCTGGAACCACCAGTCAGATTTTAAAAATTATTTTTGCATTTGGTAGCCCAGTTCTGAAGGAAGGCTATATAATACGCTGTTTAACATCACGCTAAGACCTCAGGGAAATTAGAAGTATTTTGACAGATGGTTCTTCAAAAAATTACGAGAATTGCCCCTCTGGGGGCCTAAAAAGGTCATGTTGCGAATCGAACTCTTTACAGTGCAGCATATCACCTTCTTTCGGAACATTAATTGTAAGTATTCTAAATTCTAGTATTTTCTGTCAGGTTTGACATCTCTTCTTTACTTTGGATTTTTGCTATTGAATGGGAAAATAAACTGTGGCTACCTACCAGCGCGTTTTAGCCTGGGTTGCATCATCTTACTTTAACTTTAATAAACGTCAAGTCTGTCAAACTGCATACAAAAATCACCGGTTATGGTTAAAGTTACGGTTAAAGTCAGATGATGCAACTCAGACTAAAG
Organism: Mesoligia furuncula; assembly: GCA_916614155.1. Lineage (NCBI taxonomy): Eukaryota > Metazoa > Arthropoda > Insecta > Lepidoptera > Noctuidae > Mesoligia > Mesoligia furuncula. The sequence goes on from OU744819.1 coordinate 12,106,671, forward strand.
TGTGTTAGTTAAGATCAGTAATAGATCACTTTGGAGAATCACAAAAGGATAACATTATGATTTATAATATTGCGAAGACAGTGCGTGTTTTTCTTTTTTTCGCCGTACTACGTAGGTACAATCAAAGAGATTGGGATTGGATTTGGATTGGATTGATTGGTATTTTAGCATAGACAACTGAAAAACGCTTCACCAATGGGATTTGATACGATTAACTTAACAGTTAACTGTCCAATATGTCATCATTTTATGATTCTGCCAAAGTGGCCTTTTTAGGGCCTCTGATCTCTATCTCAATCTGTCAAAAAATACCTACAATTTCTCATTGAGGTATAAAGTACTTACGCACTAGAGCTGGTATTGCGAACAAAATATGTTGTGCAGCGTGGCGCGCGGGAAGTGGTGGGGAGTGACTCATCATTACGCATAGATTACCGCGCAGACTAAAGGACTTCTGGTCCATGGACCACAAAGCGTGCTACAAATTATCGATTCGCGCCGGCCACTCTAGTACGTAAGTACTTATATCTCAATGCAATTTCTCAACATTTTTTACAAGTTTAATTGTCGCTGTTTTTTTTGCGGAAGGGAAGTCATCTAATGACTCCTCCCGCTTTGGGAGGAGCGGAAGGGAGTGTCAGACTCTTACTGACTAAAACCCACCCGTGTTCCTTCCTTAGCCCTTTATGTTCCGGGCCAGCGGTAACCCTTTCGGACAATCCCGCTGACCTGGCAGGCTTCGGCCCTTAGCGGCCCCTTCCTCAATGCTGACTCTTTGAGGCGCGCGTGGAACACGTACGCGCCGTCCGGCGCGGGCCTGGTCCTGATCGGACGGTGAGCTACCCATTACTCTCCGCCCGCATGCCCGCGCCTACGGTGGCCGGGAGTCGTCACGCGGCTCCCGACGCCCGGGGCGTCCCCCGCGGCGGCTGAGACGGGAGGCTCTCTCCCTGAACCGTCCCGCCACCTCCTTCGCTAGCATGACTGCTTCGCAGAAGGAGGTGACTGCCTCCCACTCCATCTCGCCTGCGCGATTGCGACTAGATTTTGAACATTTCTTAATTACGGGCATTATCTTTTACCTAACATGACCTTCATGACCTTCAGACTTATGACGTTCCCACTCCTGGGACTCGAGCCTCCTCTCTGCGAGAGGTTGAGTGAGGCACAGATACCACCTACCTAGATACCTTTAGCATTATAGAGATCTAATTCGAAATTTGAAGATTTAATTTTCAACTTGGACTCGTAAAACTACCTTGCACGACCATCTTCATCGAATCTTAATAAAACAGAGACTTAATATGTCAGTCTTGTCAGATAATTTCAGAGTTGTCTAACCTAACTTCAACCGTCTTATTACAAAACGAGGTCTATCTTTAGACCTAGCCTAAACCTTCGAGCCAGTTACTGTATTTTGAACTTTATTCCGACAAACGTAAAGTTTTTAATGCAAAATTGACAACTTAGACTCGAGTTTAACGAAATTTTTTGTAATAAGAACTTTAACTTTGTCGGATTATAGTTCGAAATTTTAAAATGACTTGATGGTTTAAACCTGGGTTTAAAGATAAACATTGTTTTGTAATAAGGCCGAATATGTTTTATTAAGATACGATGAAGATGGTCGTGCAAGGTAATTTTATGAGTGAAAGTTGAAATCTTCAAATTTCGAATTAGGTAGGTCTCTAAGGTCAAATACGCAAAATACGCGCATTGACGTGGAGTTGCGGACACCAGGCCGTATTACCTATTATTACTTATACAGGGTTATTGGTAAAACATTAACAACCTCTTAAGAGGTCATTGTACTCATCATTATGAACAACTTTTACTATGGGACCAAGCCAGAAATCGCGAAAAAAAAAATCTGCTGTTCCCTATTTATGTTCGTATCTACAACTTGTCAAAATGTAGGGTCGAAATATTAAAACACTAGCTGCGCCTCGAGGTTTCACCCGCGTAAATGTCGATCCCGTTAGAATATCAGGATAAAAAGTAGCCTTTATTATGTTAATCCAGGGTGTCAGCTACCTCCACACAAAATTGTATCAAAATTGGTGCAGCCGTTTTAGCGTGAAGAAGTAACAAATATATAAACACACATACACCCCCCCCTACACACATACACACACCCACAAACTTTCGCCTTTATAATATTAGTGTGATTTTGATAGTTTTAAATTGTATTACACTATCACTGACCTCTATCATTATAATACAGGTCAGTGTACACTATGCTTACCCATGTGATGGTAAAATATGGAGAACTATAATATAAAGAAAAATATCAAAGATAAAAAGAAACTTTGATGTATTACCCAATATTTGCAAATAAATAAATAATTTATAACTTACGAAATTACCCCCGAGAGTCTCCAGTGACTTATGTCGTAACAAGATCGAAATATTAAAACATTAAGGGGCTTAAAGGACCTTAACGCAAAAAACGCAAGTTTTGGAAACAATGAAAGTATATGATCGATTACAGTAAACAAAATCAGAAAAATAATGATATTCTTCAGGATATATGCTATACGATAGAAAAAAAACTGGCCAAGTGCGAGTCGGAATCGCACACGAAGGGCAACCACAAGGCAAAAACGCCGAAAAAACCATGTTTGATGTATGGGAGCCCCCCTTAAATATTTATTTTCTTTTAATTTTATTATTTATTATTAAAGTTAAAATACAACTGAGTATTTTGTGAATATTTCAAGTGCCTACCTGTTGCCATTTTTGATATCGAGCAAAAAATGGCAAAAAAACGCGTTTGTCGTATGGGAGCCCCCCTTAAATATTTATTTTGTTTTGTTTTTAGTATTTGTCATTATAGCGGCAACTAAAATACATAATTTGTGAAAATTTCAACTGTCTAGCTATCGCGGTTCTTGAGATACAGCCTGGTGACAGACAGACTGACAGACGGACAGACGGACTGACGGACTGACGGACAGACGGACAGACGGACAGACGGACAGAAGGACAGACGGACAGACGGACAGACGGACAGACGGACAGACGGACAGAAGGACAGACGGACAGACGGACAGCTTAATAATAGGGTTCCGTTTTTACCCTTTGGGTACGGAACCCTAAAATCATGAAGATTCTTTTAAAAAGTTCTTTTTACAATAAAAACCATACTAATATACATACAATCATTCTGATTTTTTGTCAAATTATTCTACTAGCAACATACTAAAACACTAGTGTTTTAATTTTTTAGTCCAAACAATAGTTTTTTTTTATAATTAAATAATTGCTTCATATTTTACACAAACAGCGTTGTGTCATCGCGCTTCTCTTTATTTTCTATGCAGTCGGACAGTGACCGCGCTTTAGGTCATGTAAGCCACTTAAAAGATTTCAATATCTATCGTTTCGCCATAATGACGACTATGTTCTTACTTATTAGTTGCGAAGTTAAAATTAAAGAGTCGTTTTCTGGGCTAAGGGCATTCTCGACAGCATCTATTTAAAAGGGTTCGCAACGCGGCCTTGGTCGACTTGGATTAGGAAAATACATTCTCTCCAATATCGAGAGTTCGAGACGTTAACGACATGCACGGTTCAACCTTTGAACTTTCATTAATATTTTGAACATTGGTCAACCGCTAATCGTTAGGAAAAGTATGTAAGTAGGTACACCATTAGTATCGCCATACAACGTGGCAATGCTGCCAGCCTTTTGGCCATTTTTTTATTTAAGTAATGATATTAAAAATACAGAGGTGTTAGGTACTTAAATCGAAACTCGCCAAACTTTTACGTTTGATGGCGTGAGGCCCTCTTTTACATAACAATGCACTACCTTATTACATACCTACTACTTATAATTATATTATACTGATATGGTTTAATAATAATAATAATAATTTGTTTATTTTCACTTCAAGATACAAACATCAGTGTAGCCCTGGCTCTTGTACTAGGTGGTCCTGTATCACAAGAGCCAGACCTCTCAATTTACAGAGAATATGATATAGAAGCGCGATAGACAAAAATGAGATTCGTTTTAGTTATAGCATGCATTAGAAGGTAAGTTTACAAATATACAAGATAAAAAAAAACAAAAAAAGTAATAATAATAAAAGAGTTTACAATTAAAAAAAATATAATAATAATTAAGTTACCACTGCGTTGTTCGTATGTGTGTGGGGGTGTGTGTGTGTGTGTGCAGGGTGTCTGTGTGTGCGGTGTGTATGTGAGGTATGTGTGTGTGTGCGTGAATGTGACAGGGTGTCATGTAACGCTGCCGAATAAATCCTCTTGGATGAGGCAATCAAACTCGGGATGGCGTATCGGTGGTATCTTCGCAGGCATTCGTGAAAAAGGAACTTGCGGACGCTAAGTACTTTGGCTTTTTCGTATACTTCGGTCGTGGGCGTCCGGTATTTCAGTGACAGGAGCACTTTTAGCACCGCACGCTGAGCCCGCTCCAGCTCGACCATGTGGGTCTTGCCTGCCGCCCCCCAGGCGCAAATAGCGTATCCCAAGACACAATGGCATAAGGCTTTATATGTTTGCAACAGAAGTTTTAAACTAGCAACATGTCTCAGGGTTTTAAAGATATGGATCAACTTGCGTACTCTTTCGTAGCCGGGATATGTTGTGTCCAATTAAGGTTGTCATCAACGATTACTCCTAGATATTTAATGGAATTCACTCTGTCTAGCTTGGGGCACATGCAGGATGAGAAGTTATTGCTATTCCTATTGCAAGGAAACGTGTGGCAGATAATATTAAAGTTTTTGGGGCTTCCTGCTCTGGTCTTACTAAAACATAGATATTTTGTCTTGGAGGTGTTTAGTGATAGCAGACTATCTCCCAGCCAAGCTGTTGCTTGCGAAAAACCCGCATCACAGACTGTTTGCAGACCTTTCCATGACCTTTCATGGAACAAAATAACTGTGTCGTCGGCAAACATCATGACATCGGCTTTATTAATTGTGATTTAATCTTATACAATGTAATCTGCATTCGCAATTTATTTGCCAAAAATGTAAGCAAATATGAGTTTATGGAAAAATAACTTTAAACCCTACACAGTAAAGTTCAGTTTACTCTACAACTTCAAACATTTTTATAACTTGTCGAAGTTGTAGTGTAAAACTGTTCCCGTAGACGAATTTTTTGATGACCTATGATTATTTTGCTTATGTTTACATATAAATGTACATATTATTATTATTTTAAATACTAGCATAATATAGATTAGGTGAATATTATACCATAAATGAATATTATACTTTTCCTAATGATCTATTGCTTAAATCGCAACAGGGCCAAATTCAAAGCATTTTTTTCAAATAAAGCAATTACAGGCACTTTTGAATTTTCAAGGGGTCGCTCAGCCCGTCACCCCGAAGTGTTCAGCGGGATTGTCCGAAAGGGTTACCGCTGGCCCGGAACATAAAAGACTAAGGAAGGAACACGGGTGGGATTTAGTCAGTAAGAGTCTGACACGAGAGTGTCAGACTCTTACTCTGGGTGGAGTGGAAGGGATTCCGCTTCACCCAGAGTCGGAGGCGTCATTTGATGATTTCGCAAAAAAAAAGGTCCGGTCAATCAGGAAGATGAAGCTAGCATAAACTCCATTGACACTCTTTTAAAACAAAATAATATCATCATCATCATTTCAGCCGTTAGACGTCCACTGCTGGACATAGGCCTCCCCCATTTTTGGGGGGGGTTTGCCATAATCGCCACGCTTGGCAGGCGGGTTGGCGATCGCAGTATGGTATGATGGTGGAATGCATAGAGAACGCTGCTGCCCATTCTCTGGTACGACCCTTAGTCGCCTTTTACGACACCCACGGGAAGTAGGGGGTGATGCTATTCTTTAAGTCCGGCACCACACAGACACAGTAAAAAATAATATGTTTACAAAATATTGGTTACACATTCATGTTGAAATCAAATTATGCATGTGAGAACGATGCAGAAACAAAAGCATTCGTAATGAAACGGTTTGAAAAAATCAATTGAAATATTACTTAAATTAAATTAAAATAAGCCATGGCAGCCAGTGCCGGATGAAGACTTCTTGATCCTCTAAGCAATCCACGCCTGTAGGCCCTCCTATCCACTAGTCGCCGCGTATTTTTCCAAAACTTCGACGAGCGATTTGTAAAGATTGGCGCACATCTCTAGGGTGACTTTTGGGTCTTGTAATATCTTGCTGATAAACAGCCTTGCCTTCCATGTGTTAGCAAATACTGTTTCGGTACTGTTTCTGCCTTATGGTGCCCCCCGAGACGTGATGCCCTAAGCAATGCTAATCCGGCACTGACGGCAGCTCTCACCAACCCAGTTACTGGATAATACGATACCCCTTGATAAGACTGGTTGTCAGACTTTCGGACTTCTGACGACCCGTAACGACTGCCGAAACCCTACAAATGACAGCCGGGACCAACAGCTTAACGTGCTTTCCGAGGCACAGAGGTGGTCTTGATATTTTGTAAAGATGGTCATCCACGGACCAACCGCGGCAAGCGTAGCTTAACCTGATCGATCGACCCGTGCGGCTGTTATTACTTAGCCACTCTCAACATCCATCTGCCTAGCCTTTTCCCAACTATGTTGGGGTCGGCTTCCAGTCTAACCGGATGCAGCTGAATACCAGTATTTTACATGGAGCGACTTCCTATCTGACCTCCACAACCCAGTTACTGTGTAATACGATACCCCTGGTAAGACTGATTGTCAGACTTTCGGGCTTCTGACTACCCGTAACGACTGTCAAAGATCCACGAATGACAGCCGGGACCAACGGCTTAACGTGCTTAGCCACTCTCAACAACCGGGTAGAAATCCAGTCGCCAGGCTTCTATCTACTAAAAAAATCCTTGATGGAATACCCATTAGCACTGCCTGACCAGGGGATCGAATCTAGGACTTTTCGCTCAGCAGTCGCACCGGTCGCCAGTACAAACATAATATACAGGGTTATTGGTAAAACATTAACAACCTCTTAAGAGGTTATTGTACTCATCATTATGAACAACTTTTACGATGGGACCAAACATGGAATCGCGAAAAAAATCAGCTGTTCCCTACATTTATGTTCGTATAACTCGTCAAAATGTAGGGAACAGCTGATTTTTTTTGTAAATTCTGTGTAAATTTTCATGTTTCTTTAATGAAAAGTAGGTAGATAATAAGTAAGTACCTCTTTTAGCTGCGAAATCGCCTCAGCCTCCATGCCGAGATGTGGCTTGGAGACATCTCCGCTGATCGCGAAGAGCTTGTCCAGCTGCCGGTGGTTGCGAGCGCGGACGTTGTCGAACACCTGCAAATAAACATGGTTATAGAATAAGCTTTATAAGGCTCAATTTACATCGCCGCGGAATGGAATGGAAGCGAAGTTTTTTTGTACAAAGCATTATGAACTTTATGTCAATAGTGTAACGCACAAATTAGATTAGATAAACGCATACGGGACGCGCATCTTTTGGAGAATTAGCGCGCATTCTCGGGAATTCCCGCCGTAACAAGCTCATATCTAGTTTGTACGTTAGACAATTGACATAAAGTTCATTTTGCTATAACGAAAATTCGATTCCACTCCGTTCCGCGGCGGTGTATATTGAGCCTTAGGCACTAGCTTTCGTCCGCTCCTTCATCCGCATGGAAGTCCATAAACCACAAGCACACACAAGACAGAACCGCCAGCACATCAAGCTCCTACAATCTGTCAAATTACTTTAATAGATTTTCAACTTTATCGCTAAAGCATAAGGTTCAAAGTTGATTGGGAAAATTTGTCAGTTTCGGGTAGCTTGACGTGCTGGCGTCTGTACGTTGGGGTTAATTTGACGTTCTTCATAATCAAATTCTGCGCCATTTTCTTCTGTCCCGATGACGCCGCGACGTCAGCATTAAGAACGTCATTGTCAAATAAGCCGCGAATTTCATTCGTGCAGTCTTGTCCCAACGTCGAACTTACCCTAACATACTCAAATGTGATAGTGTAGCTTTCTGTCACTGAAAGACTTCGTAATTGGATCAGTAGGTACTTGCAGAGATTGACTGTTTACAAACATAAAAACAAAACAATTTATAAACAAAAAACCTAAGTATCCCCTTTAGAATATCACTTCAGCTTCCGACCACCGTTTCTTGTTCCCTCGACACATCCCGTCTAAGGGTTTCATCCCGGGAGTCTCGGTCTCGAAAATTTCGAGAGACTCGACGATTTTTTGGTTTTTCGAGACTCGAGACTAGTCGAGACTAACAATTTCGGTCATGGGAATAACGAGACTTTTGAGACTTGAGACGCGGGTTACTTTTTATCCGACTGCACGACGCAAAGGAGTGGTACCTAATGTGTTCATCAGCCTATGTAGGTATGTATGTATGTATGTATGTTTGTTTGTATGTTCCTTTGAAGCACTATACGGACCAAACGCCGATTTTTATGATTCACACGTTAATCGATTCCTCTTAGTCTGGCGAGTGTCACTAAATACATGATGTTCGTGAAAATTCAATATGGCGACTACTGGACGCCATATTAAATACTTTTTTTTAAATTTTTTTTTCGAACCTATCGAGTGGGGTATCAAAATAAAGGGTTTTAAAAGGTTATTACAAAAATATATACAACATATATACTTTAAAGCAATTCGAAGTGACAAATTGTAAAAAATACCTATCAAGAACTAAATCGTCTGCGAAATCTTTCACATTTGTAAACTAAAAAGCTGGCGGTAAAAAAACGTAAGTTAAAAAAAAAACTGAAAAGCTAAAAACAAGCCCATTTTAAATTAAATAAAAGTTGGAAGCAGGCGGGACCCATTTGAATTTGAAAATATAATAAAAAAAATGGTACAGTATGGGTCCCGCCCGCTTCCAACTTTTCCAGCTTTTCAGTTTTTTTTTATCTTAAGTTTTTTTACCGCAGTCGGGATTTTTTATTTTTTTTAATAACTTTTTTATTTTGTAATAAAATTACGTCCTCTCTGTCTGAAACCACATTAAACGCCCTTTGTTTCTTGCGTGCCCACTACAAAAATGATGGATTTATTATTAGTATCAGACTCCTTTATTTCATTTAAACACAAATTATGAATTACATTTTAAAATATTTTTATAAACAAAAAGATAAAAAAACATTTTAAAATATAAAAAAATACCTAGTAACCCACAATCGGGAACAGGGTCCAAACTAACGGCGGTCAGGGCTCCAGAGAGAGGAACCTCCTAACAATGCGAGCCGTGTCGATAGGTACCGGTTTCTGAATCAAACCCTTGATCCAGCTGCCCAACGAGAGCCTCCTCAGGTGTTGGTCGAGGCTTTTTCTTTTTATCCTGGAGAAATGCTCATGCATTCTGCACTACCACGGGGAGATAGTGCAGTTATAGGGGACTCTAACCCACTAAAACTCCACGGTGTCCTCCTCTGCCGCTTACGGCGGGAACACGGGCACGCGTTAGCACTCATCCGTGAACCCGCCGCGGCTGTCCGTTACCGGACCCTCCTCTGGGGAGTAATCCCTATCACCGGCGCACCAGAACACATAGCACGCCTTGACCACCCCAGGGACCAAACCAGCACATAGGCGCCAGACGACCCCGTGTCTGGGTGGTCCCCCTGCGACGGGTCAGGTCATTGGCCCCGCCGCCTGCCAATTTTCGGCCGCAGAGGATAGGGAGAGCGGCCAACGTCATACCAACACTCCTCCTCCCTTGCGGCCCACCGCGTCCGCCATCAGACAGTGGCGACCCCGTCAAGGCCGCGGAAGGTAGGGAGAGCGGCGTACCGCAATACCGGCACTCCTCTCCCGCCGCGGCCTCCAACCCTCAGCCGCGATGCCTCCCATACGACAGTAGTAGTGATACGCTGGTTCTGGCGCACCGATCTGAGGGCGGGTGTGCCAGAACCCCAAAACCTAAAAAAAAAAAAAAAAAAAAAAAAAAAAAAGGTTTTGGGGTGCTCTGATCACGTTTCTGCGATCCGTTTTTGCGTAGGATGCGCGGTTCCGGAGATGTGCAAATCAATTAGCTGATTTATCTAATTGATTTCCGGTGCTACTAACCCTCATTAGTGTTTCATTGTTAATCCTCTTATCTATTCAACCTCGTGCACCCTCATTAGCGATGCATTGTTCGCCTAATCCTTGCATTCCTTGGCGTTCTTATCTACTATTACTCATTGCTAACCCTCAACTGCTTTTCTGAATCATCAATAAAACACATTCCTTCATTTTATTACAACATTTTATTTCTTATTTTCTACAAAATATGTGCGGAACATTTCATCCACTAAAATATCATTGTACAGTGTGTTCCCCGTAAATATGTTCGTAAAACTATGCATTGAACATCCCTGAAACTTATATAGCAAATACATTAAGCAATATTCACCACAAACTGAAGTCCAATCATTCTGAATCCTATCAACATTCCAGCCCCATCTTTTGCAATTCCTTTTTAAAAACTCGAGATAATATTGCGTAGGGGTTCGTCCATATGAATCAAAATATTGACCGATGCCATTCGTATCGATATGTACAGCTACCCAGTGTGAGCCTGGTTTATCATCCGTATCCAAATTGCATATTATATACGTCGGTACATGGGTATACATAGGTAGTCTATTAGCAGCATAAACATTTTTTTCTAGACTGGGATGGATCTTTTTTAGATGTTGCTGTATTTCTAGTGTATCCATGATATTACTGCTATTAACAGATTATTACAGTACCAATCTGTTCAATGGTCGCCATAGGAATGTTCAATTATAGTGATTTTTGTAAATATATCGCATTCTTTTGAGTGACTCAGAAAACAAGCTGATGCCTGATGGGAACAATGTGCGATAACTTTGTTGACTCATAGAGTCACTATCAGTTTCGTTGAACTTAGGAATTTGCTTTAGATAAGAATGGTGCTATATAAGAGCGAACAGTTGCAGTCATGAAATCAGTCTATGGTCGTTTGACCACAGTGAATTGTATACCGATACTACGTTTGTGGTACTTCAGCGCATCAATAATCATGGAGGTAAGTGTTTATTCTATTGACAAACTTACTTGTATATCTTTTGTTGTTTCCTAACGTGTGTGTGTGTGTGTAATCACAATGTAAACAAATTGATATTAACATGATATCTCTGTTGTTGCAGAGATCATTCAGCTTCGCAGACGATAATGAAAATACCTATAAACAGTATTACTACTCACCGCTCTCCCCTCAACATGAAGAAGAGGGCGATGATATCGTCATTAATAACACATGCGATGGTGGAAAAAGGAAATCGCAACCGATAGATAACTTTTTTGAAGTGGTGCCAAAAATAAAAAAGAAGAAACAGTTATCGTCAACCGTGGCACGAGCCGCTAGAGATGGTGTATCATACATTTCTACTAATTCTGACGACGGAGCCCAAGCGACGCATCTCATAAAAATTGAAATGTACGATATGAAGAAGCTATGTAAGATTCCAACTACCGATCATTGGAAGCACGCTACCACGAGGATTAAATATTATGTAAAGAATAATAAGGATAGCATCTACGACAACACAAACGGCCTCGTATACAATATTACAAAGACAATAGCAGAAAGTGAAAACGTTAAAAAATACTTTTTTAACAATGATAGCCATTAGCTGATTAGTGAATGTGATTCTGTTTACTTAAATTACTTCTGTGTACTCATTTATATTAATAATGAGGTGTGTACAGGGAGCTGTCGTCTTGTGATGCTGAGAGAAAGCCAACAACAGAAGGAAGAGATGAGTGTGGTACACGTGTACAGAACACGTTATTGAATAGCAAAGCTACAACACTGAGTGGAGAAGAAAATGAGAAAAATATGCAGTACACAAGAGCTGAATATCCATTCTTCAGTTCAAAATCTAGACGGTTTCTCAGTTTTGAAGGCTGGCCTCTCGTTATGCTACAGAAGCCTGAAGATCTTGCAGAGGCCGGTTTCTTTTATACCGGCCACGGAGACAGGGTCAAGTGTTTCCATTGTGGTGGCGGTTTAAAAGATTGGGAAGATGATGATGATCCTTGGCAACAACATGTTCAGTGGTTTAGTCAGTGTGCTTATGTAAAGTTTAAACTCGGACAGTGTTTTGTATAAGACTAAATGGAGGTTTTTATAGAAATAAAAAATGGTATACTAAATACAATTTGTTTTATTTAATTTTATAATGTTTCCCATAGTTACATAGACAACATGCATTACACATAACACATAAATCTAACACACAATATAACCTTAACATATAACCTTAACTACTATAGTCTACAGTAACATTTCTGTTTTTATCTATTTCAATAATGTTATCAAACTCAGCATAAACAATGCAGTTAATTGTTTGTATTAGTGAGGATTCAAATCGTACTTCTAATCTTACACTACCATGCTTTATGAGATTCCAATGAGTTGATGAGTTAGCTGATAAATCAGGAGTTAAATCAAATGCTAATAGGCAGTTACCTTTGGCATATTGTTCATGAGAGATTGCATTTCCTTCATTAAGAAAGTGGATACCAGTTCCCGAGAACAGAGTATGATATGCTGATGTAAATATACTATTATTAAAAGATGGTTGCAAAGCTTTTGAAGGTATTTGTTGACCATCAATATATAAGCTGAAAGAATTAATACCATAGTTTTCAAAATTAAATGGATTTTTAGTAAGGGAACCATTAAATGCAGAATTATTCACAAACCCTATTATACATCTTTTGGGTACCTGTCCTAAGAATATATTATCAAGAGTTTTTCCTTGAACACCCGAAGGAATTGTTAAAACTTTGACTTCAGCTCGAGTAATAGGATATTTAGCAGTAGTAGAAGCCAAAACTTTCTGATGTGCAAGTAATACACTTGGATTAATTCGTGCTCTTCGGACAATAAGAGTTGCATCTGTAATGCAAACTTTAAACTTTACATCGTTTGACCCAGCAATTAAATTAAAACTCTCTCTTGATCGAACTAATTTTACACTCATTTCAACACCATTAATTAGAAATTTATCTTGATTGAAAATATCACCATGAAGATGTCCAATCATTTCTACTTCCTTACTTTCAGTAACTAATTCTTGTCTTTTAACAAATCCTATGTTTTTCCCATCTGTAGAATCCATTTTTCCTGCTGTATCCTCATACCAAAGACTACAAGTAAGATGAGATTGTTTAGCAGCAGGAGCATAGTTTAAAAGGGTTTCCATGTATGCTCGATAGGCATAGGTATTATTAGGTGGTGATACAAGTTTTTGGTTTAAATAAACATCAAGTTGACTAAAAAGTGAGTGCAACCAATTATTTACAGGTGCTACTACTGTAGTCGATACCAAGTTAGTTGAATCTTGATTTAATACTTTTGCCTTTATGTGGAGTAATGTATGAGACAAATCTATGTAGTCATCGCCTGTACCAGGAACTTGAAACTCGATAGGTCCATCATCAGCAAGAGATGAAATTGGTTTATAGTGTATCCACAATCCACTTTCAATGCTTGTTTGTGTAGACGGTAGTGCAAACAAATCCAATTCTGACTTAGCGCACTCACAAGAATGATTATGAAGAAAAGACATATTTAATTTGAAAATATATCTTTGATATTCTTTGGTTTTAAACCAAGTTTTTTCGCAGCTTTCACTTTAGCAGCTAATGGTGGAATGAACGAGGACAGTCGTTTTCTTTTAGTTATATACCCAGATCCTGTCATGTTAAATCGATCAATTTTGTCATCAGCCTTTCGTTTTAAGTTTGTACTAACTTGCTTTAGACGATCTTTTATTGAGGTTTCCATAGGACGCGCTTGAACCATATCCGATAAAAGACCAACTCCAGCGTTTAATGCCTCCTTACCAATCACTCGAGCACCACTTGAAAGTAAAGGTAAAACTGATCTAAATAAACCCCCTAAGAAGCTCCCAATACCATGACCGCGTTGATATGGTGAACCCTTATAAATTACTCCAACTCCTGATCCAGCTTGATGTGTATAATAATTTTCATATGGACAATTATGATGATCACGAAGAGAATACATTATTACAATTTTCGGAAATGTAGTTTAATACACACGGTTCCAAACTGGAATGGTATTTTTTGTCCTGTGCTCGATCTTATATCTATTTCCAACGTATCGAACTCTCTTCGCATAACAGGTAAGTAGTGAGGTGGAGAGAAAACATACATTTTATTTGCACCATAAATATATTTTGAAGGATCTAATGAAATGATTCTTAATAAAGGAGTCATAACATCGCCCACGATCTGAGGATCGATTATGTCGCAATACACAAATAGTTGAGATGGTAACCCTAAGTGTAAATTAGCAGGGCACTTTCCAAAATTTCTTTCCAAGAGATTTTTATTTGGTTCATAGCCTAGTTGTAAACTTAATTTGGGTGATAATGTAACGGATGTTATATTTTTATCCAAAACAGAAACATACACAAATTTTGTTATTTCATCTTGACGAAATGTTAATTTCTCTCTGATACCATTTAACGCTTTTAAAATATGCTCGACGTTATCATAGTTGGTAGCTGGAATATGTTTTTTGTAGTACACTGTTGAGGGTTTATCTTCAGTAGGCATTAACATGGTTTTTGTAATGTATATAACATTTTCATGATCTTGAACAGTAAACATTGTACATGGATATTGAAACTCGACAACTCCAACCGACCATTCACCTTCTAATTTAATAGCTTTTGGTAATTTTGTTGAAAAATTTGTGGTCTTGTTATCAGGAAAGTAGTCCATTGAACTATTGCTGAGCAAAGTTAAATAAAAACTTTCTTTATTCATATTTCTTTTAAACTAGAAGCTAAAACCCAACTGTTAAATTTATCTGGATAACCTCTCCACTTCACTAATACTTCTTTTCTGTGGCCAGAATAACGAGAGTCAATTATTTTATCTATTTTATATTGTGAGGTGGGGTTGTAAGTGACCTTCTGTAATTCTCTTTCATAAAAAGTACCAACTATTGGTTCATTTTGTAAATCTGTTACTGTATATACAACCCATGGAGATCTATCAATTATTGAAGATATAATAAATATTTCATCACTCCAATTTGATTCATACCCTTTTTGGAAAACATGTTTATATTTAGTTATTCGGACATAATCACCCACATTAAATTTTGGTTTTGGGTGTTCTAAAGAAAGTTTGTTTGACCTCCTATCATAAAGATTAGTCCAAACTGTCATAATATTGCTGGAGTTTACATCAGATGGGCACATCCTAATACTAGAGTGAATGCTGTGATTATAAGAGTATATTAAATCTTGTAAAACATCTATGTATCTATAAGTATTATTATGAGTGAAATAACGCCACATTTTCATTTTTAGAGTTCTTTGAAATCGCTCAACAATACTGGCCTTAATATCAGGATTGTTGGTGGTATAGTAATTAATCTTTTTGGATTTAAAGTATTTTTGTACATCTTTTGAAACAAATTCTGTACCTTTGTCAGATTGTATGTGAGTAGGTGTTGAATTACTTTCAGTAAATATACTTTCAAAGCATTCTTTAGTTGTTTCTGAGTTTTTTTTAATCATTGATCTTGCAAAAGCATATTTACTAAATACATCAATAACACAAAGTATGTAGTTGAAACCATCATTATATTGAGAATAAGTTCGCATATCACTTAAATCAGCTTGCCACAGTTCATTAATATTTGATAGAATGTACCTATTACGCGGGAATTTTTTCCGAATAGGTTTATGTAAAGTGTATGTTTCTTGTGATTGTAACCATTCCTTTACTTGCTTTTTATCCATTTTACCCTTCATGGCTTTTGATAATTTATCAATACTACTAAAACCAGCGGGGTTAGATGGGTCATAATAAATTCTATTAATTTCTTCTAGTACGGGGTCCATTTTTCCCAATCGACCTTTTTACGTATTTTATTTATAAATTTTTTATCTCCACTGTTCGGTGTAGAAAACTCTTGATCTTCAATCTCCGAGGTTTTGTTCAGATCTTTTGCTTGAAGCTGATTAATAAACTCACATCTCTTTGGGTTTCCGATATAAGTGAGTGGTACTTTAATATCTTTTAATGCTTTAGCAAATCTATCCCACCCAACTGGATCACTTCTTTTTAAGGGTCTTAGTGAATCATTTATTAAATCAACAATATTACTTCCAGGAATTTTTTCATTATCAATTATGACTGTGCCTTCATTATCCCAATGTATTTTACTTTTATTTGTTCCAACTAAGTTTAATAATAACTCACCTTTTTTATTGTAACTTTTTGGTATTAAACTGAGTATTTGAGTTGGTGTGTAAAGCGGATTTGTGTTATTTTCTTTACTTTTCATGGATCCGTTCTCCTCTAACAAAGATTCAGCATCAACTATACTTTTTAGTTCTCTATCTTTATTTTTAAAGTCAATTTTAGACTCATTTAGATCTTCATTAGATGTATCAGAATAAATTGGTAATCTGAGTGGTTGTCGATCCTCTTCGGTAAAGTGAAGGTATCTTTGTAGTGTTTGTAAATATAACATCCACTTCTTACGGTCTTCCGTCTTACTATTCATAATATTTTGCATTTCAATATCTAATCGAGACAAATTACTATTAACCTTATTTTCTTGTTTTAATTTTTCAATCAATCCAGGTTCAATAAGTATCATTTTCTTTGCATTTTCCATGTTAACTGGCTAGTCCACTTACTAATCCACTCAATATTGCACCTAATATTATTGGTAAGAAAGCCCCTCCTTTTTGTATGATTATATTTTTTCTTAGTTTATGTTTACACTTATGCACCAGTTTACGGAGTATATTTTTGTGTTTATTCAATTTTTGTTTATCTTGATCTTTAAGAGGCACTTTTCCTTGTAAAACGTTATGAATACATTCACAAATACAGTTTATTTCTTCTTCATCACATGTTTTAAGTAACGCTTTTTGATATTTTGGTTTAAGCGTATGCAAAGCGCTTAGCAAATGTTTATGCGTTGTGAGTCGACGATGCATCATTTAGAAATGATTTGAATTGTTTGATTCTTGATGTATTTAAACTCTTTTGTCGGGACGTAGACTGTACAGTGTCCATTAAATGGGAAGACATTTGTCTTGATGCGACAAAAATCATTGGTATTCTGTTTTAAATCTACCATTAAATATCCATGCGCTTCTAAAGTTGCATCCCTGTAGGCATCTTCAATGAATTTTGGGTTATCTGGCGACACTTGTCGTGCTAAATATCTTATTTGAGTTTTATCTCGAGGGTTTTTAAAATATATTATATAACTTGAGTTTAAAGAAATGTCTCTTTGACCTTTACCCTGATGAAATAAATTTTGTGTTAAATAAAATACACTAAGATTCCTATGATGACTACCTTTTGTAAATATATCCACAATTCTTCCATCAGACTCTCTCATTAGATCATCAATAATAACAAGATGTGGGTTTTCACCATCAAACATATTAAGATTAGGAATTCCTTGATGATAGTTAACATTTGGTAAATTATATAAAGGTTGCATTTCATCAAAGCACCATGTGATCTGGTTAAAATCACAATTACATATTTTTTTAACTGATTTTATGAAATTTGTTACAAAATTTGACTTCCCACATCCACTTGGCCCTGCCACAATAGCAGTAAACGGATGGATAAAGTGAAACATTTCACACGTCTGGAGTTCAAAGGGATGAAATAAAAAATGAAAATGTTTTTGTAAAAATTAAGTATATATTGCTAAAATTATATTAAACATAAAATTGATGAAAAAAAACTATTATTCATACGCATACTATTTCTAACACAATTAGTACTCATCAGAATTTTACAATCTTCTCAAATGTATGTTCACAGTTTTATCATTACTTATATAACATTATTTACAATCGAATAATTATAACTCTAACACAATTAGTACATCAGAATTTTACAATCGATACAAATTTTGTACATACACAGAAATAAAAATAAAAAGTTGACATCAACACTTAGCGTAATTTATAATGTCCCCAAGCCAATGTATCAATGTTGTTGTCCATAATACATCGTTTGGTATCATTATATGATAAAGATGCTTTATTTATTTTTTGTGTAAAAATAGTGTGTTTGATTGACTTAAATCGAAGCATACTACAATATTGTACATTTTTATTAAACAAACACGATTTGTAATTTTTCATATTCATTTTGTTGGTAACACTTTTGTTAACCCCTTTTGCCTTTGCTATAAATTTATCTTCTACTTCCAGGGCATACATTTTTGATCGCAACCCTACAAATTCCCTCAATACTTTACCATTATTCTCGTCTTTAAAAAAACCTAACTTTTTTTTATTTATGTTTGGATAACCGTAAATATTATTTTCTGGATAATCTGATGTATCAAAATAGTGAAGTAGATCTGGTTTTATATCCTCATAAAAATTGTCTGTAAAAATTTGATATATCAAACTATCGGTATCGGTGTACAATAACTTAATTTTATTTTTAAACTTTTTAATCATGTAGTTATAATGAAATTCATACATAAGGGTCTTAGATATATCTAAAATACAAAATCCTAAATAAATTGGCTTATCATAAATTAATTTTGTTTTTCGTAATTGTATTGCGACTAAATGTTCTGAAAATATTGATAAACTATGGAATTCTGGTTTTGCAATCAAATCCTGAGCACCTAAAACTTTACCACGATTATCCCAGTGAGTTAGTAGTTTAACGTTTACTCTTTTTTCAATATTTTCCATAGTCTTACCGAAGACAGAATTGTTCATTAATTTAAAAAAGTCTTTTTCAAAGTTTGATTTGGCTAACGTTCTCAAACTAGTATTTAAATCGATGTATTTCTTTAACCAAGAACTCTGTTTAAATTTTAAAATTCTATGTACTTTAATTAATATCATTCCCATTTCAATGCATTGTTTTAAATTCCTGTAGTGAATGATGTATTTATTTTTATTATTTAAATTAGGAACTAATTTAGTTTCTGTAGTATTACCCACACATATGTTTTCAGGACATAACGGAAAGTCAGAATGTAAATTATGAAGTTCATCAGGATATTCCAAATCAACTTCTAAAACATAACCAAAATCAGACGTATCCGACACATTATAATCCGTATTACAATTAACCCATTCGAAACCACCAACAGGAAGGGATTGGGACATTGCCCAACCATACAAATTATTCGCATCAAAATATGTTAGATATGAATTAGGTTTTTCACTATCATAATCCTCCATGAATTTGTTATTTGCTCTAGCAAAACGATTGCTACACTGAGATACACCCCCTCTAATACCAGCTTTAAAAAAAGCAATTTTGTCATAGTCCGTTAACAATTCTAATTCTATTTTCGTAAATTTTAACATTGCGTCCCAACTTAAACCTGGAGCAGTATAGTAATGGGCAGGATCTAATCCGTAAGTTTTAATACAAAGCTTTTTAAAGTTTTCGAACACATCGGTCAAAAGTAAAACATCAGTTTTTAAATACAAATTGGAATAATCAGACATACTACTACACTTAAAATGTTGCCAAATATCTTTTGCATGATTATAATCATCATTTGAAAAATTCGAATCTGTGAGTGAACTATAAAACTGGTGTTGATCAGGAAGTGATGGATGTTTCAAGCAATCACTATTACGCATAAATTCATAAGGATAAATACCTTTCCGTCTTAAACGTAAAAAATCTTCATTATTAGGATAGTTTCTTTTTAGTTCTGTAAACTGATCATCATTAAGATTTTTAGCTAGTTGATCTAAACTACACGATAAAAATTTCAATGAATCTACGAATCTTAAAGTTACTGGTTGATTATTTATTGTTAACTGTTTTGAAAATGATATGTATCGTTCTTTATTTTGTGGAATAACTTCAATTTTGCCATCATCGAGGTTTAATGCATGGACAATAAAATGAGCATCGTAGTGACTGAGGTTATGTAAAAATATTGGAACATGACGAGGGGTTCTGAACTTAGAACTACACACTTGATGTGCAACACCCCTTAAACTACCAGTGTGCCAATCAAAATCGTAAAAAGGATCTTCATTTAACTCAGTTTCACAAATATGACATATGTTTGAATTTGAAAATTTAATTTTATCTTCATCTGATAATGGAACGGGGCATTTTTGGAAGCTATTTTTTTTAACTATTGTTTTCACATCTTCACAAAGGCGATTCATAAACACTTGTGCACAGTTTGGTCCACTATACGTCTCATATTTTGATAATCTGTTATCATATGAACATTTAATGTAATATCCGAAACTATACACTTCATGTTTTTGAATATTCATTGTACTAGACTTGGAGGGATCGTTACTACATGATTCTATCGGATTCAAAAAGGCCTCAAAGTCTGCATAAACCACAAAGGGCATTTCCAACTTTTTTGTGAATTTATCAAATTTTAATTTATTATTTGATGTTGCGTTACCAAACCAATCCTTTTTGGAATTTTCACCTTTGGGTAATTCCGTACAAATGTGAGCGCAATCATATTGTTGATGGTTATTAAGTCTTTCCTCTGATGGGAAATGAATTAAACATGAATCGCATATATAAACTGCACGATGTTGACTTGATATTTGTGAACTAACTAATCGCGATAAGTTTTTAATAAAACAGTAATGATTGTTAGTACCATTTGATATATATAGTAGGTTGATATGATTAGGGGTACGACATTTTGTTAAGTATAAAGGACCTACAACAGAATTACACTTTTTTTCTTTATTATACTCTAAACCAAAAACATTTATACTAATATTGTTTAATTTCTCTACTTTTGATATATCTGCAATTTTAACCGGAAAAGAAATACCAGTAAATTTAAGTTTATTTCCATGAATTGTGTAAGATGTTACCCGATCTACACTTTTACATACAGGATATAAACCAGAGAGTAATGCCCATTTGAAGCACATATTATCATTATTTTTAACATTGATTACAGCTTTTTTTTATTTAATATCTTGAGGAAGATCGATATATGAACTACCACGTAGGGGGTTGAATTTGTTAACATTCATGTCTATGTATTTAATTTGATTAAGACTCCAACCACTATCTTTTTTTTCAAATTGACAAATTTTACCAACTACAGTGTCTATTAATGATGAATAAAAAATATTTAAGTCGTCACCCTGACAAATTATGTAATTAAACGTTTGAAAATCAAATGTATTCTTAATGTCTTTAGTTTGTTGTATGAAATCAGCATGCAATATGAAGTTTATTTTAAGAATTGTATGTTGTTGAATACATTCATTTATCAAAAATAAGATATCAATTTTTAATGAATTTAAAAACGATTCCGGTGTTTCAAAATATTGCATCGATTGAGTTGTTTTACTATTAATTCTATATGTTAAAATTCGGTTACCAAAAGCGGTTTCAACAACTGTTACATTTGTTAATGAACTATGTGATTTTAAAAGATTATTTTTATGAGAATTGCTTTTTAAATGGTTATTTAGATACCTTTTATTAATAAAAACATGACATGTGTCACATTCCACCTTATTGTTGTCCACGTTATTGGTTTCAATCGATGATGTAGAAGCTCCTTCATCAAATTTTGTTTTCTTGGTACTCATATTTTCATCAGTAGTGATACTTCGTTTGTTACCTCTTCCAACTTGTGGTTGACTGTAACAAAAAACAAGAAAATTATTAGATAAATCTTAAAATAAAACATTACTACAATAATATTTCTTATTGAGTTTGTACTTTTAATACTTACATCAACGTTGTTTCAACCATTGCACAGTGATTATACAACTCATCATCATATGATGAATCGAACAGTTCACGCTTCTCCATTTCATCACAAACTTTTGACATCTCCTGATCGAATTCACTGTCGAATGAGCACAGTAAGTAACAGTTAAGTGTCGGTAGACCAATGATACCCAATTTCAAATAATGTTCAATATTTATAGTCTAGCAAAGGATTAGAAAGACAGATAGAATCTAATGAGTACACAGAAGTAATTTAAGTAAACAGAATCACATTCACTAATCAGCTAATGGCTATCATTGTTAAAAAAGTATTTTTTAACGTTTTCACTTTCTGCTATTGTCTTTGTAATATTGTATACGAGGCCGTTTGTGTTGTCGTAGATGCTATCCTTATTATTCTTTACATAATATTTAATCCTCGTGGTAGCGTGCTTCCAATGATCGGTAGTTGGAATCTTACATAGCTTCTTCATATCGTACATTTCAATTTTTATGAGATGCGTCGCTTGGGCTCCGTCGTCAGAATTAGTAGAAATGTATGATACACCATCTCTAGCGGCTCGTGCCACGGTTGACGATAACTGTTTCTTCTTTTTTATTTTTGGCACCACTTCAAAAAAGTTATCTATCGGTTGCGATTTCCTTTTTCCACCATCGCATGTGTTATTAATGACGATATCATCGCCCTCTTCTTCATGTTGAGGGGGGAGCGGTGAGTAGTAATACTGTTTATAGGTATTTTCATTATCGTCTGCGAAGCTGAATGATCTCTGCAACAACAGAGATATCATGTTAATATCAATTTGTTTACATTGTGATTACACACACACACACGTTAGGAAATAACAAAAGAACAACAAAAGATATACAAGTAAGTTTGTCAATAGAATAAACACTTACCTCCATGATTATTGATGCGCTGAAGTACCACAAACGAAGTATCGGTATACAATTCACTGTGGTCAAACGACCATAGACTGATTTCATGACTGCAACTGTTCGCTCTTATATAGCACCATTCTTATCTAAAGCAAATTCCTAAGTTCAACGAAACTGATAGTGACTCTATGAGTCAACAAAGTTATCGCACATTGTTCCCATCAGGCATCAGCTTGTTTTCTGAGTCACTCAAAAGAATGCGATATATTTACAAAAATCACTATAATTGAACATTCCTATGGCAACCATTGAACAGATTGGTACTGTAATAATCTGCTAATAGCAGTAATATCATGGATACACTTGAAGTACAGCAACATCTAAAAAAGATCCATCCCAGTCTAGAAAAAAATGTTTATGCTGCTAATAGACTACCTATGTATACCCATGTACCGACGTATATAATATGCAATTTGGATACGGATGATAAACCAGGCTCACACTGGGTAGCTGTACATATCGATACGAAGGGCATCGGTCAATATTTTGATTCATATGGACGAGGACCTACGCAATATTATCTCGAGTTTTTAAAAAGGAATTGCAAAAGATGGGGCTGGAATGTTGATAGGATTCAGAATGATTGGACTTCAGTGTGTGGTGAATATTGCTTAATGTATTTGCTATATAAGTTTCAGGGATGTTCAATGCATAGTTTTACGAACATATTTACGGGGAACACACTGTACAATGATATTTTAGTGGATGAAATGTTCCGCACATATTTTGTAGAAAATAAGAAATAAAATGTTGTAATAAAATGAAGGAATGTGTTTTATTGATGATTCAGAAAAGCAGTTGAGGGTTAGCAATGAGTAATAGTAGATAAGAACGCCAAGGAATGCAAGGATTAGGCGAACAATGCATCGCTAATGAGGGTGCACGAGGTTGAATAGATAAGAGGATTAACAATGAAACACTAATGAGGGTTCGTAGCACCGGAAATCAATTAGATAAATCAGCTAATTGATTTGCACATCTCCGGAACCGCGCATCCTACGCAAAAATGGACCGCAGAAACGTGATCAGAGCACCCCAAAACCTTTTTTTTTTTTTTTTTTTTTTTTTTTTTAGGTTTTGGGGTTCTGGCACACCCGCCCTCAGATCGGTGCGCCAGAACCAGCGTATCACTACTACTTACGACGTCGCGGCCCGCCTCAGTTGCGATGTCGCCCAAGCGGAACCGCAACGTACTTGTTGGCCGCTACGTCGTCGCCGTCGGCTTGCCGGCAAAAGCCCTGACGAGCGGCCCCTCCTCAGGTTCCTCTTCGCTTCACCGAGGGTGACCAAGCCACGGCTACTGAGCCCCCCCGCCTCGACAATATGGTCGAGGCTCGACTTGGCTATTAACCCATTAGCTGTCACGACTATCAATAATCATTGAGTCCACATCGTACATGTCAACAACCTCGCGAGCCAAGTCAGGATTATTATTAAGTAGTAAAGATATATGTATTCATTCTTCTAGTGAAAAGCGCCATTTACACGAGAAGAGTTACCTCTCCCGCGTGCTTTACATACCTGCGACTGCTTCAGCTGCGCAAGCCTCTTCTGTGGCGAGTGCCCCTTCTTACCCCTCATCAGCAGATGTAGGCGTCCCACCTCAGGACATGTCGTTAGGATGCGTTCTACCAGCACCTGTACACAAAGATGTACTGACATTAGCTCCATGATCCTGTCCGAGCTGGCTTGCGTCGGGTATGGTAGCAGGAGGAAACCTGCGCGAACTGCACGACGATCAGGGGGCCTAAAAGGCTACCTTGGCAGAATCTTAAAAGGATAACATTATGAATCTTAATAGATAGTTAACTGTTAAGTTAATCGTGTCAAATCCCATTGGTGAAGGATTTTTCAGTTGTTTTTTTTGTCTCTGCTAAAATACCAATCCAAATCCAATCCCAATCTCCCTGCGTAGTGCAGCGAAAAAAAGAATAACACGGACTGCCTTCGCCATATTATGATTCATAATGTTATCCTTTTATGACTCTGCCAAAGCGGCCTTTTTAGGCCCCCTGTTTGCTCCAATAAACCATAATCGTAACAAGAGGCGCAGATTGTTCGCCGTGCCTGGGAGTCGAACCATCGCTCGAGCCCAGTCCCCTGTCCCTCGCACACTCTGTGCTCAACGATCTCTTGGACGCTAAGCCTGAGTGCGATGTGTTCGCGGATCAATGGAAGATGATCTTGTCTTGCAACTAGCTTCAACTTTCTGACTAACTGACAGACTATTTAATTTT
This sequence comes from Mesoligia furuncula, assembly GCA_916614155.1. Taxonomy (NCBI): domain Eukaryota; kingdom Metazoa; phylum Arthropoda; class Insecta; order Lepidoptera; family Noctuidae; genus Mesoligia; species Mesoligia furuncula. Next base: position 12,131,590 of record OU744819.1, read on the forward strand.
GACAATTCAAAAGTGCCTGTAGGTACAAGGTTTAATGTCATTGTTATTAATAATTATATATAGTCAGTTAAAAATAACAAAATTAAATTCTAACTTAACTAAAACTGTACAGAAACTAGAAAATGGCGTCGAAAAACTCATCCGCATCGCTGTCGACTGGTAATTACCCAAGAGACTGGCGGCATTACCACGTTGTATGGCGATGCTTAGCCTCTGGCCAAGGTAAAAGCCAGCCCTTGGGTCACGGGAAGTGTCAACCAGCCGTTTCGAAATTTCTTTAAAAAGACCATGAGCACTCGGACCCCACGGCCCGAGGGTTTCAACTCCAAACGGCTCGAAAATGTAATTTCCGATGAGGTTATTATATTTTCGCCGCTTGAGGTTTTCCGCAGCCGCAGCAGCAGCGCCAGCACAGTATGCCGGAGCCAGGAGGATGGGATGGCGCAAGAGTATCGACACACGTAGCGTCCCACACTAAAGGCCTACCCACCTTCCATGGAAATAAAGACATACCGTCCGGTCTCTTGCCATCGTCGCGTGCTAAGCCATTGGGTTCTAAAGGATAATTGAAATAGTTAAATGCTTTGAGTTTGAGTTTGTCAATGGAGTATTGTGAGATGAGCGTATGACTGTCGAGTACCTATATTTTTCGTTATTGTATTTGACGTACGTGTTTGTGTCTTTGACCTTGGCCGTTTTATGTTAAACTAAATAAATAACAGTGTAACTCTAGTTCCTTTCGTCAGGTCAGAACAGTCTCACTTATCCTACAATACAAGGAGAGGTCAATTAGAACAGACAAATCTGATCCCAGAAGCGGTCTGACTGACCGAAATCGCCATCCTGATACGTGCAGACGAAATGCTCAGATTATTCAGCTTTTTGAGCAGTGGTGGCGCAGTGGTAACAACCGCGACTTACGAGTTATAAGTCGTAGCTTCGAACCCAAACAGGCGCTTTATTTTGCGTAAATTATTTCATCACCACTGCTCTCAAAACAGTTAAGGAAAACATCGTGAGGAAACCGGGCATATCCCAGAACCAAAAATTTTAATACATGTGACATCTGCCAACCCGTACTGGGCCCGCGTGGTGGATTACGGCCCACTCCCTCTTACAGAGGAGGCCTGTGTCCCAGCAGTGGGACTGGGAGCATCATAGGCTGATTTTGTTCAACTTTCAAACTTCTAATAAATCTTGTATTCATTCCGGCCACCGTAGGCGATCTATCTTGAGGCCGTTACATCAGCACACGGTACAATTTTCTTTTCCATCAGACAGATCTAAAGGTACTATTGTAAGTGCCTTGTATGGTATCCGTACACTCGATACGCACCTTGCCCATGAAGCCAGTTGCTCCAGTGATGAGGATGGACCTGCCCGCGTAGAAGCGGGGCAGCAGCGGCTCCGGGGGACTCGGGGATACCGGACGAGGTACCATGTTTGCTGGAAACAAAAAGATTATGGAGGTTATAAGATAGAGAGGACATACAAAGACCCCTTAGTATCTCCTTTAGTAGTACATTATTAGACGAATATGAAGTGCCATGCGATTTTGAACCATGTGGCCTATAACAGCCGGTCGATTCTGTTAGAATCTCACCGTGAGAAGTTAGGTGAACTGAGCTGTGATTCCATCTAATGCTAGCTAGGGATTGACACTAATGACAGTTCACTAAGCTCACTTTACCCGAGTTAGCACAGTGAGATTTGTACAGAATAGCAATACAGAGGTTATTAGAGCAACTTGCGTGATGAAATTACAGTTGCAACTGAAGGGACAAACTATTGTTTGTCTTTTATCACTGTCAGTGGTGTCAACAGCCGGTTGATTCTGTAAAAATCTCACCGTGAAAACTTAGGTGATGAGAGTTTGTTTTTGCTAGGAATTGACACTATTGGCAGCTCACTCCACGCTCACTTCACCTAAAGTAGTGCACCGCTGAAGTGCTATTCTGTAAAAAACTCACCGTGAAAACTTAGATGAAGTGAGCGTGGAGTGGTGAACTGTCAATAGTGTCAATTCCTAGCAAAAACAAACTCACAACACCTAAGTTTTCACGGTGAGGTTTTTACAGAATCAACCGGCAGTATTTATAGGTTTAACAGAATCTCATGGCATAAAAAAAATAAAACATTGTGATTTTCATATGGCAATGTCAATCCATATGAAAATTACAAAAAAAAAATTATACCCTGAGATTCTGGTAGACCTATAGTAACTGTTAATCACCTTGACCTGCCATCACACTGCCCAGTAAATGGGAATGAATGAATGCGGATCCCCGATATAGTTATGGAGGAAAAAATATAAGTTGCTAACCCCAAAGAAAGGGCTTTGAATATCCGTAGCAAAACTAATGTCGCGCCATTTTGAAAATGGCGGCCACGCATGAGAGACCTAAACAAATCACAGAAATCTATAGCTGACATCAATAATGCAAACAGAAGACGTAATAAGACCAGACAACATAAAGTGTCACGTTTTCGTGATATTAACGTTAAGTGCTTGGCCAGACTGGCAACACGGGCGCGGGGCGGGCGCGGCGTGGCGTACTCAAACCACCTCAAACATAAGAACTTCATTTGAGTATCCATAGTGAGCACGCGGGCGCGGTGAGCGCCCATAGTAGGCACGCGGGCGCGGGCTGCTCGGCACGGGGATCGTGCGGGCAACTCGATTCATACGCGAAGTGGCCGCAGTGACCGGGGTTCTCAAACTAGTTTGAGCTTTTTTATAGTTCTTCTTCTTCTTCTTCGTGTCGCTGGCACGACTGTATTTTAGATCTTGCTTTCCCAAAACTTTGCCACTTCCACGGCGTTGTCAGTGGCAGCGCAGAGGTCACTTTGACTGCATGTTTTGGGACACAGAGGGCAGGATAGGAGGTGGAGCATGGTTTGTGACACAGCTCCGCAATCACACCCTTCTGCTGTTCCGTCAAGGTAGCCCCACTTTACCAGGTTGAACTTACATCTTCCTACTTGTGTCCGGAGACGGTTCAGAGACTTCCAAGTGGACCACGGAAGGTTACACCCTGCAGGGAGATGCTCCTTTGGTGGTAGGTAGTGAGTAGGGGGGGGAAGAGTATCCTGCCACAGTTTGCAACGGGCGTCGGCCGGTTTCCTGACAGAGACGCTGTCGATTTCAAAAAGCTGTGTCTGCTTTTTAGCCGTTGCGTTGGTAGCTGTGCGCAAGTTTAATAGTAAATATAAGTAATTATTAATTAACTTATTTTTAATCTTTTTTATAGTAAAAATAAGTCTTCATCCATATTATATTTTGACAAACACTGGACACGGCAACACGCAGATCGCGCGCGCCCGCAACCCCGCCGCTCCCCGCCCCGCACTGCCAGTCTGGCCAAGCACCCAAAGTTGATGATTGAGTCATGTGATCAACTTTGTACTTTAATATGCCTAGGTATGCCAGGCTCCATATAAAGATCTGCAAACCCCTTTGACTACACATAGCTATTCACAATTATTCGAGAGGCGGTCGTATCGAAAATTACACATTTTTAGGGTTCCGTACCAAAATGGTAAAACGGAACCTTTATAGTGAGACTCAGTCGGCCTTATTACAAAACAATGTTTATCTTTAAACCCAGGTTTAAACCATCAAGTCATTTTTAAATTTCGAACTATAATCCGACAAAGTTAAAGTTCTTATTACAAAAAATTTCGTTAAACTCGAGTCTAAGTTGTCAATTTTGCATTAAAAACTTTACGTTTGTCGGAATAAAGTTCAAAATACAGTAACTGGCTCGAAGGTTTAGGCTAGGTCTAAAGATAGACCTCGTTTTGTAATAAGACGGAGTCTGTCTATATCTGTCACAGCTGGATATCTCAAGAACTACTAATGCTATCAACTTGAAATTTGGAATAGTTTTAGATGACGCTTGCTCAACTATTTTGCAAATAAGAAAGAAATAATAATATTCTTAATATTTTGTTGCAACACGGACTAAAAAATTCGAAGTGGGGTCGTCCCCCAGACCTTCGTACTCGTAGCGAAATAAGCGAATGACTTAAAATTTTGTCCGTGTCCCGCCGCCTGCGACGGTTGACAATAAAGAGAGCGACGCTACTTATGGAACGCTATGGGGGCCCGGGCCCGTCCGTACACAGTCAATCTCGATCGCGATCCGCGATCAAAATCAATGATCGCGATCCAGATTGATAATGTAGGCACGAATTAGATTGACGGATTGATGAAAGGATAACATTATGAATTATGATAATGGCAAAGACAGTCCGTGTTTTTCTTTTTTTCGCTGCACTACGTAGGTTTAATCAAAGAGATTGGGATTGGATTTGGATTAGATTGATTGGTATTTTATACACAGACAAAAAAAATAACTGAAAAATGCTTCACCAATGGGATTTGATACGATTAACTTTACAGTTAACTGTCCATTATGTTATCATTTTATGATTCTGCCAAAGTGGCCTTTATAGGCGCCAGATCTCAAAATATCTAGATATTTTGAAATCCAGATTGCGTTCCGCTGATCGTGATCAAGAGACTGAACTTGTCAGCGCAAGATAGCGTCAGTAAACGCTATGCGCTCTTTGAACATGGACGATGATGACACGCGCTCCTCGTCGCCTCCGATCGAACCGGCGAGTTCACCTTCACTTCCACAATTGGAAGAAGATTTCATCATCCTTTTAGAAACGTTACCCGAGCCATGGAATAACAAATATAAGAGACAAGCTGGATACGAAAAGTTACTTGATGTTTTTAAGAAAATTAAGCCACAGACGACTGTAGATGATGTCCGCATGAAAATAAATAGCCTCAGATCCAACTTTAGACGAGAAGCTTCAGCAGTTAGTTGGATTTCATTGAGTAAATTTAAGTGAGTGTACAATAGGCATGACGAATAATTTTCAAATCCTCTTCCGTAATGTACGCACACATTTACTATTTACGAAATCACCTATATTTCGGTAATAAACTAAAGTTTAACGAAGTTTGAAGACATTTTTCTAATATTTTTTCAATAGGGCGCGAAAACAGCTCACAGTGTCATGGCGTCGGATCTGACGTCACGCCTAGGTAAACATCAAATGTTGTCAGTATACTATCTATAGTGTACTCTGTGAACCACAGTGATGTTTACATAGGCGTGACGTCATGCGCTGTGATTGGTGTTTCAGTCAAAATGGCCGACTGCAGTATTTTAATCTTTTATGACGTGGAAAATATAGTGTGTCTCGTTATTATCAGCCATATTTGAACTAGAGTGGGCTACAGTGGGCTACAGTGGGTTGTGTGTTGGATAATGCGCAACAGAAAAACGGTTTCAGTTCAAATGAGATTATAATTTCACAAACAATTTAATCACGCTAGCAAATTACACACTAGGTAGGTACACGACACAACCAGATACGGAACGCCGACAGTTTCTGAGCACATGTTGTTCGTACGATGTCCAACGTCCAAGAGAGCTCCACCGTTCTTCTCGCGCTGCCTTCCAGCGTCGACCCCCCACGAACTCAGGCCAGACTCTGTCAACGCCACCAGATGGCGCTAGCGTTCCGATTCCGGTTGTCAAGTCAGCTCCCGTACTAATGACGTTTCCGACACGGTCATCCTGCGATACACACGTCCTCGTGTGTTAATCTGTAAACAAACATACCCGCAAAGTATCACATAGCTCGGTCACTCCTGACCAATATGGTACAGGCAAAAACACAATGAAAATTCGAACAACCTAAAAAAATTGCAGAGTTCAGAGCATTACTCATTATTTGATTAACAAATCTCAAGATCACAAACTAAATAATCAACTAAGGTGCATGTGTCTCATACTATCAAGTAACCTCCTGTTACTCAACCATTCATTTGCGCATCCCTTCGGATCGCCAAGTCACTCACGGACTTTGTGGTTTCTCACAAAACCCTACACAACACACACACACACACACACACACACGACTTAATCTCTGCTCTGTTTCATCAACAAGACTTTTACTTGGCTTTCCTCAAATTCGTCAGTAATACTCTGATCCCTTGGCCTGTGCCATGGCATGTGCCTTAGCGTCATGAGCGTACTTGATTCAACCAGAGCCATGTAATCAAACTGTAATCAATCATAGCAAAAAAAAAACATCAACCATAGCCATGTACCATCGTTATCCACATTACAACAATAATCTTTTTCACTAAGAGCCTTAGGCACCTGGAAACCCACACACGAGTAAACCACTCTAACGCCACGGCGCTCCGGCCGACCAGCAATCCACATTGCTCTCACACATCCAGCGCATGGATCCACATCCATCACCCTGTGACTACACACAACTTTACTACGCCCGTTAGAGAACACCTACTCGCGTGGCTCCCACTACATAGGCTTGCTCATTGCTCGTCACCACTGTGATCACTATCTACTTCGACTGGTACATGACCTACTGACATCATTCTTAAACTATCATGAGCTTATTTAAAATTGCATTGTAAATTAGATTGGGCTACACCCAACAATGTAACCATTTTTACTGTTATCTACCAGGGAAGCACTCAGTACCAGAGTCAAAACAAAATGAAAACGGCTCACCAGATTCGGTAGACAATCCACTCGCCGTCACTGCCTCTCTGGCAGAAGTCGTGAAACCTCTTGCACGAAAAGCACCGTCCCTGATCAGCGAGCACTCCCACAGGAGATCCAAAGAATGCAGCGCCGCCCGACACTGCCATCCCGCCCGCACACGCCGCCGCGCGCCAACCTGTAACCACAAAAAAAGCCAACAGCAGTGCATGTTCCACTCGGCCAATTCTGACCACTTACGGCTTCTAACTTTTGAATACAGAAAGCTTTAATTCTCTTCTCATTGTTTTTACAAAACAATACCTCTAAATTAACTAAACAAACTTTGATTAATCATAGCAAAACATCCAATGACCAGAGCCATGTAAACAAACTTTGATTATCTAGTCAAAGCGAAAATTGTTGTAATTGTATCACTAACTGTAACTGTAAGTTTAGTTTATTGTTACTAACACTGTATGGGTCTCATGGTTACTCGCAATAAAGAATTTAATTTTTATTAATTACTTTTAATGAAAATCATTACCAACTCTTTCTCTCAAAGCGACATGTTGAACAACACCCATACTCATTCAAATAATAGAAAGCTCATTAAAATATTGCAGCGCTCTTGCTCTGACCTCCATCGGGCCTTCATATCATCACACTTATAACTTCCATCCAGCCTTAAGCATCAAACCAAACGACCTCCATCCGGTCTTCAACACGTAACCTCCATCCGGTTACTAACACAACAGGCAACCTCTATCCGGTCACCTCCACATGTAACCTCCATCCAGTTACACACCACCCAAACGAGTCACAAGCCTACGAGCCTTTATCAAAATAAACTTAAACTAGGTCTGTTCAACATGTTACTTTATTTGTCATATCATAATATTACTTTGCCAGTAAATGTCGGGTATAAAATCCCAAGTCTTTGCTCGCTAATTGCAACGCTACATATGATTTGTTCTGTGCTGAATACACGCGTTTGACCAATACTAGTCAATGCAACAACGTTATTAACTCGTTTGCCACTTAATTTGGCTGCACAACTCACTTTTACTAACGAGCATTCAGCACCAGAATCGTAAACAAAACAATACAGCTCACCTTTATTTTCTAACGTGCCTGAGAGTAGCTGTACGACGCAAACGTCCACTCGCCGCTGCTGCTTGCAGCACGCGGTCCACCTCCACCATCTGCCTGGCTGCCACTGCTCGTGCACCGGGCCGCGGCCCATGACATGTCGCGACATGTCCTGGATTCCCTCACTTGCAGCACACGAAGGGCTTCACCGACGGCCGCAGGGCTGCTTGGCTCGATTCTTGAAATCACCCCACGTCACTGGTAGCTCCACGTCGTACTCCTACGTCCTTGGCTCCCTTTGTGCGCCTTAATGACGGCCACACACAACAATTTGACCTGCTTGCAGTGAATTTTCAGCAAAACACAAATCAGCTATCGTACTGTGTGCTGTTACGTTTGCACACGACGCGTCCTACCGTGTGTTCTTAATACGAAAACAGGATACGACGGACTCAAACGCCGGTTACAGACACACTTTTTTTTTTAATGTGGCGGTAGGGCGCACCTGGCGCGTCACTGTGCAAAGGTATTTCTGCATACAGCCTATGCCCAAAACAACATGTACTATGATCGCGCATCCGTATCTGGTTTGTCTGGGTCGAACTTGGACAGATCCACACGATTATTTAATAAGCGTTCGCATGTTTGCACTTTGTCTATCAAATGTCAACGGTCACTTTAATTATAAGCGTTCTGATTTTGCGCATGAACCAACACTAATCCCACTTCTGATGAGGGGGAAAGTATGGTGTGTCTCGTTATTATCAGCCATATTTGAATTAGAGTGGGCTACAGTGGGTTGTGTGTTGGATAATGCGCAATAGAAAAACGGTTTCAGTTCAAATGAGATTATAATTTCACAAACAATTTAATCACGCTAGCAAATTACACACTAGGTAGGTACACGACACAACCAGATACGGAACGCCGACAGTTTCTGAGCACATGTTGTTCGTACGATGTCCAACGTCCAAGAGAGCTCCACCGTTCTTCTCGCGCTGCCTTCCAGCGTCGACCCCCCACGAACTCAGGCCAGACTCTGTCAACGCCACCAGATGGCGCTAGCGTTCCGATTCCGGTTGTCAAGTCAGCTCCCGTACTAATGACGTTTCCGACATTTATTTTAGTGAAAATCCGATTAATCTCAAGGTTTTAAATTAAACTAAATCACTGTTTTAAATCCTTTTAATATGTATTTTCCCCTAACATCATTAAATTTTTGATTATTTGATACTGTCGTCACGCCTATTCTCTTTTGAGTAACCACTGTTTAACCCAGCGCCTTTTTCGTATCCTTTTCTTCAACGTTAAGGTTTACACTACCGCTTTAACTTTATGTAAATCCATGACAACAGGGCCTCAAGTCTGCTATTACAATAGTGTCAGAAATGAATGGTCTATCATTGATTTCATAATTGTTGATTTTGACAAGTTTGGTAATCTACTAATATAATGGCGTCATTATGACTTTCAAATGGTCAACCACTGACACTCCATTGAAAGAACTGGTATAGAATGGTAATCTCGTACATAATGAAAAATGAATTACTGACAGCGGTAATTCTGCTAAAATTTTGACAGTTCCTTTGATCAGTGACCTACCATCAGAACGTCATTGTGCAGTCGTTGCTTTTAATTCGTTACGAGTATAGTATAATTTCTGTGCCATTGACCGACCAATGATCAACCATCATGAATTTAGCAGATTACGAACTTTTAGCAAAATGACAATGGGATCGTGTTGGAATGACGAATTTATATAAATAGCAGACTTGGGCCCCAGGTGTTAACGCGGCAGTTACGATACATGGACAGAAGAAATCATGATTGACTGTGTAATGTTGTGACGAGATCCTGTGATCCGAGATCACGATCAAAGCTTAACGATCGCGATCGAGATTGACTGTGTACGGCCGCCTATATGGGTAGCGCCCCGGATCGTAGCTTAACTCGTAGTGTTGCCACAAGGGTACGACCCTGGCAGGCGACGCCATGTAGGTACTCTAAGGTGCGTAAGTGCGTTCACAAATGCACAAAAGGTGACGACGCCACAGAATGTTTATTTGACTTGACCTAACCATCCACTTCAGACACATCCTTGTCGCTAAAAATAAAGCTAAGGACCGTAGCGATCACTCAGTTCAAGTACCACAAGTAGGTACTAGAAGAAATTAAGCCTTATGAGACTTAACGCAAGGTTGCACACACGATACTTAAGCAAACGTCTATGTAAACAAGTTTACGGTATGTAAACAAACGATACTCGTAGGTATTCCATATTTATGGAAATATACTGTGAGATGTCGAACTTGGGGATTTCATTCCGAAGCTTTGGCAAAACTAATATTGATACAGACAGACGAACTTATTTTATGGAACGCCCTGAGGTGTTTGTTGAATGAAGATACACATGTAATGTCAAAAACCGGTCAAGTGCGAGTCGGACTCGCGCACCCACGAGGGTTCCGTGCAAATTTAATAATAAATAATAATAATAATATATTTATTCAAAATTATAAGGCATGAAAATTAGTACAGTATTGCTTAAATAAAAATTATATTGCTAAGACTTACGTGCCTGAACTAGGTAGTCCTGTGTTTCAGGCGAGAAGAGCTAAAATAGTCTTTTAAAATTAATAAATAATCGAAAGTTGACAATAGACAAATAATTATATGTTGAGTAGCTTAACACTTAGTTTCTAAACTTGATAAATATTTAACATAAGTGAAATTTGTATACCTATATTTACTTTAATACAGTTAGTAAATTTTCTGTTTCTTCATAAGACATACTTTGGAGAGCATCCTTGAGGATTCTCTTACAATTTGTATAGTTCACAGAATAAATGTTTGCTTTCGAGTTTAGTCTATTATTAATTTGTAGGTATGTAACTACAAATTTACGGTTTTCGGATTTTTTCCTTTACTTGTGCTACATGATCTTGCTTCTTGCCAAATTTCATGATTCTAGGTCAACGGGAAGTACCCTATAAATTTTGATTCCCTTGAGAGTGTCGAAATATACGTTTTTTGCATCATATGCGGCCGTATCTTTTTTTTACGTTAACTTAGAAGTTTGATTTTTTCACAGATTCCAGGGACTGTAGATTTTAGTTTCAACTCTTACGGCCACAAAACAAGATTTATCTTTAGACCCAGGTTTAATAAACCATGCAGCCATTTTTAAATTTTGAAGCGCCCAACGAAGCTAAAATTCTTATTACAAAAACTGACGTTAAACCCGAGTCTAAGTTGTCAATTTGCATTAAGAACATTACGTTTCTCGGAATAAAGTTCAAAATAGAGTAACTGGCTCGAAGGTTTAGGCTAGGTCTAAAATTAGATCTCGTTTTGTAATAAGACGGTTAGGGTTCAACTGAGGTATCAAGTCAGGTATTGACAGACAGACAGACGGACAACAAAGCGATCTTATAAGGGTTCCGTTTTTTCCTAATAAGGTACGGAACCCTAAAAATGATGTAAAGTTTTATCGTGTTTTCCTAGCTAATTTAATTTGACCTTGAATATTCTCCTCAAACCCCGGTACAGACACGAGCATAAATATGTATACACTAGGCTTTTTCAAAGTTGATTTTCTCTTTTATTTTTCAATGAAATTTTATATTAGTAGGAACATAGTATTTTCGAACCCATAGGTATATGTAAAGTGTCGTATTTAAACGTTCCATTCGTTATTTAGTGAAAAAATCGCAATTGAAATTTGCCAAGTGTTGACATATTAGCGCGCGTAGATTGCTTCCACGCACAGATATAGATATACCTAGATAACGCAAGTATCACGAACTGTATGAAAACCAAGCGTGCCATTTTTTGACTACCTACTATGACGTCACAAGCTTGCGCTCTCGCTCACACTTACCCAGCCAGCAGTACAAAGGACTGAGCGCGAAAGGGGCAGCTTACGATTTGTAATCATAAGTTGGTGCAATTTTTGGCACGCGAAGTAGTTACTCTTGCGTTATCTAGGTATATCTATATCTGTGCTTCCACGCCACTATGCGCAAGAGAGGCGCGTCGCTGGTGCGGCGAGTGCGGGGGAGAGCGCCAACAGCATGCTGGCCGCGCTCGCGGGGAGGCTTGATTGCTCCATCATCTCCCACTGTTGTCAGCGACATGTGGCAGGTGGCAGGCTGATGCGACTAATCAACCTCATTTATTTTTACCCGACTGCGCGACGCAAAGGAGTGGATGTGTTCATCAGCCTATGTATGTATGTATGTTTATATGTTTCTTTGAAGCACTATACAGACCAAACGCCTGGGCCTATTTTTATGATTCACACGTTAATCGATTCCTCTTAGTACGGCGAGTGTCACTAAAGACATGACGATAGTGAAAATTCAATATGGCGACTACTGGACGCCATATTAAATTTTTTTTTTTTTTTTTTCAAATCTATCGAGTGTGGTATCAAAATAAAGGGTTTTAAAAGGTGATTACTAAAATATATACAACATATATACTTAAAAGCAATTCGAAGTGACAAATCGCAAAAAAACATTAACCAAGAACTAAATCGTCTGCGAAATCTTTCAAATTTGTAAACTAAAAAGCTGGAAATAAAAAAAGTTATTTAAAAAAATCAAAAAACCCGACTGCGGTAAAAAACTTAAGTTAAAAGAATAAAAATTGGAAGCAGGCGGGACCCGCATCATTTTTATTGTATTTTCAAATTCAAATGGGTCCCGCCTGCTTCCAATTTTTATTTAATTTAAAATGGGCTTGTTTTTAGCTTTCCAGTTTCTTTTAACTTAAGTTTTTTACCGCAGTCGGGTTTTTTGATTTTTTTAAATAACTTTTTTTATTTATTTTTTATGTAAAATGCTAATTTAATTTTGATTATGTTTTATTATTGTGATTTAGACTTGAATTTAATTTGTAGTTTTGTGTATGTAATGTGACTGTATGTGTACTGTATTTCTATTATGAGTCAATGACACTCGAATTAAAATTATTTTATTATTATTTATATTATTGCTCCTGACTGTAATCTGATTCGAGAGTTTAAATGAAATTGAGAAGTATAAATTGAAATGCTGTCAGCTAAAAATATTGCAGACATTTCAATATATTGCAAATTGCAGACATTTCAATCTTGTTGACATTGAAAGTGCCAAGATTTGCTGGATAATAAATTTAAGTGAATGATTGATTCATTTGTACGATAAAATTGTCGTATTATTACTATGTAAACTATAAAATAAACAATAGAATCAGACGTCACTTTGTGGATTTCTGTGATGATTAACAATTATTATGAATAGCATAATTATAGTTAAGTCTATGATTTATGGTATGATTCCGCTAATCAACTAAAAGTAATAAAATAAAGCGAAATTAACAGTAAGTATCTACCTAGATATAAATATTGCCACGTTTAGTAAGTACTTACTAAATGTATTGTTTCTTTGTAATTAAAACAACCATTACCAGTCGACAGCGATGCGGATGAGTTTTTCGATGCTATTTTCTAGTTTCTGTATAGTTTTAATTTTGTTATTTTTACCTGTCTAAATAAATAATTACAACAACCTTATTTTAGTACTTCTTATTGCTTTTGATGGGGGCCCGTAGCTAAATAATAACAGCCGCACAGGTTAAGCTACGCTTGCCGAGGTTGGTCTGTGGATGGGTGACCATCTTTACATACCGAGACCCCTCCGTGTCTCCGAAAGCACGTTAAGCGGTTGGTCCCGGCTGTCATTCGTGGATCTTTGGCAGTCGTTCCCGGTAGTCAGAAGCCAGAAAATCTGATAACCAGTCTTACCAAGGGGTATCGTATTACCCAGTAACTGGGTTGTCGAGGTCAGGTAGGCAGTCGCTCCATGTAAAATACTGGTATTCAGCTGCACCCGGTTAGACTGGAAACCGACCCCAACATAGTTGGGAAAAGGCTAGGCAGATGATGATGATTGTATTGCTATTGTGTTTTCCCAGTTTGGGTTTCTCCGTCAAGATTTTCTCGTTAGCAGGGCCGAGTCTTTGGTCAACTGGACTCACTCGGAATTGGACCCGCGGGTCCAGTTGACGTAACTAAAGTAGCCCGCGAAATTCAAATTTTCTTACGTTTTTTGCAATTTGCTGGTCAGTATTAAGTTGTACGTTGATTAAAATATGATTCGCGACCGTAACAAATATGTATTTACAGAATTATAACCATTAGGATCAGTAACACAACTTGTTAAGTTAGTATAATTGTGAAATGTCATGATTTCATGAATTAGTAATTCAGTGGGATTACCTGGTCTTAGAGAGTTGTGTTAATGACTTTAATGATTATAATTCTTTAAATACATATTTCAACAATTTCAATAAATTCGAACAAATTGTGAAAAATAAAAATCAATCATTAGGTTCACCATTCTTATTAAATCAAACCTCTGACATTATGTCTTTAAAACGGGACTATTTTGCGTCCCGAAGCTTTGTTTGGGGACAAAGGGACATATGACTGGAGGAAAGGGACAGTCCCGTTTAAAAAGGGGCGTTGGTATGGTCAGTTTAGTTATACAGTTCCAACCTAAACTAATCTCGCGAGGTTGTCGACATGTAGGATGTTGACTCAGCAATCATTGTGCCGATAGTCGTGACAGCCAATGGGCTAATAGCCAAGAGCCTCGACCAACATCTGAAGAGGCTCTCGTTAGACAGCTGGATCAAGGGCTTGATTCAGAGAGCAGTACTTCTGGACACGGCCCGCATTGTTAGGTTTCTCTCTCTGGAGCCCTGACCACCGGTAGCTTGGACCCTGTTCCCGATACCGGTGGGCTACTATTTTTAGGGTTCCGTAGCCAAATGGCAAAAACGGAACCCTTATAGATTCGTCATGTCTGTCTGTCTGTCCGTCCGTATGTCACAGCCACTTTTCTCCGAAACTATAAGAGCTATACTGTTGAAACTTGGTAAGTAGATGTATTCTGTGAACCGCATTAAGATTTTCAAAAAAAAATAGAAAGAAAACAATAAATTTTAGGGTTCCCCATACTTAGAACCGAAACTCTAAATTTTTTTTTCATCAAACCCATACGTGTGGGGTATCTATGGGTAGGTCTTCAAGAATGATATTGAGGTTTCTAAAATCATTTTTTTCTAAACTGAATAGTTTGCGCGAGAGACACTTCCAAAGTGGTAAAATGTGTGTCACCCCCCCCTGTAACTTCTAAAATAAGAGAATGATAAAACTAAAAAAAATATATGATGTACATTACCATGTAAACTAATCTCGCGACGTTGTCGACATGTGGGATGTTGACTCAGCAATCATTGTGCCGATAGTCGTGACAGCCAAATGGGCTAATAGCCAAGAGCCTCGACCAACATCTGAAGAGGCTCTCGTTAGACAGCTGGATCAAGGGCTTGATTCAGAGAGCAGTACTTCTGGACACGGCCCGCATTGTTAGGTTTCTCTCTCTGGAGCCCTGACCACCGGTAGCTTGGACCCTGTTCCCGATACCGGTGGGCTACTATTTTTAGGGTTCCGTAGCCAAATGGCAAAAACGGAACCCTTATAGATTCGTCATGTCTGTCTGTCTGTCCGTCTGTCTGTCTATCCGTCCGTATGTCACAGCCACTTTTCTCCGAAACTATAAGAGCTATACTGTTGAAACTTGGTAAGTAGATGTATTCTGTGAACCGCATTAAGATTTTCAAAAAAAAATAGAAAGAAAACAATAAATTTTAGGGTTCCCCATACTTAGAACCGAAACTCTAAATTTTTTTTTCATCAAACCCATACGTGTGGGGTATGGTCTTCAAGAATGATATTGAGGTTTCTAAAATCATTTTTTTCTAAACTGAATAGTTTGCGCGAGAGACACTTCCAAAGTGGTAAAATGTGTGTCCCCCCCCCCCCTGTAACTTCTAAAATAAGAGAATGATAAAACTAAAAAAAATATATGATGTACATTACCATGTAAACTATCACCGAAAATTGGTTTGAACGAGATCTAGTAACTAAGTAGTTTTTTTTTAATACGTCATAAATCGTAAACCGCCATTTACCATTCATTCAATCAACTCAAAAATAAAAAAAAACATTTAATTTCATAAACATAAACCTTATGCATAAACCCGGATGTTACGGAACCCTCGGTGCGCGAGTCCGACTCGCTCTTGCCTGGTTTTTTTATATTTTAAAATGTTTTTATATTCTAATATTTAAAAATATAATTTATATGTATATAATGAAATAAAGGAGATAATAATTGAATATCATTCAGGCGGTTAACTAAAAGGCTAATTAAACCAGTTGGCTGCGACATATTGACACATAATTTGACAAGTTCATTAAAGCTAGCACGTCGTCGTCTTTGTCAAGCAAATAGCTAAGAGAACAGTCAATATTTGTATACCAGTGGACATCAGTGGACGAGCAAGTTCATTGCTGCGCATGACTTCAAATACATCACATGAGTAATAAGAATAACTTATTATAATGTATTTTGAGATCATCATTTTTAGGGTTCCGTACCATAATGGTAAAACGGAACCCTTATGGTGAGATTCAGTATGTCTGTCTGTCTGTCTGTCACAGCTGGATATCTCAAGAACTACTAATGCTATCAACTTGAAATTTGGAATAGTTTTAGATGACGTTTGCCCAACTATTTTGCAAATAAGAAAGAAATAAAAATATGTGTATATTTTTTGCAACAGGGACTGAAAAATTCGAAGTGGGGCTACTAGGACATGTGAGGTATCCTATGAAAGAGCGCAGTTTGCACTGTATTCTCAAACATTTTTTCTTTTTTTTAGGCCGCATAGTTTTCGACTTTTGATGAAAAATGTTAAAAAAAATAAACTTATCTCCGAAGTTTGCAAAGAGAAAAATCTGAAATTATTCTATGTGCTAGAAGTTTATGTAAAGATTACAGGAAAAATAAAACGAAGTCTCTAAGTGCTACACTTTTTTAGAAATCACCAACAAAAGTTACATTAGTTCCACTATCGATCAAGAGATGGCGCTGACATAAAACTGCAATATTCTACACCTCAGTGCACAGTGTTAAAATTCTATGACGAATATAGACCTCGCCTCGAGCCTCGCTTCGCCTCGCAATGAGGTCTCGACCCCTGAACTAAGGCACCCTAACCGCGTAACACACTATTAATCACAATCTGAATCATTTTGAAGGATATTGCTAATCTATTGCTTCTTTAGTTCGAAAAATGTTTCTGCTCAACAATGTAAATAATGCAATGAATATTGTTAAGCTATTCATATAATTTTCAAGATGCTAAAATCATCTAAATATTATTAGCTCTTAAAATGAAATTGCATAAGTACATTCAAAAATAAAAACTTTTTTTATTTACGACGGTTTTTAGGGTTCCGTACCCAAAGGTTAAAAACGGGACCCTATTACTGAGACTCCACGCAACGACTCAACCAATGATATTATTTGCTGATGACAGTATGCATGTAAGCACATTAATAATTATAAATCTGACATAAATAATTCACTGACATCTATATTTTCTTGGCTTGATAATAATAATTTAAAAATAAATTTATCTAAAACAAATATAATGCACTTTGGACAAAGATTGCATAATCCATTAAATGTAAAGATTCATGATAACTACACTATAAATGAAGTATCTAATGTCCGTTTTATCGGCTTAATTATAGACAGCAAACTAAATTGGAAAGAACACATTGACGCACTATGTAAAAAAATCAGTAGTCAAGCATATGCTTTGTACCAACTCGCTCAAACTATCAACACTAATGTGTTACTACTTATTATGGACTTATTGAATCTGTCCTAAGATATGGCATTATCTTCTGGGGCAACTCATCAAATAAAGATATGGCATTTAAAATGCAAAAGCGATGCATACGTGCTATGTTCGGTATCCAAAGTACTGTGAGCTGTAAGCCACTTTTTACAAAGCATAAAATCCTCACACTGCCGTCACTTTATATTTTAGAAATCACTTTATTTGTAAGAAATAACCCCCATTTATTTCCTCGAATATCGGATCTTGTAATACGAAATCGGAAATCGGATACTTAATAGTAAACTTCGTGTTCAGCCAGCTAAGACAGCACTACTGTATAACAGCGTTGTATGCAGAGCACCGATAATCTATAACAATATCTATACTAGGTATACTAAATAATAAGTATAACTGAATAACTAAATAATAATAATGTATGTAATAACTAAATAATAAGTTTAAGAAAACATTAAAAAAAAATACTGACAGGAAAAGCCTACTATAATATCAATGAATTTTTAAATGACAAATCGCTCTGATATACTGACTGAATCTATTATATTTATTTTGAATCGCATGAATATTTACCAATTGTTTTTTATTTATGATTTAATATTAATGTTAATTGTTACTTTTTTTAGATTATTTAACTTTGTATATTTTTTTTTTTTTTTAATCTTATGTTCTTCCGACCTAATTTGTACACCAGCCATGGTCAAACATGTTGTGCCAAAGAATACCCTGTAACACCTATTATAAACATTATACCATGTATATTAAATGGATCTTTATCTTATCTTATCTTTATCCACTGTGAGTCTGTCTCTCTGACTGTCACTAGGCTGTATCTCATGACCCGTGATAGCTAGACAGTTGAAATTTTCACAGATAATGTATTTCTGTTGCCGCTATAACAACTATACTAAAAAAACAATAAAATAAATATTTATGGGGGGCTCCCATACAACAAACGTGTTTTTTTTTCGGCGTTTTTGCCTTGTGGTACGGAACCCTTCGTGTGCGAGTTTGACTCGCATTTGGCCAGTTTTTTATAATTACGAGAACGTAATACCGGATAAATGTATCTTATGTCCTAACTCTGGTCTGATCTACCTCTGTGTCAAACATCGAAATTCGTTTAGCCGTTTAGGCGTGACAAGGACAGATTCGTATTTATAATAATAACTGTAATACTTCAGTGTGGAAGTAAGGATTAATATCTTACCAGCGAGTGGTCGTTGACCCCTAAGAAAAAAACATCAAATATTTTTATTTTTATTAATTTGTCGCTGATTAATTTGACAGGACTAAACTAAAATTTATCTTCTGTCCTTTTCTTAATGAAATAGAAAGAAAAAGACGCACTGAACTTAAATTTAGTTTAGTTTGTGAACAACAGAATTGGCGCCATTGTTAATTTGTTACCTATCACGTCGCAGAGTTTCACTAACTATTTTAATTTGACCCTTTAAACAACACAACATTAATTCATTCATTGGTTATCCATTTGTAGCAGTTGAAGTCGCCATTCAGATTCAAGTACTGTCCCCATTGACTTTAAGGATTCTTGAACGCAACCATTGTAATTTGGAACGCGGATAAAAATGGAACTAAATTGAAATTCATACTGAGTGGTGACGGTTTTCTTAGGCAGCAGCGCCACAGTGAAATGTCAAAATATATTGGACAAATTGTCAAATGTGATCATTATTTTGTTTCAATAGGTAATTCCATGTGAGCTTCTGTTTGACCATAAATAATAGGTACTTCATATTGAAATTGACGTCAGATTCTTTTGCGTCATTCATCTATTCATCTTTATAGATAAAATTCAAAGTCCGGCCTCAAGTCTGATAGTGTCAGAATGGTCTATCATTGATTTCATAATTGTTGATTTTGACAAGTTTGGTAATCTACTAATATAATGGCGTCATGATGACTTTCCAATGGTCAACCACTGACACTCCATTGAAAGAAATGGCATAGAATGCTAATCTCGTACATAATGAAAAATGAATTACTGACTTAGGCGGCAATCTGCTAAAATTTTGACAGTTCCTTTGATCAGTGACCTACTATTAGAACGTCACAGTGCAGTCATTGCTTTTAATTCGTTACGAGTGGAGTATAATTTCTGTGCCATTGACCGACCAATGATCAACCATTATGAATTTAGCAGATTACGAACTTTTAGCAAAATGACAATGGGATGGTGGTGGGGTCGTGTTGGAATGTCGAATTTATAAAAATAGCAGACTAGGGCCCCAACTGACTGTTATATCAAGGCACAGCCTAAACCGCCTGGTCCTAGAGGCATGAAATTTGAAAGGTGTGTTCTTTGTGAAGAGTAGGCATCCACTAAGAAACGGTTTTTCGAAATTCCACCCCTAAGAGTGTGAATGGGGGGAGGGTGAAATTTCACGCGCACGAAGTCGCGGGCAGAAGCTAGTTATTCAATATTGTTTGTAATACTATTAGGGTTCTGTACATAAAGGGTGCCAACGGAACCCCATTATTAAGCCTCCACTGTCCGTCCGGCCGTCTGTCTGTCAGCGGACTGTATCTCATGAACCATATTAAAGGTCTCTGCACACAGCCGGCGGCGTGGCGTGGCGGGGCGCGGCATGGCGGGGCGGCGACGCGGCGCTGGCGCGACGGCATCGTTCACACTGCGGGCGCGATCACGTCCCGTCCCGCCGCACCCATGAACAGTGTTTTTATATTGCCTGGGGCCCAAATCGTACAAACATACGTGAGCACGAACACATTCGATTAGTTTTCATCGACATCCATTTTTGTAAAACAATACAAAATCTCATTCACGCTCCGTCTCGTGATCTCGTCCGACGCGACGTGTTCAAGCGCCGCCCCGCCGCTTCTGACTTGTATTCGCGCTCGGCGCGGCGGCGGCGTGGCGCGACGGTTGCCGTCGCGCCGAGCGGGACGGCTCTGTGTGGCGTCGTCAGTAATATCTAGTACATTACAACTGCTTAGCGTCGCGTCGCCGTCCCGTCCCGCCGCGCCGCGCCCGCTGTGTGCAGAGACCTTAAGTCGACAGGCGGCGTTTTTGCCTCGTGGTACAGAGCCCTTCGTGTGCGAGTCCGAATCGCACTTCACTTGGCCGTTTTTTTTAACTTTTTTCAACTCTTCAACAGCATTTGTCGAAAAGACATTAGAGACAAGACATCACATTTTTGACAATATTGGGACCAAACCTGAAATCGCGAAAAAAAAAATCAGCTGTTCCCTACATTTTGACGAGTTATACGTACATAAATGTAGGGAACAGCTGATTTTTTTTATTCGCGCGTGTCTTTATAAATCTAGTAAAGTGCCAGTTGGATTTGCGCCGTAGTAGGTTCCGAACCAGGTACCTACATCTAACCGCAATAGAAAGATTAGCAGAAGAAATCTTTTAAAATTCGTAAATTGCTTAAACTTGTACATATTTTTGCCTCTAAGTGCACTTACGAGTAGGATCAGTCGACAAAAGAGATAAGTATGCAGGATCGTCGGATATAGTTGAAGTTTAGTAGGAAACCGAATGGAACATCCATTCGGTTTCGGGACTACTGAAATTTAATTTGATAAATGAGCTGTTCTCCTTCTTAGCGTGTCGATAGCAATCTAAATGTACTCGGCCCAGAATTTGGCTACCTGTTTGGCACCTTCACCTGCGTCCATCAGTTCCTGTAACGTGCAGCTGAAAGGACACGCAGGACACGATATTAAGTGTCCCATCGTTTGTGGGACATCACCACAATGAGCTGTTTGTTTCCTATTAATAAAATAAAATTTTATTCGAGATGATCCATCGGTTTCTTACTAAACTTCAACTATATCCGATGATCATGATCATCTGCCTGCTTTTTCCAAATTATGTTGAAGTCGGCTTCCAGTCTAACCGGATGCAGCTGAATACCAGTATTGTACAGGGAGCGACTGCCTATCTGACCTCCACAACCTAGCTACTGGGTAATACGATACCCCTTGGTAAGACTGGTTGTCAGACTTTCTGGCTTCTGACTACCCGTAACGACTGTCAAAGATCCAGGAATAACAACGGCTTAACGTTCTTTCCGAGGCACGGAGAGGTCACGGAATGTAAAGATGGTCACCCATCCACAGACCAACCGCGGCAAGCGCAGCTCAACCTGATCGATCCTCCTCGATGCTGACATCTCAAAGAGATGTCAGCATCGAGGAGGGGCCCCCCCCTAGGGCCGAAGCCTGCCGGGTCAGCGGGATTGTCCGAAAGGGTTATCGCTGGCCCGGAACATAAAGGGCTAAGGAAGGAACACGGGTGGGTTTTAATCAGTAAGAGTCTGACACTCCCTTCCGCCCCACCCAGAGCGGGTGGAGTCATTTGATGATTTCCCATCCGCCAAAAAAAAGGGGTACACACGATGACATAATATCAAACTGAACAGTTCCAGTTTTAGCTGACCTCGTATTGTATAGCCTTTTCGTACACTGAGAGGTCAGCTGATACTGGAAAAGTCTATCTTTTTTTTTTAAAGATAAGAAATCATCAAATGGCGCCTTCCGCTCTGGGTGGAGCGGAAGGGAATGTCAGACTCTTACCACAAAATACAGATAGTACAGAAGTCAATCTACATACAAAGTGCGCTCGAGCAACGCACACATAGACACCGCTCACGGACACGTTATCTCAGACGGGTTGGGAGCAATGCTAGCGTGCGTGGCATCCGCTTGAGACACGCGTCTGTGAAGTGCAGAAATGGAGCAACAAAGAAATTGCTATCTAAGCTCGATTTATATAATAGTTTCCTATTTTAAATCAGTATAAACGAAGTAACTATTTTGTAAGGTAAATTCACGCCACCAACTATTACGTAAGTTGAAAACATGATTTTTTGTTTGTGTAGATATTGTGTTGTTTTTAGTGTCATTTGTTAGGTTTAGGTCTAAAACGGATAGGGCAAAATAAATTTTGTAAATAGGGTAATCCGTTTTGAAGTTATTAGGGATTTTCGATAGTGAAAATTGACAAATGTAAAATTTTATACGTTTTTGTTCTGTAATATTTTTGTATTGTAATACTATGTTTATTGTTTTGTTTTAATATTGAAGAATAAGCGCAACAATAAATCAAACAGCTAGATACGATTGCCATTACCACGATAGTTTTTTGTGCATAAGTCAAAGTTGACGACCCTAGCGCGTCCGCCGTGTAGGTCTGTATGAAAAGTGAAGTATGCATGTGATTGACTTCTGTACTATCTGTATTTTGTGCTCTTACTGAACTAAAACCCACTCGTGTTCCTTCCTTAGCCCTTTATGTTCCGGGGTAGCGGTGATCATATCATGTCGTCGCGCGTCGTGCGCAATACATACAAAGATTGCGATTTTACGTGCATCAAATTTATAAAAAGTGCAAGGTCAAGATATTGTGAACTGTGCTAATATTGATGATGATTCAAATTATTTATTATCAAATATTATTTGTGGCACGTTTGTAATTGTTATTTGTTCTAAAGTAATCATTAGTAATGCCATTGTTTGAGCTCCGCGCTCAGGGTCGCGAGTTCGATAGCCGATGCTGTAACACACAATCACAAGGCAAGTACCCAAGTGTTACGATAACTTATGTTAAAGTAAATGGGTAGTGGTAGACCGCGACATTCAAATTTTCTTACGTTTTTTGCAATTTGCAGGTCAGTGTCAGGTTGTATCTTGATCAAAATATGTTTCGCGACAATAACAGGTACCTACGTATTAACAGAATTATAATCATTAGAATCATTAATACCTATCTTTCTAAGTTAGATTTGTAACATAAGAACAAATCTCTTATGGAATAGTGCTTATGGTACAAATCTAACTTAAAAGAGATATTTTATTTATTTTAATGACTATAATTATGTAAATACATAAGTATATATTATGGTCGCGAATCTTAGCGATATTTTGATCAAGATACAACCTGACACTGGCCTGCAAATTACAAAAACCGTCAGTTAAAAGAGCTATTTTATTTATTTTAATGACTATAATTATGTAAATACATAGGTAAGTATCTATTATGGTCGCGAATCTTAGCGATATTTTGATCAAGATACAACCTGACACTGGCCTGTAAATTACAAAGTACGAAAAAAAACGCTAGCTTTAGAAGGAACAAAAAAAACTGTATTTCTCAACTAAACTTCACATAACAACACTACCAGCGCCATGGACTTATTATAATTCAACTTGTGATACATATAACATAATTAACCAGCGCTCGTTCTCGAAATACTTATATGATTATCAAATTTTTTTTTTTTTGTTTTTTCACGTGGAGTTTCGCTATCTAATTTAATTTGACTCAGTATATCACTGTTTGTAAAGGGTATTTTTCTGATTTCTCAGACTACATTCTATTATTAGAGTCGCGAGATGAGAATTCCATACCAACTCAAATAAAATCATCATCATTATCATCATTTCAGCCCAAAAGACGTCCACTGCTGGACATAGGCCTCCCCCAAAAGGGGGGGGTTTGCCATAATCGCCACACTTGGCAGGCGGGTTGGCGATCGCAGTATGGTATGGTGGTGGAATGCATAGAGAACGCTGCTGCCCATTCTCCGCTACGCCCCTTAGTCGCCTTTTACGACACCCACGGGAAGTAAGGGGTGGTGGTATTCTTTAAGTCCGGCACCACACAGACAAGTCCGGCACCACACAGAATAGAATTCCATACCAGCTCAAATAAAATAAATCTATACGAATAATAAAACTGAAGTGTTTGTTAACAAAAAAAAACACTGGCGCTCCAGGAGTGCCGATAAATGTGAAAACTTGAAAAAGCATAGTAATTTTATAAATTACTAGCTTTTGCCCGCGGCTTCGCTCGCGTTAAGTATTATTTAAAAAAACGAATACATTTACATCCGCCATCATCCCTTATTTTATCCCCATGGGGGTTGAATTTATCAAAATCCTTTCTTAGGGGATGCCTACGTCATAGTAGCTATATGCATGCAAAGTCTCAGCCCGAGCAGTTTAAAATTGACAAAGTTTCATACAAACTTTCATCCCCTATTTTATCCCCTTGGGGGTAGAATTTATCAAAATCCTTTCTTAGGGGATGCCTACGTCATAGTAGCTATATGCGTGCAAAGTCTCAGCCCGATTGGTTTAAAATTGACAAAGTTTCATACAAACTTTCATCCCCTATTTTATCCCCTTGGGGGTAGAATTTATCAAAATCCTTTCTTAGCGGACGCCTACGTCATAACATCTACCTGCATGCCAAATTTCAGCACGATCCCTCCAGTGGTTTGGGCTGTGCGTTGATAGATCACTATGTCAGTCAGTCACCTTTGAGTTTTATATATTTAGATAGATAGAAGATAGATGTTTGAAGGTCATTCTTCCCAAAGAAAATGTACCGCGCGTTGATGTCTTTATAATGGCCAAAAAGAAAGAAAGAAAATACATTTACTTAGCACAGACTAAAAGACACACAGTACACCAGAGCCCCAAGTCTGCTATTACAATAGTGTCAGAATGATCTATCATTGATTTCATAATTGTAGATTTTGACAAGTTTGGTAATCTACTAATATAATGGCGTCATTATGACTTTCCAATGGTCAACCACTGACACTCCATTAAAAGAAATGTCATAGAATGGTAATCTCGTACATAATGAAAAATTAATTACTGACTTACGCGGTAATCTGCATAAAAATTTTGACAGTTCCTTTGATCAGTGACCTACCATTAGAACGTCTTTGTGCAGTCATTGCTTTTAATTCGTTACGAGTGTTGTATAATTTCTGTGCCATTGACCGACCAATGATCAACCATTATGAATTTAGCAGATTACGAACTTTTAGCAAAATGACAATGGGATGGTGGTGGAATCGTGTTGGAATGACGAATTTATAAAAATAGCAGATTAGGGCCCCAGATAGTCAGATAATAGTCGTACATCAGATAAAAACAAACATAAAGATAAAAATAAAAAGTGAGATTAGCAGGAAAGTGTGCCTCACGGCTGCGCCAAAAAGGCCCAGTTCAGCAAAAATGCCAGACAACTAGTGTTTGAAAACTGAAAACAGAGGTGGTGGTTTTTCCCTCTCAAAAAATGCTCAACGCCCCTAAAAAGTTTTCATTTCAAAAAAGTAATTAAAAAATATTAAACCGACTTCAAAAAGAAATTAACTCATAATTATGAAATAACTTTAATTTCGGAAGTCGGTGTCTTGGGATCTGTATTTTATTTTTAGTTTTTTGCCACCGACTTCCGAAATTAAAGTTATTACATAATTTTGAGTTGATTCCCTTTTGAAGTCGTTTTAATGTGAATCTAATGCAGTTCCAATAATATTACATACATACGTGTCGAATTGATAACCTCCTTTTTTTTTTAAATCTGTAAAATGCCCATCGCGCTTAGAAGTTTTCACTCCAAAAAAACCTAATCTTTAAAACGACTGCAACGCAAGGTTTTTGCGTTTGTATTTCGTGCAGCAGTTTTCGTAGTCCAATAGTGTTTTGGTGACGAGCGGTTGACCGTCGTTGTCAACTGAATCAAGGCATCCGTCGCCGACGAGTGTATGTCAATGGCACGCAGGTGTCCCTACGTGACCGGCAGGTTATAGGCAGAGGTTACCGCATAATGTCGGCATTTATTTAATAAGGTCGGTTAGGTCATAGGTGGGCTTATCATAAATGTTCTGTTCAATAAAACAAAAAAAAAACAGTGGCAATCCGGGAGTGGTGCCGACAAAAGTGAAAACAAAACGCAAATAGAATACTTTGCTATAACTCACTGAATATCGGATTATACATCATCCCGAGGACAGCCGAACACACCCGAAGCCGGTATTTATTGAATCGTCTTATACTTAAGGCGACATGACCTAAAGCACGCTCTTTTTCGGACTGCATAGAAAAGAAAGAGAAGCGCGATGACACAACTCTGGTAATTTATTGCCAAATATGAGGCAATTACCGATTTACAAAAAATCTATTGTTTGGACTAAATAATTAAAACACTAGTAATTTTAGTATGTTTGTAGAATAATCTGGAAAAATAAATGAGTATGGTTTTTATTGTAAAAAGAAAGTTAGTTTTTAGAGGTATCTTCACGTTGTTTTTCTATCGTATCAAATTAGTTGTATTATGTTTTCAACACACTATCTACCTAGCATATATCCTGAAGAATATCATATATTTTTCTGATTTTGTTTACTGTAGTCGATCATATACTTTTATTGTTTCTAAAACTTGCGTTTTTTATGTTTAGATCCTGTAAGCCCCTTAAACATAACACGCGCGGTGTCGCTTACTGTAACAGTGGCGCGAGTTCAATGGTTTTATTCCCATCTTAAAAAATGCCCAACGCGCCTTAGAAAGAAGTTTTCACTTCAAAAATCCTATACTTACAGGGTGGCGGGACCCCCTGGGTGGAAATTTTTCAACGGCTACCTATAACCGACCAAAATAAGTGGTACTTACAGTAATTAAAAAAAAAAACAGTGCCAGTCCAGAAGTGCCGACTGAAGTGAAAACTTGAATAAAAAAAAGTTATTTAAAAAATCAAAAAACCCGACTGCGGTAAAAAACTTAGGTAAGTTAAAAGAAACTGAAAAGCTAAAAACAAGCCCATTTTAAATTAAATAAAAGTTGGAAGCAGGCTCCCCACATCATTTTTATTGTATTTTCAAATTCAAATGGGGCAGACGATTAAGTTATTGGTAGGTGTTTTTTTGCGATTTGTCACTTCGAATTGCTTTTAAGTATATACATATGTTGTATATATTTTTGTAATCACCTTTTAAAACCCTTTATTTTGATACCCCACTCGATAGGTTTTGAAAAAAAAAAAAAAAAAAAAAATTAATATGGCGTCCAGTAGTCGCCATATTGAATTTTCATTAACGTCATGTCTTTAGTGACACTCGCCGGACTAAGAGGAATCGATTAACGTGTGAATCATAAAAATCGGCCCAGGCGTTTGGTCTGTACAGTGCTTCAAAGGAACATATAAACATACATACATACATAGGCTGATGAACACATTACCACTCCTTTGCGTCGCGCAGTCGGGTAAAAAGCATAGTAATTTTATAAATATGTTTAAAGGTCCTTCCCAAAGAAAATGTACCGCGCGTTGATGTCTTTATAATGGCCAAAACTTAAAACAGAGGTGTCGGTACGGTAACAGTGTCGCGAGTTCAATGGTTTTTTCCTTGATTGGATTCAGAATCATGTACTGAATCCAATCCATGGTGCTTTGCCATGGTGACAGGTTGCGCTTCAATGTCCTTGCCGCCCTATACTGACCTTTAAAATATTTTAAGATTCAAGATTCTTTATTTGTGGAAACATGAGCATACATACAGAGCATGCAAGTTATCACAATACATTATTAGATAAGCCATGTTTGGCCATAGTGGCGTCCAAACATTTAAATGTAGACATTTAAATGTTTTCGACACCTCTGACCTAGACTAGAGTCAAGAGCAAACCCATTTCAAATTTAAAAAAAAAATGTCAATAAATAACATAATAAGTGGATAAATTAATAAATTGAAACAAAATGGGTAATTATGCCAATTTTGGAAAAAAATAAATAGTCATAAATACAATTAGGTACAGTTTTAAAATTTCAATTAAATTATTAGTTAGATTGTCCGAAAGGGTTACCGCTGGCCCGGAACATAAAGGGCTAAGGAAGGAACACGGGTGGGTTTTAGTCAGTAAGAGTTCACTCCCTTCCGCTTCACCCAGAGCGGGAGGAGTCATTTGATGTTTTCACATCCGCAAAAAAAAAGAAAAAAAAAGATGAATGCACGCATTTAATGCAGACCGCTCTAGTTTTTTTTTTTTTTTAAATTAATCATATTACTTATGGGTTAGATACGTTTATGAAAGTTTATAGCTCTTGAAAAAGAATATGTATATATAAGGTCAGGAAAAAGAATATAGTTACCTACGTACTTTATTTTATTCTAGATTTTATAGATTCGGTCCACAACGTTTTTTTTAAGTTTAACAAAATTAAATACCTACGCAAACAAATAGAAATCTAAAAAATAGTTTTTCTCGAAATTCCCGCCTCAACCCGTTTTACTAGTTCGCATTATAAATCAATTCAAATAATTTCTTACAACAAATAAAAAAGTAAAAACTTACCAAATTAAAAAATACGGCAAAAATAAACGAACTTCGTAAATCCGACAGCACAATATAATATTCAAAACAAGTTTCAGTTGCAAATATTTTTTAAAGAGTTTGTGTTAAAACAATGACGATTACTTTAAACCTAATTTATTTCCGAAAATAAATCGGTACAGACAAATTTGTCTTATGTACGCTGAGTTTGCGCGCCAAAGTTGAACTGGCACATTCAACGGTCACGCAGAAATCACAGACGTACCTAAATGTGCGCAGGAGATGTTAGAATTACGGAGCAGTGTTTATGTAGCCAATTTAAGATGTAACGTAATTGTTTTATTTTACATACTTATGAATTTATGTATCTCGGAACCTTGGGGTCCCGGTCCTTTGGAAGGCGTACGAGGGGCCGAAGCCAACTCGCAGAGGCCCCTTAGGAAATTTTAATGAAATGCGGCACCAACCGCCGATTATCCCTGTATGCGCTATGCAAGTGCACCCAAGGATAACCCCCGGTTGGTGTAGGACTATTGCAGGATATGGAAATATAAAAAGTTGAACTATGGGTTTGGATGGCTAAAGTTGACTGGTTATCATGAACTATGGAATAACTATGACCCCTGCCTGATCAATGTTTTATATATACACGGATAAAATGGAAGGGGGTGATTTGCACACTCAATAATGGGCCCCCGGAAGCGGTCGCTAGCACATAGTGACGTAGCAACAAGGGGGCAACATGTCCTGAGGTGCTTATGAGGAGTGGAGAGGTATTCCACGGCTATCAGGACAATCCCGGAAGTACGGTCAAGATCCCTACCAGCATCTCATCTTCTTATTATTATTATTAGGTACTTTACTGAGAATCGCTGTCTACAGGGTGGTTGGAACTTGGAACATCGTCGCACAAACGGAAACCATAGATTCTGAACATGATTCTAGAACCCGCGTAGTAAATTTTCGCCGGTAAAAAAAAAAAATATGAATCTTATGACTTGTTGACTTTTGGTACGCTCGATGACATAAATATCAAGGCTATACAATCACACTAATATTAAAAAGGAGAAAGTTTGTGTGTGTGTGTTTATATGTTTGTTACTTCTTCACGCTCAAATGGCTGGACCAATTTGGATAAAATTTTGTATGGAGGTAGCTGACACCCTGGATTAACTTATTAGGCTACTTTTATCCCAATATTCCCACGGGATCGACACTTATGCGGGTTAATCCGCGGGGCGCAGCTAGTTCCAGTATAAGTTGACTTCTTACTGTACGTAAAGCTTAAACAATGTGGTCAGCTCTAAAACTGGAAATGTATAGCTTGATATGTATACCTAGGTCTACCAGAACATCATGGCAAAAAAAAAAACTTTGTGGTTTTCATACATTTGATATTGCCAATGTTGTCAAATGTATGAAAACCACAGAGTTCTTGTTTTTTTTTTCCTGCCATTCGTGGATCTTTGACAGTCGTTACGGGTAGTCAGAAGCCCGAAATTCTGACAACCAGTCTTACCAAGGGGTATCGTATTACCCAGTAACTGGGTTGTGGTGGTCAGATAGGCAGTCGCTCCATGTAAAATACTGGTATTCAGCTGCATCCGGTTAGACTGGAAGCCGACCCCAACATAGTTGGGAAAAGGCTAGGCAGATGATGATTCTGGTAGACCTATAATCGTGTGTTCTAGCTGACCCGACAGACGTAGTTCTGTCCAAAAATTCATACAAACACTTTTTTACAAAAAAAAAAAAAACACAACAAAAAGTGATAAATAACTTTGTAGTGTTTTTGTTTTGAAGTCGGTTGTTTTTTTTTTTTGTAAAACAGTTTTATTTTTCACTTTTTAGTCGTACCTACCACACACAAATTCAATTAACACTAGTGCATTGAAGAATTGAAGACACCGACTTTAAGAATCATCTAAATTCGCACAGAAATGCCTGAGATGCAGTATATTTGGTCATATAACTTCATACATAAGAATAATTACCCAATGTATTATATACTAAAACCTTCCGAAAGTATGTAGATCACATTAATGAAAGAATTACCAAAATTGGTCCGTTAGTTTTTGAGAAAATCGCGGTCATACAAACGTACATATACGGGACGTATGTCAATACGTCGGCGCCGGCTGTCGCTGAAAACCAGCGCTGGGGCTCTGTCTTGTATATGGTCGCAGCATAATGCTGAGCGATAGCCGTTTTGCGTGGATGTGACGCATTGTTTCCCCCAACCCTTTCTTATTTTTTTTTTGTTTGTGTTCTTTATAGCGTCATATTTACCGCAAAAAAACGTATTTTCGTTCTTTTCTTTCTTTCTCCTTTTTTTAAGTCGGTAAAAGATCCCATAAAAACGGACGTTGAGATTTTCCTGAATTTGAAAATTTTTCGGAAAACTTTTTTTTTAAACAAAGAAAGAAAGAAAGAAACACAAAGATTGCCTTAACGGTCCAGCCGTTTTAAAGTACTCACCAACGAAAAACATTAAATTTTTTTATCAATATAAAATTGAAGTGTCTGATTGTATTAATGTCAAAATAACAGGTTTTTACAAAATGCAACCAAATGTTATTGTAACAAAAAAACACTTTAAAATTATTGTCTGTCTGTCTATTTGTTTTGGCAAATCTCCGAAACGGCTGGACCGATTTTGATGGGACTTCCACTGGCAGATACTTAGCTGATGATAACTTATAAGGAGTAAAGCATTCAAAACTCAACTTAGCCAGCACATAATTGCGGATCGATCACTTCTGGAGAAATGAATGCATTGGATGGGTAACTATTAAATTGTAATACTGATGACGAACATTTATTGTAATCTATATTTTTAGTATTGTTCTCAAGTAAGTGACATATGTCTTTATTGGGAATAAAGTTTCTTTAAACCGAACTTAGAATAACAGCTCCGTTATGTAAAACCGCTGAGCAACGTACAGCTGGATTGCCATCTCACTACGTTTTACAAAGCTGCTACCGACCTGGGGGCCTAAAAAACCACTTTGGCAGAATCATAAAAGCATAACATTATGAATCATAATATGGTGAAAACAGTCCGTGTTTTCCTTTTTTTCGCTATGCACTACTTATGAAAAACCGCTAAACGTTGGTCAGATGTTTTACACAACGGAGCCGTTTTGTAAAATAGCTAGCTGTTATTTTAAAACAGCGGATTCGACAACCCATCTGCGACACCTACATAACTGGAAAAAGGTTATCTTTCTCCATGTATAGATATACCTAGTACACCTACTTCAGGCGACTACATGACCCAAAGCGCGGTCTTTGTCGGACTACGTAGAAGAAGAGAACCGCGATGACACAACGCTGGTAATTTATTGCAAAATAGAGTTATTCCGTTTCTGATCCCCTGGATGGTCTAACATTGATTTCATAATTGTTGATTTTGACAAGTTTGGTAATCTACTAATACACTTCTGGACACATCTATTGGCCCACCTTGTATTTTCAGTTTCGTTTGGTCCTAGCTAAAATTTTATATTAGGTCGAGCAAAAAGTTTTTATGCAGTTTTGAACCTGGCACATTCACAATTTCATTCAATAGTCTTTTTTTGAATTTCGAACACAGAATTTAAAGAAACAAAAGACAATTTGGAGCCTGTTTGTTGATATCAAACAATCGAATACTAAGAAAACTTGGTTTTATTGGTTTACTTGGATTTCATTCTTGAAAAAGTGATTGATATCTTTGGTTTTGGAACAAACATTACTTATTCTTAACATTAAGGTGAGGTTCTATCAATAATCTATGGATACTTCACCTGAAGTCGCCGCCCAAGCTGTGGCACTTATTCAGGCCGGACACAGCCAAAGAAACGTGAGTGCTCAACTTAATTTAAGTCGATCTGCGGTCCGAAATGTTTATCGGAGGTACCTAGAGACTGGCGGCTTTGTTCGTCGCCAAGGAAGGCCACGATCTCGGGTCACAACTGAAAGGCAGGATCGATTCATCGTGACGACCAGCTTGAGAAATCGTCACCTTACCTCCATTGAGATACAAAACCAACTTCGCGACTTCCACGGAGTATCTGTGAGCGCTCGAACTGTTCGGAGAAGGTTAAAAGAACGCGATATGGTACCACACAAGCCAGCTAATGGGCCCAAACTAACGCGAGCCCACCGAACAGCGCGCCTTCATTTCGCACGCAGTCATTTAAATTGGACACAGCAAAATTGGAGCCGTGTACTCTTTTCTGATGAGTCTTAAATTGTGTTACATGGCAATGATGGAAGGAAGAAGGTCTACCGACGTAAGGGAGAGCGTTTCGCACAATGCTGCTTTGAAGAGAGGGTTGCTTATGGCGGTGGCTCATGGACTGTCTGGGGCGGTATATCCGCGAGCGGCAAAACTCAACTTGAGGTTGTTACAGGACCACGGCTGCCAACATTAAATGCTGAAAGGTACATTCGTGAGTGCTTAGAACCTCACGTGATACCATACGCAGACTATGTGGGCCCAAATTTCCTTTTTATGCATGATAATGCAAGAGCCCATGCGGCCGGCATCGTCAGGGAATATCTTCGGGATGTGAACATCACAGTTATGGATTGGCCAGCCAGAAGCCCAGACATGAACCCCATTGAGCACATGTGGGACGAGCTAAAAAGACGTGTTAGGGCTCGTCAGCCAGTTGCCCAGACGATGCTGGAGTTGAAAACTGCCATAGAAGAGGAATGGGAGATGATCCCTCAAAATTTCATAGAGCGGTTTATAAACTCTATGCCTAATCGTATGAGAGCTGTGGTAGATGCCCATGGAGGCAACACGCGTTATTAAATTAAACCTTTATTTGATAAAACATGTTTTTTATTCAAAAATCAATTGCCTTTAACAAGGCGCATATCCGACTTGTTAGGCGTAGCTCCATGTCGTATGGTATTCTGAATTCAAATTTAAAACAATACGATAGAAAAAGATGGTAAAATGTATCAGGTTTAAAACTGCATCAACAGTTTTTGTTCAATCTAGCAATCATATTTCGGTAGGGGCCATCGAAACCTAAACTCTAAGGTGGGCCAATAGATGTGTCCAGAAGTGTATAATGGCGTCATTATGACTTTCCAATGGTCAATCACTGACACTTCATTGAAAGAAATGGCCCATAATTGTAATCTCGTACATAATGAAAAATGAATTACTGACTTATGCGGTAATCTGCTAAAATTTTGACAGTTCCTTTGATCAGTGACCTACCATTAGAACGTCATTGTGCAGTCATTGCTTTTAATTCGTTACGAGTATCGTACAATTTCTGTGCCATTGACCGACCAATGATCAACCATTATGAATTTAGCAGATTACGAACTTTTAGCAAAATGACAATGGGATGGTGGTGGGATCGTGTTGGAATGACGAATTTATAAATATAGCAGACTTGGGCCCCTGAATGTTTGTATGTATAATTAAGGTTTTTATTGTAAAAGAAAGTTTTTAGAAGTATCTTCAATCTTCATGGTTTGTTGTATTATGTTTTCAACATTACGTCGTATTGTATCTACCTAGCATATATCCTGAAGAATATCATATTATTTTTCTGATTTTGTTTACTGTTATGTAGTCGTTCGTTTACTTTTATTGTTTCTAAAACTTGCGATTTTTGTGTTTGGGTCCCGTTGGGGCATTTCAAGAAGCGTGATAATGTATAAGTGTCTTAATCACTAGTCAGTTTAGTAGTTAGAGTGCAAACTCGCCGGTTCGATGCCCATATAAGTAAGTGAAGTTAATTAAATATATGAATTTTGTTCATAATTCACGCTAAGTACTCGAGCAATGTCTTGTCAAGTGCGAAACAGTAATTTTGGGCAAACATCCGAAACTATTTCACACATTTGTTATGGTACTAAATTATTATTCACAACAGTGTGTTATACAGGGTCAAATTAAATTAGCTAGAGAAACTTCGTAGACGTGATGGGTCATCATATGCCTGCCTTTTCCCAACTGTGTTGGGGTCGGCTTCGTCGGCAGCTGAATACCAGTATTTTACATGAAACGACTGCCTATCTGACCTCCACAACCCAGTTACTGGGTAATACCATACCCCTTGGTAAGACTGGTTGTCAGACTTTCGGGCTGCTGACTAGTAACGACTGTCAAAGATCCACGAATGACAGCCGGGACCAACGGCTTAGCGTGCTTTCCGAGGCACGGAGGGAACACGCCGTCACGGTATGTAAAGATGGTCACCCATCCACAGACCAACCGTGGCAAGCGTAGCTTAACCTGATCGATCGACCTGTGCTGCTGCTATTATTTATATTTAAACATGATAAAATAAAAAAGATTTAATGGTATTTTTTTAGTTGTCAACGACGGCTGTTACTGTGTTTACTTTAAATATCAGTTTATATGTATGTTCGAGCCGCCCTTGGGGTTGAAACACTAGGGCCATGGGGTCCGAGTGCCCATTTGGTTTTTCGAGATATCGCCAAGCGGTTAGTCGACTCTTCACGTGACCAGAGGGCTGGCCTTAGCTATTTCTTGGCCAAAGAATTAGCATCGCCATACAACGTGGCAATGCTGCCAGCCTTTTGGGCACTGTTCCTGTTGACAGCGATGCGGACGAATTTTTTGGTGCTGCTGGCGTCTGTACGTAACGTATCTATTTAACGCGAATAATCATTTCTATATCAGTAGGTATTTCGTTCAGACACAATAAATACCTCTAACGTTAGCTCAACAACCAAACCAGAGTAAAAGTTTTTTTTATGACCAAACTGGACGTAGCTGAAGAAAAATATCAATATTTATCGCTAAAAACAGCTCTTTACGCAGAACTGAATTAGCAATAGGTAGCTATAAAAACTGTTGTACAAATATTTTCATAGACTACTAGGTACTCGTATGTACCGTCAGCCTCGGTACTAACACGTGACTAGGAAATGTCAATGCACTTAACAATATAACTCACTCACCCTGATCCAATATGCACAATTCGCTTGTTATGCTCACAGACATTTCGAAAAAGGTTACTTTTCACAGTTACCTATTAAAATCATAGCATCTCATTAAATTATAAAACGAAAATAAAGATCAAAATAAGGATAAATGAGGGTTACTGCTTGTCATTCGGCTAATAGATCAAGTTTCAATCGTTGAGATACGAAGACGTTTGTATTGTAGTGTGAGGATCTTCGATATCGAAGATTTTTTTAAGATAAGATAATTTATTTGTCAAACATGCGTTTACATAAATGACTAATCAGACATCCAAGGTATTGAATTAATAGATGTTGTGAGCGTCCATGTTTTGCCAATAACGGCGTACAAATTTTGTAGGTATAAATAATTACATTTTAATTGCATTTTACTTAGAGTCATTCTAAATTTCATTACAAAATAAGTACTTACAAAACAAATAAATAACAATTAATGTCAAGATATTATAGTTTAAGTACCTATGTTATAGTCAAAATAAATTAAATGATGTCCAAAATATTCATTATTATGCAGTCAAAAAGAATCATTCAGTCAATTGATTTAAAATTCACATTATTCAATTGTTATTCTTAACTATGTATATTAGAAGCCGGAATAGAAAAGTCCAGCTTATTTCTAAAAGTGACAAGGACAGTTTTCTATCCAACTTTTAGGTAATTTATTAAATGTGATAGGAGCCATACAGAAAACACTTTTGCGCATGAGGGTTGTTCTCGCAGTATGAGAGCATATCCTGCTGTTGTCGCGCCTATTACGTGGGACTACTTCATCTACTTAGTTGTTTAAATCGGTGTGAATTTGTTTTAACATAAAAACTTTTTACAAAAAAAAAAAAATAACCGACTTCCAAAAAAATCACTACAAATTGAAAAATAACTTTATTTTCGGAGTCGGTGTCTTTGGTTCCGCTTTTTCGTTTAATGATGGCCTATGCCCTGCAAACATTGTCGTCTATAATAGTATAGACAATGTTTGCAGGGCATAGGCAGATTTACTGATTTTCTTGCTCAAGATTTCGATATGGGTTTTCCAATTTAGTTTTTTGTCAAAGTGGAGCCCTAAAATTTTTGTTGTTTCTACTTCTTCTATAGGCTGGGCATCGTAGTGTATATTTAAATTGATCCGTTGACTAAAATGTATTAATTTGGTTTTAGTCAGGTTAATTTTTAAGTTATTGTCATCTAGCCTTTACCATTAGATTTATAGAATCATTTATGTCACTTTCATAATGATCAACTTTTACAAGGTATCATTATGGTGCTATCATCGGCAAATAGTGTCAGAGGTTGAGGGATGCCTGTCGGTAGATCATTAATAATCTAAATAAAGGAGGCCCTAGAACACTCCCCTGTGGCACACCAAACGAAACTATACGTTCTGAGGCTTAAAATACAATTTCATGATTACTTTTCACATTAATTTGGTTTATATTTGTTATTTGAGTTCTGTTAAGTAAGTAAGATTTAATTAGATTGTGGACATTTCCTGTAATTCCATATGCTTTAAGTACCATAATGCACATAGTCAAACGCTTGCGTCATGTCACAAAAAACGCCACAGACCGGTTTCCTCTTATCCACGTTAAATGTAACATTGTATGAAAAATCATAAATGGCCATATTAATAGTTTTACTTATTCTAAATCCTTTCTGTTCCTCGCATATAATATTATGTCTTTCTTTAAATGAATTTAGTTCCTTGTAAATGTATTTCACAAATATTTTAGATATTATAGGAATTAGTGATATGAGGCCGATTGTTCTCCATTAACTCCCTATCTTCTTTCTTAAATAGTGGCTTGACGATAGAAACTTTTAGAGCATCAGGGTAAACGCCTGCGCTAATGCTGAGATTGATGACATGAAAGTGACCACAGATTTCATCCGCAATATGTTTTAGTATATAAGTAGCAATACCTACCATCATATCCCACACTGCTTGTATTATTCAAGGACATTAGTACAGCATGTTCTTCAAACATGCTGTACACCCTAGACTACGCTCAAACTGAGGAACTACTGACCACTCTGACATAACTCGCAACATTCCATAGAAAACATGTAACACAATCACCGACATCTTTAATACAACAAAAGACACTAAAACTACTAACTCAAACATACTTGACACCACCACATTCACATGTGTGCTTGGGCTCTCATGTGGTATGAGAAGCCTAAGTATAGTATAACACAACACAAAATACACACGTTTCCCAGTCTCACACACACTCACACAACGCAACAACACACACGATTCCCAGTCACACACAGAATCAACCAATCAGTCATTTTACTTTTTGATTTTAATCTTACTTTTTAATTTTAAATTAACTTTTTAGTATTATTTTGCTTTCCAAATGTTTTTCCTTTAAATCACAACATACCTAATAGTATATTCTTTTTGTGTAATGTCAGCTTACCAGCTCTTAATTTCCATAGGGATCTAGTGTCCAAGTGGCAGTAAAACACTGACTCCTAAGTCACAGGTATTCCTAGTTTAGGAGTCAGGGTTTCAATATTTGTGCGCCTTTAATCATTAAGAACTTTAGCTAGATTAAGCATAATGGACTTGCATCAATAAAGTATTATTAACTTTGACAATTTCTGTCTCTTCTCCGGGGGCAAAGGGATTTCCACATACTTCCACACTCCCAGTGTTGCCACGTTGTCTCAATCGGGAGCATCACAGTCAGGCATACTAAGTAAGTTACATTTACAAATGACTAGTTTCCTTATTGATTCTAAAGTGCTAACTACATAATAACCAATGTCAATACAATGCAACGCATTGTCAATACTGTGTTAAACAGAGAAATAGGTATCTATTCACAAGTCCGGTGGCAGAGACAAACACGTGTTTCTACAAAAGGATGTTCTATGAAACGGTTTGTCATAGCTTTTAAAAAGGTGTTTATGTATTGTAGTGAATTACAGTAAAATATAGGTTATTGTTAGTTGTTCAGTGGTTACCTACGTACGTTCTAAATAATAGTTTTAATGGGAAATAATTATGCTTACGTCCTGCCCTTTCAAGTACCTACAGCTATTATGTTTCATCACAGAATTTATCTTTTAAATAAATACCTATATTACATCCGTCAGGCGACACATTGATATCCAAAGGCGAAGAGTTGGACTCTTTCTTACACATCATCTGCCTAGCCATTTCCCAACTATATGTATATCTTGGGATCGGCTCCCAGTCTAACCGGATGCAGCTGAATAGCAGTATTTTACATGGAGCGACTGCCTATCTGACCTCCACAACCCAATTACCTACTGGGCTTAGACAGAGAACAGCATTCTCTGTCTACGCTACTGGGTATTACGATAACCCTTGGTAAGACTGGTTGTCAGACTTTTGGGCTTCTGACTACCCGTAACGACTGTCAAAGATCCACGAATGACAGACGGGACCAACGGCTTAAACGTGCTTTCCGAGGCACGCAGGGGTCACGGTATGTAAAGATGATCACCCATCCACAGACCAACCGCGGCAAGCGTAGCTTAACCTGATAGAACGATCTGTGCGACTGTTATTATTTAGCCACTGGCCGCTCACGGTGACAAACCCTTTCAGAGTTGATATGTGTGCCTTTAACGTACTTTCCGAGACACGTTGACTCTTTCTGACTGAAATGTTAAAAACTGATTAGAGACCTTTCTCTTTTTAACCGACTTCAAAAAAAGGTTCTCATTCGGTTGTATGTTTATTTTTTATGTTTGTTACCTCAGTTCGCCGTCATTTTTAAGCCGATTTGGTAAATTCTTTTTTTATTCAATAGGATTACTTCCAGGTTGGTCCCATTTTTTTCAAAATCCAGTTCTGATGATGGGATCCATGAGGAGTTGAGGGAACTCCTCAAATATTATAGGCACACCTATAGCGATTTGGGTATTTTTTATAGTAACTCGTGCATTTGCTCTCGGAAACTACCATTTGGTGAAGTGCAACTGAAGAAGACCACAGATGGCCACCGGAACTACTCAATAATAATTATTTCACGGGTTGCGATTCGATTACTAATATGGTTGCTAAGCACTTTATGCTCGTCACAATGCGAATGGTGAAATAGAGCT
Source organism: Mesoligia furuncula (assembly GCA_916614155.1). NCBI lineage: Eukaryota > Metazoa > Arthropoda > Insecta > Lepidoptera > Noctuidae > Mesoligia > Mesoligia furuncula. Next base: position 12,171,148 of record OU744819.1, read on the forward strand.
GATGATGGAATACCATGAGAACTCCTCAACAATCAACGTCTCTGCATCGGGAAAAGAGCAATATTTTGTAAAAGGCGATGGGCAAGTTGACATTAGGCTATTGTAACTTAGATACATGATAAACAAACCCACTAAAAAGCGAGAAATAAAAACTTTTTAACAAAAAAAAACCGACTTTCAAAAAAAACACTTCAAAGTGAAAAATAACTTTAATTTCGGAAGTCGGTGGCAAAAACTAAAATACAGAACCAAAGACACCGACTTCCGAAATTAAAGTTATTTTTCACTTTGTAGTGTTTTTTTTGGAAGTCGGTTTTTTTTTTTGTTAAAAGTTTTTTGTCGTCGGTTAAAAACTACATTGTACCATCATATCGCCAACCGGGTGTCGGCTTTAGGCACAGACCAAGTAGGTAGTACTGACAGTACCTACAGACCGCACATCAAGCTACTAAGTACATTCTGTCAAATTACTTTAATAGATTTTTTTAGGTAGATGGTACAACCTTGCCGCCAGTTGTGTTCAATGGTACGATCGTTCCTTTTGATACTGACGTGAAGGACCTTGGCTTGCACATTGAACTGAACTGAACTGAACTGAACCTGAACTGGCGGACTCGAGTCGCTAGGGTGAGCCAGAAGGCTACTGGAACGCTGCGGGCTCTGTACCGTTTGAAAAATTTATTACCCTCAAGTACAAAGACAATGCTTGTACAGTCCCTTATTTTCTCTATCATCGATTATGGTGATGTGTGCTATTATGACCTGAGTGCAGATCTCCTCAACAAACTTGACCGTCTTCTCAATAACTGCATTCGATTCGTTTTCAATCTGCGTAAATATGATCATGTCTCTGCGCATCGGTCGCTTCTAAAGTGATTGCCCGTACGCCAGCGCAGAGAACTAAGGGCGCTGCCCATCTTGTTCTCATTTCTTGATTCTCCGTCTTCCCCTGGTTATCTAGCCACCCACTTATTCAGTACATTTGCGCCAACCACAATAGAAATCTACGTTCATCACACAATCGTCTTCTCCAATGACCCACTTACCGCACAGACTTCATTCACTCTTCCTTCTTCGTTCAGTCTATCTCTCTGTGGAATGCGCTTCCCCAGGAAATCAGGATGGCAACCAACCGATTATCCTTTAAAGTTAATTTTCGAGAGCACATTCGCAAGAAGCTGACAGTTTCATCACAACGGTAATATTTTCTCATTGTAGGTATGTCTTATTTCTTTTCAGTCAGTATATTTATGTATATTTATTTGTGATTATATTTATATGTGATTAGGTATATATTATATTGTTTTAATAGGTTTATGCGTATGTTTCATCATCTGCCTAGCCTTTTCCCAACTATGTTGGGGTCGGCTTCCAGTCTATTAATAATAATAATAATCGTTTATTTATAAAATGGGGATACATTTACAATGAACAGCTTAACAAATAAAATAGCGCACAGTTGCTAATTTGCCTGAACTAGGTTGAACCTGTGCTTCAGGCTAGAAAGTGCATACAAGTATTTAATGTAATAAATTAACAATCATGTATAACGTAAATCTAAATTACAACATAGGTAAATAAAAGTAAAATAGCATGTTAGCAGTTCTATTTGCAGACAATAAGTAGGTCGTCTGTCTGTGCATAGTCGATGGTTAATAAATATTTAAGTATAATTTGTTTACAGCTATAGTAATTTAGTTTATAAATACTTAGTTTTCTATTTAATCTATTGTACAGGAATGGGCCTAAGAAAGTTATAAACCTTTCTACAAAGACATGTTTTGAGGTAGCATTAGATATGCATACTAAATCATTCCGTCTCTTGTTAGTATTTTCGGCATTGTAGGCAAGCATGGTGTGCTGTTTTAATTTATGAAAAGCTGGCGAACAGTTAGTACATTGCAGGATTTATATAGCAGATCTGTGGGAAAAAAGAAGGGATGGAAGTTTTCTACCTTTAAAATTGCTCTCTGAGCTCATTCAAGAGGAAGCAAGTTAGTTTTTGGTGCGCCACCCCAAGAAGTGATACAGTATTGAATTATAGATTGACATAGGGCCAAATAAACTTGTGTGATTAATTTTGAATCTGCTAATGTTCGCAATTTTTTAAAAACATATATTAGTTTGCGCACTCTTTTAACTAGGCTTTCAATATGTTTTTTAAAAGAAAGTGTGTCGTCCAATAATACCCCCAGGTATTTTATGTTGCTCGTTTTGTGGATAAAAGGATAAAAGGACACATGGTGATTGTACGGTTTCCACATTGATGTGCGTATAGATAGGGGTTAGTTATATTAAGTTGAGGCTTGCGCATGGAGAAGTGAATATATTTTGTTTTGTCAGCATTTAATGTTAGTAAATTACTATGAAGCCAATTAGTCACAGTATTAAAACCTAGTTGAGCGACTTCGAACAGTTCGTTACTGGTTTTGGCGCTAAATATTAACGCCGTGTCGTCGGCATATGATATTATTTTGCCGTCTTTAATATTTAGATTACACAAGTCGTTAATATAAATAAGAAAGAGGGTGGGGCCCAGAATACTCCCCTGAGGAACACCAAAACCAGTATTTTTCTGCTCATCGCTCGTAATATTATCTATTCTAACACATTGGTACCGGTGGTCTAGATAGTCAGTAAAAAGTTTCAGCGGCGTTCCCCTTATTCCTATGATCTCTAATTTGTTCAGAAGAACAGAAATAGACACCATGTCGAAGGCCTTGGCTAAATCGAGAAAGACTCCCAAGGTCTGGTATCCTTTGCCGAGTTCTCCTGAAATATAATCAGTCAGGCTATGCACCGCATCTGCTGTCGACAGTTTGGCTCTAAAACCAAATTGCGCAGGGGATAGGATGTTGTTTTTTTCTAGGTAATTAACTAGTCTACTGTTTATAATTTTCTCTAGAATTTTTGAAATTGAAGGGAGTAATGATATTGACTATAATTATTGACTACGTCCTTACTTCCAGATTTAAAGATAGGGATTACAACTGCCTTTTTTAGACATCTAGGGAAAATTCCTTCCGAAAGGCAGATTCGAAATATATGCGTTAAGGGAGGTACCAAAATTTGCTTAAAGAGTTTAAGGATCTTATTGCTTTTGTTATCCCATCCAACTGCACAGTCGTCTTTTAGCCCAGAAATGATTCGGGTTATTTCATCTTCATCGGTATCCAATATAGCAAAAGATTTCAGGTTACAGGTATTGCTAGATTTTTGGATAGATGGTTGGTCGCAATATCTCGGAATCTGATCGGCAAGAGTTTTCCCAACATTTACAAAGAAGTTATTTACATTGTTAGCTGATAAGAGTGGTGAAGTATTAGTCAGCAATAAACTCGAATTCGATTCACGCTGTTTAGACATATTAGTGACGTTTTTAATATGTTTCCAAAGTTTCTATTAACCGGATGCAGCTGAATACCAGTATTTTACATGGAGCGACTGCCTATCTGACTTCCACAACCCAGTTATTACTGGGTAATATGATACCCCTTGGTAAGACTGGTTGTCAGACTTTCGGGCTTCTGACTGCCCGTAACGACTGTCAAAGATCCACGAATGACAGCCGGGACCAACGGCTTAACGTGCTTTCCGAGGCACGGAGGGGTCTCGGTATGTAAAGATGGTCACCCATCCACAGACCAACCGCGGCAAACGCAGCGCAACCTGATCGATCAACCTTTGCGGCTGTTATTATTTAGCCACGGGCCCCTCATGCCCCCCCCCCCCCCTCATGGCCCCTTTATGCTTTTGTTTATATTAAAAATATTTATTCCTCAATATTCATTAGTGCACCTACCACTGTTTGTCTCTGCATCACCCAAAGGTTGACTAGTAGAAAATGCCTATGGCATTAAGTCCGCCTCTGTACATTTATGTGCTTGAAGTGTTAAATAAATAAATTTTGAACTTTATCGCTAAAACATAAAGTTCAAAGTTGGGAAAATTTGACATTTTCGGGTAGCTTGATGTGCTAGCCTATCTATACAATCTATAGCACTCAGAACCCAAATTGCGTAACACACTATCCCCGCGTTCCGAATTGCGTCAAAAGCGATTATATCGCAAATCCGACCAAATGTAATAGTCACAAAATATAAGGACTATTGAGTAGTTTGTGACGTTGCGCGTTGGTCGGATTCGCGATATAATCGCTTTTGACGCAACTCGGAACGCGGGGTATCAATCGGAATCTGAATCATATTGAAGCAATTTGCTAATCCATTGCTTCATAAGTTGGAAAAACTTGTCTGCTCAACAAGGCCCCTCGCCTACGGCGACTTTTTGTAGCGATGCTGTCGCGGGTTCCCATCGATACAGTCGCGATGCGGTCGCTAGCTGTTTGCCCTCGCCCACACCACGATTCTCAGTCGCGATGCAAACGCGATACTGTCGCGCTTCTGTCGCGATGCAAACGCGCCACCCTCCCTCCGTTCTCTCCACGATGTCGTCCGCCATGGTCGCGCGTTCGCATCGATACAGTCGCGATGCTGTATCGCGTTAGTAGCGCGTTGGCGTCGCTTCTGTAGCGCGTTGCAATGGGACCAACGCGCGTTAGTAGGGACTACAAAAAGTCGCCGTGGGCGAGGGTCCTTAATAACGCAATGAATGTTGTTGAACTATCAAAATGAATGAATAAATAAATAAATGAAAGGATTCCGATTGATAATGTGTTATGCTGCAATTGCCCCGCACGTCAGGAGGGTACAGGTTCTTTAGACCAGCATCGTACTTGCGTAACAGACTATGTATACAAGGTGTAACGGAAAGGGGGTATTAACCCTGAAGGAGGTGAATGTGCTCATGAAACTGAACAACTTTAAATAAATGAATAAATAAATAAACTTTCCCCAAAGAACATAGGTCGAAATATGAAAAAAAAATTTGGACCTCCCATAGTAAAAGTAAATCATTGATTTGATATTACTATGGGAGGTCCAAAATTTTTTTTCATATTTCGACCTATGTTCTTTGGGGAAAGTTGTTCAGTTTTATGAGCACATTCACCTCCTTCAGGGTTGATACCCCCTTTCCGTTACACCTTGTATAAAATATTAAATTTTAAATTCTGTAAAATTTTAACGGTGTGAACTTTTGTTGTTACACTTAGGGCTGATTTTTCAATCATTTGATAACTTTATTCGAGGAATAATTTTAAAATTTTGACAGTTATTTCATACAAAAACTGTCAAACGTCAATTTTGTTCCTTGAATAAAAGTTATCTGGCGATGGAAAAATCAGCCCTTAGGTACATACATATAATTTAGTTGTATAATAATCTGTGGAAACTGTTTCTGGATTGTGTTGAACTATTTGTATACATATATTTGTTATTGCATCTGTTTTTTTTCCAAATAAAATAAATAAAATTTATCTCACTCTGAATAATTTTCAAGGATATTCCTGCTATTTATTTATACTAATCTATAGCATAGGATATTTTTGCTAATGCGTTGACTCATGTTTTAAACAAGTGTTAAAAACGGTATAGACCTACGGTATTCAGCTGTGGGGCTGCACCAGCCAAAGCAACCGTCAAATTATACAACGATTCCAAAATGAAGTAACTCAGGGATATAGTCAACGCGCCTTGGTACTTTAGAATCAGCGACCTTCACCGGGACCTCAAGATGGATGTCGTAAACATAGTTATACAAAAATATGCAGAAGCTCATGAACAGACTTCATCATCACATGAATGTCGAGGCGATCCAACTCCTTGACAACACAGAATTAGTGCGAAGACTAAAAAGGATAGAACCTTTTGAATTAGTTTAGTGCAGTGTACATGAACAACTATAGTGCAAGTGCTGAATCTTATAAAGAACACGTGAACTCTTCTTCAAATCTTCCCCTTAACTTATAGTGAATAAGAAAGACGTTATTGGACGATTTCTTTACGTTATAGAACTTACTTAGCAGTTTAAGTTATATTTAAACTAGCTTCCGCCCGCGGCTTCGCCCGCAAGGTAAGTAAGGTAAGTTAAGAAATCGTCCAATAACGTCTTTCTTATTCACTATAAGTTAAGGGGAAGACACTGAGTTCTCACAGCATCACAATAAAATTCTTAAGCAGTGCCTGATTAGCCCATAAGCAAATTAAGGAATTGCTTAGGGCATCACGTCTCGGGGGGGCACCATGAGGCAGAAACAGCACCGAAACAGTATTTGCTAGCACATGAAAGGCAAGGCTGTTTATCAGCAATATATAACAAAACCCAAACGTCATTCTAGCTACTATGTGCGCCAATCTTTACAAATTGCTCGTCGTTGTTTTGGAAAAATACGAGGTGACTAGTGGATAGGAGGGCAAGTATTTATTTATTTATTTAACATAAAACGGCCAAGGCCAATTACATTAGTTAAACACAAACACATTTTAAAAGCACAGTCAACAACAGTATATAACTAATCGCCAGTCATACGCTCATCTTACAATACCCTAGACATACTGACAAGATCTTCTTCCATTCATCCGCGCACACATCACAGTCAGGCTTAGCGTCCAAAAGCGCGTTCAGCGCAGAGAGTGTGCGAGGAACAGGAGACTGGGCTCGCGCGACAGTTCGACTCCAAGGCACGGCGAACAATCTATGCCTCCTGCCACGGTTGTAATTTACCGGAGCAAAAAGATGGGACAACTCATCAAGCAGTTCAGGAGCATCTGTTTTACCGTGAAAGATCTTAACCATATTAATAATTTGGTAATTATTTCTTCTGACCTCGAGAGAGTTGTACCCTAAGCAGCCTAAGAGAAAGTTAAAAGTTAAGAGAAAGTAGTCTTAATCCGGCACTGCTCTTTTTTTTTTCGGTTGGGAAATCATCAAATGACCCCTCCTGCTCTGGGGGGAACGGAGGGGAGTGTCAGACTCTTACTGACTAAAACCCACCCATGTTCCTTCCTTAGCCCTTTATGTTCCGGCCCAGCGGTAACCCTTTCGGACAATCCCGCTGAATTCGGCACTGCGTGACATTGCTCTTTCTTTCCACGGATGGGTCGTCCCGTGACTGAAGAGCCACTCCTTGTTGTGGCGTGCTCTAGCCGATTTGAAGGGGGATGCGCCAAGAAACCCGCGAAATTCAAATTTTCAGACATTTATTTTTGCAATTTGCAGGCCAGTGTCAAGTTGTATGTTGAACGAAAAATGATTCGCGACCGTAACAAATATGACTATCCGGCTCGAAGGACCATAAATAAGAATGGGGTAATCCTCCAGGTGGTACGAGGACTAAAACTCGGTGACTTGATTCTAGTGGACTGTATTATAAAATTAAACAAGAGAAAACAAACGGTAAACAAGATTTAAATTGGCGAGAAAGAAGTATGCAACCGCTCAGTAGCGTGGACGATGACGCAGTACCGAGGCGGCTGGTGCGCGCCCGCACGTCGAGTGCCTCCTTCGCGACCGCAGCTCCCCGCCCGCGGTCGCCCGGCGCGGCGTGATATTCTCGACAGGTAAATAATTATAATCATTAAAATCATGAATACAACCCAACATTACAACTCTAATGCTAATCCTTAGCACACATGCCAGTAGCTGGCACAAAAGTATGCAAGTAGCCTGCACGTTGCATCATGGCATTCACCAATTAGCTTGCATGCCGTGTGCCATAACAACTACTGATTGGTGAATACCGGGCATGCCAGCTACTTGCATACTTTTGTGCAAGCTACAGGCATCTGTGGCAGCCCTTAAGTTCATCATCATCATTTCAGCTGAAAGACGTCCACTGCTGGACATAGGTCTCCCCCAAAAAGGGGGTGTTTGCCACGCTTGGCAGGCGGGTTGGATCTGCAAATTGCAAAAAAGGAAGAAAGTTTGGATTTCGCGAGCTAAGAGCTCATACACACGAGCGGCATGTTGCCAACGGCAGAGGTAACTACAGCTGACGACACGGGGCGGCGGCAGCCGTCAACACTTCCACGGCAGCCGTCGACGCGTCAGCGGCAGCCGTCGACATTTCAACTTCGAAGATCAGCGGCAGCCGTCATGTATGTCAAGTGTCACTATAGGTCGACGGCTGCCGCTGACGCGTCGACGGCTGCCGCTGACGCGTCGACGGCTGCCGTGGAAGTGTTGACGGCTGACGCCGCCCCGTGTCGTCAGCTGTAGTTACCTCTGCCGTTGGCAACATGCCGCTCGTGTGTATGAGCTCTTAGCTCGCGAAATCCAAACTTTCTTCCTTTTTTGCAATTTGCAGATCAGCGTCAGGACTGTCAACTTGTACGTTGAACAAAATATGATTCGCGAGCGTAACAAGTATGTATTTACAGATTTTTTGTCATCAAAATCATCAATAAATTAATACAACCCTCTAAGTTCATATAATCCTATTGATTGATATTTCATGAAATAGTCATTCAATAGGATTATATTAACTTAAGGGCACCACTGCACCATTGTCTGTGTGGTGTCGGACTTGTCTGTGTGGTGTCGGACTTAAAGAATAGCACCACCCCATACTTCCCGTGGGTGTCGTAAAAGGCGACTAAGGGGCGTACCGGAAAATGGGCAGCAGCGTTCTCTATGCATTCCACCACCATACCATACTGCGATCGCCAACCCGCCTGCCAAGCGTGGCAAACACCCCCTTTTTGGGGGAGACCTATGTCCAGCAGTGGACGTCTTTCAGCTGAAATGATGATGATGAACTTAAGGGCTGCCACAGATGCCTGTAGCTTGCACAAAAGTATGCAAGTAGCTGGCATGCCCGGTATTCACCAATCAGTAGTTGTTATGGCACACGGCATGCAAGCTAATTGGTGAATGCCATGATGCAACGTGCAGGCTACTTGCATACTTTTGTGCCAGCTACTGGCATGTGTGCTAAGGATTAGCATTAGAGTTGTAATGTTGGGTTGTATTCATGATTTTAATGATTATAATTATTTACCTGTCGAGAATATCACGCCGCGCCGGGCGACCGCGGGCGGGGAGCTGCGGTCGCGAAGGAGGCACTCGACGTGCGGGCGCGCACCAGCCGCCACGGTACTGCGTCATCGTCCACGCTACTGAGCGGTTGCATACTTCTTTCTCGCCAATTTAAATCTTGTTTACCGTTTGTTTTCTCTTGTTTAATTTTATAATACAGTCCACTAGAATCAAGTCACCGAGTTTTAGTCCTCGTACCACCTGGAGGATTACCCCATTCTTATTTATGGTCCTTCGAGCCGGATAGTCATATTTGTTACGGTCGCGAATCATTCTTCGTTCAATATACAACTTGACACTGGCCTGCAAATTGCAAAAATAAATGTCTGAAAATTTGAATTTCGCGGGCTTCTTGGCGCATCCCCCTTCAAATCGGCTAGAGCACGCCACAACAAGGAGTGGCTCTTCAGTCACGGGACGACCCATCTGAAATGTCGACGGCTGCCGTCGACGCGTCGACGGTTGCCGCCGACGCGCGACGAAGGCTGCAGTTACCTCTGCCGTTGGGAACATGCCGCTCGTGTGTAAGCGCTCTAACCTGGCGCTTCTTTATGTGGCACCAGATTAACGTCGCCTAGTGTACAGACGCCAGCACATCAAGCTACCCGAAACTGTCAAATTTTCCCAATCAACTTTGAACCTTATACTTTAGCCATACATTTGAAAATCTATTAAAGAACTTTGACAGATTCTAGTAGCTTGATGTGCTGGCGTCTGTACCTGGTACTGAAGGTAAAAAAAGCTACAATTAATTTCCAATATTTAATATATTTATTCAGCACATACAGGTTTATAAAGTAATAGAAATCACAATATATTATTAATATCAGATATTTGTAGAGACACGCACCAGTACACATTATTTATTATTAGATATTTATTACGTCGCGACTCGCGGGTGTGCACGGATATCGGACGTTTTAGTGAAAATGTTTATTTCTGTAAGTATTTTACAAGTCAATATTTTGTTGGTATTTTTTTTTTTTAACTAGATGGCACTGGTATTTCCTAGCTGACTGATCCCTGAGAAGAAATGCCGAAACAAACTCAGAGGTCATCATGGTCTCTTTTTAAAGTCCAAACATGAATGCCTTAGTACTTAGTAAAACACTAATGCCTCTAGTTATTGATCAGCATTTAAATCTTACTTTGTGGAATACCTCGGCTTAAATGAAATCCATGCATAATTTAAATGCAGGCAAAAAAATTGGGAAAAAAAACATTGGGAGGTCTCACAAGATCTGGGTTCGATGCCTGCACGGAACAAACATTTTAGTGCCCATCTGAGGAGTTATTCCGTTCTTATCCCCAGAACCCCCATTTTAATTTTATTAGTGTATTCAAAATGTCCGATTTCTATGCACACCCGCGACTTCAGATTTAAACACCAGTTTTAACATTAGTTTAATTTATATAAAAAACACCAATGACAGGCAGTATTATAGTTATCTGTAGTCCAGGGTAATTTAAAAGTGTGGGTAGGTAAACACTGGTGGAGGTGGGGAGGTGAATCCCGCGCAGGCCGCGACTAAGCCCAGGTTCACACGTACGATTTTTTCGCGCACTGGAGTTTCTATGAACTCCTAAGCTCTGAGAGTTTAAAATCCAACAGCGTGTTTTTCTGACGCGTTGGTATGCGCTTTATTGGATTCTCAATGCTCTTCTTAACACCGACAGCTGAAAATCAAATGCGCGTTACAAACCCTGCCGCGAAATTTTTACGTCTGTGCAAACGTGGGCTAGGCGCGCAGGTATTCACGCGACTATCTACACCAGTTGGTCTACTCTCTAAGTCCGTAAACGAAGATACGGGCCCTACCGAAAATAAAAAGTTGATCCTTCAAAACAAGTGTCAATTTCGATTTTGCGGACGGGCAAAAACTCATCGGGTGTAGAGACAACAGAACTGTCAAATCGTATTGTCATTCATTCTTAGTTCGAGCTTCAGACTATATTCGGACTTTTAATTTGCTCCAGTAAAATGACAGCTTATGTGTTACTTAAATGACTTAAAGGCGTCTTTTTGTTTTTACGCGGCCCCCAACCATATCTTGTTTTTCTAGTACAGAATAGTGTAACAAACGAAACTACTTTGACATGCATATCTCTAAACTCAGTCCGAAATTAGGTAGTTATTAAGTGTAATTTTGCAGTTAATTAAAAGTCGGACTAGTTTTAGTCTTATGTCCGTAAAGGTGAGTGTAGACTAGAGCATTTACTTTGAGCACTCGCCGTTTTTAAATTTTATCGAACCGCACTTCGAACACGACCCTCGATGTTTCGTTACAACCTGATTTTAAAACGAGCGTAGTATTGGTGTAACATTTTATCGAGCAAGGGCACGAGAGGTACTTGTAGGTCCGACATTTCAACAATGAACGCAAGGTAGAAAGAATTGTTACAAGTAAATGCTCCTTCGTCGTGAGCATTACGTCAAGCGAGGCAAGCATTCGCAGAAACGTTACATTACATGGAAATGCTTTTGGAAACTGAGCTTTTGCCTGTATTGTACCATTCGTAAGAACGTTACGTTACATGGAAATGCTGTTGGAAACTGAGCTTTTGCCTAAGTATATTGTACCATACGTAAGAATATTACATTAGATGGAAATGCTCATGGAAATGCTACTCACCGTAAGTGATACGGAGTATGATACGCTCGTAACTTCGTCCGTATCTACGGGACTCAAACTGTCTCTACACCAAATTTCATCTAAATCGGTTTCTATTCATCAGTTTAAGCGTAAAGAGGTAACAGACAGACACACATTCGCATTTATAATATTAAAAGTATCGATATAAATATAGGTATATAGTATGAATGTATAATCGTCATGGACTACAGACAATCTTAGAATTGTATAAACTTTAGCAACATCTCATAAAACACTGTAAAAGGCAGACAATATCAACATTACCCGTCAATTACTGGGTGCATGTACAGACGAGAGCACATCAAGCTACTACAATCTGTCAAATGTCTTTAATAGATTTTCAACTTTACCGGTAAAGCATATAAGGTTCAAAGTTGATTGGAGAAATTGGACAGTTTCGGGTAGCTTGATGTGCTGGCGTCTGTACCTACTGGGCAATGTTGAAACTGTTCTAGATTATTTAAGTCAACTTTTAATCACTATGACGACGATATAAGGTCTGGGTATTACCTACTGAATTCCTTGCGGTATTATTTGTAAAGTATTATCCGGTTAATGTTGAAAATTACTAAATAGGTACATTAAGCTAATATAATACGCTAGTTCCTTACTCTAATGACTCATCATGATATAGTTTATTAGCCAAATTGCTAATATTTTCAGCATTAACCGGATAATGCTATCAATCGACACAATCATTAGCATTTTACACACATTTAATAATATAACTCCTATTTAAATACGAAAATGTCAGCATTGACCAGGCAATAATATCATGTTGACAGGTCATATTGTGCTTTGCCCGGGCAATGTCAGCATGTACCCGTAAAGGAAATGTAAATATTGTATAATATAATAATCCCGTAATAGTTCTAATAACATCATCCATCGAATAATTACAATTATTAATTTACTTATTTTAATTAAATATATCTAAAAATTTGGTGTTCTTGTTGCATTATAACTAGACATACTTACCTATTATATTTAATTTTAACCAATAGAAATAAATAAACGCCTATTAATTACCTAACTTAATGGTTACCTTATTTTTAAATTGATTAATTACTAGGGATACCTACGCGAAAAATACGTAAAATGGAGGTAAGTTGTTTCATTTCGACAAATTGGCTAAATAAAATGTTATAATTCTAACAATCAGCACAAATTTTTTTGTTTTAAATTATTTAACTCACTTCCAAGGTCACATATTTATACATAACTGTCTCATCTTTAGGTACTCCTACCGGTCAATATCTGAAACAGCTTACTCGATTATGTCAAACTAGCGACAATACCCCTGCTTCTCTCGTTTTTTACTCCTTGACAAAACATCGAGATAGGAACACATAGGTCAATAATAAGTACTTACAATTCAGTAGGTAATATTATTATATCAGCTAAAAATACTTACATGTTTTTCCAGAATTATTCACTAGCCTAAACTATGCCTAAACACAGCGTTTATTTATTTCTAAGGGCGAATTATCTCATCCTATCCATTTGCCTGTAACTAGAAACTAGATCAATTAGGTACATTATCTACTCCGAGCGGGACAGGCACGACAATATATTTTAATCCTAAAGTAAAAAGGAAGAAGAATAAAACAACCAACAAACATAATTTATTTCTTTCTTGATCGCACAAAAATTCCATGTCCTCTTTTAAAAATCTCCCACTATTAATAGTAAGATTTATAAGCTGGTAACCCAGAAGTTTCAATACTAGTTTTCTCTCGTCAGGGAAGTAAATTATAGGGTTACAGGTGAACATCCCGAAACACTGGTTTCTATAAGGATAATCAACACAAAAAAAACATTTTACAAAAAAAAAAAAAACAACCGACTTCCAAAAAAAACACTACAAATTGAAAAATAACTTTAATTTCGGAAGTCGGTGTCTTTGGTTCCGCATTTTCGTTTATTGACACCGACTTCCGCAATTAAAGTTATTTTTCAATTTGTAGTGTTTTTTTTGGAAGTCGGTTGTTTTTTTTTTGTAAAAAGTTTTTATTTTTCACTTTTTAGTGGGCCATCTGTGGTCTTCTTCATCAGCTCCACTTTACCAAATGATGATTTCCGAGAGCAAATGCTGAAGTTAATTTAAAAAATACCCAAATCGTTCTAGCTTTGCCTATAAAATTTGAGGGTTTCCCTCGATTTCCATGGGATCCTCTCATCAGATTCCAATTTGATGATAATGGGACCACCTCGAGAGTATACCCTTTCAAACAAAAAAAGAATTTTGAAAATCGGTCCACAATTGGCGGAGTAATCGCGTAACAAACACAAAAAAAAAAAAAAAACATACCGTCGAATTGAGAACCTCCTCCTTTTTGAAGTCGGTTAAAAATAGTTAACAGCCAATCAAATCACCTATCACGATTTTGATTCTCTGTTAGCTTATTTTAGTATGGATTAGTATCTGCGGGGTAATTCCGTAACAAACTAACAGTAGTAGTCTAGCAATGGCTTTCATTTTGACAACTGAAACTCAGCTGGAAAAGAGAGGCCTGTTGCTAATCCATTGCTTTATATGTTCGAAACATGTGTCTGCTCAATAATGTAAATAAGGCAATGAATGTTGTAGAACTGTCAAAATTAAGCCCATTGCTACTGACAGAGTGTTTCGCAATTTCTCTACTGATTGCAATAAAAATAAGAAATTATTCAATTCAATGACTGACATTCGGCGACCTCCAGAAATAGATTCAATATGTAATGGATCCATAAACGATCTTCGCGACGTGCATTCGACGCGAAGGCTAGCGGACTAATTCAAACTGTCAATAGGGATAACAGATGAGGAAAATTACTTGGATTGATTGAAGCATTGTACTTGTTGGAAAGGTGAAGGTTTTATAAACTGTGGCATGGCCTTTCAAGTTTTCGATATTTTTATCGAAGTCTCAAGTACCTACCCAATTATGTAGGTTCTTTAAGTGGGTAGGTACTTGAGACTTCACCACCGCTATCAGCCTGCAGTATCGTATGTGTAGTTATTTTGCAGAATTTAAGGCTTCTGAGTTCTGCACTATAATGGGTGCCTGTGATGGAATGTTTGCGTAGCAAAATGGCCACATTTTTTCTTACTATCGATAGGTTTGTATTTGACCACTATTTCAAACTGCGCAACCCTGGGGCCTCAAGTCTGCTATTACAATAGTGTCAGAATGGTCTATCATTGATTTCATAATTATTGATTTTGACAAGTTTGGTAATCTACCTACTAATATAATGGCGTCATTATGACTTTCCAATGGTCAACAACTCTCCACACTCCATTGAAAGAAATGGCATAGAATGGTAATCATTACGTACGAGATTACCATCTCGTGCGTAATGAAAAATGAATTAAGTAGGTACTGACTTACGCGGTAATCTGCAAAAATTTTGACAGTTCCTTTGATCAGTAACCTACCATTAGAACGTCATTGTGCAGTCATTGCTTTTAATTCGTTACGAGTATCGTATAATTTCTGTGCCATTGACCGACCAATGATCAACCA
Source organism: Mesoligia furuncula (assembly GCA_916614155.1). Classification (NCBI taxonomy): domain Eukaryota; kingdom Metazoa; phylum Arthropoda; class Insecta; order Lepidoptera; family Noctuidae; genus Mesoligia; species Mesoligia furuncula. Next base: position 12,186,248 of record OU744819.1, read on the forward strand.
TTATGAATTTAGCAGATTACGAACTTTTAGCAAAATGACAATGGGATGGTGGTGGGATCGTGTTGGAATGTCGAATTTATAAAAATAGCAGACTTGGGCCCCTGGTAAGTAATTATCGCAAACTGGTAAGCGATGATGTGGTCGACGATGGAGCACGTTAGCCACATCTTCTCAATTTTCAATCTGTGTTGGAAAGCTGGCAGCACACCCAATGTTAAGTGGTCACCCATCGCTACCCACAAACATCTGTTGGTAGGTAATACTAGAGACGTTCCAGGTGCCTTGCTATCCCAGAGAAAAAGCTGTACTTAAGAGCAAACTAGTCGCGAGCTCGAACTCACTGGTAGTCATGGCCAAAAAGCACGCTGTCTCATCTGGCTTCGTGTCTGACAGAGCTAGTATCAGTGATGAGCAGACAGACGCTAGTCTACATGCACAACGTCTAGTTCTCCGGCACAGAAACACCGTTCCGAACTTATAGGCGCGTAAAAAAAATCGAAAAGTACTTTGGAAATTCGAGTTTTATGAAAAAACCACTGCATAAATCAATTACAAATAAAGTTTATTGAACTCTTCGATAACTGAGCTTTGTCGGTACGGACTTGGTTTTGAAGATTTTACAGTTATTTTATTACTTATTTACACCCAAAGTTACGTAAAAATTGGAAAAAAAAACTGGCCAAGTGCGAGTCGGACTCGCACACGAAGGGTTCCGTACCACAAGGCGAAAACGCCGAAAAAAACACGTTTGTTGTATGGGAGCCCCCCTTAAATATTCATTTTATTTTGTTTTTAGTATTTGTTGTTATAGCGGCAACAGAAATACATAATTTGTGAAAATTTCAACTGTCTCGCTGTATCGCGGTTCTTGAGATACAGCCTGGTGACAGACAGACGGACAGACAGTCTTAGTAATAGGGTCCCGTTTTTACCCTTTGGGTACGGAACCCTAAAACGAATCTTTCGTTAGCTCATAACTTTTTAATGGCTGTTTATTTTACAATTCTGTTTCCGTACCTATAGACCAAATTATTAATAATTCATAACGATATCATGTTTAACTTTGGATGCACAATGTAAAATAGTGGAGTACCTAATACTCTCCCGAAATTTGTGGCACCTTAAGGTCTCATGTCCCTTCCAAACAGAACATAGTAAGGTCCTGCGCCCACTGGCGTTACAGCACTGCAAGGGATTTTTTAACCGACGAATAGGAATTTAGCTTAAGTATCGGTATTACCTACAATAATTTCATTGATAGCCATCGTAGGCCGGAATGCCTCGGCGTTCCTTAGGGAATACTCGGGATGCTTACTTGCTTAGGCAGAAGAGTTACGACTATTTTGAAAAGAACGCGCGAGCGCGATGTCTAGTCGGTACTTATATACGCTTCGGCGTAACGCGACTTACGCGACCGAAGTTCGCCATGATTACGGCTGCAATGCTATTTGAATTACTGACGACACAATATGCCAAAATTACGTTGCGATAAATGCGCCATGCCTCAAGCCTCCTCTACACATCGACAGATTCATCAGCAGATGGCCATCTGCGAATGCCGCCGCGGACGTCTGGACGGGGTAATTTGCTAGTCTGTGGTAGGTATTTGACGTCGGCAGAGGCTAAATACATACCACAGACTTGCAAATTACCCCGTCTACACGTCGGCGGAGGCATTCGCAGATGGCCATCTGCTGATGAATCTGTCTACGTGTAGAGGAGACTTAGGGATACCGCGGCATCGTTGTCATAAGTATGCGCTTGCATTGTAGTGATTCTAAAGGATGGTGATGTACCGTGCCGCCAGGGGCACTGCTTAGCGGCAGAAATAGGTGGTAAAACTTCCCCGGACGAGCTCTATTCTACACCTTACTATTTACTACTGTGTTATTTATCTATAAACGTAGCTTCATTATGATTATAGTCATCTTAGGTTGTAGTAATGAGGGATTTTTTTTTTTTAACGCTTCCCTATTCGCTGGATAGATGGCGCTGAACTTGGTAAGTTACTGCAAGGAACGGAAGTCACATAATTTTTTTATTAATTCACTTGGATGTAATTTTGAGATCGTAAAACGAAAGCAAACGAAACTGTCACTCAACGAGCGTATATGACGTGACGCAATGTTTTTTTTCCAAGCGTTTTGACTTTGGCACCTAGTAACGTAGTCAGTTCAACGCCATCTTTAAGGTTCTTGAAAACTATGTTTTTTTTTTAATACTGTAAAGAAAAACCTCTCATTCTGCTACGCAATTTGTGGTACTCTATAAACTGTCAATCATGACGTGTTGACATTCCCGCCAAATATGTACTTAATTAATTTTCACATTGGTCACCTTGGGAAGTGCTAAGCAAAAATACGTTTGTTTAAGCCGTTACATAAGTTTCTACGTACTGACTTCCGCACGTATATCACACGCAAATGTGAAATAAATCAGGTTGTTTTTCTAAAAAATCTATTTTGGTTCATGTATCATTAGGATTTATGTAATCCGGATCGGTGATCATAAGATGGTCATGGTTTGGGTTTTTTTATCTTCAAAAAAGTTGATTGTGTTTTTTAAATCGGTTATTATATAATCGATCTTATTTAAACAGGCAACAACTACGAATATGTGAATGGGTAGTGGTTACCGCGAAATTCAAATTTTCTTACGTTTTCTGCAATTTGCAGGTCAGTGTCAGGTTGTATCTTGATCAAAATATGATTTTCGACAACATCAGGTACATTTTTAGAGAATTATAATAATTCGGAACCTTAAAAAGGTTTTAGGATTCCTGAAGGGTGTTACAGGGTTATGGATCTCTTTTGAGCCGGGTACTCACTAGCGACTGCGAGATCTAAGGGGCCGCCTTCACGAGCGAGAGAATCGCGGCGATATTATCGTCGTGCCACGTATTTCTATACACTCTCTTAGAACGTGTTTCCACTCCACACGGCGATATCATTGCCGCGAAAATTTGATGGCACGGCGAGACTATCGCTGCGATTCTCTCGCTCGTGGAGACGGCACCTAAGAGGGTATACAAATACGTGGGACGACGATAATATCGCCGCGATTCTTTCGCTGTTGTAGGCGGCCCCTAACTAACTGCTTTGCTTTTTTTAGCTAGAGTTTTTGTTCTTTGTTGTTTTTGTTTTCTTTTGTTATTATTGATTTAAATTTTCTTTTTGCTTTTGTAACGTGAATGCTGTGTTTTTAATTCTCTTTTGTTGTGAATGCTGTGCACGTCTGTAATTGACGTAAACACTAGTCCATGTATCTGTTCTCTGTTATTTGTAAATGTTTGTGTTGTTGATGTGCCTTAATAAATAAATAAATAAACTGTTATTTTACCTTACAGTTAATTTACCTCAGAGTTTGCATCAAAATCACAGTGATCTTAATGCTCATTATGATATGGTTGCTGTTGCGTTGCTGTCATTGAAAAGTCTGTCATAATCATTGTGATCTTTAATCACGTTACAATAAGTTTATTGTTAGAGGTTGCTCTGTCAGAGGTAAAATATCTGTGAACGGAATATGCGGCGAGATTTCATACGCCGCGATAAATTGCTTATTTGAATGCGCTCTCTTTGAACGCTCACTGCAGCCTTATCAATGCTACGAAAAGTCAGAGTTCAGAGCCCCGCCTAAGATTAGTTTTATCTTCGGTTGAGCTCATAAACGGTCGTAATGAACATGGCGACAGGTAATCAAATTCGATTAAAATTCCAGGGATAGATTCACGAAACCAAAAGCTCTTTTTTTCCTTTTCAGCTGTAATATACGAGTCCATAAATACGCGAGCCCGACTCGCACTTGACCGCGTTTTTTTTATTGTTGCCGATTCTCTTGTTCAAATAAATTAAAATCTGACTACTTAAGGACTCGAGTACCTATATTATGAAGAAAAAAAAAATTAATTAGAGTATTTTGTGCCAAAAAAATATCATATGAGAAAAAAAAAAATTCAATGACTATTGTTAAGTCCAAGGCCCTACACAAAAGTTAATCGCTTCCTATTATTAATTTTACTAAAAAAATAATTAGCATTAAAATCGTTATTTCGTGCCTGTCCTAGCGTAATACCAATTAGTATTGTAAAAACAGTCATCCAAATAAATTATTCTTAAAAAAAGTGAACGAAAAATAAATCAAAAAGAAAATAATTTTGTACTACATTATATTTCACTGCATTAATTTTAAAAAAATACACATACTTACACACATAGTATGATATACATTAATATTTAATTTATTTATTTTTAAATGCCGTCTAAAATCCTCGTAGCCTATTTTTACAAAGAAAAAATAAATAAAAATAAAAAAAATCTATCTACTTACAGAGAATAAATTATTACTCCTATATTACTATTTATAATCTAATAAAATATTAATTTATAACTATAAAATACACAACGAATTCGCTTAATCAAGAAAAAAAATTGTGCGATTCAAGAAAAAAGACTAAAAATTATTCTACACACAATTATTTATTATTGACGCTGGCAGCACTGCTTGGTTTTTTTGGCAAAATACTTTCTTGTCACTGGCAACTCTAATCTTTGATTTTAATGGCGGACAATCAACTCGCAAAATATTAGTAAGGGCTGATTTTTCCATCGCCAGATAACTTTTATTCGTGGAATAAATTGACTTCTGACAGATTTTGTATGAAATAACTGTCTAAATTTCACAATTATTCCTCGAATAAAGTTATCAGATGATTGAAAAATCAGCCCTAAGAAGTATTTAGGCGCAATTTCTTATGATTTGTCTAAGTTTGATGCTCGCAACTCATATTCGCAAATTGAAATCACCAAAAAATTAAAAAAAAACTACTACCTACCTTAAATAAAAAAAATAGAAGAATATCAATATACTCAAAACAGAGGTATATATTATAAATATATGAGTTTGTATTATGGCAATATAAAAAAATATAGAGTTGGTAGTTGAATAATACCAAAAAAATCTGAAGCATAAGTAGATAACTGCCAGTACAAAAAAAACAACACTACAAAACCAGTGTTGCCAGCTCTCATAATAATTATTACTGTATTTTCGTCTTTCACACATGTTGACTAACACAAAAACTTATTACTAGGGTGAAACGGACAATTGTCGGCCATGACCTGTCAAAAAATATTCTCATTCCAAAATTACAATTAAGGTGAATGGGTAGTTGAGACCGCGAAATTCAAATTTTCTTACGTTTTTTGCGATTTGCAGGTCAGTGTCAGGTTGTTTCTTGATCAAAATATGATTCGCGACAATAACAGGTACATATTTAGAGAATTATAAGCATTAGAACCATTAATACATCTTACTAAGTTAGATTTCTACCATTAACACTTTTCCATAAGAGATTGTTGGTTGGTGGTAGAAATCTAACTCAGAAAGATATATTAATGATTCTAATGATTATAATTCTCTAAATAAGTACCTGTTATTGTCGCGAATCGTATTTTGATCAAGATACAATCTGACACTGACCTGCAAATTCCAAAAAACGTAAGAAAATTTGAATTTCGCGGTCTACCACTATCCATTCAACCGTAAAAGCAACGTTCAATTAAAGGAGATTTTTTTCATTCATATTTAATTTCACTTCCGCTTTTATGTCATCTTCGTGATAATTATTGTTCTAATAATAAATACATGCGATCAATCAAAAAATTTACTTTGTAACCGAGTACCGACGCCAGCACATCAAGCTACTACAATCTGTCAAATTGCAAACAGTATCGCTAAACCTTAAGGTTCAAAGTTGATTGGGAAAATTTAACAGTTTCGGGTAGTTTCATGTGCTGGCATCTGTAAATTGCTTGATTGGTTTATGAAAACAAAAAGAACTTTTTTATATAAGAAGTATTTCATTTATGAAATCTTATAGCGTACTACACCCTTACTGGTTGGTTAATATTGTTGTCACGGTTTAAACTATTCTCATACAAGGTGGAGAGGACAATAACCAGCCTATCACGTTCCCACTGTTGGGACTGAGGCCTCCTCTGCGAAAGGGAGTGGGCCGTAATCCACCACGCGGGCTGAGTGCGGGTGTCACATATCTTTCAATTTTTGGTTCCAGGACATGCCGTTTTCCTCACGATGTTTTCCTTCACCGTTTTTGAGAGCAGTGGTGATGAAATAAATTACACGAAGTAAAGCCCCTGTATAGGTTTGAACCCAAATTAACCTTTTAAGCGCTTGGCTAAATATCAATTGCCGTGCCCCTAGCGCGCGGCTACAAATCGATAAAATAATCATCATCTGCCTAGCCTTTGCCCAACCATGTTGGGGTCGGCTTCCAGTCAAACCGGATGCAGCTAAATACCTAAATCGATAAAATAATACCTACAACAAATAAGGAGGAGCAATCGTTGAATAGAACGAAAAAATCATGCATGTTCTCTGTCGCAGAAATACGACACGAGTGGTAGGGGCACGGAAATATGTGTCGCATAAATGCGACACAAGCGGTTAAGGGGTTAAACTTCGTGTTCTTAACTAAATGCTGTTCCCAGTCTGCATACGAAACTTCAATCAAACACAGGGGTGTATCAGAAAAGTCTGGTCAAAATTAAGGGTGTTGTACAGACCATCGAAGTGATCCACTTTTTCCATGGGACAAACATTCGTAACGCGAAATGGTTTCATGTAGATAATTATAGTTTGAAGGTCTGTACCATACCTGATGCATAGATGAAATCAAGAGACGTATGGCGATAAATAAAGCATCATATATACTTCTTTACAATTCTTAAGGGGCTTACATGACCTAAAGCGCGGTCACTGTCGGACTGTATAGAAAAGAAAGAGAAGCGCGATGACACAACACTGGTAATTTATTGCAAAATATGAAGAAATTATTGAATTACAAAAAATCTATTGTTTGGACGAAAAAATTAAAACACTAATATTCTAGTATGTTACTTGTAGAATAATCTGACAAAAAATCAGAATGATTCTATGTATATTAGTACGGTTTTTATAAAAAAAAAAAAAGTTTTTAGAGGTATCTTCATGATTTTTTTCTATCGTATCAAATTAGTTGTATTATGTTTTCAATACACTATCTACCTAGCATAATATCCTGAAGAATATTATATATTTTTCTGATTTTGTTTACTGTAATCATATATTTTTATTGTTTCTAAAACCTGCGTTTTTTGTGTTCAGGTCCAGTAAGCCCCTTAACATAAAGTCTGGAGGAATAATCTTACAAAAGCCACCAAGATCCGGCTTGTTCAATCACTGGTTTTCCCTATCTTCTAACACGCTGCTGAGACGTGGACGCTGCGAGACATCGAGAAGAAGAATATAAACGTTCTGAAAATGTGGTGCTGGAGAAGAACGCTTGGGGTGTCGTGGACTGAGTTTCGCACCAACACCTCTATACGCCAAGAACTCAACATCAAAAAGCGTCTATCTGTTACGGTCCAAACGCGCATCCTCAAATACTTCGGACATGTCTCGAGGCGTGAAGCAGACTATTGAGCGCCTTGTCGTGCAGGGTAGAGTGGAGGTTACTAGACCACGCGGACGCTCACCCATGAGATGGACTGACCGAATTAAATCCGCAGTGGGTGATCCCTTGTATGAGTGCACAACAAACACCCGAAATCGGAGTAGGTGGCGAGAAATCGCGAGGCGAATCACATCAGCCCTCAAACAAGAAACTACATAAGGACCACGACCGTTTTGACAAGAGTGCTATGAAGAAGAAGACCACAGTCTTAATTTTGACCACACCATTCTGATGCATCCAAAAGTTTAGTCACTATAGCTAGTGAAAGATTTGCAAAACCAGATTGCAAATTGGGTTGTCTGTCCATCGCTATTAGTTATATAAAAAAAAAATCGGTGCTAGGTTTTATAGAGGTATGAGGAACAGGGTGTAAAGTTCACCCATCCTCTTTAGAAAAGGGAGGATCCTCTGACCAGACCGGGTAATGTATCTGGCGGGCAACTGCCCGATGATTTATGTTGTATACTATATGCTAGTTGCGCGGTAAACTCTGTTTGCGAGATGCAGGATTTTTGCGTGACGTCAGTATGACGCGTTGTTCGCATGATACCGCTACACAGTTCAAGACCGCATTTTTTTTTGCCAGTATTTGCATTTATTGTCGTCTCCAAATCGTATAGTTCTTTCCTACGAACCTAGGGAAGCATTAAAGTAATGGCCGACACTTCTCCGTCCGTCTGTCTATCAGCAACAATGTTCTACTCAACACGGTGCGTTAAAACAATATATTTATATAAATTCCAGCTCTTTTACATCACTTGTGCCTGTGTAAACTGTGTTTGTTATTATTTTTACATTATCTGCGCTTTTTACGCCTTGTTACATCACGTCTTCTTTTCCCGAAAGGTTGGGCAGAGGTGTACCATCTATAGTACGGTCAGCAACCAAGCAGCAAGTATAGTAGGTTTTTTAAATCTCAGTTATTGAGCAAAATATTTATACAAAATTGCAGCAGAAGTACAATGCAATCTTGAACAAATATTTTGCTCAATAACTGATATTAAAAAGAACTGCAGTGTTAATCGACTTTTTTGCTGACTGTACAACCACATTTCAGTTATGTTTAAGTCTCACATAATAGGGGGCGGGCCTATTGCCGTCAACCGGACACGAATCCAGACTCCAGGCTGCTACTGAGAAATTCCGGATAGAAAAACCCAAGAACACTGCCCGGCCTAGGAATCGAACTCAAGACCTCATGGTCAGCAGTAGCGCGTGCCGTCACCAACGAGGTACTCTGCATTCGCGATTTATTTGCCAAAAATGTAAACAAATATGAGTTTATGGAAAAATAACTTCAAATCCTACACAATAAAGTTCAGTTTACGCTACAACTTCTTTTTCAATAATGCTAGTCACTCTGAAATCACCTTAATAACCATTAAAATAAAGTTGATATTTGTTTAACTTGAAATAATATTACAACCCGAAAGCGCTGGCATATCGGCGCCGGTTACCAACGTTCTACATGAATACACCCACCATGACACAACGAGCTATAGAAAGAGACAATCCCACAGCTATGAGTGATAGAGACAACGCTTTACAAACTACAACTTTTTCTTAAACTCGCTGTACCATATTGACCTGTACCGTAGTATATATAACGCAGCATTTTCAAACCACCATAATAATAACAAACACAGTCAATTAAAAAAAAACCCTAACACAGCTATAAAGGTAAGCAAGCCTGCTCGTATAAACACAAAACTTTATGAATCAATTCGTACTGCTCAGAATTCTGAACCATCCCGCCTCGGTTCAAACGCATATTACACACTATTCCCAACACATCGACCTTCTCATCTATTGTCAACTGTTTTATACCGTTCAGGATGGCTATCAGACACCCCGTTCGACCAATCCCAGCCGAACAATGCACTATAGTAGGAGGAGTCACCATCTCAATCGAGAAATCAAACGGACTAGACAAATTAACGGTAATTTCACAAGCAGTAGGCTGTTCTAAAGGGGGAAACACAAACTTAGAATCCTGCTTAGGAGTCTCACACTTACACATGTCATCGTCATAATCCGTTGCACCACTGAAATCGTACACACTGTCTTTTAAAACGTCCAAACTTAGATTTAGCAATGCGTTCACATCCTTAGGACATTTGTGGTCGGCCCAGTTGTGGAACCAATAGTGGTAGACTGTCAGTTCACTGTCACTTACACACTTTTTGTATATCACTGAGAGTTTGCGGATAGTGTAACCAGGCTTCCTGATCATACCACTGTTTTTGACCACAAACACATCCGTTTCATTAGTTATTTCTTCTAGATTCTGTATTATGATTTCCTCGTTTAATTCTAGAGGGAAATACTTTTCGCACTTTTGTCTGTTATTTTCTATGAAGTTAGTAAGCATGACTATCTTCTGTATTAGCGCTGGGTCTGACCCGTCAGAATTGAGGTCTGACAGACCGCAGTGGTCAAACATGTTCTGGTAGACCATGAGCCAGAAATCGTGGATGGTGTTCTGTAGAGGACCCTGGGTCGCGATGTATGTATTCTTGGTGTATTCATGCCCCTGGAAAATTATGAAACAAAAAGATTAATCTTGATCCTCAAGTAAACTATAGAGACCAATTTTTTAAAGATGTGCCGAATTTGGGCTTTTTCGGATACGACGATTTGGCAGAATGATCAGTTATAATTTGACTGGGAATCGAACTAAAACGTTCATACTTCGGAGATTGCAAGAACTAAATCAAAGATAGGGCCTCAGTCGTAGAAAAAATCTATCACTTGAAATAAGATTTGACAAAACATTTAATTCTTTCAGTAACCAGTCTCTAGAATTCACCGCAAAAAAAAATAAGAACCTTACCTTAATATAATTGGCATTAATATACCCTTCGGTAGGCCCAGATTCAGCCCTCAAGATAAACCTCGAATGCTCATTAGGTAGGATCGTTTTATACCTATTCTTAGGATGAGAACCAGACACTATCGGTTTCTCCTGAAAATTCGTCGGCATATCCCAGAATTCCTGATGCAGATTCCTTAGCAACATCTTTTGGTATTCAGAACAAGGTTGAGAGGTCACAGGGTCTGGTATCACCATCTGGGGATTGTCTTTGGCAATATCTTCGACCCGACCAGTACAGCAGTGCTGTCCTTCTCCCAAAATATGACATTTGACCTTCGAATAACCATTTTGGAATACATCGTTCAAATCTCGTAGATTCTGTCTCGATAAGACGCTGGAAGCGATCTGTAAGTGCTGCATATTAGCTAAATACAGTCGGAAGTCTTCGGAAGTGCTCTGAGGGCTAAGAGGTTTCGTCGTTATGTTTCGCGTGAAACCCGGCTGGAAATTCGGATCGTCTTGTCTGCCAAAAGCGTATATGATTTCGTTTTCCTGATCACCGCAGACGTAGGTTAAGTTTTGAGGGGATTCCTGCTCCGTAGTGTAAGACGTCGACCAGAGATTGTCGTGGGATCCAAAACCTACTCCTTTATCGGTTGAGCGTAACCTAGTACGGTTTTTGTAAGATTTTGGTATCAAATTCTCTGTGCTTAACGACTTTCTGTGCTTATCTCTATGTGGCAAATCTTTAAGATTCGTTTCTATCAACGTTTCGTCGATTTCCAAATCTCTGGGCTCCTCTCTCGGCTGTATGTTTAGCGTCAGCGAGGTATTTGAGCTGCGTCTTTCCAAAATACCTTTCCTGGGTTCCGCCGGCGGGTTGTCTATGCTAATGTTGCTGTTATACCTACTTAAGTTGCACGTTGAGCCGTTTAAGTTGTAGTTCGATACGCTTAAACCTCTGTTTACTGAGAGTTGTGGGTTCGACTGATTAATATTTAAAGTCAGGGAAGTGTTTGAACTTCTGCGCTCAAGTAAACCCTTTTTCTGTCCAGGTTTAGCGTCCTTGTTCAAGGAGCTATTACTTGAGTGCCTACTCAAGTTATTTGAAGATAGTATATTTAATGTGAGACTATTATTCGACCCCCGACGTTGTAGTAAACAATTTTTCGACACTTCCCCGGACACATTCGTGTTTGAAGAACAAATGACGCGTCTCGATGGCGTTAGATGTTCAGTGTTCGCCAAAGAGGTGTTAGAATCTCGCCGGTCTATAGACAGTTTCTTTTGTCGACTATCGGAATTGAGGCTAAAATTCGATATGCTGGTCCTCACTGTTGAGAGATTATGGCAGGATGCGCCAGAACTGTTTAGGGAGCAGTTGGAACTTTGCAAACTATGTGTGCTAAGCATTAGACTCTGGTTGGAGTTCCTTCTATGTAATTTCTTTGTAATTTTCTCGTCTTCCGCACTAGGTTCAAAGTCGTCTGACGGCACACCTTCAGGTAACGTCTTCAAGTTAGTACTAGATACACTAAGATTCTGCTTATAATTCGATAAATTCGAGCCTAAATTCTGTCCTGTATCTAGAGGGTAACACCTGTTATCAGTTCCAGAAATGTTAATTTCTGGGGTGTTTTCGAAGTCCGCCATGTTTTCATCAAAAGAACCCATCTTTCTGGAGCCCATGCGGGAAGTACCAGGCTGGTATAACATGAGGGTAGCATGGTTATCTCTGAGATAGATTCCACTATCTTGTCCCTTCATGTATAAACGTCGTTGCTCCGCGTTTGATTGAAGAGAATTATACCCAAGTTTCGCGCCAGCAAAATCATGTTTGTTGGTATTCTTTTGTGCTAGGATCCTCTTCAACTGTCTTTTAGGCGTATTTGGCATGGAAACCGAGTTCTGCGGGACTTCCAAAGTCTTTTTCTGAGGGAGAGAAAGATTAACTGTCTCAGAAGAGTCTAACGAAGTCGCTTTGACTTTCAAAGTCGGGGTTTTGACTTTCTTCTCTTCAGCATCTGTGTATAACTTCTCGAATTCTAGAAGTTCCTTTTCTAAATCGCTGTCTCTTTTAGTTAGATCTATTCTTAAGTTTCGTAGATTCTTTCCTTTCTTTTTAATCTGTGTTTCGGCGGGTATTGTGGCCCCTTCTTCAGTCGTAACAGTTATTTCGAACTCTTTCGGTGAAAACCTCGGCATGTCTAAGAAAGATTGTGTATCCGAACTCTGTCGAAGAGTCTTTTTTAGTTTGACATCAGGGGATTTCGGATCTTCGGTCTCTGGGATCTTCTCTTTCACTTCGCCTTCGAATTTGAACACAGGCCTTTCGTTCGTCGGAGTTTTCTGAGCGTGGTATCGTTCCATACTTTCACATGATGTACTGGTCTCCTGATTCTTATAGGCCTCATTCATTTGATCTTTCATCTGCTTAGCTATAGGCAAACCTAGGTTTTGTTCTATAATTTTCGCGTTATCGGAGTCTAGAGATATCGATTTAAGTCTCTGTCGTCTAGCTTGAGCAGAGTTTGAGGGACTGGGAGCCGTTTCGGGCTCTTCGAGAACTTTCGGTTCGATTTCTAAGGTATCCATTTTATGGCAGCAGTCAGGGACATCTTCACCTAGTTTCGTTTCTGCGTCTTTGTTATCGTCACATTTACTTATATTAAGTTCTATGGTTTTATAGTTAGTTTCGCAGCTATGATGTCGCCTGTATTTTCTTACTTCTTTATCAGCGGGTGGTGTGAATCGTTCTTTTTCTATAGAATTCCTTCCGCCATACCTTTTTGGTCTAGCTGCTGTATCTTCTAAGCAAGACTGTTCGAAAGTGAAATAGTTTTCCTTATTGTAACTGTGTACTTTAGGACTGGGTTTGTTCAACACTCTTGGGGAACAGGGTTTCTCTGTAACCCCATTTCTGTTTAAATGGTCGCCTAAGGTTCTCGGTGACTGTGGAACAGGTACTTCACCATCGCGAGGAGTTTCAGGGAAGAATTTAGGAGACCGTACTGTGTCGTAATAAACCGACCTCGGCGATGGTTCCGCGAAGAACATTGGAGACACTGTTTCAGGAGGCGTGAAGAATCTTGGAGAAGCCATAGTTTCTGCCAAGAGTTTTGGAGAAAAGTCGAATTTAGGTGCGAAAGACTTTTCTTTCGCTGAACTACATTCTAACACTCTCGGGGAGTTTTGCATCTCTAATCTCTCTTGCTGCCCCTCTAAATGAGGACCTTCATTCACACTACACATATTTAACCTGGTACTGACTGACCGAAACCTTCTCAAATTGCTTGGAGACACCTCCTCCCCCTCCGGGGACCTCTCACTCATATTCTCACTTAACTTCTCAACTGCTTCAGAATCAAAACCGAATACCTCTTTATCTGTCTTCGGGGTAGCGCTCACTAAAAACGGAGACTTATCGTCTTTCTCTAACGAAGGAGACCGGGTTGCACTGTACTTTTTGGCGCGAGATTCCTGCGTCAAATCCGCGCCTAGATCCGCGGAGATTTGAGCTAACGGGTGCGGGATGTTTGTGTATTTGTAGTCTAGTCGTTTATGTAGCCACTGTTCCGGTAAGGGCAGTTTGGGGAGGAATTCTGAGGGACCGGGGTCTGCGGGCTGTGGAGGTGTTGGTGTGGGGTTGTTAACGATTATGATCTGTGGGGGTATGTTCTGGGGGTCGTCGGCAGGGGCGCCGGAGAGAGCAGCGCGGGCGCGGCGCGGAGCAGCCACCGCTCGGCCGCACAGAGACACGCGCCGCGGCACTACCAGCCGCGGCACTGAGCCACGGACTATGTGCACCTGAAACAGAGAACGGGATAGCTATAAGCTGAATCTTCCAAACCAGCGTCGCACCACCAGCTTGCCTACGCGCCCCACATGTCACGGGACACTATGACACTATGGTGTATACTCACGTGATGCGTGCTGGAAACACGCTTGCGTGTGTTGCGGCGGCAGCGCGCGGCGAGCAGCAGCAGCAGCAGCGCGGCCGCCGCCAGCGCGCCGCACCACCAGCCCGCCTGCGCGCCCCACATGTCACGCTCACATCTGTAGAGGAAGGCAGAACATGTATGACGTCAGAAAGGAGACAACGACTCGCTGCTATGACTTCCAGGTATGATTCGGTGTCCTGCGACAGACGGCAGATAACAGCGGCAGCGAATATTAATAAAAAGTAACGAGGTGCGTGCCGCAAACGATGTACAGACGCCAGCACATCAAGCTACCCGAAACTGTCAAATTTTCCCAATCAACTTTGAACCTTACACTTTAGCGATTAAGTTGAAACTCTATTTAAAAAAATTAACAGATTATAGTAGCTTGATGTGCTGGCGACTGTACTTTTTTTTTGTGCGCGGTGGAAATCCTCATGGACTACCTCCATCGTGGGGGTGACAGAGGGGCATGCCGGACTCTTACCGGCTAAAACCTCCGCGGTTTTCCACCTCTAGCTACATTAGACCATACTGCAAAGTAATAAATGTAGCAATGACGATGCGGCATTGCCGTTGTTGCCTGCCGCAGTCCCGTAGAGCAATCCACGAAATTGATCGGTTGGATGTGAAAACACTGTTAGGCACGCCATCGTAACAGCAAAATCAGAGAGTCATGCTTACTCTGGGCCAGGCTATGAATAATTATGATGATGGATGGGATTCAAAAGCCGACCGTCCCAATTCAGTGTTATAATAGTTCACAATACACTCTATAATTAAACTGTAAACAACCTATACATCAATCAGTATAATACGTCCAATGTAATGTGTGGTAAAGATTGCCAATTATAAGGGCTCATGTACACGGGAAAAGTGCCTCGAATAGGCGGTTATCGAAATGAGATAAAGTGAAAAAATAAATATTACACCGTGCACGATGATGGCTAGAATCATCTCGTTACCTCGGACCAACTTTACGTACCAAGACCCCTCCGTGCCTCGGAAAGCACGTTAAGTCATTGGTTGGTCGTTACGGATCGTCAGGAGATTGGGTAGCAATGCCCAGCAAGAAGTTTCACCCTCTCCATGATTCTATTTCTAATTACGATAAACTTCCATCAGAGTTTACTTACATACAACACTGTTTGATAATTTGCAGCTGAGATTCCATTTCGAGTATTTTCGAATTTTTATTATTATTTATTTAAACTACCTAAATATTTAATACAAACTTTTTTCAACATTTTTTTTTAACAAAATATTTAAGTAAACAATAAAAATTTAACGAAATATTTTCACATTAATTGTTTCCTCTGAAAGTTGGAATGTTATTGAGTGAATGAGCATGAAGCGTGTAGATAAACACAAGATAGTGACACATATTGTGCTGATTCACTAATCACCCTCTGAGGGGGGAAAGGGTTATGACTATGAGTCATTTTACAAATTGCAAAGTATTTGTACATCTGAACGAAAGGGGCGAAATTGATCTATTGTTAGATTTAGACCAGCCTGCAGGGTCTGGTCTATTTAAAACTTAAATCAATACATATAGGTACTAGCAACATTTTGAAGGTCATGTTGCAAGCTGCAGAATTATTATAAAGACTTCCATGTTTTTAACGTAAACTATACTCCACTTAACGCATTAGACAAATAACAGCTACTTAATGAGAATTATTGTGTAATATTATTGAAATTACTACACTTTAGAGTAACTCCATACTAATCTATACTTATATTATAAATGCGATAGTGTGTCTGTCTGTTACCTCTTTACGCTTAAGCCGCTGAACCGATTTAGATGAAATTTTGTATACAGATAGTTTCAGTCCCGGGAAAGGACATAGGATAGTTTATATCCTGATACCCCCAAGGGATCGACACTTATGCGGGCGTACACGCGGGGCGCTGCTACTTATGACAAATAATAACATTGCTTTGCCTAATACTTAGTCGGGCCATAAGTTCTGTCACATAGGTAAAATTTAGAATTTAGAATGCGAACCGAGGAAAATATTATGGACTATCAACTATTTAAAGAAAATAAAAACAAAGGGTTCCTGCAATTTTGTTCATTTTCTAAAATGGAGTGGACGCGCAAAGAAGACAGAGTCGCAGTAATTGCATTGCATCGTTGCGGCCACGCGCCAACTGAGATATTCAAACTGCTGAAAATTTTTTAAATTTCTTTGAGATTTATATAGAATAGAATACTCTTTATTATGTACACCATATAAATAACAGACATATATATATCTAGAAACTGTACAAAGGGTGACAAGGGTGAGGGTATTTATCGTACTATCAAACGATTCAGGGAAGATTCAAGATTACAAGATAAACAAAGGAGCGGTCGACCTCGTACTGTTCGGACTCCAGCGGTCATTAAAGCAATGAAGGCGCGAATCCAACGAAATCCTGTCCGCAAGCAAAAAATGTTGGCTTTGCCGATGGGACTAAGCAGAAATACTTCCATGTTCCTGTTAAAAGGGTGTTGAATGAAAACCCAGGACTGCGTGCTTATAGAAAAAAAACAGCACATCTTCTTAACGCACGGATGAAGAAAATCAGACTCGAAAGAAGCCGGGCGGGAAAAAAATACCACGAAATACTTTTCTCGGACGAAAAAATTTTTAATGTTGAGGAGAGTTTCAACAAACAAAATGATAAAGTGTATGCACACTCTAGTGAAGAAGCGAGCAGACGTGTGCCACGTGTTTAGCGTAGTCATCACCCTTCGGCATTCATGGTTTGGCTTGGGGTGTCCTATTTGGGTCCAACGGAGTTGTTTTTTTGTGAAAAAGGAGTGAAAACCAGTGCCCTCGTATATCAAAACACAGTACTAACAAACATTGTGGAACCTCTTTCACAAACAATGTTCGAAAACAGGCACTGGGTATTCCAGCAGGATTCTGCGCCGGCTCATAAGGCGAAAAGTACCCAAAACTGGCTCACGACCCGTGGAATCGACTTTATCAGGCATGAGGATTGGCCCTCATCTAGTCCAGACTTAAATCCCTTGGATTACAAAATATGGCAGCACTTAGAGGAGAAGGTCTGCGCTAAACCCCATCGCAACTTGGAGTCACTTAAAGCATCCCTGATGAAAGCATTGCCGATATTGACATGAATATCGTGCGTGCTTCGATTGATGACTGGCCTTGCAGATTGAAAGCTTGTATCGAAGCAAGAGGAGGACATTTCGAATAATTTTAATGTGGTTTAAATCTGTATTTTATACCCTTTCATTTGATATATAAATGGTTGTAATGCGTAACTCATTGTGTCTTTTATTTAACTTTCCATATGTGTCAAAACTTATGACCAGACGCATGTAATTTGTCAATATGCACGAGTATTTTCATTATTATTGCACTATGAGTGGCAATCACAGGACATAATCAAACTGTTTTTTCTTATGTATGTATTTATATAATTTACACAAGAAGCACTTAATGCAGGGTTGTAAATAAACTATTAGTAATATGTAGTAATGTCTTTAGTAGTGTGATTGTTGTCCTAATTTAAAAGAAAATAGAGAAACTATTGAATCGTTTTTATTTGCTCCTACCTAGAGTGTTGCCAGAGGAAAAGTACCTTACTCTCGCAGTAATCAATCAATCAATCAATCAACAACTCAGTCTATCGCAGTCCACTGCTGGACATAGGCCTCTCCCAGACTGCGCCACAGCACCCTGTCCCCCGCCTTCCGCATCCAGTCTACCCCAGCCACCTTCTTTAGGTCGTTCGTCCATCTAGCTGGGGGGCGTCCCACACTACGCTTGCCGATACGCGGTCTCCACTCCAGGACTCGTCTGCTCCACCGCAGTAATATAGCACTCTCGCAGTAATATAGGGCAAAAATTATTGTGTTTAGCTTTTTATTTAATAAATGAATATTAATAAAAACTTTAATTATAGCCCGAAAGTAACAAGAATGAAACAGGAACACAGAGAATAGAGACTTATTTTATGTAACATAAGAGTCAAAATCCCACTTCTTGTGAGAAACTGTCATGTGGATTGAGTCAGAATTTTTTTCTTGAGAAAATTGAGGACTGATGATCATTGGTGGGAAATCTGGATCATTGCTCATAATGTGACTTGACATCTTTGAGGAAAACCACTATTTCACAATGAATGACAATATATTAATCAAGCAGGATTAGTCCTAGTATGATTTTTTAAATCAACCTCTTTGCTTGGGAAGTTTTAAGTTAGCTTTAATCAATAATTATGTTTTTTTTTTTTCATAAGTTTCTGTCACTGTTATTTACATAACAAGTAAAGTAGTAGTATACAAATTTGTGTAAGGTAGTCACAACAACTAAAAAGTGACAAATAAAAATCTTTTTACTTGTAAAAATAACAGCTTTTTTTTATAGGTACACCAGTTAATAAGGGTAAAATTACTAGACGGACTGTTTTACTTTCAATCAGTAAATTTTAACTACCTAAATAATATTGTCATCATGTAGGTACCCATAATGAGGGATTTTCTTTTTCTTTTAAAGCTTCCCTAGTCGCTGGATAGATGGCGCTGAACTTGGTAAGTTACTGCAAGGAACGGAAAGTCACATAATTTTTTTATTAATTCACTTGGATGTCATTTTGAGATCGTAAAACGAAAGCAAACGAAACTGTCACTCAACGAGCGTATATGACGTGACGCAATGTTTTTTTTTCCAAGCGTTTTGACTTTGGCACCTAGTAACGTAGTCAGTTCAACGCCATCTTCAGGGTTCTTGGAAACTATGTTTTTTTTTTTTAATACTCAAAAGAAAAACCTCTCATTGTGTGTAAAGTGTATGTTGTAAGCAGTTAAAACTACATTACCTGTCATAACTCATAAGCGGTGAAAGCCTCATAAAGTGCCTAAATTATAAGAGTTAATTTAACTTCAGGCTGATTTTTCAATCTACTGATAACTTAATTCGAGAAATAATTTTGAAATTTTGACAGTTATTTCATACAAAATACTGTCAAATGAGAATTTAATTCCTCGATTAAAAGTTATCTGGCGATGGAAAAATCAGCCTTTAGGTTAAGTGTATTTTGTTTATTGTTCCATTAGTAAATAAATATACTTACTTGAAAATGACTACCTAGAAGGATTGCAAGTGGATACCAGAGACAAATCTGACATGTCTTGCATCTTTCATCATCAACATCCTACAGCAGTCCACTGCTGGACATAGGCCACTCCTATTGCACGCCATTCAACTCGATTTTCGGTAACTCTCATCCAGCTGCTACCAGCCATCCTCTGAAGATCGTCACTCCACCTTACATCTTTACGGCTGTGCATTTGCAAGGTAAATTATATTTACGTAGTTTAAAAAGTTTTGTTAACCAGATTCAATGGTAGACCACTTTTTATACTATTGAGAATCAGAGGCGTAGCTACCACCATATCTGCCGTATTAATTATACGGGGGCCCCCAACGTGCGTAAGCAAAAATTAATAAAAACTTCCCAATTTTTTTTTTTATTTCAGAAATGACAAAAAAAAATTGGAAAAAGTGAGAGATAGATAATTCTGATGAATAAATATTTCTTTTAATTTTATGCAAACATTTTTTTTTCTTTTGTGAGAAATCTTTACCCTTCCTAAGGGTCCTCGAACAAAATTTTTATACGGGGCCCCGCCAAGGCATGCTACGCTTCTGTTGAGAATATTCTCATCTACACTTAGCAAGTACTGGCGTACAAATTTCGGCAACACTGATTTAAAGATGAGTTATTAGAAAAATAAGTTTTCTATCGAAAGAAATTTCTCATAATTATTATCTCATCTTTTTAACAGTGTCCTTTCAAAATATATATTTGTGAACCTAGATATTCTGTAATCCAATCGGAATAAATACACACTACCCTAAGAATATGTTTGATTTACACATTATTTTGGTATTACGTTTTTATGAATTAGGCATGCTACACCAGCCCCTTAATATTGAGTAATTGAACACAAATATGACTACTGCTTCTACTGTTTGTGATTAAAGTCATGATATTATGCACTGATTACCAGCTGATACACTTCAATTTCCCTTTCATTCTAAAGATTAAAGAGCTAATAAGTACTTATTAATAATATTTTGTTATTATCAACTAACAATAAACCTTTTTGCTGTATAATTTAAGCTCTAAATGCTACGACGGTGACACAAACAGTCTTACATGAAAAATAAAATCATATTTCTATTTATGGTTCTGACAACTATTACTACCAACGAAAAAAAAAAGTCTGAATATTCAAGAGTCTAATATTTTATTGCTGTTTTTGCACTCTCACTTCGTTCTTTGCGTACTATCAAGGCTGGGGCACAATTTTGACGACGAAACACATCGTTTCCGGACATCAAAACCTTCAAAATATACATCGAGAAAATATTCAAAGTAATGATTCGATGTATATAATTTCAAAGGAAATTAACGTAACGGCTGCAGGGTGACGACAAATAAGGTGTTTTAATGCCTTTTTGCGCGTAAATAAAGCGTTATAATACTAAACAACATAAAAATACTTACTGTGCATCTATTCAGCAGGTAGGAACTACACAGTAAAATCCGTCACCATACAATAATAAACTGTAAATTCACCGTAGGACACTATATTATAGTCACTCAAACACGTCACCAACACCAAAATGCACTTTTTCACTATTTCAATGGTATTTTACACGTTTTTAGAATAATCTCTCGCCCTAAGAGTTTTGACATTACGTGCGTCGGCCATTTTTCTTTCTGGGGAATCTGGGGACAACAAAAGCGGGGAGTGTTGCCAGTATATAAAGTAAAATCTTCCTTTAGATATTAGTCATCAGCTAAAGGTTTGTTATTTATACACAGTTTGTCATTAACTTCAATGACCATGAATTTGCGCTTTGAACTGAACACGAAATGACTCAAAATGTTAGCAACAAAGACACCTTTTTCTCAACTCACAACTATAATTAAACAGATTAGAACCTCATTTGGTTGCAACCTCTACACATTTTAACTTTAAAGTTTTAATCCGCGATTTTTTACCACAAAATCGAGCAATATTCTAATATTTTTTCACGTTGAGCCATTGTCATGGAGCGTAGTCTGGTTTTCCATTCAGCGCTGTTATGCACATGCGCGTTGTAAGGCCCGGCCACGATGTAGGCCACTGGGGCATCGACTGTCCCTACGAGCGCGCTCCTAGGTCAAAACATACAACGTACATACTTATCTACTATCTAGGTCGCGAGGGCTTTGAACTAAATTCGGTAAAACACATTAAAAACATATTCTGTTTATCAGAACCAGACGTCAAGCCGTCTGTTAACGTGAACAACGATGTTAATGAAACGTAAAATTAACATAAATGTATCACGGAAAGTAGTAAGACACGATGAGTATTATTGTTGGCTTTATTCTGTAACTTAGCAACGTGTTACTCATCATGCAGACTTGCAATATTTTATTCAATGTCTCCCCGTCGTGACGTGGGGTCATACCGTCATGAAACTGTGGGTGTCTCACACCCACTGTATTCCTCTGTAATTTCTTTGTCCGAAACGTTCTAATTGCGATGTGGATAATTATGTATGACTGTAGAGTTCGTTTACGCAATGGCTCAAGTAAGTAGGTGTAAAAAAAGATTAGGTAACTAATTATGGCATCGGCCTAATAGATCGCGAATGCGCGATTATCGTAGGTTCGCGCGAATTCTACTCGTACGAACGCGCGATCAAACAATTATTGAACTGGAATAGGTGTCCTAATTATGGTACCGACCGTGCCAGTGCCAAACTAGGTACTCCACGATCGCTCGCGTCGTAAATTCCCTCGATGATCACGTATTCGCGTTCTATTAGGACACCCAGTTTTTGCTATCGCGTAAACACGCGATGGTCGCGTCGCTGACTCGCGCGATGATCGCGCATTCGCTTTCTATTAGGACGATGCCTAACGTTCTAATAATGGCGTCGCTCGTCGGTCTAGGACTCTAGGTCTTTGAGTATTAAACCAACTGGAGGCGCCATTGTCAGGCAATCCCCGCTGTCGAAGGTACGAGACCGCCGGTCATAGCGGTTAAGTATATACATGTGTGCGTATAGTTTATGCTTGTGCTTGTGTTTTGTTTTGTGTGCGTGCGTAACAACGCGATCAAATTGCATTAGTGTATTATTGCGTTCCCTCGTCCCCCGCGATGAAAGTGACAGACTTATTTGTATAGATATTAGTACTCGTGGCGTCTCCGGTTGGTTTAATACCTACTCAAAGCTCTAGGTCATTAGTCTTTTATGAGCGTGAGGTGCTCAATCCCCATTTTGGGGATAGTGTTAATATTGGATTTATGCTTAGGAATTTTTCACTAACAGCCCGGAGCCTGGTCCGGATGTCTGCAGCTGGTAATGGAACAATTCATAATACCTGCACACATAACGTAACAGAGGAAATAAACATTTTTAGGGGTTTAGTTAACGATCACTAAACCGAAGTGACATTTAAACGTCAAAAATGTATCGTTAAACACTCGCTAATCACTAGTACTTAACTATATGCAACGTTTATGATTATAGAGGTAAGTTTTGTTCTGATGAGATATGGTGCACACCTGCCTGCCCTTCGGCGATGTGTGATATGTTAAGTGTTTAAAATAATTAAACTGCCTTGGTTAAGTTAAATCAAAAAGGGTGACTACGTCCGTCCGGAGATGGTGGCTGTCAGGCATGTCATCATCATCTGCGTAGCCTTTTCCCAACTATGTTGGGGTCGGCTTCCAGTCTAACCGGATGCAGCTGAGTACCAGTATTTTACATGGAGCGAGTGCCTATCCCTATGGCGTTCTCTATTTATTCCACCATCAAACCATACTGCGATCGCCAACCCGCCTGCCAAGCGTGGCGATTATGGCAAACCCCCCCCCAAATTTGGGTGAGGCCTATGTCCAGCAGTGGACGTCTATCGGCTGTAACGACGACTGCCTATCTGACCTCCACACATAACTCGGTTACTGGGTAATACGAAACCCCTTGGTAAGACTGCTTGTTGGACTTTCGGGCTTCTGACGACCAGTAACGACTGTCAAAGATCCACGAATGACAGCTGGAACCAACGGCTTAACGTGCTTTCCGAGGCACGGAGGGGTCTTGGTATGTAAAGATGGTCACCCATCCACAGACCAACCGCGGCAAGCGTAGCTTAACCTGATCGATCGACCTGTGCGGCTGTTATTATTTAGTAAAGAAAGAAACCAGGGCCGTTCTAAAGCCCGTCGGGTTTATGATATTGTCAAAGTCGCTGGAAACACCTGGATGAGGGAGGCACGGAGCCGGGAAGTATGGCAGAAGAAAGGAGAGGCCTGGGGGTCTAAAAAGGCCACTTTGGCAGATTCATAAAAGGATAACATTATGAATCATGATGGACAGTTACGGCCCATCGTTAATCGTATCAAATCCCATTGGTATTTGATACGATATTGATATATTATTATATTATTCTATATTTATTGATTTTTCAGTAATTTTTTTTCGTCTGTGCCAAAATACCAATCAATCCAATCCAAATCTAATCCCAATTTCTTTGATAATACCTACGCCGTAGTCCAGCGAAAAAAAGAAAAACACGGACTGTCTTCGCCATATTATGATTCATAATGTTATCCTTTTATGATTCTGCCAAAGAGGCCTTTTTAGGCCCCTGTACCCAGCGGTGGGTGATTCCGGGCTGAAGTGTTGATGAGGAGTAGTCAGGAGAATGATGATGGTTCAGTTAGATAGAATATCCTAATCCTGACTAATATTAATGCGAAAGTGTGTCTGTCTGTTACCTCTTCACGCTTAAACCGCTGAACCGATTTATAGTCTACTCAACGAATGACTCAAAAGGAGCTGTAGAGGTCTTTGGTGTAGAGTGCGTGAACTGGGCCCTAAAGGTCTCTGCACACAGCCGGCGTGGCGTGGCGGGGCGCCGACGCAGCGCTGGCGCGACGGGATTGTTCACACTGCGGGCGCGATCACGTCCCGTCCCGC
The DNA here is from genome assembly GCA_916614155.1 of Mesoligia furuncula. Lineage (NCBI taxonomy): Eukaryota > Metazoa > Arthropoda > Insecta > Lepidoptera > Noctuidae > Mesoligia > Mesoligia furuncula. The sequence goes on from OU744819.1 coordinate 12,210,533, forward strand.
CGCGCCCATGAACAGTGTTTTTAATGTGCGTGTGGTGTGAGGGCCACTTTGTTAAAACTGTTTGAAAATGTGCTTAGGATTTAGTGAACATTCCCAAAGAATTGTGAAAGTTGGTATGAGATTTTGTGAAAGTCTAATAACCGAGATATAGACTATAAAGTTGGGCCCTCAGTTCTCACATAGAGGATTGAGGGCCCACCTAAAACTGATAAACTATGGACACTACAGAAAAAGTCTTTATGCTAAAATCTAAGCTAATGCCAAACAAAATTTGTGAAAACAAGATATTATCGCAAAACACTGTCCTACTTTGTATATCTTCGTACAAAATGGGCCCTCAATTCTCATACACGTAAAAGTTTATTACGCAATTATAATGAAATCATTAACTTACAGATACTGTTTGAAATCCTATATGCTACTAAATAAATTGTGAAAATTTATAAAAGCAAGAACAGCCGGTCGATTCTGTTAAAATCTCACCGTGAAAATTTAGGTGAAGTGAGTTTGTTTTTGCTAGGAATTGATACTATTGACAGCTCACTCCACGCTCACTTCACCTAAGTTTTCACGGTGAGATTTTTACAGAATTGCACCACAGGTCACCACTTTTTGTTGTTTGAAAGTTATCCCTCAGTCCTCCATTTCTTTTGTTTTCGATTTATTACGCTTATCGTATGAAAGATAAGAGAAATACAATATTGTCTCTTTTTGTGTCAAAATTGTGCAACAAATTCGATACCAGAAAGAAATTAAAAGACCCTTTATTATATAAGAAAATCGAGTTTTATTTTTATCATCTGAATTTGCAAATAGGGTGACCACAATTTCTTTTAGATTGCAGTAAAGATTAGTAAATGTAGAGTATAAACTTTCTTCAATTTTTCGCTTATTATCGTCATAGCATTATTTTGTACTCAAGTTTCATGATAAAAAAAAAAATACAAAAAAAAATACTGTTACCCAAATCATTTTTGCTTGAAATATCGTTCGTTCTGATGACAATAATCAAATAATTTATTTATTATTTTTATAAAGGCTTTTGCCCAGCCATGGGACAATGTAGGCTAAATATAATCCTAACTAATATTATAAATAAAACTAATAACTAGCTAATATTATATTAAAAATATTATTACATGTATTATATAATTATTGTTTACATATATGCACAATAGTTGTAATATTTAGTGTAGTTACTAAACAATAGTTTTTGATAGTGCAGCGGAAGTTGTAGGTAATAAAGCATTAAGGCGAGTTTTATGAAACAGTTGTAGTGAAGAATAAAAATAATAATAATTTTTTAATACGCAAACACATCTTCGGTCAAGACACTCAATCATCTTCGGTCAAGATATCAAACATTCAAGATAAGTTTGTTTTGATACCTAGGTACTCATAATTTTACAAGTTCGTAATATTTTACTAAATAGTACTTAGATAGTCACTCTAAGACTTGTTTAGGTAATTCAATTTCACCTATTTATAAATTGTAAAATTTTAAAAATAAAATATAATTATTTAATACTCCAGAAAACATCTTTGTTATTGTGCAAGTACCTACCTAGGAATAAAAAAAACATCCAGGAACGCACTGCTTTATTAGGTACTAGCTTCTGCCCGCGACTTCGTCCGCGTGAAATTCGAAAGTCATATGGCTCCATCTATTATCATAATAACGTTATTATTGTTTTCCTCGGGAACAGCACTTTTTTCGGGATGAAATGTTAGTGTTTAGGCGTGAAAAGCTAACAAACAAACTTACTTTCGCATTTGTAATATTAGTTAGGATTATATTTAGCCTACATTGTCCCATTGCTGGGCAAAAGCCTTTATAAAAATAATAAATAAATTATTTGATTATTGTCATTAGTTTTTTCGGAACAAAGGATTTTTCAAGCAAAAATGATTTGGGGAACAGTATTTTTCTGTGATCGTTCAATTTCCGAAATTATTTTTTTTATCACGAAACTTGAGTACAAATGCTATGACGATAATAAGCGAAAGTTCATTAAAACCTATGACTCTACATTTACTAATCTTTACTGCAATCTAAAAGAAATTGTGGTCACCCTATTTCCTAAGACAGCGAATAAAAATAAAACTCGATTTACTTATACAATAAAGGGTCTTTTAATTTCTTTCTGGTATCGCATTTGTTGCACAATTTTTTTCACAAAAAGAGACAATTTTGTATTTGTCTTATCTTTCATACGATAAGCGTAATAAATCGAAAACAAAATAAAATGGAGGACTGAGGGCCCTGAATTTTATCAAGGTCATAACTTTTAAACAACAAAAGGTGGTGACCTGTTCTTGCTTTCATAAATTTTCACAATTTATTTAGTAGCATATAGGATTTCAAACAGTAGCTGTAAGTTAATGATTTCATTATAATTGCGTGATAAACTTTTACGTGTATGAGAATTGAGGGCCCATTTTGTACGAAGATATACAAAGTAGGACAGTGTTTTGCGATAATATCTTGTTTTCACAAATTTTGTTTGGCATTAGCTTAGATTTTGGCATTAAGACTTTTTCGGTAGTGTCCATAGTTTATCAGTTTTAGGTGGGCCCTCAATCCTCTATGTGAGAACTGAGGGCCCAACTTTACAGTCTATAACTCGGTTATTAGACTTTCACAAAATCTGATACCAACTTTCACAATTCTTTGGGAATGTTCACTAAATCCTAAGCACATTTTCAAAGAGTTTTAACAAAGTGGCCCTCACACCACACGCACATGTGTTTTTATACTGCCTAGGGCCCAAATCGTACAAACTTACGTGAGCACGAACACATTCGATTAGTTTTTCGACATCCATTTTTGTAAAACAATAGAAAATCTCATTCACGCTCCGTCTCGTCCGACGCGACGTTTGACGCCCCGCCCCGCCGCTTCTGACTTGTATTCCCGCACGGCGCGGCGGCGGCGTGGCGCGACGGTTACCGTCGCGCCGAGCGGGACGGCTCTGTGTGGCGTCGTCAGTAATATCTAGTACATTACAACTGCTCAGCGTCGCGTCGCCGTCCCGTCCCGCCGCGCCGCGCCCGCTGTATGCAGAGACCTTAAGCGATTTCTTCAGAAAGTTGTTCAGGGTGCTTAGGGAGTAAACATACTAAAAGTCCCCGCGTCTATAGGAGGTGAGCCGGAACGGGGGGGGGAGGGGGGGTTAAAAGTTCCCACTTTTGAGTTTTTCGCTAATATCTTTAAAACGGTGCGTCGTAGAGAAAAAATATCTTCTACGTAATGAAAGCTGATACAATTTTCTACAACTTATATGAATACACTTTTTTCGAATTCCTACCCATTTTCGAACTACACGTTCCGGAAAAGTGAAAATTTTTCATCCAAATCCGTTCTCTAGCCGTTGAGTTATCGAAACTTTTATCTATGTACTACCCCGCGGTTTCACCCACATAAGTTTCCCGTGGGAATATCGGGATAACAACTATCCTTTGTTCTTTCCCGAGACTCAAACTATCTCTATACCAAATTTCATCTAAATCGGTTCAGCGGTTTAACCGTAAAGAGGTAATAATAAAAAAAATAATTTAAAGAGTGGATGGTATTAAAAATGTTTATTATGAAATGTGATTATTAAATGTGTGTGTTGTAATAAACAATAAGTAGAAGTGAAAATTCGGGCGCCAGGAGTTCACACCAAACTATGCCAAGGATAGACTAACCTGCGGGAACTGGAAACTTTTAATCTTCAAGCGGGGAGTATCAATAAAAATCGACACAAAAGTTATTGAACGATTTTATTACCCGAAGGCTGCTGGTCTCAATATACAAGAAAATTCAAAGTCAAAGTCAAAGTCAAAACATTTATTTCAAGTAGGCACTTAAAAGGCACTTTTGAACGTCAAAAATTACGAAAAAATAGAATTGATTCTAGTCGCCCATTCCAAAAGGTAGTTTTCGTATGGAGAAGAATGGGCAAGAAACTCCACCGTTACTCTTTTAAAATGTTTTACAATATTTTGTATACATTAATTATATAATAATATGTGAAGACGATGCACCTAAAATAAAATAAAATTACTATACCAAAATAGGTAAAAGAATTAAAAATGAAAACATGACATAAATTAATTATCTAATAGATACATGGTGCTCACATATTTACAAACATGGTAAAAATAAACGATTTTCATTAAAATAAAAAATTACAAGTAATAAGTCAGGGTGTGAGTTTAAGTAATTACAGAATATAAATCAACGTCAAAAAAAAAAGAAGAAAGAATAAATTTTACAATTAAATTAGCAACCAGTTTGATTTTGTCTAGACTCTAGATTGTCCTATGGAGCAGAACCAGCATGTTTCCAAGCGTTCTTATCTTGGATATAATCTTCTAATTTATAGTATGCTTGTTTACAAAGTGTACGTTTAATGTGAGTTTTAAATTTTCTTTCATTTAATTGCAATATATCACAAGGTATTTTATTGTAACATTTAACACAGTACCCCATAAAAGATGTATTTACTTTGGCTAATCTAAAAAATGGTTGATGTATTTTATCTTTATTTCTAGTATTAAAATTATGTCTATCGCTTATTTTATTAAAAAGATGTAGATTTTTTCTAACATACATAATATTTTCATAAATAAATTGGCAAGGTACCGTCATAATATTAATCTTTTTAAAAAGTTCCCTGAGAGATTCGCGGCGACGTAGATTATAAATGGCTCTGACAGCTCTCTTTTGCAAAATAAAGATGGATTCAATGTCAGCAGCTCGACCCCATAGTAAAATGCCGTACGACATTAGGCTGTGAAAGTAGCTAAAATAGACTAAACGCGCGGTTTCTACATCAGTTAATTGTCTAATTTTTCTAACAGCATAAGCGGCCGAGCTAAGCCGCCCCGCAAGAGATGTTATGTGAGGTCCCCATTGTAATTTCTCGTCTAGCGTGATTCCCAGAAAAACCGTTCGAGCAACAAATTCCAGTTTTTCTCCATTAAGTATGATGTCACATTCGCTACTTCTAACATTAGGTAATTTAAATCTAATGCATTTGGTTTTCTTTTCATTCAGTACCAAATTATTTACCGTGAACCAATCTTGGACCTGAAGAATAGAGTTATTCACATCGTCAAGATTTTGTGCCCGTCTGTCTATCTTAAAGATCAATGACGTATCATCTGCAAATAACACCATCTTCGGTTGATTTTGAAGTAATTGGGGTAAATCATTAATGTAAACTAAAAAGAGGAATGGACCCAATATCGAACCTTGAGGAACACCCATTGTCATTTCAGACCCTAATGAGTTTACGCCGTTTACTTGAACTTTAACCTTTCTATCTTTCAGGTATGATCTTAGCAAATCAAGTGCTGTTTTTCTAATTCCATAGTGCTCCAGTTTCATCAGAAGTGTTTCATGGTTTACGCAATCGAACGCCTTAGAGAGGTCGCAAAAGATTCCAATGGCATCTTTTGCTTCTTCCCAGGCATTAAAAATGTTCTTTATTAGGGTAACACCGGCGTCAGTAGTGCAACGCCCTTTGGTGAAACCGTACTGGTGTTCATGAAAGATGGAATTTTTATTAAAGTGACGTAACATTTGATTGAGCATTTTCAAACACCTTACTGAGAACTGGCAGAATTGAGACAGGTCTATAATTGTTAGGTTCTTTACTATCACCGGATTTGAACAATGGTACAACTTTACTATGTTTCATAAGATCCGGAAAGACTCCTTGATCAACACTGGTGTTAAATATGAAAGCTAAATAGGGCGCAATGGTTTCGATGAAAGATCTACATACTTTTACAGACATTCCCCAGAGATCTTCTGTTGATTTAATGTTAAGATCTTTAAAAGCTTTTATAACAGCCTGAGGGTCTGTATGCTGAAACCTAAACTCCAAAGGGCATGCCTTTACATTCTTTTTAAGTAAGGCAGCAGAAAGCGTGGGGGATGAATTTAAAGCTTCAGTAGTTTTAAGGGGAATATTAGAAAAAAAGTTTTCAAATTCCTGAGCTATTTCTACATCTGAGTTGATGGGGCCATGTGCAGTATCTAAATTAAATTCAGTATTACGCTGTTTTTTCCTACCTGTTTCGTTATTTATTATTTGCCAAGTAGTTTTTATTTTATCATCAGCTGATTTTATTTTATTGCTAATATAAAGAGCTTTAGCTATGTGACACACACTTTTAAAAGTTTTTGAATATTTTGCAACATACTGATGAAAGTTTGTATTATTCATATGTTGCTTTAAGCCATAGAGTTCAAAAAGATTTTCCCTGCTTTTACGAATACCTGGAGTCGCCCAGTCACTAAATAAAAACTTAGTGTAAATACTTTTAGTTTTTAGTGGAAAAGTGTTATTAAACTGCGCGTTCAATATTGAAAAGAAATCGGCGTAAAACTCATTTGGGTCACCTATATTATTAAAATTCTGATCACATAATTTACTGGCCAAAGAATTATTTAATTTCTCTAACTTTTTACATGTAATTGTCCTAAACCTTATTTGAATTTTTTGTAAAGGCATGTAGGAGCTAAATGTTATTGTTTGTCCACTGTGATCAGATGGCAACTTATTTACAATTTCTTTGTGTAAGTAATCACAATTACAAAAAACATTATCAATACAAGTGGCAGAAGAAGCTGTCACTCGGGTTGGTTCAATAAAAACATTTGACAAATCAAATGACTTAAAAAGACTTAACAATCTGACAGTATTCGAGTTATTTTCCAATAAATTAATATTAAAATCTCCACATACGATTATTGACTTACTACTAGTACTAAGTTTCTTTAACACATCTTCCATTACAGAATCAAACACCAATAGATTCTGGTAACTTGGAGGTCTGTATACGCATACTATAACATGCTTATCAAGCTCAACACAGGACAATTCAATGGCGTGTTCAACAGACAGCCCGATTATGTCTTTTCGTTCTTTCGATTTAATAGAATTTTTAATTAATATTAATGACCCGCCATGTAACATACGTTTTCGGCTGAAATGGCTAACTACACAAAAATTTTCATAATTAATTGACATCACTTGATGATCTTTCAACCAATGCTCTGTTAGACAAATGACATCAAACTTGGTGTTTTCCAAAAACAATTCTATTTCCAGTAATTTGGAAGCGCAACCTTGGATATTTTGATTAAATAATTTTAAAATATGTTGCACTCCCTTTGGTTTTTTATTATTATTAATTATATTGCCAGAAGATACCTTTTTATTATTCTGTAATAGTAATTGGTTATTTGAAGGGGTAACTTCTGTTGTCCCACTGACTAGTTTAAATGGTTATCCGGAGTGACCTCCACAACTACAACTGGAGAGTCTAGATTGCCCGAATAAGTTCCAGCAGGAGGAGAATATCCTATCTGACTGGTAGTGGTCTCCAAGGATGTTGGTATTATAGGTGGATCCTCCTTCGTACTACATGACGATTCATAATTAATCACTATGTTGTTAGTATAACTAGGCAACACGGACTCGTCACTAATACTAGAATTCGTTATATTAGCTATAACCTCGTTAATATTATATGCTATCAACATAGCAATCAGATGTCTACATTCCCCAGACAGAGATAAAGTTCTCTGAGTTAACTTAAAACCACTAACAAACTTGTTAGTGTCAAAAAACAATAATTTGTCACTATGACAACAAGTCAGCTTGTGAATAGTATTATTCAACTTATAAATATAATTATTTTCGTTATATGATAAAGTATCTGAGTAAGGAAAAGCACACAACATTCAACATTCCTTTCTAATATTAAGTTCTAAGGTGTAAAACTAAGATGGAATAGAAATTAATTTTTGTCCTGTCATTATTGCACTTTTGTCAATTTAAGTATTATAAACCATACCACATTCCGTCGAATAAACTAACCACCGAATGGGCAAACCATGGTGATTTTGATCTTCGCGGGGACGTCAGGCGGTCCATGAAATATGTCGGTAGGGGCTAGCGTTAAAAATTTAAGTCTTGAAAGAAAGAAGAAATAAGAAACTGAAGAAACGCCTCACGGCTGAAATCAAACATGAATAATTGTTAGCTGATGTCCAGCGCTGATAAAAATGGCGATCGAAATGGCTACGACCAAATGCAAATTAACTCACCGTTTCTTTTCCAAAAAAAAGCTTTTACATCAGTAGATGAATTAATCCAAAATACACACATCAAAAGTGTCTAGGGATCAACATATATTTTTGCAATAACTTTTCTCCTGATTGATATTAATTAAAATTTTCTTTAAGGATTCATCAAATAAAGTGTTTTCGTTTGTCACAGTAACGATAAACCAAGTCACCTTTGCATTAATAAAGAAATTTGCCATTTTCCTAATAAAGGGATTTTTGACATTTTAACCACTAACACAAAAGTTCGAAAAAAAGACTGAAATAACAGTTTTCTTTAAAATTTTATTGGGTAACTTAAACAATTAATAATCCGTGTTTCTACCGCGAACACTAACAACACAAGAACATCGGTTTGGCATACTCAAAATGAGTTCATCCAAATCACGCTGTGGAATGGCCGCCCATGTTCGTTGCAACAACAAAAAAAGGTCTTCTTGCGACTGGATACCCTCCATATTCGGCAGAGCTCTTCTCTGTAGCATATCCCATGCATGCTCAATCGGGTTCAAGTCTGGCGACTGAGCAGGCCAGGACAGGACATTGATGTTAGCTGCGGGGAGAGTCTGTCTTACAACTCTTGCGGTGTGCGGTCGTGCATTATCATGCATTAACTGAAATAAGGGACCGATTTGCACTTGTAGAGGAACGATGACGTCTGATACAATCGTCTCAGCATAAATTTGAGCGTTGAGGTTGCCTCTGATCCAAATCAACTCAGTTCTTCCGCCGATCCAAATACCCGCCCATACCATGATGGTTCCACCACTATAAGGATGGACTTCCTGGCAGGATTTTAATCGCTGTTGGCGTCCAGGGGTTCTCCAGTGTCGTATACGTCTTGTATCCGGTCTCATACCAAAACGAGACTCATCAGAAAAGCACACGAAACGCCATTGTTCTTCTGCCCAATTTCTGTGTTCAAGAGCCCATTGATATCGAATCCTACGATTGTGCATTGCTATAGGTGGTACCCGTAGCGGTCTTCGGGAATGAAGGTTCACTTCATGCAAGCGGTTTCTGACTGTTTGGTCGCTAATTAAGTTCCCTGAAGAGTGATGAAGCCTCACGGCTAACATCATGGCGGTTATTGTTGGAGCTCTTCGAGTTAAGATTTGAATGTATCGGTCTTGTCTCCGTGTGGTGCAGCGATACCGTCCTCCATGGCGCTCAGCCACGGTACCAGTGCTTCGGTAACGTGTCCAAAGTCGACTGATAACACTCTGACTTGTATTCAGAGCTAAAGCCACAGTACGTTGCCGGGAACCAGCTTCTATCATTCCCACGGCTCTGAGCATTTCTTCCCTGCTTAAATGACGTCGCCGCTCCATAATAACGTTGGTTTTAATCAGTAGTAGGGAAACAGTAGCACTAATAATGTCTTCAATGCGTTGTATGTTTTTATAGGGAAAATATTGACAGCTGATTTTCATCTTTTACTCGAATTTGATTCACAGTTCCTGATTCAAATTATGAAATGCACCAAAAAGGATCCATATAAATTTATAAAATCATAAATTTATTACAAAGCCACATCTCAATCTCAAGAAATCCGCATAAAAATGCTTGATCCCTAGACACTTTTGATGAGTGTATATAAGGTTTAAAAGATCCTGAAACAAATATCGGAAACTATTAACGTCTGCCATCCAAATAGCCACGCGACACGTGAATAGGTATGAAACCACGAAGAATTTTACCAACCTTTTAAAAAATAGGGGCAATCCCATTATGATGCCGACAAGGGCAAATCAGCTACCACATAATTAGGACTTGATGCCGTCCAAGCCGTAAATAAATCACGATTTAATTCGGAGCTCTCAAATTACTACATTCTATGCAAAGCTTGGGTCGGAAAGTGATCAAAATCAACTGACAGCATCAAAAGAAAAAATCAGTGTGACCACTACACGATTCCGATTCAAAAAAATGAATTTTTACATGGCATCACCACCATGCTGCCTACAAATTAAAGCAAAGAACGCGATATCATGTAACAGGCTTAAAAGACTCGTTACATTACATCCCCTCCCGAAAATAAAAGAAAGGAACTTTCTTTTATTAGAAAGAAATCTTCAACCAAATAAACCAGTCTTAACAACCTTCTAATTCAAAAAAGAAAAAGAATCATATAAGATTCAAAGTGCAAATTAATTCCGAAAATGTCAAACGACAAAATCTCAAGAATTTAATAAAAGTAAAAAAAATGTAAATGACAAAAAGTCAAAAACGAAATAGTGAAAAACAAAAAATTATAAGTTATAAAAACTCATTAAATGAAACGTAGAGAGAAATCTCTTAGCGCTCCAAAACTTCAAAACAGTGCAGTTAGGCACTATAGCCACTGACTAAAAATTTCAAACAAATTCGGACAATTTACCAAAACAAACTACAATTTTTATAGTGCAGTTAGGCACCATCGCCACTGGCTAAAAATTTCAAACCACTTGGAACAGTACAACTTTGAGTGCAGTTAGGCACTATCGCCACTGACTACTATGTCAACCGCTTCCAACTCAACCATCTCTATGAGTGCAGTTAGGCTCTATTGCCACTGACTAACTCCGTATTCAACAATCCAAAAAATTTGAAAACTCCGAACAAAAGTTTTTAAATAAAGCTGAAAGACCTTATTTAAAATACTGTTACAGGCACAACCTGCAACGAGACAAAGGAAAGCATATTGTGATCGGCTCATCACCACCGAATTATCGAGCACAATAGCTGTAAAAGAATGTGAATGCTGTGACTGGCTCAACACTACCAATCTCCCAAACACAGACAAACACCAAAAACATTGAGATCTCCAATGAGAAATCTCAATAACAAAAAAAAAAAAAGGCGAAAGCCAAAGTTTCACAATGCGACCGGCATACCACCACCGAACTTCCGAACGCAAAGGAAAAAGGATGACGAAAGTCAAAACAAAATCTCGCATCGTGATTGGAACAACAAAGTCCAACACAATGGAAAAAAGTCGAAATCAAGGTCAAAAGCTACACCAAGATCCAAAAAATAATAAGGCATTTTGTAACAAAGGTTACAGAATGACCCCCAAAAAGTAAAGTCCAGGATGAACGCGTTACTAACAAAGTCAAATCCGATCATTAAAAAGAATGAAACTCCAGCAAAAATGAGAAACAATTCTGTCAACGAACAGCACAAAATAGATTTAAAAATCGATTACTATTTATGAAGAAGAGGAAATAGAATGATTTTAAACTATGAGAAAAAAAGATTACAAAAACTCGAAATTGAATTTAAGTTTTTAACCTCAAGGTAGAAATTACCTGAACTGTAGGGTTGTATAAGATCTTAATAAAATATAAACAGGTAGGTTACCCTTAAAAAAGAAAAATAAGATCTTAGACAATCCATCAAAAACAAAAAAACATAAAATAAGATCCTTCGATGTGAAAAATATTTGGTGTGAAAAAAAATAGTATTAAATTAACCAGAATGACCTAAGTTTTATTTTTAGAATGTCTCAAATTCAACAAATTTATAAGAAGTTACCTAACATACATCTTTCAAACCGCCTATAACCTATCATCCATCCTCTCGTACATCACACTGTCAAAAGCGGCCTTCAAACAAAATTATCAAAATCAAGACCCAACACTTGGAAACCAAATTAAAATTTAATAATATCTTTAACATGATAACGTCCCACTGAACCTTTATTTACATTTTTCAAAACATAAACGTTATCTGAAACCTTTTCAGTTATTTTACAAACTTAGGTGCAAGTTTAGCTGAAAAATATGCTTGTGCATTAGATTGAAGAAAACTTCTTCTCCACACCACATCACCCACATCAAAAGAAATGACTTTCCGACCCTTATTATAATAAGCGGCATTACGCTTATACCCCTTTAACAAGTAAGCTTGAACTTTAACAAAAATATCACTAAGTGAATTAAGAGAAACTGCATAAGCATTTCTATTTGAAATTTCTAGTTGAGATAAGTTATCAACAGAACTACTAAAGTGATGTAATGACGCATCAAGAATAAGCTCCCTACCAAACATCAGAAAGTTAGGAGTAAACTCAGTAGCAAGGTTTACACTATTATTTAAAGCTAATTGAACATTGGGCAAAAAACTTGACCAAGTTCTATGATCATCTTTAACAAAACACGATATGCAGGTTTCGACCGTTTTATTATATCTCTCAACAGGATTATTTTGAGGCGTATACAAAGTATTATAAAATATTTTGGTTATATTAAAACCTTTCAAAAAATCTACAAAATGTTTTGAAGTAAATTGAGTTCCATTGTCACAAACTACTATTTTTGGACAACCAAACTTGAGAAATATTTCTTTTTCAAAATGTTTACAAATTACTCTAGTGGTAGCATTGATCATTGGAAAGAACCAGCAATTTAGTAAAAATTTTTTTAGTAAAAACGTCTACGACCGAAAGTATGTATCTATGACCAGAATAAGTTTTAGGTAGAATTCCTATGATATCAACTGAGAGCAATAAGCATGGGACGATCAACCTTTTTAGGATTAATCATCATACCAAAAGGTGGAGATGTAGTATGTTTATAAGCTTTACAGGTATCGCAAGACAAAATGTATTGATGAATATCATTAAACATTCCCTTCCAAAAATAATGTTGTTTTAATTTCTTTAAAGTTTTATGTATTCCCAAGTGTCCAGAATTTACAAACAGCAAGGCGAATAGCAAACGAAAAGCAAAAACTAAGTTTCAAAAAGTTAAATGTTTGAAAAAAAAATCATCATCATCATCATTTCAGCCGAAAGACGTCCACTGCTGGACATAGGCCTCCCCCAAGAAGGGGGGGGTTTGCCATAATCGCCACGCTTGGCAGGCGGGTTGGCGATCGCAGTAAGGTAACTATATGGTGGTGGAATGCATAGAGAACGCTGCTGCCCATTCTCCGGTACGACCATTAGTCGCCTTTTACGACACCCACGGCGGGAAGTATGGGGTAAGTATATAAGTAAAAAAAATAGGTACATACTTTAAATTGTCCGATTATAAAAATTAACAAAAAATTCAAAATAAAATATAAATGTTAATACAATAAATTTAAATGTTAATGATTAAAATTAAAAATGTCAATCAATAAAATTAAATGTCAATACTTAGAATCTAATGTCATTAAAATAAATTTAAATGTCAATAACTGCAATTAAAAATGTCAATAAAAAAAAAAACAATATTTAATGAAAATTACTATTATAATACCTACAATTATCTGTCCAATTAGGGTGCTGGTGGTGTTGGTGATGGTTAAATGGGGAGTGTTTCCAGTTCTACCGCGGCGATGTATCTTCGCGCTTCGCGCACTGGATTTTCAACGCACTAGCGTAGATCCGAGAGCGTTGAGAATTCAATGCTTTTCACGTCCGTGCGAATGTGGGTTTACTGTGGGTAAAATTGATCAACACTCATATACATTCTTATTATAATAAGCGGCATTACGCATATACCCCTTTAACAAGTAAGCTTGAACTTTAACAAAAATATCACTAAGTGAATTAAGAGAAACTGCATAAGCATTTCTATTTGAAATTTCTAGTTGAGATAAGTTATCAACAGAACTACTAAAGTGATGTAATGACGCATCAAGAATAAGCTCCCTACCAAACATCAGAAAGTTAGGAGTAAACTCAGTAGCAAGGTTTACACTATTATTTAAAGCTAATTGAACATTGGGCAAAAAACTTGACCAAGTTCTATGATCATCTTTAACAAAACACGATATGCAGGTTTCGACCGTTTTATTATATCTCTCAACAGGATTATTTTGAGGCGTATACAAAGTATTATAAAATATTTTCTTTATATTAAAACCTTTCAAAAAATCTACAAAATGTTTTGAAGTAAATTGAGTTCCATTGTCACAAACTACTATTTTTGGACAACCAAACTTGAGAAATATTTCTTTTTCAAAATGTTTACAAATTACTCTAGTGGTAGCATTGATCATTGGAAAGAACCAGCAATATTTAGTAAAAACGTCTACGACCGAAAGTATGTATCTATGACCAGAATAAGTTTTAGGTAGAATTCCTATGATATCAACTGAGAGCAATAAGCATGGGACGATCAACCTTTTTAGGATTAATCATCATACCAAAAGGTGGAGATGTAGTATGTTTATAAGCTTTACAGGTATCGCAAGACAAAATGTATTGATGAATATCATTAAACATTCCCTTCCAAAAATAATGTTGTTTTAATTTCTTTAAAGTTTTATGTATTCCCAAGTGTCCAGAATTTACAAACAGCAAGGCGAATAGCAAACGAAAAGCAAAAACTAAGTTTCAAAAAGTTAAATGTTTGAAAATAAATTCTCAAGTTTGAGGTTAAATATAAAAGTCAATGTGGGTATTCCCATAAAAAATTACTACGTTAATTTTATTGTTTTAAAAGTGCAATAATCACTTACAAGCAGCTTAAATCTAGATAAATTAAATGTACAATATTGTACTTAACAATTAGATTAAATTATTTACTTAAAAAGTTAAACTTAGTTTTTAAATAACTTTACTGTTGAGAACAACAAAACGCAGTCTATGCTATACATTTCTGTTGGTTTTGCTAAGAAAAAACATGATATTAAACAAAATCATCAATTGTAAACACCAAACATTGTTTACAAAGATTCACCAAATTAAGTTAAGTACTACTTATGAGTCAAAAATCAAAATAAACACAAAGTTATTAAAGTAACAATGTAGAACAAACCAATGCAAACAATAGACTCATAAGTTAATTAATTAATAGTGCAATAATGACAGTATAAAGGTACCAGACAAACCTACTTCAAGTCCCTGTTCGCAGAGCGACAATTGTAATAATAAAAAAAATAATCTAAAGAGTGGATGGTATTAAAAATGTTTATTATGAAATGTGATTATTAAATGTGTGTGTTGTACTCCAAATAAATAAACAATAAGTAGAAGTGAAAATTCGGGCGCCAGGAGTTCACACCAAACTATGCCAAGGATAGACTAACCTGCGGGAACTGGAAACTTTTAATCTTCAAGCGGGGAGTATCAATAAAAATCGACACAAAAGTTATTGAACGATTTTTTTACCCGAAGGCTGCTGGTCTCAATATACAAGAAAATTCCTTTCTAATATTAAGTTCTAAGGTGTAAAACTAAGATGGAATAAAAATTAATTTTTGTCCTGTCATTATTGCACTTTTGTCAATTTAAGTATTATAAACCATACCACATTCCGTCGAATAAACTAACCACCGAATGGGCAAACCATGGTGATTTTGATCTTCGCGGGGACGTCAGGCGGTCCATGAAATATGTCGGTAGGGGCTAGCGTTAAAAATTTAAGTCTTGAAAGAAAGAAGAAATAAGAAACTGAAGAAACGCCTCACGGCTGAAATCAAACATGAATAATTGTTAGCTGATGTCCAGCGTTGATAAAAATGGCGATCGAAATGGCTACGACCAAATGCAAATTAACTCACCGTTTCTTTTCCAAAAAAAAGCTTTTACATCAGTAGATGAATTAATCCAAAATATATAAGGTTTTAAAGATCCTGAAACAAATATCGGAAACTATTAACGTCTGCCATCCAAATAGCCACGCGACACGTGAATAGGTATGAAACCACGAAGAATTTTACCAACCTTTTAAAAAATACGGGCAATCCCATTATGATGCCGACAAGGGCAAATCAGCTACCACATAATTAGGACTTGATGCCGTCCAAGCCGTAAATAAATCACGATTTAATTCGGAGCTCTCAAATTACTCCATTCTATGCAAAGCTTGGGTCGGAAAGTGACCTGTCAAAATCAACTGACAGCATCAAAAGAAAAAATCAGTGTGACCACTACACGATTCCGATTCAAAAAAATGAATTTTTATATGGCAACACCACCATGCTGCCTACAAATTAAAGCAAAGAACGCGATATCATGTAACAGGCTTAAAAGACTCGTTACAAGACAGACAGACACCCAGCGGAGCTTTTCAGAGCGTGATGTTCTTTCACCTCCTCAAGGTAGGATTAGTCAATTTATTTTAACTTAAATGAAGCAATGTAAAATGAAATAGACCCTTTCCTTACTAATACTTTTTTAATCGCACAACTGTACTCTTTCACAATCCAACAACGACTGGCTTTGCACTACATTTTACCATTTTAAAACGACATTTGCCCCACCCAGAAATAACGCTCAGTAATATCATCACCGTTATTTCCAAGTGTTGCCAAAGTAAAATAATACATTTAGTTGCCATAGCGGAAATACATTTTAAAAGTTTGTTACAATATTAATAATTTGTACTTTGATAGTGTTGCCACAGTGGATATTATAATGCGGTATTAAAATAATGCTTGTTTTTTAAAATTAAATCAATGAAATCACGACAACTCGGCCATCCGACGGCGTGCTAACTCCGAAGCACGCGCTAATCACGACCACTGAGGCAATATATCAAATAGCAACAATATTGGAAATTTATTTTGATATGCTGGTTTACTGGGAAGCTAAATAATTTAACTAACCATCTGTATGTGCCTGCGCACCGTTTCTATTAGAATTATCATTGATCCCATTAAGTAACACAACCTACTGCCATTCGGCCATCAATTTCACACCTACTGTGCAATGCTAACTTATCATAAAAATAGTCCAAAAGTTTTATCCATATAGGACTTTCATTTAAGCATCTCTAAAAGTTTTCTGATATTTTCATCAATACCATTTATTTCCACGAGTAATTGAGCGTTAGCAAAGTTTCATACCGCTTTTTGGCCAATCCAAAAACTTTTTAAAGGGCATAGTGTTTTATTTGTTTTCATTCCAATCAAACATTGGCGTATTAACTATCTTAGCTATCGCTCAATATCTTGGAATCTACTATCAGGGTCAAAATCTGGGACTCATTGCAGCATATCTACATGGCTTATTAACAGCACACAAATGGCGTACTAACAGCACACCTACATGGTTGCATAAGATCATATAAGTACCTTCGTTAAACTTTGAACCGCAGCTCACCTACATGGCTGCATAAGATCACATAAGTACCTACGTTAAACTTTGAACTGCAGCTCACCTACATGGCTGCATAAGATCACATAAGTACCTACGTTAAACTTTGAACTGCAGCTCACCTACATGGCTGCATAAGATCACATAAGTACCTACGTTAAACTTTGAACTGCAGCTCACCTACATGGCTGCATAAGATCACATAAGTACCTACGTTAAACTTTGAACTGCAGCTCACCTACACGGCTGCATAAGATCACATAAGTACCTACGTTAAACTTTGAACTGCAGCTCACCTACATGGCTGCATAAGATCATATAAGTACCTTCGTTAAACTTTGAACCGCAGCTCACCTACATGGCTGCATAAGATCACATAAGTACCTACGTTAAACTTTGAACTGCAGCTCACCTACATGGCTGCATAAGATCACATAAGTACCTACGTTAAACTTTGAACTGCAGCTCACCTATATGGCTGCATAAGATTACATAAGTACCGACGTTGAACTCCGAACTACCGGCTCACTCACATGGTTGCAACAAACTATACGCATACATCACCCATGATTGAACTAGAGTGTAAGCCGCATAGAACTCTAAACTATTCTCCTATATCATTATCTTTATTTTTAAAATCTGAACTACAGCTCGCTTATGTGGCTGCTATAAACTATACGCATACATCTCCATAAAGCTCACTTGCATGGCTGAACTAGAGTGTAAGCCGCATAGAACTCTAAACTATACTCGTACATCTTCATTTTTAAATCTGAACTATAGCTAGCCTACATGGCTGCAATAAGCTATACGCATACATCTCCATAAAGCTCACTTACATGGCTGAAATAGAGTGTAAGCCGCATAGAATTCTAAACTATACTCGTACATCTTCATTTTTAAATCTGAACTATAGCTGGCCTACATGGCTGCAATAAACTATACGCATACATCTCCATAAAGCTCACTCACATGGCTGAAATAGAGTGTAAGCCGCATAGAACTCTAAACTATACTCGTACATCTCTGAACAGCTCACCTCGTGGCTGGACCCGAGTGCACGCCGCATAGAGGTCTAAACTATACTCGTACATCTCTGAACAGCTCACCTCGTGGCTGGACCCGAGTGCACGCCGCATAGAGGTCTAAACTATACTCGTACATCTCTGAACAGCTCACCTCGTGGCTGGACCCGAGTGCACGCCGCATAGATAAAGGTCAAAGGTCAAAGTCACTATACTCGTACATCTCTGAACAGCTCACCTCGTGGTTGGACCCGAGTGCACGCCGCATAGAGGTCTAAACTATACTCGTACATCTCTGAACAGCTCACCTCGTGGCTGGACCCGAGTGCACGCCGCATAGATAAAGGTCAAAGTCACTATACTCGTACATCTCTGAACAGCTCACCCTCGTGGCTGGACCCGAGTGCACGCCGCATAGAGGTCTAAACTATACTCGTACATCTCTGAACAGCTCACCTCGTGGCTGGACCCGAGTGCACGCCGCATAGAGGTCTTAACTATACTCGTACATCTCTGAACAGCTCACCTCGTGGCTGGACCCGAGTGCACGCCGCATAGATAAAGGTCAAAGTCACTATACTCGTACATCTCTGAACAGCTCACCCTTGTGGCTGGACCCGAGTGCACGCCGCATAGAGGTCTAAACTATACTCGTACATCTCTGAACAGCTCACCTCGTGGCTGGACCCGAGTGCACGCCGCATAGATAGAGGTCAAAGGTCAAAGTCACTATACTCGTACATCTCTGAACAGCTCACCCTTGTGGCTGGACCCGAGTGCACGCCGCATAGAGGTCTAAACTATACTCGTACATCTCTGAACAGCTCACCTCGTGGCTGGACCCGAGTGCGCGCCGCATAGATAGAGGTCAAAGGTCAAAGTCACTATACTCGTACATCTCTGAACAGCTCACCCTTGTGGCTGGACCCGAGTGCACGCCGCATAGAGGTCTAAACTATACTCGTACATCTCTGAACAGCTCACCTCGTGGCTGGACCCGAGTGCACGCCGCATAGATAGAGGTCAAAGGTCAAAGTCACTATACTCGTACATCTCTGAACAGCTCACCCTTGTGGCTGGACCCGAGTGCACGCCGCATAGAGGTCTAAACTATACTCGTACATCTCTGAACAGCTCACCTCGTGGCTGGACCCGAGTGCACGCCGCATAGATAGAGGTCAAAGGTCAAAGTCACTATACTCGTACATCTCTGAACAGCTCACCCTTGTGGCTGGACCCGAGTGCACGCCGCATAGAGGTCTAAACTATACTCGTACATCTCTGAACAGCTCACCTCGTGGCTGGACCCGAGTGCACGCCGCATAGATAGAGGTCAAAGGTCAAAGTCACTATACTCGTACATCTCTGAACAGCTCACCCTTGTGGCTGGACCCGAGTGCACGCCGCATATAGGTCTAAACTATACTCGTACATCTCTGAACAGCTCACCTCGTGGCTGGACCCGAGTGCGCGCCGCATAGATAGAGGTCAAAGGTCAAAGGCCAAAGTCGGAGGTCTAAACTATACATTTTACTATACATATGCATGCTCATACAGTCATTAGACATTACCGCAACCAACATGATCAAACTTGTAGCTTAGCTATCAAACTATATACCTGCTCAGAAAATCCAATGAACGGTACAGATCTCTAAAATATCATTGTTCAGAGTGAATCTTGTAGCGAAATTCCCAACATTTACTTCAAGTTGTCCAATGCAATGATAACTCTATCGAGGAGTTGCCCCGACCAAGAGTAACACGTGCACTGGCTCAACTATTGACTTATTGTTTATAATTAGTCCAAGGCCATGATAACCCTATCGAGGAGTTGCCTCGACCAAAGGTACCATGTGCATCGGCCCAACCATTTACTTATATAATTATGCCAACACAGCTACAACCCTATCGAGGAGTTGCCTCGACCAAAGGCAGCACGTGCGTCGGCCCAACTATTTACTTATTATATTATTATAATTAGTCCAACGCAACGATAACCCTATCGAGGAGTTGCCTCGACCAAAGGTAGCACGTGCATCGGCCCAATTACTATTAACTATGATTTAAATATTAACCGTCAGGGAAATACGCCACAATGATTGCTACCGAATCAAAAACTACGTAACAACCACACTTACCGCTCACTGAACTTATCTGGGACTAAAACAATGAAGTAAGGTAAAGAAAAATAAGACAACTTACGATTTTGCCGAGACATGGCTCGTGGTCCATAGCACTTCTGAATTAAAATGAAATAGACCCTTTCCTTACTAATACTTTTTTAATCGCACAACTGTACTCTTTCACAATCCAACAACGACTGGCTTTGCACTACATTTTACCATTTTAAAACGACATTTGCCCCACCCAGAAATAACGCTCAGTAATATCATCACCGTTATTTCCAAGTGTTGCCAAAGTAAAATAATACATTTAGTTGCCATAGCGGAAATACATTTTAAAAGTTTGTTACAATATTAATAATTTGTACTTTGATAGTGTTGCCACAGTGGATATTATAATGCGGTATTAAAATAATGCTTGTTTTTTAAAATTAAATCAATGAAATCACGACAAATGGATCAGCAATATTCTTCAAAATCATTCAGATTGAGATTGTTAGTGTGTTACGCCAGTTCAAATTCAAATATTTATTTGCAAGAAGATACATCGTTCATTTGGGGAAGATCTTAAAGCCTAAAAGTTACTGTATTTTGCCTGCAAGCAGGCGTGCAAATTACATTCAATATAGTTAGTCATTAATTTTCACAACGTACCCAAAACGCAAACGCGACACTAAAATAATGAAAATATAAAAAAAAATCATCATCATCATCATTTCAGCCGAAAGACGTCCACTGCTGGACATAGGCCTCCCCCAAGAAGGGGGGGGGTTTGCCATAATCGCCACGCTTGGCAGGCGGGTTGGCGATCGCAGTAAGGTAACTATATGGTGGTGGAATGCATAGAGAACGCTGCTGCCCATTCTCCGGTACGACCATTAGTCGCCTTTTACGACACCCACGGCGGGAAGTATGGGGTAAGTATATAAGTAAAAAAAATAGGTACATACTTTAAATTGTCCGATTATAAAAATTAACAAAAAATTCAAAATAAAATATAAATGTTAATACAATAAATTTAAATGTTAATGATTTAAATTAAAAATGTCAATCAATAAAATTAAATGTCAATACTTAGAATCTAATGTCATTAAAATAAATTTAAATGTCAATAACTGCAATTAAAAATGTCAATAAAAAAAAAACAATATTTAATGAAAATTACTATTATAATACCTACAATTATCTGTCCAATTAGGGTGCTGGTGGTGTTGGTGATGGTTAAATGGGGAGTGTTTCTAGTTCTACCGCGGCGATGTATTTCTACGCTTCGCGCACTGGATTTTCAACGCACTAGCGTAGATCCGAGAGCGTTGAGAATTCAATGCTTTTTACGTCCGTGCGAATGTGGGTTTACTGTGGGTAAAATAGATCAACACTCATAGACATTCGTTTTAATTTGTATCAAGAGCAGTTGTAAGTCGTGATGAACTGCCCCGTTGGTCTCGTGGTCGCAAGCGCGACTGCTGAGCGTGGGGTCCTGGGTTCGATTCCCGGGTCGGGCAAAGTGTTATTGAGTTTTTCCATTAGGAATTTCTCAGCCCGGAGTTTGGAAGTTGGCGGTGTGGTACCCCCGTGCCTCGGAAAGCACGTTAAGCCGTTGGTCCTGCGCCTGATCTCTCTCCGGTCGTGTCGGATTGCCGTCCCATCGGACTATGAGAGTGAGGGAAGAGGGAGTGGACCTGTGTCTGTGCACACACGTCTGCACTATAATATTTCCCGCGCTGAAGGCTGGTCTCCGTTGAGATTGGCCGCCGTGGCCGAAATACGGTCTGGAACACTTTTTTTAAGTCGTGAGGTCATTCAAATCAATCATCATCATCATCATTTCAGCCGAAAGACGTCCACTACTGGGATATAGGCCTCCCCCAAAAGAGGGGGGTTTGCCATAATCGCCACGCTTGGCAGGCGGGTTGGCGATCGCAGTATGGTATCGTGGTGGAATGCATAGAGAACGCTGCTGCCCATTCTCCGGTACGCCCCTTGGTCGCCTTTTACGACACCCACGGGAAGTATGGGGTGGTGCTATTCTTTAAGTTAAAACCACACAGACGCTCGATAGATAAACGAATGCTGAAAGCTTCAAATCAATGCTCGATAGATAAACGAATGCTGAAAGCTTTCGATTATCAAGTATCTACCTACGTCGACTGAAATAGGTTGTTGACGTTATTGTTCAATATCAGGATTGTGTTTACACATGATAAAACACTATTGAGATTAGGCACATACCTAAACTGGATTCGCTATTTATTTGCCAAAAATGTGAACAAATATGAGTTTATGGAAAAATAACTTTAAAGCCTACACAATAATAAAGTTCAGTTTACGCTACAACTTCAAGTATTTTTATAATTTTTTCAATAGTGCTAGTCACTCTGAAATCAACTTAATGACCATTAAAATAAAGTTGATATTTGTATAACTTGAAATAATATTAATTTGAAACATGTTTGAATAGACTTTAGTTATATTCTGTGCCTACGCTGTCATTGTCATGGCCCTTAGCTATACTATAGATACTGTTATCATTAGCTGACCTACGTAAGACAATTAAGACTGCCTGCGGGTAAATTGCCTAACACACTATTAGTGTCTAAACACACTATGCCGAAGTTACGCGACCGAAGTTCGGCATGATTACGCCTGCAATGCTATTTGAATTACTGACGACATATTATGCCGAAATTACGTTGCGTTAAATAGCATTGCGGGCGTAATCTTGCCGAACTTCGGTCGCGTAACTTCGGCATAGTGTGTTTAGACACTTAGGCTGAGGCCAAACGAGCGTAATTTTTTGAGCTGTGAGTCGCGCATTTTGAGTATCGCAATTTACGTTCAACTGAAATTCGGTTAGACTGCCAGACGGACAGACGTAACTTCAGTCGCACTCTGTAACTTAACTGACGGTTGCCTCATTCCCCTCCCTCACCCCGAGCGCAATTCGGTTGAAATAACACGCGTGAGTCAGCAGACAACTCATTTTGCGTCGCCGTGTGAATGAAACAGGACTTTTGTATGAAACCGAATGCAGCAGAAATTACGCGACCGAAATTACGCAACTCACAACTCAAAAAATTAGGCTTTTTTGGCTTCAGCTTTAGTAGCAGTGCGTTTCATTTTGACAGTTCAACAACATTCATTGCGTTATTTAGGTACGTTATTGAGCAGACAAATTTTTCGAACTTAAGAAGCAATGGATTAGCAATTTCCTTCAAAATGATTCAGATTGAGATTGATAGTGTGATTGATAGATTGGTCAATGCTGACCACGGGGTTTGACCAAATCGGGCAATGTATCTACCCATGTATATACAGACGCCAGCAGATCAAGCTACCCGAAACTGTCAAATTTTCCCAATCAACTTTGAACCTTATGGCCTAGTCATAAAGTTGAAAATCTATTAAAGAAATTTGACAGATTGTAGTAGCTTGATGTGCTGGCGTCTGTACTTATATTATATTGTGTTTTTATTACCTACATATGCGCTTACTACGACTGAACAGGAAAGGCCTGCGCCCGGTGACGGGGACCATCACGGGACACTGCTCGCTAAATACACACTTTCACATAATATCATCATCATCATCATCATTTCAGCCGAAAGACGTCCACTGCTGGACATAGGCCTCCCCCAATTTTGGGGGGGGTTTGCCATAATCGCCACGCTTGGCAGGCGGGTTGGCGATAGCAGTATGGTATGATGGTGTAATGCATAGAGAACGCTGCTGCCCATTCTCCGGTCTCCCTTAGTCGCCTTTTAAGACCCACCCACGGGAAGTATGGGGCACACAATATATATAGGCATAACGGACAGTCCCCTGTGCAGGGCTTGCATGGAAACTGATGAAGCCATTGCGCATGTGCTCTTTGAGTACACAGGCGTCACCCAGATAAGGTCAGAAACCCTTGGGGACACCCAGATCGTACACAGATGTTCTTAACAGACCAGACTTAATCAGCTTCTGGAGGGAGGTGGGCTGGTTGGAATAACCACTGACGGCGGCCATGGCCCACGCACAATGGTCCATTTGAAGGACTAAGTGCGGAAACCAAACCCTTAACATAGAACATTATACCTACATATTTATTTATTAAACTAGCTGTGCCCGCGACTTCGTCCGCGTGGAATAGTGACTTTTCGGGCAGCATATTTTGTTTTACGTATACCGTCTACAGACCGGGCATTTGCTCTCCGAACCCTCTGAGAACTCAGGCGAATTTCCCTATCAGTGAAAGTCTCAGACTCGCGCGATAGTGCTTGAGCTTCACGATCGGCAGTGAGACGTATTTCTCGTTCTTCCTGTATTTCCTGAGAGCGAGCATTTGCTGTCCGAACCCTCTGAGAACTCAGACGAATTTCCCTATCAGTGAAAGTCTCAGACTCACGCGATAGTGCATGAGCTTCACGATCGGCAGTGAGACGTATTTCCCGTTCGTCCTGTGTCTCCTGGGATCGAGCATTTGTTGTCCGTACTCTCTGGGAGCTCAGGCGGGTTTCCCTGTCAGCAAAAGTCTCAGACTCACGCGATAGCGCGTGAGCTTCGCGATCGACAGATAAACGTGCCTTTCGTTGTTCCCGTTTTCCCTATTTCGAGTTGTCATCATTCGAGAACGATTTGAACTCAGTCGAAATTCTCGCTGAGTCGAAGTTTCTGCAGCACGAAACCTATCCTGATGTTCCCGAGTTGCAGAGAGCCTTGCCTCACGACCATCCTCAGATTCCTGTCATCAAACTTATCTCATCCTTTTAGCATTTCTGCTACATTGGGAGAGGTTGGATCTTCTTCGAGGCATTCTTACAATAAAATAGTTCTTACTACTTAACACACAGTTATTTAGTAAACACGTACTATCGTAAACAATTAAATTATAAATACTTACAGATTATTATACAGTCTAAAATTATCACAGTTTAAGTAATAAGTGTTAAGACGTGTAAACCAAACGTACTAACTTTATAAAACAAAAGAAATGCTAGAAAAATTAATTACTAACCTGAGCTAATGAACTTATACTTAATAAAGAAAATCAAGAAAAGAAATGCCTAACCTATACCAAATACTTATAATATTTATATGCAAACCCTGTGTGGTGCCGGACTTAAAGAATTGCACCACCCCTTACTTCCCGTGGGTGTCGTAAAAGGCGACTAAGGGTCTTACCGGAGAATGGGCAGCAGCGTTCTCTATTTATTCCACCAGCATACCATACTGCGATTGCCAACCCGCTTGCCAAGCGTGGCGATTATGGCAAAACCCCCCCCAAAATTGGGGGAGGCCTATGTCCAACAGTGGACGTCTATCGGTTGAAACGACGACAAACCCTAAATACAAATTAAGATAAGTATACCGAAAATCAGGGAAAGAAATGCCTAACCTACAATAAATGCTTACAATATTTATTTACAAACCCTAAATAAAAATTAAGATAAGTAAATACCCAAAAATCAAGTAAAGAACCGCCTAACCTATACCAAATACTTACAATATTTATTTACAAAATTTTAAAGAAAATTAAGAAAAAGAATCTAACCTACAAACCCCTAAAAATATAAATAAATAAAATATGCAAACAGTCAGTTATATTCAAGTGAATCGCAATAATCGAAAGCAATATTCGCCTATACTCTCCAGGATACGTGCGTTCGCTACGAATAACTGAATCCTTATGGCAGCGGCGCGTTTTTTTTTTTGACTATGGCATCTCGTACCGCCTGACGCAGGTCCTCACCG
The DNA here is from genome assembly GCA_916614155.1 of Mesoligia furuncula. Classification (NCBI taxonomy): domain Eukaryota; kingdom Metazoa; phylum Arthropoda; class Insecta; order Lepidoptera; family Noctuidae; genus Mesoligia; species Mesoligia furuncula. Next base: position 12,236,558 of record OU744819.1, read on the forward strand.
GACACGGAAGTTTTGGGAGGTTCCTGCACATCATCAGGCAGGAGGAAACGCCCGGGTGTCACCATTGCCAGGATCGCCCAGAGGACACGGTGGAGTTCTGCCCCGCTTGGGTGGAGCCCTGGAGCTCCTTCTGCGAAGCAGTCATGCTAGCGAAGGAGGTGGCGGGACGGCTTAGGGAGAGAGCCTCCCGTCCCACTCGCCGCGGGAGACGCTCCGGGCGTCGGGAGCCGCGTGACGACTCCCGGCCACCGTAGGCGCGGGCCTGCGGGCGGAGAGTAATGGGTAGGTCACCGTCCGATCAGGACCAGGCCCGTGCCGGACGGCGCGTACGTGTTCCACGCGCGCCTCAAAGAGATGTGAGCAACAGAGAAGGGGCCCGACAGGGCCGAAGCCTGCCGGGGCAGCGGGATTGTCCAAAAGGGTTACCGCTACCCAGGAACAAAAAGGGCTAAGGAAGGAACATGGGTGTGTTTTAGTCAGTAAGAGTCTGACACTCCCTTCCGCTCCACCTATAGCGGGAGGAGTCATTTGATGATTTCCCCACCCGAAAAAAAAAGCCTCCAGCCAGGGGCAATTATCTACTATACTAAGCGACTACACGCTAAGGGCACCCCCTGTGGAGTACGAACCTCGGCTTAGGGCGTCGCTGGGAGAGGGCAGCAAGATGGGACAGGCTGGATCAGATTATTATTTAAGCTTGATGAGATCGGCTTTTCCTATCCGACTACTATGAGAAGAAAGGCCGAAACAAACTCAGGCGAGCTTTATATAGCCACGGACGCGCAGGCGCGAGGCATGTACGTACTCTGATAGAATACCTTAACAAATATTCGCCGTGATTCTTTAAATTGACATAACTTTTTATTTATGAACCGATTGACATGAAATAAACACTAAATGTTAAGTGAAGCTTACTACAATATATTAGTGAACCGCATCTAAATCGAATAAGCCGTTTCTGATATTAGCGTGCACAAACACACAGACAAACAGACAAAAAAAAAATTAATTACAATTTCGGGTTCGGCATCGATATAATAACAACCCCTGCTACTTTTTTTTTATATATTTCCATTGTACAGACACCACTTTTCTACAATTTTATTATATGTATAGATTAAAACTATAAATACAAGTAAGAAAGACTTTTTACAAAAAAAAAAACAACCGACTTCCAACAAAAACGCTACAAATTGAAAAATAACTTTAATTTCGGAAGTTGGTGTCTTTGGTTCCGCATTTTCGTTTAATGACACCGACTTCCGAAATGAAAGTTATTTTTCAATTTGTAGTGTTTTTTTTGAAGTCGGTTGTATTTTTTTTGTAAAAAGTTTTTATTTTTCACTTTTTAGTGGGTCAGTTTGTAATTTTATATAAGTTACAATAGCTTGCTCATCACTTTTTACAAAATATTGCTTTTCCCGATGTTGGGACGTTAATTGTTGAGGAGTTCTCCTGTAAGAACCAGGAGAACTCTTCAACAACCACTCACCATACGCATTGTGACGAGCATAAATTGCTTAGCAACAATATTAAAGTAATCGAATCGCAACCCGTGAAATATTTGTCATTGAGTAGTTCCAATGGCCATCTGTGGTCTTCATCATCAGCTCCACTTTACCAAATTATAATTTCCGAGAGCAAATACTCAAGTTACTTTAAAAAATACCCAAATCGTTATAGCTTTGCCTATAAAATTTGAGGGTTTCCCTCGATTTCCATGGGATCCTCTCATCAGATTCCAACTTGATGATAATGGGACCACCTCGAGAGTATACCCTTTCAAAAAAATAATTAATTTATAAAATCGGTCCAACCGTCTTCGGGTAATCGGTGAACATACATTAAAAAAAAAACATATAAAGTCGAACATTAACCTCCTCCTTTTTGGAAGTCGGTTAAAAAGTGCCGTAAAAAGGCGGACTTAATATTTGAGGCATTTTCTACCATTAGGGTGATGCAGATAGCAGACATGATGGCAGGTGCAACATAGTCGAAACCCAAAAGGTTTTGAAAAGGCATGATCCAGAGAAGGACACGTGCGACAAGGATGGTTTCATCAAGGTGGAGAAGAAGAAGCCTCCTTGTCGGAACCAGTGCGGCACCGCGGTAGCGGGACCCAACATGCTGCTGCGTCCAGCGAACCCGACGACGCAGCTGTACGTGTCCAGACTGCACCACTCCACGAAGGTTGAGGAGATCGTGGAGTACATGCGTCTGAAGACCAGTTGGACTTTGAGGGTCGAGAAGTTGGAGTCGCGTCACAACACGAACTTCAAGTCGTTCGTGGTACGTGTTCCAACACATCATCTCGAGAAGTTCCTCAAGGAAGAGTTCTGGCCGAAGGCTGTTGTGTACCGCCGGTTTCGTGGCCGGCTACATGACACCAGTCAGCGAAACACGACGCAGACACTTCGTGTGCTTTAGTTTGTTAAGTGTACTTAATTATAATGTTGTATGTATTTATGGTATTTTTAAGTTATTAATATTGTATTGTATGTGTTTTATATGGGCCAGATGCCTGAAATAAATTGATAAATAAATAAATAGCAGACACCACAACAAACTTGCTCGGTTCCTTGGCACCAATTGCACTGCAAGCGTTTGCACCGGCAGCCTTCACAAAACTGTCTGTATCTGAATGACCACTGTGCTCCTCCTCCTTATTTTCAATATATCTTTCTTATGAAATAGGAGGGGAAGATAAGATACCTTACCCTTGCATTTTGAGAATTGCACGTTTTGTATATGGGTGCATTTTGCGAAAGGTACATTCTGCGACTGAACGGTTTTTCCATTAGGAATTTCTCATACTTTAGTACCAGCCTAGAATGTGGACTTATGTCCTCTTGATGTTAGCATAGTAGGCTCCAGTTAAATAGATACACATGGAGTTAAAGGCACTCGTTGTCAGGCGTTTGTAAACTAATTGTTTGCAATTGCTACGTTTAGCCATATATGTATATTTACACTATCCTTACAGGTTCACACCCAATGCGATAATGTGATTAAATGATTATCATTTACTAGTTAATAAATCGAGAGTCACGAATTCCGCCAATGTACAGTTAAAAATGTCAAGCGTTTGTTTATTGTTATACATATGTTGCTGTTTATTAACCGTATGGCTCTTGCAATCGGTGCGAATTTGGCCTACGTTAGTGCGAGCCACCTGGACGTCGAAAAGCCGTGCCGTTAGCGCCTGCCCAAGCCTCACACCTTCCAATTTACGAGGATCAATAAACGTATTATTGAAATCCTTAGAACGGTCTTTCCTTTGGTGTTCCTCCATTAACCCTATCATGGTGTTTGGAACGAGCAGCCTCAACGAGAGTCTACCACGAAACACTTCAAATATATATTTTGCTAACGCTAAGTTAGCCTTACCTCCAGCTTAAACTAATACAACCATCCCTATCATAATAAAATAAATAAATGTGTTAGGCTGTTTTCTAATCGTCATGATTAAACACGTACGTAGGAGGTATGGTAATGTCTGTATTGGATGAATATTAGCCTCTACATGTGACTATCCCAAAAAAAAGTTGACTGTCATGGGAGCCAGGCCGCCGGGCAGATGTAAAGCATCATAAAATGATGGTGATTGAAAGAAATTTATAAATTAAATAATTATGAAGAAAAAAGAAATACATTTTTCTGACATGACATGGCTATGAGGAAGCGTCATGCCGTTTGTCGTCAGTTCGTCACAGCATACGAGTCGGTTTTACTCCCAAAGTGCCTTTATATCTAATGTCTCATATCAAGATAGGTATGCCCAATCTCTAAGGTTCACGTCCAGCTATAAACCCTAAATAGAGAAGTAGTCATAATCTGCCTAGCCTTTTCCCAGCTGTGTGGGGGTCAGCTTCCAGTCTAACCAGATGCAGCTGAATATCAGTATTTTTACAAGGAGCGACTGCCTATCTGTTACTGGGTAATACGATACAACCCAGTTACTGGGTAATACGATACCCCATGGTAAACGACTGGTTGTCAGACTTTCGGGTTTCTGTCAAAGATCCACGAATGGCAGGCGGGACCAACTGCCTAACGTGCTTTCCAAGGCCTCGGTATGTAAAGATGGTCACCCATCCACAGACCAACCGCGGCAAGCGTAGCTTAACCTGATCGATCGACCTGTGCGGCTGTTATTATTTAGCCACGGGCCCCTCACTAGAGAAGTATTACATAGTATTCAGAAACTCAATTTATCAAAAAAAAAAACCGGAGATTAGAAATCATGCTTACGACGTAACTATAGCATAGGTTCAATAGATGAACCCCAGTTAGTTATAAATACCTCAGAAACCAGACAATGTAAGTGCAGGGTGGAGCTTGCAAACTGTCCTGCAAATATAAAAATAAAACTGAGGCCAGTAGTCGCTCCATTTAGGTCATATCATAAATACACGGGTGAAAGTAATCAATACCCAAGCTTGACACGACTTTGCGCTATAACATCACGCCTGTAATCTCTGAAGTCGAGGCAGAGGTGTGCTGTAGTAGCATAATCATTAGCCCATATTATGTTCCCACTGCTGGGACACTGGCCTCATCTCTGCGAGAGGGAGTTGGATATGATCAACCATGCGGGCTCAGTACGGGATATGCCGGTTTCTTCTCGGTAAAAATATCGTGAGAAAACCGGCATATCCTGTACTAGGCCTGTAATCTCTGAGAGTACGGGATATGCCGGTTACCTCAAGATGTTTTCCTTCACCGTTTATAATAATTGACTAGCTGCGGCCCGCGGTTTCAACCGCATTAATCTCGATCCCGTGATTTCTAATATAATTCAATCATGATTCGAAAGACACGTGGCGCCATCTATTATCATAATAACGTTATTGTTGTTTTCCTCGGGAACAGCACTTTTTTTCGGGATGAAAGGTACCCTATGTCCGTTTCTGTAGGTACACCTGAAAACGTATATGCAAAATTTCAGGATGATCGGTTGAGTGGTTTAGGCGTGAAAAGGTAACAAACAAACTTACCTTCACATTTATAATAATCTTAGCTGCATCCCCAACCTATACCCCTCCGGCCAGCCCGGTGTATGACGTGATCGAGTCCATATAAGACGACGCTCATTGTGACCACGGGCTCACACCGGACACAGACCCCCAGGAGATCGAGGAGGAGCTCCATGTCCAGCCCACTGCCACTTCAGCTTGCTTACTCTGCAAGCTTCAGCTGAATCCGGTTAGACTGGGATCCGACCCCAACATAGCTGGGAAAAGGCTAGCCAGATTATGACTACTTCTCTATTTAGGGTTTATAGCTGGACGTGAACCTCAGAGATTGGGCATACCTATCTTGATATGAGACATTGGATATAAACGCACTTTGGGAGTGCATTTATTTATTTTATTATGATAGGGATTGTTGGATACTATAAGTTGGAGGTAAGGCGTAAGCAAAATATATATTTGAAGTGTTTCGTGGTAGACTAAATTTTAATAATCCATTTAAGTTTCGTTGAGGCTGCTCGTTCCAAACACCATGTCAGGGTTAATAGAGGAACACCAAAGGAAAGACCGTTCTAAGGATTTCAATAATACGTTTATTAACCCTTGTATTTATTTATTATAAGGTATGACGCTGGGGCACGGCTTTTCGACGTTCAGGTGGCTCGCACTAACGTAGGCAAATTCGCACCGATTGCAAGAGCCATACGGTTAATAAACAGCGCCTCACAAAGGCTTGACATTTTTAACTGTACATTGGCGGAATTCGTGAGGGTGACTCTCGATTTATTAACTAGTAAAATGATAATCATATAATCACATTATCGCATTGGGTGTGAACCTGTAAGGATAGTGTAAGATTGTATAAATAATCGTCGTCTATCACTTCCTGGGTGATCTGGCAGCTAAGCCCCCGGTGGACTACGATGTCCAGCACGTCCGGCATGTACCGCGCGGTGTCCGGGTAATGCGTCGGCGTCTCTGGGCCGGACACCGTATAGCCGAGGGTTTCCGAATCCGCGAAGAGCCGTCTCCCCTCGGTATTCGTGGTGTAGGAGTTCCACGCCGGGTGCTTGCAGTTCAAGTCGCCGGCGAGGATGGTGGCGCGCGTGGTATCTACAAGCAGGGCCCGCAGCTCGGTAAGGTCCAAGCGAGCCGCGGGCGGCTTGTAGCATGCGTAGATGTTGATGTCCTCGCCGGCTACGTGTAGCTGCACACCCAGGGCGTAGAAGCTCCTGAGCGACGGCAAGGGGAGTTCCTGATGGACGACTCTTCGCCTCACAAGTACCGCCAGACCACGGTACCGGGTGTTTGTGTCGGCCGACCTTTCATCCTTCCTATATAAGTGGTACCCTGGGACCCTGACCCTATCTTCGGGCCCTAGTAGGGTCTCACTTATAAGCGCCACGTCGATGTCCTGCTCCCCCAGGAGATGGCGGAGGGGGGCGACCTTTCCCTTAAGGCCGCAGGCGTTCCAATAAATCACCCTTAATGGCCTAGCCATGGTACAGGGTGAGTAATGTGGCCAGGCCATCAAGGATGACCGTCTCGATGTCTTGACCCTGCCTTATAGCCTTGATCAAGTCCATCAAGAGCTTGATGGCACAGGTCGTGAATTCCTTCGGAGTCTCGGTCTTGGCGTCATGCGTAATGTTTGCGCCGGTGGCGCCGCGGCTCGCTTTCTGTGCGAACCACAGACTACAATATAATGCGGTGTGCGAACTGTTTCGATTTTAGTTCCGCGATTTGCCGCGGCGCTGCACTGGCGCTAGCTGTAGCTGCCGTGCTAACTCTCACGACCTGCGCCCCACCTAAGGCAGGGTCGGCCTCAGGGATCTCTGCCGGGGTCGCCGGAGGGGGGGGGGGGGGGGGGGGGGTTGGGACTCCTTCTTCTTCCCCTTCCCTTTACCCCCGCGCCTCTTCCTCCTCCGCTTCGAGGAGGCGGCTTGGCCTTTTTCTGTGGGCCCGTTGGCTGCCGCCATAAGCGTGGCGCTGTGGGCCTCCTGCTCCACCATTTGCGGCCTTTCGGTGGCCGCTGGTGGCCGGCGCGCGCCTCCCACCACCCTTGAAGCTGCAGGGAGCCGACATCGCGTGGTCGCCCCGGGTCAAGTACCTGGGGGTAACCATCGATCGTCGGCTCACGATGGGGCCACACGTCCGCTCGGTCGCCGCAAAAGGTAGGGTCGCCCGCAACCTCCTTAAACCGGTGCTCTCGTCCCGAATACCCGCGCGCGTCAAATTGGGCGTGTACAAGTTGTACGTGCGCCCGATATTGACGTACGCCGCCCCGGCATGGTTCGCACTCACGAGTGAGTCGAGCCGAAAGCTGCTCCGCGCGCAGCAGAGTCTGGCGCTGCGGACCATCACCGACGCTCCTCGCTATGTGAGGAACGATGTCCTGCAACGGGACCTCGGGATTGAGAGCCTGGACGAGTTTGTGCGGCGCCTCGCGACGGGAATGTTCGCGCGTGCCGACGCATCCGCCTGGCCGCATGTCCAGGACATTGCGCCCTGGCACGCGCGACCCCCGACGCGAGACCCCTGCCCCGCGACCTGGTAGCGGACGACGACCCCATCGCACCGGACTGACGCCTCGAGTGAGCCGCACCCAGGTTACACGCGGCTCACCCGATTCAATAAGACTTCACATATACATACACTCGTCGTGTGGCGTGTGCTAGGTTAATATAGGCACGTCACGCGACGAACGCAGACATCCACCACTATACAGACGCTATTACTCACGCGCGTATGCGCAGCGCGGGCCGCGGTACGCGCAGACACTGGGCGGTGTCACACAAAACAATACCGCTCACACACACACATGACTGCCCCTTAGCCCGGACCGTGCCCGGCTAGCTCTGGAAGCGGGACGGGCGGGGGCAATTCCACCTAATTCTGTAGGAGCGTCGAGTCGGCACCTCCGTCGCTGGTCGTCCTCCGCCGAGCCTCCCCCAGGTAACTGGGGGTCTCACCTGGCGGGGACAGACCGCCGAGGTGTCGTGAAGAAAGCGGCGTTGAGAGACAGCGTCGCGGCGCGCCTACAGAAAAACCACATGCAATCACTCACATGGGCGCGCGTAAATACGCGTGCCCAACAATTTGCCGCAGGCCCTTGTAGCCGACAAAGTGAGGGGCCTGTATTTGCAGGCCACCGTAAGGCTTCCGCGGCCGGGGGGCGAAGCCCCGGAACCGCTCGCCACGCCCCCTAACGGGGGCGTCGCGATTTCCAACTCGATTTCCAACCACGGGCTCATTCCCCCTGAACCCGGCGGCGCGCGCTTTACTATTAATTCCGCATATTGTTCACTTAATTAATAACTTTTTAACTTTGTATTTTGTAACTATTTGATTAAAAGACTTCCTTTGTTGAAGTTTTAACCACTTGATTATTCTTTGATTTTAATTCAAATTCCTAAAAATATTAATAAGTTAGGATTATGTAGTACGTTCTGATTTGTGAATTCCAAACTGAACTACATGTGTAGTAGTGGCGCGGTGGTGTGGCCAACCTAGCGACATCGGGTTCTGATACATTGGTTTTCAACTACCGGGCATATCTCCTTTTTTCTGATATATTATGTACAAAACTATTCGTTATCGTAATTTGTACTAAGATTTGTTTAGTGATAATAATGTTATGAATTACTTTATTTGTGCTGTATAATGCTCAGTTCCGTCATAGACATAATGGTGAACGAAACGCTTACGTAGATGTTTAATGCCATTTAGATTACGATTCGTAAAGCCCCTTTGTAGCCCCGTCCGTGTTTTGGAAAGCACGTGGTCCCGGCTGTCATTCGTGGATCTTTGACAATCGTTACGAGTCATCAGAAGCCCGAAAGTCTGACAACCAGTCTAACCAAGGGGTATCGTATTACCCAGTAACTGGGTTGTGGAGGTCAGATAGGCAGTCGCTCCATGTAAAGTACTGGTATTCAACTGCATCCGGTTAGACTGGAAGCCGAGCCCAACATAGACTTGGGACAAGGCTAGGAAGATGATGTCTACAATCACTTAAGATCAACACAACATCACGCATGTTTGACCCTAAGGGTGAGGCAGAGGTGTACCCTTGGTACAGACGCCAGCACATTAAGCTACCCGAAACTGGCAAATTTTCCCAATCAACTTTGAACCTTATGCTTTAGCGATAAAGCTGAAAATCTATTGAAGAAATTTGATAGATTGTAGGAGCTTGATGTGCTTGGGTCTCTACATCGTAAAACCACATTTCGTCAATTACGTTTAATTCCCATGTAACAGAGGGCAAACTTATTGCCATCAACCGGACACGAATCCAGACTCCGGGCTGCTGCAGCGAAATTCCGAATTGAAAAACCCTTAAAACACTGCCCGATGGCCGATGGGGCCGAAAGGTTCTGGAGACCGCGTACCGGAAGACGTAGCGTTGAAAGACCTCGGTGGTCCGACGACCTTGTGAAGGCCGCAGGAACCCGTTATTGGATGCGAGAGGCACAGAACCGGTCGAAGTGGAGGTGCTTGGGGAGGCCTATGTCCAGCAGTGGACGTCTTTTGGCTGAAATGATGATGATGATGACTGCCCCATTTGAAAATCGAACCCAGCACACTAATTGCGTAACATACTATCCATCTCAATTTGAATCATTTTGAAGAATATTGCTAATCCATTGCTCCATAAGTTCGAAAAATGTGTCTGCTCAACAACGTAAATGCAATGAATAAAACGCAATGAATGTTGTTGAACTGTCAAAATGAAACCCATTGCTACTGTTGCGCGCCAAAATTAATTCCTGGTACATGGTGACATTAGTTACCACTAGCGCCATCTAGTATCGAGTAGCGGAACTAGTAGTCAAGATCCTTCTAGATATTTCGGTGCGAGAATTTTCTCGAACTGTCGACATCTCGGTCAGTCGGGGCCGGTTGTACTCGAACATTCTAGATGTTTCTACAATGGAAGGTTCTAGAACTATCTGCGGCACTATTTACGGCCGATGTGGGCCGCGAGCGACACAGTTTGGATAAAGCGATAGAAGCGAGCACATCGAAGCGATCTTCAAGTGCGACTTAGAGCGATCAGTAGTGCAATTATGTGTTACAATTAGTGTGTTTGAGTTGTAATTAGTGTTGTTGATTAAAGTGTCATTTTTTTGGTTATTAAATCGACAGTTTTTATTGTCACGAACCCGAAGCTCGTAACAATATTGCTAATCCTTTGCTTCATAAGTTCGAAAAATGTGTCTGCTCAACAATGAAAATAACGCAATATATATTATGTCAAAATGAAACCCATTGCTACTGATAGTGTATTACGTAATTACCCCGCAGGACCTCATAATCTGCGGTGTTATTCTGTAAAAATCTCACCGTGAAAACTTAGGTGAAGTGAGCGTGGAGTGAGCTGTCAATAGTGTCAATTCCTAGCAAAAACAAACTCACTTCACCTAAGTTTTCACAGTGAGATTTTTACATAATCGACCGGCAGCAGTAGCGCTTGCGATCACTATGCCAAAGCTGCAAAGAAAGAAAGAAAACACGTTTATTTGCGGCAAACATGACACATAAAAAAAAATGTAACAGTGTGGGAGAAAACATGCGTCACATCTACGCAAAAACGGCCATTGCTCAGCATAAAGGCTCCTTCAAACAGGCGCGACACGCGATAAAATCGCGCGCTACACAACGGCCGGCACCGCAAGTTGCGCAACGAGCGGTGCCTCTGTGTCGCGCGCGATTATATCACGTGTCGGACCTGTTTGTAGGAACCTTAGACAAAGAAAAGTATAGACGGCGGGTAGCTCCATTTCATTTCCACAAGAAAGGGATAAAGTATTGACTTATTATAAGTAACAGAAAAGGATAAAGCTATACTATTTCCGTCTCTCACTGCGTGCCAGTTTTTTCAAGGCTACTTATGTAGCCTATGTTAGTTAAGTTAGTTTTTTGTCTCATGTGTGGCCACGCTACCCGATGCTCTATAGCTTTCTTACTCTAAGGTAGGAACCTTAAGAGCCTATACTACCTCAGCTAAAGTTCACTCTTTATCTCGCTCACACGATACTGCTCGCGGACTGTGTGAGAGCGAGACAGAGTGCGGTGCTGGGCGGAAGGCAGCGCCAATAGTTTAGGTATTTGCTTCTTACGGTGAAAATAAAGGTAATTCAAAAAAACTAAATAACATAAGACCTGCTTTATAGTTAGTTCAGTTGGTATGCAAAGTTTCATGATCTAATATGAAGTATTTTTTGAATACCAGCGGTTTATTGCTCGGTTTGGAGATAACTTTGGATTTTTTTTCTATCGAGAAAATTTTATGGAATCGTGTTTTCGTCTAACATAGTACCTAGCATTAATCCTCAACTTTACCATATATTTATTTCAAAATTAATGCTGCGGTATTGTCGACATAACGGAGGATCATGCTAAGCCATTTGAGGTAGCATAGGCTCTTAATGCTTAAGACCTTTCGTCTGTGGCGGCCATTTTTGCGCGACTTTCCACGTCTGTGGCGGTACTTTCGGTAGGTATTTCCAGAGTCGGCGCGTGTGATTAAAGTGATGATATCTCTAAAGTTTTGTATGGGAGCTGTATATAAAAGTTATGTCGTTGGAAACGTTATGAAACAAGCTAACATTTAAAAATGTAATGCAGTGTAATGTATTATTCATTCTAATTAGAATCTAATTGAAATCTAATAGGAGCGACTTTTTTTTCCAGTTTATTGTACAAGTCGTTATAATTTAAAAAAATGTACCATTATTTCAAAGAGACAACCTCAGCGCTGGTTTCAGGTACAGCCGGCGTTGACGTGATGACGTCAGTCAGTGCAGCATACGATTAGATATAAATAAAAACAACAATAAAAAATGAATCAATGAGGCAGTCACGATTAATTAATCCGTGTGATACCGGCGTTATCATTATGTCTCTAAGATTTAGTATACGTGTTATTTATCATTTTTAGGGTTCCGTACCTCAATAGAAAAAACGGAATCCTTATAAGATCTCTTCGTTGTCCGTCTGTCTGTCCGTCGGTAAGACCCATTTTTCTCAGGAACGCGTAGAGTTATCAAGTTCTGCAATCCCGATGAGGGGCCCGTGGCTAAATAATAACAGCCGCACAGGTCAATCGAGCAGGTTAAGCTACGCTTGCCGCGGTTGGTCTGTGGATGGGTGACCATCTTTACATACCGTGACCCCTCCGTGCCTCGGAAAGCACGTTAAGCCGTTGGTCCCGGCTGTCATTCTTGGATCTTTGACACTCGTAACGGGTAGTCAGAAGCCCGACAGTCTGACCACCAGTCTTACCAAGGGTATCGTATTACCCAGTAACTGGGTTGTGGAGGTCAGATAGGCAGTCGCTCCGTGTAAAATACTGGTCCTTTTAGACTGGAAGCCGACCCCAACATAGTTGGGAAAAGGCTAGGCGGATGATGATCCTCTAGTAGCAGTAGTTCGGTTGTTAGTCCGGTTGACCGAACTACTGAAACTTTCAGTTGCGATAGTTCGGTTCTACAAAGCACCGAACTACTGAAACTTAAATATGTACCCCTTTAGTCCGGTTGACCGAACCTGAAACTTTCAGTTGCGATAGTTCGGTTCTAACAAAGCACCGAACTACTGAAACTTAAGTATGTACCCCTTTAGTTTGGCTAATAAACTAGGCATATAATGTAAACAAACTATATCTTAATTTCATAAAAAAAAAAATATTACATTTAAAAATAAAATAAATTGTAGTTCGGTGCTTTGTTAGAACCGAACTATCGCAACTGAAAGTTTCAGTAGTTCGGTCAACCGGACTAAAGGGGTACATATTTAAGTTTCAGTAGTTCGGTGCTTTGTTAGAGCCGAACTATCGCAACTGAAAGTTTCAGTAGTTCGGTCAACCGGACTAACAACCGAACTACTGCTACTAGAGGATGATGATGACTCAGGGCTGCAATCCCATAAAGCAGTGGACAAATCAAACTTCTAAGTTAACGCAACCAAAAGATACGGATCTTTATGTTCCGGAATCAAAAACTATAGGGTACTTCCCGTTGACCTAGAATCATGAAATTTGGCAAGAAGCAATGTAATGTAGCACTAGTAAAAGAAATAAATCCAAAAACCGCTTTGTAGTTACAATATTAAAAAAAACCGGGCAAGAGCGAGTCGGACTCGCGCACCGAGGGTTCCGTAACATCCGGGTTTATGCATAAGGTTTATGTTTATGAAATTAAATGTTTTTTTTTTATTTTTGAGTTGATTGAATGAATGGTAAATTGTGGTTTACGATTTATGACGTATTAAAAAAAAACTACTTACTGGATCTCGTTCCAACCAATTCTCGGTGGTAGTTTACATGGTAATGTACATCATATATTTTTTAGATTTATCATTCTCTTATTTTAGAAGTTACAGGGGGGGGGGGGCACATTTTACCACTTTGGAAGTGTCTCTCGCGCAAACTATTCAGTTTAGAAAAAAATGATATTAGAAACCTCAATATCATTTTTGAAGACCTACCCATAAATACGTATGGGTTTGATGAAAAAAAAAAATTGAGTTTCGGTTCTAAGAATGGGGAACCCTAAAATTTATTGTTTTTTTTTTTTTCTATTTTTGTGTGAAAATCTTAATGCGGTTCACAGAATACATCTACTTACCAAGTTTCAACAGTATAGTTCTTATAGTTTCGGAGAAAAGTGGCTGTGACATACGGACGGATAGACAGACAGACATGACGAATCTATAAGGGTTTCGTTTTTACCATTTGGCTACGGATCCCTAAAAACCAGTGTTACTATTTACATACCTATTTTGTACGGGACCCTCGGTGCGCGAGTATCTTCTTGTTTCAAATATATCACTCTGGCCTTTGCCGAATTTGTAGGCAGAACGATATAATATACCAACTTAGGGCGCGTACAGATAGAACGTCCGTTTTTACAGGATCCTTTTTACGGATCTTATCTGATCTCTTTTTCTTTTTTACTGGATCCGGAATACTGTATTGTGTGTGAACTCGCTCATACAACTACATACGCCATAAAATAACGGACCTGTACAACGGATCGCTATTGTAAGCGCCCTTATTCGAAAATCCATGAATTAAATTCGAGGGTGTTGAAAAAAAAAACTTTGTATTATTTTTATTTTTTATTCATAAATTACGTGTTTTTATATGCTTAAACTAAATACAAAAACGTATTAACTAAGAACGTAACTACATAATATTATAAGGTTTAGCAGAAAGGTAAACAATACTTTGGGGATAAAAAATAACAACTTTGAATAAGATTTTCAACTTTATCGCTAAAGCATTAGGTTCAAAGTTGACTGGGAAAATTTTACAGTTTCGGGTAGCTTGATGTACTGGCGTCCGTCTGTACAAGAAGCTTATAGATAAAAGTGGAGGCAACCAGGCAACACTCTAAATACCTAAGTGAAGACTACTGTGGTCGGACCTCTCTTTCTAAATACACACATAAGAACGAGACAGTGATATGTGTTTTCTTTGTCCTATGTATGTATTCAGAAAGAGAGGTCCGACCACAGACGTCTTCACTTAGGTGTTTAGAGTGTTGCCTCCACTTTTATCTATAAGCTTCTTGGCTTTGCAGTGTCGTCTCTGTCACTCATACATGGGCCCCAATTCTGTATGATAATTATTATTTCCCGCGTAATCTTACCACGTGAAAACCACGGACGGTTGTCAAGGGTGGTATTTTGACAGGACACATCCTGTATAAAAAGCTGTATAAAAAGTATACCAGCTACTTTTTATACAGAATACTTTTTATGACACATCCTATATAAAAAGTATACCAGCGACTTTTTATACATGCTACTTTTTGTGACACATCCTATATAAAATGTATACCAGCCACTTTTTATACAGGATGTGTCTTAAAAAGCGCAACCAGTAATTTTAATATTTTTGTTATTTTACCCCTAAATTATCATTCAACTTTTCTGTAACACTTCAAACCCATAAAACAATATAAATACCTAAGTAAATAGTTTAACAGAAGAGAGAAAATACAATTTGGAAATCACAGCCTCTTCCTTTAAATTTAATTTTAACAAGCCTAATAATATTTGTCATTTTTTTAAACAAGTCGCGTTATTTCCTAAGGGGCCGTCTCCACGAGCGAGAGAATCGCGGCGATACTCTCGCCGTGCCATCAAATTTTCGCCGCGATGATATCGCCGTGTGGAGACACGTTATAAGAGAGTGTATATAAATACGTCATCATCATCATTTCAGCCGAAAGACGTCCACTGCTGGACATAGGCCTCCCCCAAAAGGGGGGGGTTTGCCATAATCGCCACGCTTGGCAGGCGGGTTGGCGATCGCAGTATGGTATGGTGGTGGAATGCCCGTTCTCCGGTACGCCCCTTAGACGCCTTTTACGACACCCACGGGAAGTATGGGGTGGTGCTATTTTTTAGGGCCCGTGTGTTGGGCACCACACAGACACGTAAAAATACGTGGCACGACGATAATATCGCCGCGATTCTTTCGCTCGTGGAGAAGGCCCCTAAGAGATTTTTTTATGCGCATTGGATTTTCAATTCACTGCTTAGCGCCGACAGTTGAAAATCCAAGTGTGTGTTTTTTGACGCGCTGGTATGCGCTGTGTTGGATTCTCAATGCTCGGCCCAACACCGAGAGTTCAATATCCATTGCGCGATAAAGTCACGCCGCGATATTTTTTGTCCATGCGAACGTGGGCTAATACTGAAATGGAGCGCCACGCGAATTCCTTTTTACTGGTTGTCAAGGTGGGGATACACATGCCAGTAAATAGAGTAACCAGCTGGCATGAAAGTTACTAGCTTGTACGAGTAATTGGCACACTGCGGATATATTTGCAAGTAATACTGGCATGCAAGTTGTGCCCTTGCATGCCAGTATTACACAAAAGTATGCTTTTGTAACCCCCCGCGACCCCTCCCTGTGTTACCATCGCGTCGCACAAAAGTACCCCCCGCGTCCCCTCAACGGGCATGCAAGTAAATCAAATGTTGTGCTAGCTACTTGTATGCCAGTTACAGGCATGCCAGTTAACGTATACACATAACAGTAGCTGGCACGTGCAAGGTGCTGGTATGCTAGTGTGCAAGCTACGGGCATGTGTATACCCAGCATTACGTATGGAAAACATGTCAACAAAGTCTAAAATTTCACCACGTATCACCAGGGGGGAGTGGGGGTTGGGTTAAGGAAATGCTATAAACATCACGTCATCAAATTTTGACAATTAATTTTTAACCTTGTACTGACAGGAATCGTCCATTAATCAATGGACGATTCCTGTCAGTACAAGGTTAAAAATTAATTGTCAAAATTTCACAGACGTCACGAAACATTCGAAGATATGTGATATCCACCACCCCGCACTGGGCACCCGTGGTGGTTTATGGCCCACTCCCTCTCACAGAGAGGAGGCCTGTATCCCAGCAGTGGGAACGTTATAGATTATGTATGCTATAATATTACATTGTGCCAAGCGGATGTTATTGTACTTGCAACTTTGTTCATTAAGGGGCTTACATGACCTAAAGCACGGTCGCTGTCGGACTGCATAGAAAAGAAAGAGAAGCGCGATGACACAACGCTGGTAATTTATTGCATAATATGAAGCAATTATTTAATTTTAAAAAATCTATTGTTTGGAATAAAAAATTAAAACACTAGTATTTTAGTATGTTGCTTGCAGATTGTATGTATATTAGTATGGTTTTTATTGTAAAAACAAAGTTTTTAGAGGTATCTTCATGATTTTTTTCTATTGTATCAAATTCGTTGTATTATGTTTTCAACACACTATCTACCTAGCATGCATCCTGAAGAATATCATATATTTTTCTGATTTTGTTTACTGTAGTCGATCATATACTTTTATTGTTTCTAAAACTTGCGTTTTTTGTGTTTAGGTCCTGTAAGCCTTAAAAGATGATTTAAATGACACTGGCAATCGCACTCATATACCTTAAATTTAATATTTTTTTAATGGAAATAAATAAACCACAAAGCACATAATAATACTTCTTATTTCATGAAGCCTTCGAGTTGTCGGTAACCACAAGTTTGACTTACTTTTAAACACATTTCGATGCGAAGATTAAGGCCCATTTGCACCAATCATCAAAGCGTGTTTAAATCATCGTTCCGTCTCTGTCATCTTCAAACAGTTGACAGAAAAGGAACGATGTTTTAAAACGTTTAGCGCTAAATTATTTTGTGATTTGTGGTGCAAGCGAGCCTAAGTCTTAGTTATTATGTATTTACAAACTCATTTCACATTTTTTTTACGAAGCGACGCGTGCTTCACTTGTGGTAACCAAGTGTACAAACACGCTGTGAATGTGTGCGTGAAGTCGAGTAGAGTCAGCACATAAAAAAACACACACACACACACACATTCACAGCGTGTTTGTACACTCGGTAACCACAAGTAAAACGCGCGTCGCTTCCTGTGATAAAATACTATACAAACATTAACTAAATATTTTACTACTAAAAGGAATATTTATGTTGTTCGTTATTACTTAACTATTAATATTACGGCAGATCAAGTTTCAGAAAAAGTTCTTCTCTGTAGAGCGTCGTCTCTGTCACTCATGCCTGTGTGACTGTCTCTTTCTAAACCCCGATGTGTCATATAAACGTCAAGTTATTGTTGGTTTCGTAACTTAATAAAATATATTTGCTTTATTATACTTAAGTATGGTTACGTATAAAAGAACTATACAACATTATTTTTAGATGCGAAACCCGAAACACGTGTCTAGTATTTTTATGAAAAGAATCTATATACGAAATTTCAAAACTGTATCATGAAAAATCACAAAGTTATAAGCTTGTTAAGTTACCTGTTTGTCCGTACAAAAACATGCTCACCCGCGCCGCGCTGTTTTGCGCTCATTGATAATAGTACCTAGGTACCTAACCGTTCCGCGCGGAGATTGGATAACCTACTTAGTGTCGCTCGGTGTCCAACTTTTAACCTTTTTAAATGTTTTTGGGACTAAATATAACATGGGGTAAAAATTATTGGGATCGATTCAATTACTTATTCTGAACAAACTATATTCAGGTTTCGCATATATACTAAAAATAACGTTGTATAAGTGAGTGTAGTTAAAATGGTACACACACACACATCAAGCTATAGATTTCCAGTTTTAGGTGACCAGGCATTGTACAGGTTTTTTGTACAATCAGAAGTCAGGTTATACTGGTTAAACAGGGTTATTGGAAAAACACCAAAAACCTCTTAAGAGGTCATTGTACTCATCGTTATGAACAACTTTTACTATGGGACCAAATCTGAAATCGCGAAAAAAAATCAGCTGTTCCCTACATTTTGACGAGCTAAACGAACATAAATGTAGGGAACAGCTGATTTTTTTTCGCGATTTCAGATTTGGTCCCATAGTAAAAGTTGTTCATAATGATGAGTACAATGACCTCTTAAGAGGTTTTTGGTGTTTTTCAAATAACCCTGTATATAGCTTGATGTGTAGCCGTGAAAGAAATAGTTGTCTGGGTGCAGACACCAGCACATCTACTCGTAGCTACTACAATCTGTCAAATTTCTTTAATAGATTTTCAACTTTATCGCTAGAGCATAAGGTTTAAAGTTCATTGGGAAAATTTGACAGTTTCAGGTAGCGAATACCGCTTAGGTTTGAGTAGGCCTTTACGGTCGCGTTGCGAATCATATTTTGATTAACAAACTACCTAACACTGACCTGCAAAATGCGAAAACTTAAGAATATTTAAATTTCGCGGGCTATCTTGGCGCATCAAACTATTACAGTTGACTACTAAGAATTTAGGAACTTAAATTTCGTTGTTTTATATTACTCTCAAAATTCACATAAAGCTTGTAACACACTTTCAATAAACGACGCGACGCGACACATTTTATTCAATCGAATTTATTTAATGAAAATGTATATTCTATATTCATCGATGATAGACTACAATGCTTTGTCAGAAATGTACTTACAACAACACTTAATAATCAGTAATTCTTAGCTTAATGGGAATTACATTTGATATAAATCTTACTACACTCCACGCGATTATTTATGTCCCTTAATCTTTTGAACGCCATTGTCACATATATGTGACAAACGAAATCTTACCCTGAACGCCAACGTCACAAATATATGACAAAATACACGTCGCACCATATTATGAAATAAACAATTTAATCATTACTTTTGTGTATTTTTATTTATAAAATTTAAAACTTTAAAAAAGTGGCCTGGCGTCAGGGGTACGGCGATACGTTTAAACTCTGGCGTTAAAAAGGTTAAAATTTTAACAAAATAAAAGTCCTCTTTTGGTGTCAAGTCAGATAGGTTCCACACTTGACGTGACATCACCTCAACTGCGTCGAATGACAGCATCAACAAGCCATAAACACATTCAGGCTTGAGTCTCCTACAAACTTTATTCAGCGATGCTTGCTGTGAAACTCACAGTACAGCTTAAATAATACTCTGTGAAATTTTACAGTGACATCAAACGTCACTGATAGAGTTGAATAGGAGACTCCAGCCCAACAAAATAACACAATAATTTTCTATCAGAAACATACTTACAACACTAGATGCGGCAACTTAATTTTTTGTCGCGTTGCATCACAGTTTTAACAAGCCAAAAACACACTTCCACCACATGATGAGCTTTCACACTACAGATAGTGCTATCCACGAAGACGCGCCCCACCCTTCTTTCTAATCGTGAGTGGTTATCGTCACTTGTGTTTTAGTTTTTTCGAGACACACCGATTCTATTTTTCACAAACTAATCTAAATTTAAGTTCAGGCATCTTTTTCTTTCTATTTCAATAAGAAAAGGACAGAAGATAAATATTAGTTTTGTCCTGTCAAATTAGTCAGTGCCTGACGTAAATTGATGTAGTTTTAATAGCCAATTTTTTAATCTCATCTAAGTTGTCTATGGAGTATCTTAATTTGACAGGACTAAACTAATATTTATCTCCTGTCCTTTTCTTAATGAAATAGAAAGAAAAAGATGCATGAACTTAAATTTAGTTTAGTTTGTGCACAACAGAATCGGCGCCACTATTAATTACCCACTAATAATAATTAGTAGGGAGAGCAGTGGTGGTGAGTTGTAGGTCGTAGGTTCGAACCCAGACAGGCGCTTTACTTTGTGTAAATTATTTTCATCACCACTGCTCTCAAAACTGTCAAGGAAAACATCGTCGGGAAACTGACATTCTGACATAGGTATCCTAGAACCAAGAATTCGAAGACATGTAATATCAACCAACCCGCACTGGGCCGCGTGGTGGATTACAGCCCACTCCCTCTCACTGAGAGGAGGCTTGTGTCCCAGGGAAAATTATAGGTTGATTATGAATAATTAGTATGTATCGACAAAACTAAAACACCGGAATATTGCACACTTGTGCTGTAAGCATTAGGAAAAAGAGTGGCTTCGTACTCTACGGCACTATCTGCACTCTAGTTTCTAGTGTAGAGTCTAGAAGGTTTGCAACATACGCCTGTCAGTGTTAGCAACTAGATCGTCGACAGTTAGCAACATGTTGAATGACAGGAACATGGCGGCTGCCGACATGATGTGCCACGCGTCATGACTGTCATACAGTTGTAAGATAGAGCATTCTGCGTTGTGACGACGGGACTGTGCTGGTGTTTGCTGAAACGAGAGTCAAAGTCTAAGCATTTATTTCAAATAGGCACATAAAAGGCACTATTGAACGTCAAAAATTACAACAAAATAGAATTGATTCTAGTCGCCCATTCTAAAAGGTAGTTTTCGTATGGAGAAGAATGAGCAAGAAAGTCCACCGTTACTCTTATAAAATGTTTTATAAGAAAACAAACTTTGTTTTTGTTTTTTAAAATGTTTTTTTTTTTTGAATAGGTAGAGCTATTTAGGTTCTTTGACCACAAACATTGATGTTAATAAGGATATTCCACGGGATTCTGACTGGTAAGTAATACGTTTTTGTACAACTTCAGAATAAAAATGTTTAAATGATTGTTGCTTCTAGAATAAGAACATGTTACGTAAAAAAAAATATTTGGTTTAATGAATCAAGTTTATATATTTATTATACTATCCTTAATCCCGTCCTTCTTATATTTACCCATCAGAAAGGAAGTGTAATCTTTCATTAGTCCCGAAGGCGAGGAGTTTTTTTATGATTTTACTACTTAAAAACCAAATCCCGGGACTCCGGGAATATCTATATTATTCTAACCTATGGCAAGTACACAAAACAGCTCTACCTATTTCGATCTATGTTAATTATATAATAATAATATGTGAAGGTGATGAGAGAGAACAAAGTGTTCAACAGAGAAAACCTGGCAAGTACGAGTCGGGTCCGCACAATTTTTTTCCTTTCTGTAAGACCTTTGTGCGGGTTAATGGCAAATTTGACACGGAGTGTAAGGGTGCGTCTAGAATACGTTATATAACACATAAACTTATGTTATATAACACGTCCAAATTATTTAACATTGCTAAGTTCTCTATAGAAACATGTTATAATGTTATTAACTATGTTTAATAACATGTTATGTTACACTGTGTGGACCCACCTTTACATATTTTAGAAAAATGATAGTAAAACGATTTTAATTATTATCATTTTTCTAAAATATGTAAAGGTGCGTCGCGCATGTGGAATTCCATACCTTGGTTTAAAACGTAAAAAAAAAACACATTGACCAAAAATCACTTAAAATCCATTGAATATTTGGTCGTACTCACCGACCACTTAGTCTTCGAGTCCAGGAACAGCTTCAACGCAGTAAACCAGGCCACATGAGCCAACACGAAGTAGAACCAGGTGTAAGCTGCGATCCTCTCGCGATGGACCAGTTTCATGACCACGTAGAACATTGTGTACAGGATGGCATTACCCATTAGGATAGCAAGCAGCTGACGAGCGAAGTCCTTGTTGTGCTCTATGGCGCTAGAAAGAGATAGATGATATGTTCTTACAACAAAAACTATTAACGGGTACAGAAACAAGAGTTTGAGTGCTTGCCATTTTTGTTGAATAAACGATAATGAGCACAATTTGGAATATACAGGCAAAAGTGGTATTATTAAAAATGTATGCTTTCGTCTCGTATCAAAGCAAAAATAAAACTAGAGTGTCACTGAGGTCGTCATGTAAGTCGCATTAAATAATAATGTAGGTTTGTACAATATAATTTTCCCCTTATTTTGAGGAGCCCATTTTTTAGCTAGCAACACTGAAGTCCCAAGCTAGAAACAGACTTGTAACATTCGGCGCGAATTTAAACCGTGTCTTGCCATAAAAAACTATACTTAGTAAAAGACAACTTCCAATATAAACAAAAGGATAATAAACGTATTATTGAAATCCTTAGAACGGCCTTTCCTTTAGTGTCCCCCTTTAACCCTTACCGTCTTATTACAAAACGAGATCTAATTTTAGACCTAGCCTAAACCTTCGAGCCAGTTACTCTATTTTGAACTTCATTCCGACAAATGTCATGTTCTTAATGCAAAATTGACAACTTAGACTCGGGTTTAACGTCAGTTTTTGTAATAAGAACTTTAGCTTCGTTGGATTATAGTTCGAAATTTAAAAATGGCTGGATGGTTTAAACCTGGGTCTAAAGATAAATCTTGTTTTGTAATAAGGCCGTTTCAGTTTAAATTAGTAACTTAATTTGACAGCCGGGGTGTTTCGCTAGATATAGGCGAAATATGTTAAGCCGTTAGACGGATGTCACATCTCCGCATAGCAGCGAAACCGCAATAGTAAGCGCAGTAGTAGACAAGCGAAACAGAAGCGAAACTGGCAGTTCTAACGCACAGAAAACGCTGTGTAGATAAAAGTACATAAGCAAAATTCTAAAATTATTCAACAATTGTTTTTGTCAATCAATCCCATGATATGGACCGCGGGTCCAGTTCCGAGTGGCTCCAGTTGACCAAAGACTCGATAATTGTAATAATTATGATTTAGAAAAGTAACTCTTAGCATTCCCATGTTGATGCTTAAAATTCGCACAGCAAATCAATTATTTTGCCATTGTATCGGGTACTAATAATGCGTAAAAAGGAACGGCGGCTGCAAAGAATGATTTTCATTAGGGTAGGCTGGGGCCCCCCGTCGAGTGCGGGGCCTTGGGCACTTGCCCAGAGTGCCCAGTGGGAAAGAGGGGCCTGGTTGTGAATAGCTATGAAAGATGAGGCAGATGATGTTGATTGATTACCTGTATATAGCGAAGGTCCAGTTAGCGATGTTAGCGATACAGACGAGCGCAGCGCGCGCCCGGTGCGCCGGCAGTAATGCGCGCCAGCGGTCGGAGCGGACCGCGCTCACACCACGCGATAACGCCGACCATTCTGTGGTGATAGAATTAAAAATAGTCTGGAGAGTTCTATAGGTATTTCAAAGGTCTCTTCGCTGTGTACTGGCGGGGGCCAATATTGAAATAGTTTTGCAGATCACTTATAAGCATTTTTATCTGAACATAAGCAGCGTCCAGTGTCTGTGTGGTGCCGGACTTAACACGTTAGCTGCGGCACCAATTTTTGCAAACTTTCCGTTCCTGCGGTACGAGGTGTTATCAGCCCGCACCGTGACCAGACGTTAGGGCGACACGCGGTCTATTAGACCCCACCTCCTTTAACAGACTAAAATCCATTTTCTGGCGCGAAATCAAAGATAAATGAAAAATTTTGGTCCTTATCGACATAACAGTGAATTGATGAACCCTAATCTACCGTCGCCCCGGGATCTGATAGCTAGTTTAGGAATTATTGGCAAAACAAAATATGGGATCTTATACACCTCGTAACGCACTGAAATAGGGTAAATTTTTGCTAAGATTAGTGATGGGAAAAATAATATCGACGCAACGACGTTTATCTATTTTTGTGTGAAAATCTTAATGCGGTACACAGAATAGAAAAAAAAGAAAATCAGAAGTAAAAAAGAAACTATCCTATGTATTCTGCCTCGGGCTTTAAAAATACACTTATTAGAACTTGAATTAACATAAAAGAATCAGTAACAATATACTTTTTTTTATAAAAAATCGCAATATATATGTTGTACTTATTTATGAGTGTTTTTCATTGAAACAGGGTAGACAATAAGATTTTTGCACTGAGAGCACTGAGTCAAAATCTCTTTGGATTTTTTGTCAGCTTCACGAGATGGTAAAATGTGCGTAGTTTCTGGTAACAACCAACACACCTTCTTCTTTTTTCACCCTTTTCGAGGCAATGACGTGCGCTGCTTTCAGGTGCTGAAAAATAACAAAAATGTAAAGATAACGTAATAAAACTGGCATTGTTACTTAGGTTAGATCGTAGATGAGAATAACAATGATAATGTATATTGTGGAGTTTTTCACTACCTACAAAAATATCAATTAAAAACTTACCTGTTTTGGTTCTGTTTCTGTATTTTTTTAAATTTACTTCTTCCGACATCGTTTAGACATGTTCGGCGATGTAAAAGGACGTGCTCTCCAATCGACGTGATGCACAACACTAGTCGCGGGAAGCTCGCGTTGGGTGCGGTACGAGGTCCGAGGGGATATGGGACGTTTTAGCCTCGTTCCGCACTGCATTAAAATTATATTAATTCAGTGCGGTACGAGGCCTAAGACATCCGGTACCAAGGTAGGTATACCACCGAGTCCGGGACCATTAGCGCGTCTCAAATATACATTTATCTCTTTTCTATACAGGACCAAACCAAAGCTATGCCCTTCGCACGACAGAGATGTTCACGTTTTTCCTTGCCGCACCACAAGGAAGTTGCATGAGGGGTCATTTAGGCCTCGTTTCGCACTTAACGTGTTAAAGAATTGCACCACCCCTTACTTCCCGTGGGTGTCGTAAAAGGCGACTAAGGGTCTTACCGGAGAATAGGCAGCAGCATTCTCTATTTATTCCACCATCATACCATACTGCGATCGCCAACCCGCCTGCCAAGCGTGGCGATTATGGCAAACCCCCCCCCCAAAATTGGGGGAGGCCTATGTCCAGCAGTGGACGTCTATCGGCTGAAACGACGACGACGAAGCAGCATCCACATGTGTGACATTGTGGCGGCATCTACATCGACACATGCGAACTACGGGAACACCCAAATAATCCGAAATATTTTATTCCTAATTTGGATGTTCCGATTTTCAAAAGTCCGAATTTCATAATGAACTAATAATGAACTTTCATGAGAACTGAACTAGTGGTGCATCTGTGAGTTACGTCCTACTTGGAATAGCTACACGGGACTCCGCTATTAAGTTAGCCTAAACCTAGACTTATTGTCTTTTTTTTGGTTTAGAGGACACCTTATCCCCCTCCTTCGTCCCTTCTGGGAAAAGGTTGCGTGGATTCGTCCTATATATTCTGTACGTTGTAAATAAATCCTTCGCCTTCACACCTGGACTTCTTTGTGCCGGAAACGGTGACAACATCCTCTACAAACTGGCGACCAACGGTGGGCCCGACCAGGAGAAGTACGTCACTCGTTCAGGCAGAATAACGACGTCATCTGTGAAGACCTCACCTAATGCGATGTTAGTCAACCGATCCGACAGAAAGTAGAAGATTGGAATACGGAACAAGAAGATGCATATAACACACTGAAACAACGGCTTACAACTGCGCCTGTCCTAAGACAAGCAGATGAAAAAGCCTTACATCTTGAAGACAGATGTCAGTGGTTTTGCACTCGGAGCAGTTCTCGTGCAGGGGGAGAAGAAAGAAGAGCACCCTGTGTTGTGAAAATTCCACTGAAGTTCCTGAGCCTGTAGCTCAGAAGAAAAGGACGACCTGCGAAGAAGTTGGTAACGCAGACCACACTTCCCGCCAGTAAAAGAGTCCGTGGACGTCCTAGAAAGCAATAACTCTCCAGTTCTTCTCGCCGAGACGTCTTCGAGAACTGAGGGGGAGATTGTAGCAAACCTTATTTAAACCACCAACGCCACCTATCATATAAGAGAGACACTACAACATGCCACTACTCGACGCTAGATGGCGCTGTTGCATTACGTCACATTTCTGAATCGCGGTGTTAAGAGTCTCCGAGGGTTAATGACCTCCGCTAGTATATTTTATTTTTTTTGAGAGAGAACTGAACTAGTGGTGCATCTGTGAGTTACGTCCTACTTGGAATAGCTACACGGGACTCCGCTATTAAGTTAGCCTAAACCTAGACTTATTGTCTTTTTTTTGGTTTAGAGGACACCTTATCCCCTCCTTCGTCCCTTCTGGGAAAAGGTTGAGTGGATTCGTCCTATACAGGAAAAGTTTTTAACCAGTGCGCAAATTTTTTTTGGTGGCTCAGTGTAAGCAATAGAACACATTTCCATTTTTAGTTTATGACTTTTTTTTTTCATTTTTCCACTTTGTCCCAATTTGAAATAAGCAAGACATGGATATAATTTAATAGTAATACTATGAATGAGCATGAATGAAAACGCGAAGGCCGACCATGCCCAGCGCACGAGAGGGGGGTGCGGGGGCATGCGGCGCGGCGCCGGCGTTTGATAAACAAAACGCACATGCAGTACGTCACTTGTGGAAGCGGAGGTCGGATGTCCCTTCGCCGTCCCTGCGCGCGTGCCGCGTACTAGACTAGCGTAGTGACAATGTCTCATTTTACTCACCGCGAGTATTATGAAATGGTGCGAGTGTATTTGTTAAGCAATGAAAATTTACGAGCAGCACGAAGAAGATACGAAAGGGAGAGCGTACCTCGTATGCGAGCCGAAGGGATCCTCAATCCCACGGTCCCTAATGAGAGGACAATTTTAGCAGCAAACCAAGGTGTATGAAACAAGTGAAATGCCGTGTGTATGTAGAAGAGGCTCAGAGCCTAGATGACTTGAAAGAAAAAATAATTAACGCTTTCAATGAAGTAAAAAGTGGTGTTAGTGTCCTAAACAAACTAAATGCTTACTTATTTAAACGTGCACGTTTATGCCTTGAAAAAGGAGGAGGTCACTTCGAACAATACCTAAAATTATTGTGATTAATAAAATGTAGAGGTAAGAAGAAATTATAAACAATCTTAGTGTCTTAGGTTCTCTTTGATTAGACATTGACGCAAATTGTATCATGTCTAAGTACCTATCATACCTAAATGTTTTATTTTGAATGGACTAAAACGTATTACTTTCTTACTTATTATGATTTATTTTCTGCATTTTGATGGTCCTAAGCCCATGAAAGTATGAAGGATAATTTGGAATTTACGAAAAATTACGTTTACAAATAACTTTACACAGTCTAAACTTAAAAAATTGTAGCGCTAAACTGGGGTCAATAATCCGCGAGCGCGCGTGAGTACTTCTGATAGCAGCTGGCGCGTCAGGCGACCGGTCGACGCGCGGCGTGAATCGGGCGACCGGTCGACGGACTGGCAAGCGACGTCCATAAAATAAATTTCTGAGTAAACAAGTCTCGTAAGCGTTAACTTAATTTTATACTATTGAAACATATCAAAACAAAAAATACGTGTTTATTAAAATATATTCAAGTTTATTATGTCAAAATTTGCGCACTGGTTAAAAACTTTTCCTGTATATAATTCTGTACGTTGTAAATAAATCCTTCGCCTTCACACCTGGACTTCTTTGTGCCGGAAACGGTGACCACCTCCTTTACAATAATTAATTAATACGTTGACCGCCAGACAGCAGACACAATAGAAAATCTATTGTTCGCGGTCACCGGTGACCGCGTTGGCAGTCAAAGCCTTAACCTAAGAATTATAATGTCTGTTATTAAAAATCACGAAATTTATTTTACCGAAAGTCATAAATGCGATTTGTTTATTTTCCGATTTTCATATGTTCAAAGAATCAAATGTTCGATGGGTTCTCGGTCCGAAAAACGACATTCCGATTTTCAATTTTCCGAATAACCTGCTAAAATTAGGATTCTGATTCAATTAATATAATATTCAGTTACGAGTACGTATATAAATTCAGAATCTTTATGTAACGTTTAATGAAATTTAAAAACGTCTACTTTGTTATTAATATATATTTTTTTGTGTTTTCTTCTTGTCCATAAATATGTTAGCGGCCAAACCCGATTTTAGGATGAACTAGTTTCGCCTAGGCCAAACCAGTTCTCCCTACACGCGATAGGACAATAACTCTTCGGGTGACATCGATTGCATGGTTACGGTCGGTCGATGGGTGACGATGCAAGAGCGAGCGAAGGGCACCTCGAGGTTAGGTTTGGTTAGGTTACTTTAAACCCTTTACACAGAAATAGGGGCCCAGCGAAGCGGGGCTCTGTCGACATAGGATGCAAGAGCGAGCGAATGAGATTACAAGTACCTACCTGTATCTATCGCGGTAACGTGCATCGAAGTGTAGTGGCGTCGCAGAGACGGTCTTTCGCAGTAACGTGCATCGCAATTTTGTAGCATCGTATTAGCATTTAGCGATATTTTGTGCGTCGAAATTCCGAATTCTACTCGTATATTTGTCTTGCTATTCATTTTACAAGGCGTTTTATTTCGGAATTCTAATTAATCGGAATTCGTATTTTTGATTTTTCGAATTATCATTAATTCGGACTTTTTGTTATTCGATCTATTGAAACTCGGTACCTACTTTGAGAATAGTAAACGTATAAACGTTAAAAAAAATCAGCTGTTCCCTACATTTACTCGGCAAAATGTAGGGAACACCTGATTTTTTTTTCGCGATTTCAGGTTTGGTCCCATAGTAAAATTTGTTCATAATGATGAGTACAATGACCTCTTAAGAGGTTGTTAATGTTTTACCAATAATCCTGTATACAACGTCCTGACATCATTCGTCGGGCAGTTCCCCATGAGACACGTCACCCGTCTGGTCGGAGGATCCTAACCTTTTCTATAGAGGATGAGTCAAGATCAAAAGTCATTTATTCAAATTAGGCTGAGAATCAGCACTTTTCGAACGTCAAAATTACAAAAGGCAGTCCCTCAAAACGCCCGCCCTTCACCACTTCGTAGTGCTTTCGCTGGGGAGAAGAAGGGACGCAACAAACTCCCTAGTAATTGTACATTACAATCTAAAGTGAACTTTAACTCCTATTCCTTATGCCTCAAAACATTTTAACAGACCAGACACTGCGACCACCATTACAAATTCATGTGGCTTAAGAGCGTTTACGCCGAAAGGCATTTAATACAAACTTTCAAGCCCTTTTTTTTCGAAGTGAATGAACCGATTTTAATGAAACTTCGTACGTATAAGCAAAATACAAAGGTCTAAAAAGTTAGTAGAGAACATTTTCGGAAAATAGTGTTACAGCCAAATTAGACCGATTTTAAACTTTCCATAGAAACAGATATTTCCTATCTTTTTTTATATAAGACATCTCGAAAATGTTCTCTACTAACTTTTTAGACCTTTGTATCATGCTTATGCTTAGAAGTTTCATTAAAATCCGTTCATTAATTTCGAAAAACAAGGGCTTGAAAGTTTGTATGAAATGCCGTACGGCGTAAACGCTCTTAAACAGTATTATCAACCGTCACGCAGCAATTCATTCCGAGGCTTCGTGAGATAATACACAGATAATCTCACGACCCTAGGTCACATAGACTCGCGGAGTTTCTCGACCGATAAACACACGGTTGAGAAAATCTTCTCGAGTAGATAGATAGATAAAACATTTATTCGGTGAAAAATATAAGACAGCACAACACACGAAAGCCTAAATAAATGATACCAAATTACAACAAGAAGGTGCCAATATACAAAAAATAAAATAATAAAACTTGAAATCGCAAAAAAATAAATCTGCTGTTCCCTACATTTATGTTCGTAGTAGCTTCTGCCCGCGACTTTGTCCGCGTGAAATTTCACCCTCCGCCCTCTTAGGGGGGAATTTCGAAAAACCCTTTCTTAGTGGATACCTACTCTTCACAAAGAACACACACTCCAAATTTCATGTATCTAGGACCAGTGGTTTAGGCTGTACGTTGATTTATCAGTCAGTCAGTCAGAACTTTGAATTTTATATGTATAGATATATCTATCTATACATATAAAATTCAAAGTCCTCTCAAAACTCGTCAAAATGTAGGGAACAGCTGATTTTTTTTCGCGATTTCAGGTTTGGTCCCATAGTAAAAAGTTGTTCTTATTGATGAGTACAATAACCTCTTAAATCAAATCAAATCAAATCAAATAATTTATTTGCATAATACATGTGAAAAAGGTGTTACAGGATTAAAAGGTACATTGTATTATAACCTCCTGAGGTGTGCAAATTAATATATTAGGTACATACTAATAGAAACAATAAATCTAAAAATAAATTTTAAATTGAGTTACATTAAAAAATAGAAATGTTAAATTAAGTAAAATGTCAAATTATTATACACAAGTCAGATCAAAATTTCAATATGTAATCATTATATTTGCGGTGCCATTTCATAACCGACTCATCTTTAAGAGATTGTTAATGTTTTATCAATAACCCTGTATAACAATAACAGTAAAATAACTTACCTAAATCAAACTTGCTGGCGTAGTAGATCTTGAGTGTGAGAACGAAACACGTCAGCATGTGCAGTATCGTGAACAGTGCTGAGAACGTGACACTGGGGAACAGGATGCCGAATAGACCTGCCAGATGAAAACTTAGTTAAGAGCGTTTACGCCGTACGGCATTTCATACAAACTTTCAAGCCCTTATTTTTCGAAATGAATGAACCGATTTTAATGAAACTTCATATGCATAAGCAGGATACAAAGGTCTAAAAAGTTAGTAGAAAACATTTTCAAAAAATAGTGTTACAGCCAAATTAGACCGATTTTAAATTTTCCATAGAAACAGAGATTTCCAGTTAACTTTTTTTAAATAAGACATTTTGAAAATGTTTTCTACTAACTTTTTAGACCTTTGTATCCTGCTTATGCGTATGAAGTTTCATTAAAATCGGTTCATCCATTTAAAAAAATAAGGGCTTGAAAGTTTGTATGAAATGCCGTTCGGCGTAAACGCTCTTAAGAACATGAACCAGTCTGGTGTCGCACAGTAGAGTAAGACAATAATCATATACAACGTTATTTTTAGTAATGCGAAACCTAAATATAGTTTGTTCAGAATAAGTAACTGAATCGATTCCAATAATTTTTACCCCATGTTATATTTTGTCCCAAAAATAATAGGTCTTTACCTATGAAATTGCCGTTCTGCAGTACTGGCAATTTCAAATCAACATAATTTTTGTTTGGCTAAGAATTCTAATTTCAAATTAATTTTATTTTAAAAACATGGATTTTTTTTCCAAAAGTAGTCATTTGTTTATTGATTAGTGTTACATTTTCATCGCATTTCAATCTTTTCGTCATCATGGATACGTTAAAAATTCGAGTAATTATGGAATATTAGTACCGTCGTGGCAGCAACGCGGCACAAGCGGCACGCAACATCAACGACGTTTACGGAGCTAACACCAACGCACCACCTGTTATTGGTTTGCTCGCTTCCGTTCTGGAAAGTTCGACCTGAAAAATGAACCTCGCGGTCGTCCGAAGACTGGTCGACAATGACGAATTTAAGGCGAATGTGGAAGCTGATGATACACAATCTACGGCTGAATTAGCAGCAGCTTTCGACGTTAGCGTCAAAACAATATTGGTCCATTTGCGTCAAATTGGCAAGGTAAAAAAGCTTGACAAATGGGTGCCCCACGAACTCAATGATCGCCAGCGCGAAGTACGCGTCGAGACGTGCCTTGCACTGCTCAAAAGACACACAAATGAAGGAATTTTGAACCGCATTCTGTTTGATAACCGCAAGCGCTCAGCAAGTTGGTTGGATCCTGGTTCAGCACCTAAACAATGCCCTAAACGAAAACTTACCCCTAGAAAAGTGATGGTCACTGTTTGGTGGTCTAGTGCCGGTGTGATTCATCACAGCTTCTTACCAAACGGGGTGAGCATTACTGCAGATGTGTACTGTGAAGAACTGAACACAATGATGGAGAAGCTGGCACATCTCCAACCAGCATTGGTCAATCGCTAGTCTCCGCTGCTCCTGCACGACAACGCGCGACCTCATAATGCACAGCAGACGGTCTCCAAGTTGCAAGAACTGGGGTTGGAAGCTCTTCGTCATCCGCCCTACTCACCAGACCTTGCGCCTACAGACTGCTACTTTTTCCAGAATTTGGATAACTTCTTGGCGGGAAAAAAATTCAATACCCGAGAGGCAGTACAAAATGCCTTTGAAGAATTTGTTGCCTACCGTCCAGCTGATTTCTTTAAGAAGGGCATCAATAAACTGCCACTGCGTTGGCAAAGATGCATTGATTGCATGGGTGATAACTTCGATTAATACAAATAAAAAATACATGAAAAAAATTCGTTAAAATTTTTTCATATAAAACTGCAATTTCATAGGTAAAGACCTAATATTTAAAAAAGGTTAAAAGTTGGACACCGAGCGACACTAAGTAGGTTAACCAATCTTCGCGCCGAACGGTTAGGTACCTAGGTACCTAATCAATGAGCGCAAACGGCGCGGCGCGGGTGAACATGTTTTTGTACGGACAAACAGGTAACTTAACAAGCTTATAACTTTGTGATTTTTCGTGATACAGTTTTGAAATGTTGTACATAGATTCTTTACATAAAAATACTAGACACGTGTTTCGGGTTTCGCATATACTAAAAATAATGTTGGATACACTGGCGAAGCTTCCCTACAACTCGATTCCTACCGGCTTCCCTTTAAAAAATGGCGCAGTCAGTATTCTATAGACGAATAATATAATCATTTTAAAGATATTTACTCCAGCTTACTTCTTACAAAAATTTACCCTTTGCTACTGAATCATGACCAGCCTCTACGGTTCCCACTGCTGGTACACAGGCCTCCTAGATGTCACATGTCTTCGAATTTTTGGTTCTAGGACATGCCGGTTTCCTCACGATGTTTTCCTTCACCGTTTTGAGAGCAGCGGTGATGAAATAATTAACACAAAGTAAAGCGCCTGTCTGGTGTCGAACCTACGACCTACAACTCGTAATTTGCGTTCATTATCACTGCTCAAAACAATAATACGGTTATAAAAACAATTAAATTAAAAGTATGAAACGAGAAAATATTCCTGTTTGAATCAATCTGCGACTGATCTCTCCCCGGGCGTGTCGGATTGCCATCCCATCCCATCGGACTATGAGAGTGAGGGAAGAGAGGGCACCTGTGTGTTAGTGTGTGCGTACACAGTGTGCACCACAGTGTCTCCTGCATAGTTGGATAATTTCTGATGGCGGTGACCACCGTGGCCGAAATTTAGGGAGAGGTGAAGCTCTTTAAAAGTTTATATATTTGTAAAAGATAATTATTAGGCAGTCGCTCCATGTCAAATACTGGTATTCAGCTGCAACCGGTTAGACTGGAAACCGACCCGAACATAGTTGGGGAAAGGCTAGCCAGATGATGATTTGTAAAAGATTATCTCCGGAAATACTGGATTACAAAAATCTTACACTGATAGGAAGCCACCCTATTCCCAATTGGCATAGGATAGTTTTTATGCCAGAAAATTGCACGGCTCATGTAAAAATCTCCATGCAGGTGAAGCATTGGGGGCGCAGAGGTAGTTATTATTACTGTTACTGTAAGCCTTCACCATCCCACTGCTGGGCAAAGGCCTTTCCCCATGACTTCCAGCTCTTTCAGTCCTTGTCTAAAGTGCACCACTGGTCGTTTGTTTTCTCCAGGCTCGTTCCGCCATCTTCTACTTCTAGCTGAGTCAGGGCTGCACGTAGGGGTTATTTTGGCTCACAGCTCAATGGGGCATACGACAGACGTGTCCAGCCCAGTCCCACTTCAGCTTAGCGGCTTTTTGAGCAACGTCAGCAACGAAAAAAAGATGGCGCTGTCGTCACGTACAGTATAGCTCCGTATAAATGTGTTGTTTAAAATATAAAGAAACAGAAATCAGTGACAAAACTAACTTTAACGGATAGACCGTAGTGCATATATTAGTGACTAATGTTGGTGGAAGGATTCATTAAGACAATATAAGTTAAGTGATAAGCAAAAAAAAAACTGCCTAATCATCTGTGACGAGTGGACAAAAAGTGCAAATTCAAGTAACTTATAAAGACAAAGTCGATGATACACTCGGACGATATTGGATCGTACGTTTCACATTTCAATCACAGAAGCATTGGATATCACATTCACAAATTGGACGCATAGAAAACTAAGAAGTAAGAAAAGAGTAACCATAATGTCGTTTGTTTACATTGGTTTTTGAATAAATTTAAATCAGCTGACAGCTGTGAACGAATTCACAGTGTTACAAGACAAATGAATGTCAAAATTTAAATAAGAGCCATCTATGCAAATAAAAACAAAAATAGGAAAGTGTTACCAGAAAAAAAACCTATTAAAACTTTAAAAGAGTGCCATCTAATGAGCAGAAATTAAATCAATACATCACATGGTATATGGGCTAAAAATACGACATACAAAGATACGGTTCAAGTGGTCGAGAGGTATAAGACCCTACCTATGTGGGCGACGAGGTGAGCGTTCGGATCTCAGTTATTGTAAAACTTTGTGTTCATTTTTGACACAAAATAATTCCCGAGATGAATTTCTTCGACAGTTTAAACGTAACATTTAGGCGTCCCAGGCCCCGTACGCAATCGGAATCACCAACTATCGACGACAGTGACACTGTAATTCCGAACACAATGGAGTTAACCACCAGTAGTATGCCAGACATGTCTGATGATGAAGACGATCAAGTCAAGTTATTAAGAGAAGAGATACATAATCTTGCAAAACAGTTAGAGAGTGCTCATAAAGAAATAGAAATATTATCGGTTGAAAATAGTACACTAAAGCGTGAAAATGATAATTTGATAAGAAAAAATAACGTGTATAAAATAGTAGCCACAAATAGTCCAATTAAATCAAACCAAAATACACCAAGAAAAAAAATACCCCACAGGAACTGTAAAACAAAGCAGACGCAAACGGATATTTTGGAAAGTGAAAAAACTGATATAACTATTAACACACAAAATCAACTAGATACTACCAAAAATGAACAGGGGACAAAAACACTTAAGAATAATTCAGAAATAAAAGAAATAAAGACTTCTATAGGGACAAAAACCAAAACCCAGACCGAGATTCACACTCCACAACAACTTAAACAAAACAAATTGTGCATTCTGAGTGCTAATAAACAAAACAGGATCCTGTCTATAGTAGAAGAAACTTTTGAGAAACAATATAATTTTTGTCACTATTTAACAACAGATGGAGCTACATGTGACCTCCTGCAGGGTATAAACACAAAACTGACGGATTACACGATGAGTGACTACTGTGTGATTTTAATTGGTGAACAAGACTTTAAAATAGCTAAAAATTACTCTGAACTCGTATTAGACATAAGGAAGACTCTTAGTGAAATAACTCATACTAATATTATTATCTGTCTACCCACATACAAATATAACATGAACTCAAATATGTATAATTGGCGAGTCATGAACTTTAACTATACTTTATGTCAAGATATCTGGACACACAAATATGCTCATGTATTAGATTCAAATGCAAATGTCGAATATGATTATAATACATTCTTCAGGCAGTCTGGCCAACTAAATAATTTTGGGTTCCATTCAATATTTGTTAATCTTCTAGAGTTAATTAATTACATTCAATGCACCAACATGTATAACAATAAGACTGTAAATACTACCCTAATAACATTAACGTCTCACAATCCCACACATGTATTAGAAACAGAAAAGCAGTTTTTTCGTCACTAAAAGCCTTTACGTGATGCATCAAAACATAGCGGGGCTTTTAAATAAGGTCGATGCTTTAAATGTTTGCCTAGATGAATTGTCAGAAAAGGACATTAGTGTTGATGCGCTGTGTGTTACCGAGCACTTCATGATGTCAGGGTACGAAAGCCATTTAAATATCCCCAATTACTCTTTAGCATCATTTTTCTGTAGGAAAGAAAGTAAACGAGGTGGGGCTTGTATTTTGATTAGAAACGGGCACCAATGGAGAGAAGTTCCGAATATAGCTGGGGCATCTATAACTGGTGTAATTGAGTGTTGCGGTGTGGAGCTCATACAATACAATATGATTATTTTGTGTGTCTACAGAGTACCGAAACGAAATAATCTAAATGTATTTTATGAAACAATAGAACAAATATTACAGAAAATATGTAAAAAGAAGTATGAGTATATTATAATGGCGGGAGATTTTAACATTGATATAATGAAGAAAAATAGGGTTGTGTTGGATTTCGAATGTCTGTTATTAAATTTCAATCTTAAGTTAGCTTTAAAACAACCAACCAGAATTCATAGCCAAACTTGCATTGACAATTTCGCGCATAATTTTAGAGCCAAATGTAAAACGGACGTTATTGAATTTGCGCTTTCAGACCACACAGCGCAAATAATAAAATGCCCGGTGAAAAAAACTTTTATGTTAAAATACTGGCGAAGAAAACGACGGGACTTTAGCGTTGAGAATATGGTTAAATTTAGGGACTGCTTAAAACAATTGACTTTTTCGGAAATATATGAAACTGAAGATCCAAATACCGCTTTTGACATATTTTTTGACAACTTTAAATTATATTATGACCTTTGTTTTCCATATAAGCTGACAACAATAAATGTAATTAAAAAATCAAAATGGATCTCACATGGCATTAAATTATGCAGCAAAAAGAAACGTCGATTGCTCTGGCATTGCAGATTAAAACCAAATGTGACGAATAAAAACATTTTTAAGAACTACACAAAAAGGTTCAAAAAAATAATGAGATTGACTCGCCTAGCTCAAAACAATTACTCAATTAAAACTGCAACTAATAAATCTAAAATGACATGGAACATAATCAATAAATCGAAACCGTTTTTACCTAAAGAAACCATTAGCTGTATAAATGTCGATGGCAATATAGTAAATGACCCTCTAGAAATAGCTAACGCGTTTAACAATTTTTTCGTAGATAAAATTCAAACAAGTGAAGGTTCGGGAAGCAAAGTAACAACTAATATTATAAACCAGAAAGACTCAATCTTTGTAGCACCCAGTATACCTGTAGACATATTAAACATAATTAAATCTTTAAAAGCTACAAATAGTACAGGTTATGATGGTATTTCCACAAAAGTTGTCAAGTATGTTTCTCAAACCATTTGTACCCACTTAAGCTACCTAATAAATCTGTGCATCGGCTCAGGTGTATATCCGGATGCCCTAAAAGTTTCAAGAGTGAAACCATTATTTAAAAAAAATAATAAGGAAAACATGGCTAACTATAGACCAATTGCCTTAATTCCTATAATGTCCAAAATTCTTGATAAATACGTTTATAAAGAACTTTACTCATACTTTGAAAAGAAAAATATATTTAGTAAAGAGCAAAAGGGGTTTAGACAAAACATGTCAACCAGTATTAGAATTAGAATTAGAATTTATTTATTTGTAAGAATGTAGTTTTACATAGTATGGTGTTAATATTTTTTAAGTTCTATACATTCTACCATAACATATGGTGTACAAATATACAAATGTCATTTTATATAACTAAGTACAATTAATATTATAAGATTTAATGATTAAAAATATGTCAAATATGAATTAATATAATAAGGCAGTCGTTACTTTAAAATCAATGTCAAAATTAAGTACATGTCATCTTGGATTTTTACAATATTCCATATATTCACCAATGTCATAAAAACAATTATCCAATAACCAACTTGTCAGCTTTTTCTTGAACATGGGGATGGGAAGTTCCTTAAATGAGTTTGGTAACTTGTTATACACCTGAATGGCATTAACATATACATTCCTCCTAAATATTTGCAGTCTACATTGAGGTACATTTAATTCATGTTTGTATTTATTTCTAGCAGAAGCCTTTTTGTTGCTCACTTCTGATTGCATGCGAAAATAGTGCGGATTTTGCTTTACTAACATACATAGTTCCTTGATGTACATACAGGGTAATGGCAAAATGTGAAGTTTTTTAAATAAAGGTTTGCAGCTGTCCAAAAACCAGACGCCAGAAATTGCCCTGACACACTTTTTTTGTACCCGAAATGCCATTAAAACTTCAACTGAATTGCCCCATAGTATTAGACCATATGACAGCACAGACGCTACGTATCCGTAATATGCAGTAACTGCTGCGGCAGTTGACACTGTTGATCGAAGACGTTTTATTGCGTATACGAATTTGTCTAGCTTATCGCATACGTAGTTGATGTGTGATTTCCAATTGCAGTTTTGATCCACTATTATGCCCAAGAATTTTGTGTTTACTACTTGTTCTAGGATAGTGTCGTCATATTTTATACTCAGACTCTGAAAGTTTGATTTATAAGTTTGAAATTGAATTATTTTTGTTTTATTTATATTGATTTTTAAATTGTTGTTATTAAGCCAACTTATTATGTCTTTGATTGCTTCATTAATTTCCTGTTCCAACTTATTTTTGTCCTTACATTTTATTATTAGTGTCGTATCGTCAGCAAATAAGATTGTTTCATGGCGTGTTGCATTGGGAAGGTCATTGATATATAGCAGAAATAAAAACGCTCCTACCACGCTGCCTTGGGGTACTCCAACTGCGTTCGTTTTATAGTTAGATTTATATTCTACTTTGTTTCCATCAAGGACTTTTGATATTTGCACACATTGACGCCTATCACTTAGGTACGACTTAAGCCAGTCATTGGCTTGGCCCCTTATGCCATATTTATCTAATTTGCTTAGTAATAGCGTATGATCAACGAAGTCAAAGGCTTTACTCATGTCTAAAAAAATTGCTACTACAGGTATGTTGTCATTCATTGCCTCAGTTATTAATTTTATTAAATTAAAACAAGCTAAAGACGTGGTGCTATTTTTCCTAAATCCAAATTGCTCCCGTCTTAGCAGATTATACTTATCCACATAGTCGTATAGCCTCTTTAACATTGTCTTCTCCACTATTTTTGATATTATAGGAATTAAGGTTATAGGTCTATAGTTCGCCATGTCAGATTTATCACCATTCTTGAATATTGGTTTGACTATTGAGTTCTTTAATGCGCTTGGGAATATGCCTTCCAAGAACGATCTATTAATTAAGTAGCTCAACGGTTTGCATAAGTGATTAGCACAAGCTTTTATAATTTTGGTACTGATTTCGTCAAAACCGACAGACGCAGTATTTTTTAGGTTTTGAATTACCCTGAATACTTCTACTGCATCAGTGGGATTTAAGAATATTGTATTATTCTGATTAATGTCCAACGTTCTATTTAAAGCGTCAATATTATAAGTAAATTCTTTATTATTTGTCAATTGGATATAGTATTCGTTAAACATGTCACAAATTTTTTGAGGGTCAGTGATGTTGTTGGCTTTTACTACAATTTGGTTTATGTCATTACTTTTTTGTGTGTCACCAATTTTTTTATTGATTATATCCCAAGTAGCCTTGCACTTGTTTTTCATATTCTGTATGTATCTTTTGTTGTGTATTTGTTGAGATTTATTAATACAACGTTTAAGTATGTCACTATATTTTTTATACTTTTTTGTTAATCTATTTTTGTTTGTTTTATTATGAATACTTTTTAAATGTAAATATCGTTTCCGTACACACGACTTTTTTAGACCTTTCGTCAACCACAGAGTATTATTTTTTCCGTTCGACCTTTTTATCTTTTGCATGGGAAAACATAGTTTATAAAACAGTTGTAATGTCCCATGAAATACCTGAAATGCATCTTCCAAATTATCCATCAGATACATCTCGAAGAAGAGAAATTAGAAGCTTACGGCATAAGGGGAAACATACTAAAGCTTATTCAATCATACCTTACTAATAGGAAACAATACACAGAAATTGAGAGAATTAATGTCAAGACTAAGAAAGAAGAAATTTATGTATCAAGCGAACGCACACCTACGTACGGTGTTCCTCAAGGCGGCGTACTCGGATCTTTATTATTCATAGTATACATTAATGACCTGCCTAGTGCTATTGACCACCCCATGACTCTCTTTGCCGACGACAGCACGATGACTATAGCATGTAAAAATAAACACGTATATGAAAATGACATAAATGAATCTTTGAGATCAATAATATCATGGTTAAACAGGAACAACCTAAAAATAAATCTAGATAAAACAACGATTATGCATTTTAGGCAACGGACCCAGGATGTATCCGACCTTAACGCAATTTACAGACACACTGTACTTAATAAAGTCGACGCAACAAAATTTCTAGGAATTATGATTGACTCTAAACTGAACTGGAAGGCACACATCGAATACCTAACTAAACGTCTGAGCTCCGCTGCGTACGCCTTATATAAACTTGCCCCAGAGCTAAACACAGATGCCTTAGTAACAGCTTATCATGGTCTAGTAGCATCGTTATTGCGTTACGGTATAGTATTCTGGGGGAATTCCACGGACAAAGCAATTGCCTTTAAGGCTCAAAAGAGATGCATTCGTGCTATGTTCAATTTGAAGTCAACTGACAGCTGTATGCCATTATTTAAACAAAACAAATTATTAACTCTACCATCTCTGTATATTTTTGAAATTGCGACATTTGTTAGGGTAAATCAATTTCTATTTCCACGACTAGCTGACACCTTCCCCCGTAACAGACGTGATAATAATCAACTGTGTTCGCATACGTCAAAGACTGTATTAATGGGAAAAAGCGTTTTCTGTATGGCTCC
This sequence comes from Mesoligia furuncula, assembly GCA_916614155.1. Lineage (NCBI taxonomy): Eukaryota > Metazoa > Arthropoda > Insecta > Lepidoptera > Noctuidae > Mesoligia > Mesoligia furuncula. The sequence goes on from OU744819.1 coordinate 12,277,312, forward strand.
TAAAATTTATAATAAAATACCGCAGTCATATAAAGAACTGCCGGTAAATTTGTTTAAAAAAAAGATTCGAGATTTATTAACAGACAAGTGTTATTATAATATAAATGATTTTTTGAATGACACTATTTGACATTTTTTATTTTATTTTATTATTACTTAAATATTGTGACATTTCATGATTAATTACTTTTACTGACATATCAACGTTTATTATTATTATGTACTTGGATAGAAGTGTCTTTAGTAATTTAGTTTTTATTTTGTAATTTACTTTTTAATTTTTTTTGTAACTACTATAAATTTGTACGCCTTACGGTGAAACATGTACGTACGAAATATTAATATTGTGACATCCTGCATGCTTGATTTGCATGTATACGCATGTTTTGACAAATAAAATTATCTTATCTTATCTTATCTTATCTTGTCAGTAATATGTATTTTGGAGCGTAGTGTGGTGTTGCGAATATGGTCTGTCAATTTGACGCCTAGAATACTGCGCTCCATTGCACGTTGGCAAACCTTGAGTTTGGACTTTTAGAATGTTTGTCAAAGATTCCAAGTCTGGGATTCATAGGTTAAAATGGGAAGGATGCACAATTGCACATGTCCATAACTTTTCATAAATTTGTCCATAGTTAGTATTATTAAGGGGCTTACAGGACCTAAACACAAAAAACGCAAGTTTTCGAAACAATAAAAGTATATGATCGACTACAGTAAACAAAATTAGAAAAATATATGATATTCTTCAGGATATATGCTAGGTAGATAGTGTGTTGAAAACATAATACAACTAATTTGATACGATAGAAAAAAAATCATGAAGATACCTCTAAAACTTTCTTTTTACAATTAAAAACATACTAATACAGTATGCTCCAATACTGCTTAGGCACGGTATGGTTGAAATTTCTGTGAACATGCTTCGCACCGTCCCCGCGTCCGCGCCGCAGGCCCGTATTTACATCTGTGTGTGTACACTTGCTAACGTCAAACGAAACAAAACATATCGTCATCGCTTTTTCACACGCGCGGCGTAATTACGTATGACCTTGGTTGGTACATACCACTGCTAAAATTCAAAACTTCATAACAAGTACTGCTAGCGGATAACGTAGCGTATAGGATTAGTAAACACGCAGGCCTGGGTTCGAATCTCGAGATGGAACTTTGATTTATCTTTTCAACAATAATCTTATATTTTTTTATTATTCGATAAATTAATACACGAGAATAATAATGTAATATTTGTTTTATTTGTATTATTATATTGTTATTGAAATATGCGGGGTAAAAATAAAAAAAAATTTAAGTGATGTCAAAAATTTTATTCGTTATAATTTGATAAATAAACTTTTAAAACAGTTTATTTTCTCATAAAGAACAATTTATTGAAGTAAAGCAGGTAATCAGTGAGCTACGACCATTAGACTTAAAATATTGTAACTATCTTAGTAATAAAATAATATTGTGCTTTAATTGCGGATATAGCTTAAGTATTCATTTTCAAAATTCATTTTGAAAAGAAGATTGAAACTATAAACCTCAAAATAATCCTTATTACGGATATGACACAATAATATTTTAAGGTATTAAAATCAATTTGTAATTTATAACTTAATACGTTGTATAACCCGCATTATTATCCATGCTATCAAGTAAACGCTGGCGTATGGATCCTGTAATGTTTAAACATATATCTTCATATTTCCTTGCAATACAACTTCATCTGGTAGGTAACTGGTTGGTTAAAACCACTTGTTTCTTATTCACTGACTATACTCTTCCTTATATCTTTTGACCCTCCGACTCACAGTAGGTAATTTCTCTAAAACAAAAAAGGAATATTGTAAGGCTACTAGCAAAATTATAAAATATTAAGTAGATACTTATTACTTTTTTAAACAAAATTATTTTGAAAATAGTTCAAATGTTACAAAATGATTATATTATAATTTATACATAATGCTATATTCATCATTATAAAAGAAAATAAATAAACTCTTGGAAATATTATTTTTTCTTCTATTTAGACCCTATGGTAAATATAAAACGTTTAATAAAATAACTACAAGGATCAGCAGTTAAACTTTAATTAGCTAAATGTTAGATAAAATAATTTAATCATAATACTCACAGTCAGTCCGGTTTCATCAATTATTTGTGATAAAATATTAAGTCCACTTTTACGCTGCGCGATAATATCCGCTTTCATCTCAAAGCTTACATTTCAAAATGAACTATTACACAGCTATTATAATAGATTAAACACACGTCACTAACCCACAATATCAAAAACCAACCAAGAACGAACAACATGCTATTAGACGCGGTGAATGAGCCGTAAGTTACCTGCATCTGTCTACCATACCTAATTTATTTATTTAGATTTCTGTGGGTATACTCATAAAGTTTTACGAATTATGTGAACAAGACGAACATGACACGGAACTATATTCAAAAGCGTGATTATTCGAGTAATATGCGGGTGTGTGTGTCAAATTACTCATTAAAAGAAGGTCGTAAGTCAAACTAAACGTTAAGCAATTAGTTTTAAAATTGCCTATGGACTTTTGGCGTGGATAGTACATACAATAATTCAGATTTTTCTCAAATTATTCTACAAGCAACATACTAAAATACTAGTGTTTTAATTTTTTAGTCCAAACAATAGATTTCTTTGTAATTAAATAATTGCTTCATATTTTGCAATAAATTACCAGCGTTGTGTCATCGCGCTTCTCTTTCTTTTCTATGCAGTCCGACAGTGAGCGCTTTAGGTCATGTAAGCCCCTTAAATGTATTAGTAAAAGTGTAGATAACTAAACTAGTAAAACTTACCCAAAGTCATGATGAACGCCAGTATCATGAATGCAGTGTGCGCGCTGGGGATGATGTCAGAGTGTCTGTTCTGATATAACTTGATCATCACTAGAACTGCTATCACGTACATAAATGATGAATCTGAAAGCAAAGATACGATGATAACGTCTGCACTTGGCACAATCACGTTCCCACTAATGGGACACAGAACTCTATGTGCGATGAACCCGCACACTGTCATTCGTGTATCTTTGCCAGTCGTTACGGGTCGTCAGAAACCCGAAAATGTGATAACCAGTCTTACCAAGGGGTATAGTATTACCCAGTAACCGGGTTGTGGAGGTCAGATAGGGAGTCGCTCCATGTAAAATACTGATATTCAGCGGAATCTGGGTGCCTATAAAGGCCACTTTAGCAGAATCATAAAAGGATAACATAATGGACAGTTAATCTTATCAAATCCCACTGGTGAAGCTTTTTTCCGTTATTTTTTTTTGTCTGTGCTAAAATCTAAAATACCAATGAATCCGATCCAAATACAATCCCAAAAAAAAAAAGAAAAACACGGACTGTCTTCGCCATATTACGATTAATAATGTTATCCTTTTATGATTCCCCAAAGTCGCCTTTTTAGGCCCCCTGGTTTGACAGGGACAAGGCTAGGCAGATGATTAGTCAAAGTGACGAGTATACGTACCAAACTGGAAGTTCATCTTGTTGGGACAGAGGTGGTAGCAGCCCGAGAGCAGACCTTCCATCACCAGGCCCAGCCCCATGGAGTAGAGGAGGCCAAAATGCTGAGGTACGCCCATGTTCTGAGGATACGAGTGAGGTTCAAGGAAAAAATGGTGTGGATCGAGTTGCGTGCAATTGCAGAGACTTTTGTCCAACACTAGCTTCTGCTAGCGACTTCGTCCGCGTGAAATTTCTTCTTCCCCGACCCATCCCATCGCATCGCCTGCCCGCGCTCTTAGGCCTCATTTACGGAGACGCGGGGCGTCTCGCGTCGCGGAGACGGGAAGCGTGGCGGTGCCCGCCGCGGCGCCCGCGGCGAATCCTCTAGCGTGTAGCGAAGCACGCGGCGGGCATCGCAGCGGCGCACGCTCGCCTCGATCAAATCGACTAGTTTTATGTTGGCGAGAGATGGGAGTCGATCATATCACACTCCATTGCGACGGTGACTACGTCTGTGTTGCGCGATTTCTAAATAAGACTGACAGAAGATTCCGCCTCGGACATAGCTTCATCGAGAATTGCCGCTGCGTGCGCCGCCGCGATAAACGCCGCGTGGGACGCGTCGGTGCCATCCGCGGGCTCATCCGCAAAAAACGCCCTAATTCAAACAAACGCGTCTAAAATCGCTTCTCCGTAAACGCACTCATACAACGCCATATATTTGAATTCAGTGCGGGCCGCGCCGCTCAACGCAACGCGCGACGCCCCGCGTCTCCGTAAATGAGGCCTTAGTTCGTTTTTGCTTAGCGTTCTTTTTTTTTCTTTTTTGCTCGGTTCCTAAGGTTAAATAGCCTATATATTTGGATCTCTTTACAACCAGTGTGACCTCAGCTAGAAGGTGCTTAAGCCTCAATTTTTTTAAATAGCTGCAGTGCTTTTTGTTTTATTTTTTCTTTTTCTCTCTCACTTTTTAATTGCAAACACAAGTAGTTATTTCAATAGTTCTGACTATTAAATAGAGCATAAAGTGTTATGTTACTGCTTGTATGTTCACAACACCAATTCTGTTATAAGTCTAAACGTGAAGACTTGTAATTGGCTTTCTGTCGACTATTGTTTTCCTTTTTTTTGTTTTCTTTTAGCTGTAAGTCTTCCATGATGAAATAAATAAATATAGCCTTCCTCTAGAATTGAGCTGTCAAATACAGGGTTATTGGTAAAACATTAACAACCTCTTAAGAGGTCATTGTACTCATCATTATGAACAACTTTTACTATGGGACCAAATCTGAAATCGCGAAAAAAAATCAGCTGTTCCCTACATTTTGACGAGGTATACGAACATAAATGTAGGGAACAACTGACTTTTTTACGCGATTTCAGGTTTGGTTCCATAGTAAAAGTTGTTCATAATGATGAGTACAATGACCTCTTAAGAGGTTTTTAATGTTTTACCAATAACCCTGTATAATATAAAATACTGATATTCAGCTACATCCAGATCTACATTCAGACTGGAAGCCGACCCCAACATAGTTGGGAAAAGGCTAGGCAGATGATGATGAATGTGGTGTGTCAGAGCTAAATTGGAAAAATTGCGACTAACTCTTGGAGGGCACTGTATAATGTGTTCAGGATGCTGAGGCGGCTGCTGACCGGACGGCTTTCATGCGGTTATACCAAAGAAAGTAGCCTCCTTGTTGCAGCGCGAATGAGGCAGTAGCAACAGTATCCTGCAGATGGTTGTATCTCGTGCGGATTGCCCTATCCGGAACAAATGGATGCATATTGTGATGGGTGTTGACTAACATAGTGCATAAGATTTTACTAACACAATAGGTACCTATAATTGTAATCATTTATTTCTGTGTTTTATTTATTTCTCTGTATTTATAATTTGCAATTGTAGGATTGATTTTATCTATATAAATAAGAAGAAAAGTCCCGACTGACTGGACTGATTGACTGACTCATCAACGCCCAGCCCAAACCCTTGGACCTAGAGTGCTGAAATTTTGCACAGAGGTTCCCTTTATAATGTAGACAAGGAATAAGGAAGTATTTTTCGAAATTCAACCCCTAAGGGAGTTAAATAGGGGATGAAAGTTTGTATGAACAATCTTTTTCCTTGAGTTAATAAACTTGAAACTTGGCAGGAATACTTATCTAAGTAAATTATGAAGTTAAGCATTTTTCGTTTTTTTTAAACTACCCCCTAATGGGAGATTGGGGGGTTACAAAATTTGTATGGAAGAATTTTAACGTATATAAAATTCAAAGTCCTGACTGACTGACAGTCTAAATCGCTGGTCCTAGAGATATGAAAGGATCATGACCAACGATGTATGGAAATCCGTCTTAAGTTGAAACACAATAAATCTTTCTTTTTTATAGACTATGCTTTATATACTATTAAATAAAAGTGTCCATTTTCACACAAGTATCCGAGTTTTGGAGTAATTAAACAAATTCGGAGATAACCTAAAAATTATATCTAAACTACTCGCATCTTATAAAATGACCACAGCGCACTCATGTAGGTATAAAACAACAAAGATAGTTAAAAACAAAATAAGAGAACAGCTGCTAATTGAAAAAAAACGTGAATAATCGTGAATAACGAATAATCGTGCTTTTTATGGCCTCGCAGCGTTGATGTGAAATTATCGAAATAAAACAACTTCAGTCAGATAGAGATTATATTCTATTAACTTCAATTTATCCCAGATCTATACACAACTGAATAAGTTACCTACCTAATGTATACAAAGGTATAAAAAACATAATATGAACAGGCTTTTCATGTAGGTAGTCATTAGGTGTATTTAATGTTACAACAAGTATACCTACCTATAGATGTTCTACGTATTTGACGTGTAAAATCAGCAGAAATACCATTGTGTTAAGTACTAACTACCTTTATTATTCCTCATACTCATCAAAATAATTATCTAAATACGAAGCTGGAGCAGTTATATCGTTATAACGTCCCCAGCTCAAGAACCAAACTATAGTCATTATATGAGCGCAACAGCCCACAGTTCTCTTTCTAACCAGGCAACTGCATGAGTAGCCGATTATTGCATCTAATGTATTAGCTACAGCATCATCTTTGCTAATTAATAAATACGTAAAATAGGTGCGACTATTAACGTGCCTCGATTTAATTCTGCCTCTCAAGAGGTAGTTATTGTACCCTAAAATCAGAGGTATGTCATCCTCAACGTCATTATTCACTTCCACATATATGTACCAGTTCGACGGACTAGCTTGTTTAAGCTTTGTGTGTATTTTGTATTCGATTATTCATTACATTTGACTAATTATACTGGCAACATCAAAACGAATAAGTGATTATCTATAGTAAAGCTGTCGATGTAGAATAATGGCGGGAACAGATCTATCAGAACTCAATTTATTGCTGAATCGATTCATTCCTGCGATTCGGATAGATTTAAAAATCGATCTTGTTTAGGAATAATCGTCATCCCTACCGGTACGTCTGTCATCTGCCTTGACAGTTGCATCTGCGTGAGACGAAACACAAAAATAAATATTTTCACAACGGAACTATGAAATACATATACAGTACCTAAGTTATGATTATAATATTACTAATTATTTAGCTATTTATGAGTTTAATATCATTTTTGTGATGTTTTTATGTAAAGGCTCATACTTTACGCAACTCGTACAAATGAAGAGAACGAAACGTCCATCATGACTATACGGAAATGTACCTAGCAATCGTTAATTTACTGTTTATCTTAAAATCATAATTCCGGATACGAAAACAAAATTCATGAAGTGAAAAGCTTGTAAAAAATAAGCAAATATTTTGTATATTAATTTGGTTTTCATACGTGCAACTTTTCAAGACTGCTTTTGGTCAATCTCCTTTGGAGGGTGCGTTCTTTGTGAAGAGTACCTAGGTATCCACTTAGAAAGGGTTTTTCAAAATTCCACTCCAAAGGGGGTGAATAGGGGGAGGGTAAAATTTCACGCGGACGAAGTCGCGGGCAGAAGCTAGTCTGAAATAAATTGATTGATAATAATATGTTTACGCTTTTGGAAACTAAACTATTTGAAAACCAGTCTTCTCACCTGCGGCCTGGCCTTGTTCTTGACCTGTCGGCGCCGCACCTGCGCAATGAACACCAGCCCCAGTACCACGTACCCCACGTTGGAGTACACGTGGTTGAAGTCCGAGAGGAAGCCCAGCGGGTGCGCGCACAGGAAGTTGTAGTAGCAGAGGTCTTGGTCGCCGGTTTGGAAGACCATCTTAGGAAAAAAAACACGGAATTGGAGAAGATGAGGAAAAACATGACTTTGACATTTTGATGATTATACAGTAAATACTGCCCGTGGTTAAATAATAACAGCCGCACAGGTCGATCGATCAGGTTAAGCTACGCTTGCCGTGGTTGTGCTGTGGATGGATCTTTACATACCGTGACCCTTCCGTGCCTCGGAAAGCACGTTAAGCCGTTGGTCCCGGCTGTCAATCGTGGATCTTTGACAGTCGTTACAGATAGTCAGAAGTCCGAAAGTCTGAGAACCAGTGTTATCAAGGGGTATCGTATTACCCAAAGGCAGGCAGATGGTGAGTGTGTTACGCAATTATAGGGCAGGACCCATCAGCTCCACCGGCCATCGGTCCTTCGACAAACATGTCCAGCCCACTACCACTTCAGCTTGCTTACTCTGCAAGCTATGTCGGTAACTCCAGTTCTTTTGCGGATAACTTCGTTTCTGATTTTATCCTACAAAGAACCTTCAAGAAAGGTTTTTTTCTACGAATAATAAAAAGTCAGGAAGCGGAACTATGAACAAAATCAACGAGAAATTCGGCTCCAAACTTACATTGACAAAATACCCTCGAGTATTCGAACGAAAGAACACACATGCAAATAAGCCAATCAGCTGCGCTCGCGTAAAGCGTTGTATTCCGGCAAGCGCCGTGATTGGTTCCGGTGCGCGGTGGCCTTTTCGGCAACGCCCACCGCGGTAAACATTTGCGTGGTGCCATTTTTTTGAGCTTGAGTTACATTTCTTTACTTTTATTTTTCGTAGGTTTTTTCCAGCAATTATTTCTGCTTAATTCAACTTAGGTGTAGAGAATGTTATGAGGAGTGCCCTGCGTGGGCCTCCGAGCGGCGAGTCCTGGTTGCCAGGATCGGGCGAGACCTGTCTCTACCAGCAGTAGTGAGGGCTATGCTGGCAGAGGCAGAGAATTGGACGAAAGTAGCCTCCTTCTGTGAGACCGTGATGGTCAAGAAGGAGGCCGCTTAGCGGGACTGGGAGAGGGCTGATCCTGCTCGGAGAAGGAGGCGTCGGGGAGGCAACACGCTGAAACCCCGCCTGCATCATCTAAGGCATGCGGGAATATGGGGTCGCGGATTAGAGTCAGCCTACTGAGTGACCTCGGGGAAGACGGCGCACAGTAATCATGTGCAGCCTTGTACACTTGCCCAGCCAGGTATTGGGGAGACCCCTTTACAGTCTCCCCAGAGATGTGCCCTAACCGGCGTTGCACAGAGGGGGCTCCGGATTGGTGCTTTTGAGAGGTAACGGTGCCCCCTTCCATAGTGCAGATGGTGACCACCGGGGTGGTTTTAGTGAGGTAAAGATCCCACACACCCTGGTTTTGTCCCCAAAGACCAGGCGCCTTTCGCAGGTTACCCCACGAGAAAAAAAAAAACTGGCCAGTGCGAGTCGGACTCGCACACGAAGGGTTCCGTACCACAAGGCAAAAACGCCAAAAAAAACATGTTTGTTGTACGGGAGCCCCCCTTAAATATTTATTTTGTTTTAATTTTATTATTTAAGTTAAAATACAACTGAGTATTTTGTGAATATTTCAAGTGCTTACCTATTGCCATTTTTGATGATTTTTGCGAGCAAAAAAGAGCAAAAAAATCGCGTTTGTTGTATGGGAGCCCCCCTTAAATATTTATTTTATTTTGTTTTTAGTATTTGTTGTTATAGCGGCAACAGAAATACATAATTTACATACAGCCTGGTGACAGACAGACGGACAGACAGCGAAGTCTCAGTAATAGGGTTCCGTTTTTACCCATGGGTACGGAACCCTAAAAAGGTGTAGAGAATGTTTAGATTTCGGCTTGGTGAGTAATCTTTATAAGCTTTGTTATATAGGGGCTGGTAGCCTACACCCAAGAACTGCTGATTATCAAACTCACCCTTTGATATGTGAACAGTAGTTGCACAACGGGTAGTGCGTACACTACGGACACTGTGAGCGCACCCCAGAAGTACCTGCCAACCAGAACAATATTTTAATTTTTGAATTGAAAACTTCTTAAGGCGCATTGGATATTTTTTGAGATGGGAAAAAACCATTGAACTCACGCCACTGTTACCGTAAGCGACACCGCGCATGTTTTGTTTATAAGGCGATTAAAAAAATACCCGCTTCGGATGTGTTCGGCTGTCTTCGGGATGTACTCGGTTTTAATGTATATCCGATATGTCAGTGAGTGATGGCAGTGTTTTGTTTTTGGACTCCCGGAGTGCCACTGTTTTTTTTAGCAACATCTCTCTTGTCTATTGCAAGTTGTCTTGGTATGTGATGAGGAGGAATTAGGGATATGTCGCGAGGGAAGTTCTGCTGACTATTAATGTATGAGGAAAAAGAAGACAAGAAAAACGACATTTATTCTTGAAAAAACTACAAATAAAATATATAAAAAAGTTGTGAACTTTTAGGGCGCGTTTTAGGGGCGTCGCTTACGCATCGCTCCCTCTTCAGAAAAACATTGGAATTAAATGCTTCTCTTTTGAGGGAGCGACACGAACGCGACGTGCGCTCGAAAAAGATCGCGCTCGTGTGAACGCGCCTTTAGGGTCTTCAAACGAAATACATATTACCTAAATGGGTCTACCTACGAACGCCCTCGTTTGCTTAACCCTCCGGCCTAACAATATATCGAAAATATAAGCCATGTTATTACCTGTTAGACTTTCTGGTGAACGAGTCATGCGGGACTTGCGTCAGCATATGCACGGTCAGCGGGTTCAAGCGAGTCCATTCATCATCTGTAAAGACATGTTATGTATACATACCTACTCAGATGTTTAATCGAATTGTTGATACCAAATATTTAAGACCGCGTTTTACGCTTCTGCCTCGAATTTTGCGGGCAGCGGGGCGGTGGCGGCGGCGCGGGCAACGGAGACCCGTTCTGGAAACCAGCGGGCAGATCGCGCGGCACTATAGCGGCGTAGTGTTGTGTTTGCAGTTGTGTCGTCGAGATAAGTATATAGTCACCGCTTGACTGGAGTGCACCGCTCGTTGCCCGTCCCCGCGCCGCTGCCACGCCGCAGTTTTTGAGGAATTTTACGCATTAGATCCTGCCGCCGCTGCCCCGCTGCCCGCAAGATTCGAAGCAGAAGCCTTCGACGAGCGCTAATCCTGCCGACAAACTGTCACGCACAGTTTGGCAGGTTTATGATATGTTTACAAGTGTTTGGTCCATAATTTTTTTTTTTTTATAATGACACAGAAGGTCCACACTGCTGGAGAGGTGACCGCGTATTGGCAGACGCAGCGGCCGGCGCCCCACAACGTGTCCACGACCTGCTGGCGGTCTTGGGAGTTCGATGGACGCGGGAAGCATCGTCTTCACATATAATTATACAGGGTTATTGGTAAAACATTAACAACCTCATTTATCATGGAAAAAGAAGTCGTACAGTTCCCTTAGAGGAGTATACCCTTACCTTGCGGTTCATAATCAGGATCATCCAGTATCGGGGCACTCTCTGCAGTGCTCGCCTCTTCCGAGGTGGACGCGTGGGCTATCGGTTCCGCCTCGATTAAAGTTACTGTTTCTGCATAAAAAAAACAAAAACAGATAATTAAAGTTATACTAAAACAAAAAAACAAAGCGTTTTTAAAATAAAATTAATCAAAAACGCGACGATAAAGTGAAAAATATGCCTATTTTATTATAAATTTTACCTATTTACTATATTAGTATAGATGATGTTTTGTGTATAATTTTATTGTTTTATTTACCAGTACACTGACAACTGCAAGCAGCCACCGCGATAATGACGAGCAACGCCACGACGCACACTAGTGCGAGCGTCACCAGCGCACCCACCACGTATTCACGGTACGAGATCGTCGCTATCACGCGAAACCTGGGAAAAAAATATAAGTAAGTGATTTTTGTTCAGAAAACCGTTGAGCGCCTATTGTCGGCGCGACCACGCGTTCTGAGGCTTAAGGTGAATGGATAGTGGTGGACCGCGAAATTCAAATTTTCTTACGTTTTTTGCAATTTGCAGGTCAGTGTCAGATTGTATCTTGATCAAAATATGATTCGCGACAATACACAGCAGCACAACAGGTACATATTTAGAGAATTATACTCATTAGAATCATTAATATATTTTTCTAAGTTAGATTTCTACCACCAACCACCAATCTCTTATGGAAAAGTGCTAATGGTAGAAATCTAACTTAGAAAGATGTATCAATATTTCTAATTATTATAATTCTCTAAATATGTACCTGTTATTGTCGCGAATCATATTTTGATCAAGATACAACCTGACACTGACCTGCAAATAGGTTTTCTTTTTGAGTATTAAAAAAAAAACAAAGTTTCCAAGAACTCTGTAGATGGCGTTGAACTGACTACGTTACTAGGTGCCAAAGTCAAAATGCTTGGGAAAAAAAAACATTGCGTCACGTCACATATGCTCGTTGACTGACACTTTCGTTTGCTTTCGTTTTACGATCTCAAAATTACATCCAAGTGAAATAATCAAAAAATGATGTGACGTTCTGTTCCTTGCAGTAACTTACCAAGTTCAGCGCCATCTATCCAACGACTAAGGAAGTGTTAAAAAAGAAAATCCCTCATTGGATTCGCGGTGTCAACTACCCATTCACCTTAAGTGTGAGTTTTTTCACTCACGTTCGATTGCGAGGCGTTAGAATTTTAAAAGGGAAAAAGTTATAGCGCCACCTGGTGGTCACCAGGAGAAACCTAATTTCCCATACAAAATTCTAACGCGCTCGCAATCGAACGTGAGCCGAAAAAACTCGCACTAAGCCACAGCGATGATATCGTATTCACGCTTCGATCGCTTTTAAACAAGACGGGGGTACCGCATTTTGCTCACAATTATAATCTACTAGCTGCGCCCCGCGGTCTCACCCACGTAAATGTCGATCCCGTGGGAATATCGGGATAAAAAGTAGTCGGGATAATGTTAATCCAGGGTGTCAGCTACCTCCATACAAAATTTTATCAAAATTATCAAACGTATAAACACACACACACCTCCACACACTCACACAGGGGTGTGTGTTTGTGTGGGGGTGTGTCCCCACACAAACACACACCCCTTCTCTCAAACACACACACCCAAACAAAACACAGTGAACGCTACTGACCTGAAGCTCTTCATTCTATTGTCGTTCCACGGCGGGCGGTGAGGGGAGTCACTGGCGCCAACACAGCCGTCATCGTTCTCATTCACAATGAACACTATGTAAAAACCGTGCGGGAACATTGTTTGCTGAAACAAGTATAATATACTTAGTTTGTAGTTAGTAGTTATTGAGCAAAATATTTGTTCAAAATTGTAGCAGAAGAACTATGCAATTTTGAACAAATATTTTGCTCAATAACTGAGATTAAAAAACTGAAGTGTTAATGGACTTTTGTTGCTGACCGTACATACCTACTGCATACATAGAAGCGATAACATAGTGTAGATTATGTTATACTAAAACCTTCTTGAAACTATACTGGTTGCAAATCATTGATAATACAACAGAGCACATCCCAGTGCGTCAACAAAACATACTGTCGGATTTTCAACTCTCTGTCTTGAGCCAAGCGTTGAGAATCCAACAGAGCACATCCCACCGCGTCAATAAAACACACTTGGATTTTCAGCTCCCTGTCTTTAGCCGAGCATTGAGAATCCAACAGCGCACATCCCAGCGCGTCCATAAAACACACTGTTGAATTTTCAACTCTCTGTGTTGAGCCGAGCATGGATAATCCAACAGAGCACATCCCAGCTCGTCAATAAAACATACTGTTGAATTTTCAACTCTCTGTCTTTAGCCGAGCGTTGACAATCCAACAGAGCACATCCCAGCGCGTCAATTAAACACACTGTTGAATTTTCAACTCTCTGTCTTTAGCCGAGCGTTGAGAGTCCAACAGAGCACATCCCAGCGCGTCAATAAAACACACTGTTGGATTTTCAGCTCCCTGTCTTTAGCCGAGCATTGAGAATCCAACAGAGCACATCCCAGCGCGTCCATAAAACACACTGTTGAATTTTCAACTCTCTGTGTTGAGCCGAGCATGGATAATCCAACAGAGCACATCCCAGCTCGTCAATAAAACATACTGTTGAATTTTCAACTCTCTGTCTTTAGCCGAGCGTTGACAATCCAACAGAGCACATCCCAGCGCGTCAATAAAACACACTGTTGGATTTTCAACTGTCTGTGTTGAGCCGAGCATTGATATCCGACAGAGCACATCCCAGCGCGTCAATAAAACACACTGTTGAATTTTCAACTCTCTGTCTTTAGCCGAGCGTTGAGAATCCAACAGAGCACATCCCAGCGCGTCAACAAAACACACTGTTGAATTTTCGACTCTCCGTGTTGAGCCGAGCATTAAGAATCCAACAGAGCACATCCCAACGCGTCAATTAAACACACTGTTGGATTTTCAACTGTCTGTCTTGAGCCAAGCGTTGAGAATCCAACAGAGCACATCCCAGGGCGTCAATAAAACACACTGTTAGATTTTCAGCTCTCTGTCTTGAGCCATGCGTTGAGAATCCAACAGAGCACATTCCAGCGCGTCAATAAAACACACTGTTAGATTTTCAGCTCTCTGTCTTGAGCCGAGCATTCAGAATCCAACAGAGCACATCCCAGCGCGTCAATAAAACACACTGTTGAATTTTCGACTCTCCGTGTTGAGCCGAGCATTGAGAATCCAACAGAGCACATCCCAACGCGTCAATTAAACACACTGTTGGATTTTCAACTGTCTGTCTTGAGCCAAGCGTTGAGAATCCAACAGAGCACATCCCAGGGCGTCAATAAAACACACTGTTAGATTTTCAGCTCTCTGTCTTGAGCCAAGCGTTGAGAATCCAACAGAGCACATTCCAGCGCGTCAATAAAACACACTGTTAGATTTTCAGCTCTCTGTCTTGAGCCGAGCATTCAGAATCCAACAGAGCACATCCCAGCGCGTCAATTAAACACACTGTTGGATTTTCAACTGTCTGTGTTGAGCCAAGCGTTGAGAATCCAACAGAGCACATCCCAGCGCGTCAATTAAACACACTGTTAGATTTTCAGCTCTCTGTCTTGAGCCAAGCGTTGAGAATCCAACAGAGCACATCCCAGCGCGTCAATTAAACACACTGTTAGATTTTCAGCTCTCTGTCTTGAGCCAAGCGTTGAGAATCCAACAGAGCACATCCCAGCGCGTCAATTAAACACACTGTTAGATTTTCAGCTCTCTGTCTTGAGCCAAGCGTTGAGAATCCAACAGAGCACATCCCAGCGCGTCAATTAAACACACTGTTAGATTTTCAGCTCTCTGTCTTGAGCCAAGCGTTGAGAATCCAACAGAGCACATCCCAGCGCGTCAATAAAACACACTGTTGGATTTTCAGCTCTCTGTCTTTAGCCGAGCATTTAGAATTCAACAGAGTCACACTGTTAGATATTCAACTCTCGGCACTCGACAGTGCGCTGAAAATTTTTCCCAATCAACCTTAAACCTTATGCTGCAGCGATAAAGTTGAAAATCTATTATCTAAATTATCTATTAAAGTTTGACAGATTGTAGTAGCTTGATGTGCTGGCGACTGTACATACCTGGGCTAAGTATGAATTGTTATATACCTATATCCAAATCAAGGCAATTTATTTTAAATTGGCAACCCTTATTTGCTTCTTTGACATTTTCTATCTGTCACAAAAACTTACGTTTCTTCCTGTGCTCGCTTGCCATAGTACTATCGTAATACTGAATTTATATTTTATACAGACTTTAAATACCATTTGTGATCTACTATGTAATTACATAAAGTGTCTGAATCTTACTGAAATACACGGAGAGATATTCAACAAGATATAATTGAGTTTATTTTCACACACCGCTGCCCCTCTGATCACAAGATGAACACGGATAGCTACAAGAATCCATTATAGGTATTAAGAAGAAAATTGTCTCACCGTTAACGTGATTCCACCCTTACTCATCATAGTCAGATGGTATCCTTTGTAAAACACTTCCTTCTCGCTGTCAAATACCGGGCACTGTAACAAACATGTGTTATTAAAAATACCATAATTTCACGACTCGTTTCCCTGAAGAGTTGGGCAGAGGTGACCTATACAGGGCGGAAACTTTTAGCGGGGCAGTAAGTACCTTATCCGTTGCAGCTACGCGAAAATGGTCTTAGGAGACTGTCCATAATTTTTTATGGAATTTTGATCCCCATTCACAGATTTTCAGAAAGAATTACAGTTAGCGAGAAAATAGCCATTTTACAGAATAACATTTTTTGATGCCAATCGATCCTGTTTCTAATACTGATCAAAAACTTCTATGGGACCAACCATCGTTGGAGTACTCAAAAAGTCACAAATTGCAGAAAACTTATCCCTTACATTTTGTAAAGAATTTGTGTAACTGAAATACAAAAAATTAAATAAAAGACAAATGATCACGTAGAATTTTACACATATCAAGCAGAAGGCGTATTAATTTTCTTTTTTATTAACTAACATAACTTGATGTTATTCTTACTTAAAATCTTGCTGTTTCTTGCCCTACGATATCAAGTGCTCGAAGTGACCGCCATTTTGGCGAATTGTGGTTAGTGAGTCTTTAAGTTCTTGAACACTATCGTATTGCTTTTTGTAAACCTCAGTTTTCAGGTAGCCCCACAAAAATAAATCTAGAGGTGTCAGATCTGGACTACGCGCTGGCCAAGAAATAGGACCATGTGTTCCTATCCATTGATCACCAAACTGTCGGTTCAAAGTCGAACGCGTACTGCGGCTGTTGTGAGGTGGAGCGCCATCTTGTTGAAAAAACATTCTTATTCCGACAGTGGTAAATCATCGACAAGGTTTTCAATATTCTCTAATATTCTGTTGTTATGTTGGAATTCAAGGTGCCTCCATAAAATTCCACCATTACCACTCGGTTCCACATTATATCACACCAACAATTAAAAGAAAATCGCACTTGATTATGTGTTTAGCGAAACCTGAGAGGATTTTCTCTACACCAATAATGGTGATTTCGCCGGTTGTACATTCCATAATATGAAATTCAGAAAATGGTAATCTCTGCTTATTTTTCCTCTTAACCACCTGCAAAAAGTAAGCCTACTAGCGGCATCCCCTAAATGTAAGGCTTGAACTAGTCGCTCCTGTCGGTAACATTTATAACCATACTTCTTCCATATCTTTAGTACGAAACGATGTGAGACACCTACTTCTTCAGCGACTGCTCTTGATGATATTTCGGGATAAGCTTCGACAAGTGTAAGAACAGAAATGATCAAATTTTCATCTAGTATAAATGGGTGGCGTACAGATTTTTTCTTGAAAGAGCCACCTTGTGCAAGATTTCTTAAAATATTTGTAATAACCTTTCTGGTCGGCACATACATGACGATTTGGATATTTGATCCTATACCATTGTAACGCAGCTAATGTATTTTTATTATTTACGTAATATGCTTCTAGCAAGTCTAAACGTTCTAAATTGGAGATCATTTTTCTCTTATCAATAGCTGTCCAATTATGCTAATGTAAAATTCACAACACACTCAGAGCTTTTCGAACGCAACAAACTGTCAGATTGTTTTTTATTTAATAATAACGAGTTCGAAATTTGAATTGTTTTTAAATTTATCGTTTTATTCAGTCAACAAAAACATCTCAACCGTCACTAAAAAAGCTTTTGCGTAAAATTTTCATACAAAATGTACGGGAAATGTTTTTGTGTAAAATGGCTATTTTCTTACTAACTGTAATTTTTTTTGAAAATCTGTGAATAGAGATCAAGATTCTATAAAAAAATATGGATAGTCTCCTAAGACCATTTTCGTGTAGCTGCAACGGATAAGGTACTTCCCCTTACTGCCCCGCTGAAAGTTTCCACCTGTATGTACATCCATATTTCGCCAGTTATGTTTAAGTCCCATGTAATATTAGTCCCATGTAAGATTTAAGTCCCACATAACATTTAATTCCAATGTAATAATTAGGTCCCATGTAATAAATAAGTCACTCGTAATATTTAAGATCAGTGTAATATTTAGATCCCTCGTCATATTTATTTCCAATGTAATATTTAGGTCCAATGTAATATTTGATTCCCATGTAATATTAATTCCTATGTAATATTTAATTCCCATGTAAGATTTAAGACCAGTGTAATAATTAGGTCCCATGTAATACTTAAGTCCCATGTAATATTATTCCCATGTAATATTATTCCCTTGTAATATTATTCCCATGTAATATTATTCCCATGTAATATTTAAGTCGCATGTAATATTTAATTCTCATGTAATATTTAAGTCCCACGTAATATTTAAGTCCCATGTAATATTTGAATCCCATGTAATATTATTTCCTATGTAATATTAAGGCCCCGTGTAATATTTAAGTCCCATGTAATATTTAAGTCTTACATAATATTTAAGTCCCATGTAATATTTAGGTCCCACGTAATATTTATTTCCACTGTAATATTTAGGTCCAATGTAATATTTGATTCCCATGTAATATTAATTCCCATGTAATATTTAAGTCCCGTGTAATATTGATTTCCCATGTAATATTTAATTTCCATGTAATATTTAAGTCCCATGTAATATTTTATACCCATGTAATATTTAAGTCCCATGTAATATTTAATTCTCATGTAATATTTAAGTCCAGTGTAATATTTAAGTTTCATGTAATATTTAAGTACCATGTTATTTTAAAGTCACTCGTAATATTTTAGTCTGTTGTAATATTTAATTCCAATGTAATAATTAGGTCCCATGTAATACTTAAATCCCATGTAATATTAATTCCCATGAAATATTATTTCCTATGTAATATTTAGGCCCCGTGTAATATTTAAGTCCCATGTAATATTTAATTTTCATGTAATATTTAATTCCCATGTAAGATTTAAGACCAGTGTAATATTTAGGTCCCATGTAATATTTAAGGCCCATGTTATATTAGTCACTCGTAATATTTTAGTCTGATGTAAAATTTAATTATAATGTAATAATTAGGTCCCATGTAATACTTAAGTCCCATGTAATATTATTCCCATGTAATATTATTTCCTATGTAATATTTAGGCCCTGTGTAATATTTAAGTCCCATGTAATATTTAAGTCTCACGTAATATTTAAGATCAGTGTAATATTAAGGTCCCACGTAATATTTATTTCCAATGTAATATTTAGGTCCAATGTAATATTTGATTCCCATGTAATATGAATTTAAGACCAGTGTAATATTTAGGTACCACGTAATATTTAAGGCCCATGTAATATTAAAGTCACTCGTAATATTAAAGTCCCATGTAATATTTAATTCCAATGTAATAATTAGGTCCCATGTAATACTTAAGTCCCATGTAATATTATTCCCATGTAATATTTAAGTCGCATGTAATATTTAATTCCCATGTAATATTTAAGTCCCACGTAATATTTAAGTCCCATGTAATATTTGAATCCCATGTCATATTATTTCCTATGTAATATTTCGGCCCCGTGTAATATTTAAGTCTCACTTAATATTTAAAGTCCCATGTAATATTTAATTCCCATGCAATATTTAAGTCATCATCATCTGCCTAGCCTTTTCCCAACTATGTTGGGGTCGGCTTCCAGTCTAACCGGATGCAGCTGAATACCAGTATTTTACATGGAGCGACTGCCTATCTGACCTCCACAACCCAGTTACTGGGTAATACGATACCCCTTGGTAAGACTGGTTGTCAGACTTTCGGGCTTCTGACTACCCGTAACGACTGTCAAAGATCTACGAATGACAGCCGGGACCAACGGCTTAAGGTGCTTTCCGAGGCACGGAGGGGTCACGGTATGTAAAGATGGTCACCCATCCACAGACCAACCGCGGCAAGCGTAGCTTAACCTGATCGATCAACCTGTGCGGCTGTTATTATTTAGCCACGGGCCCCTCCCATGTAATATTTAAGTCCCATGTAATATTTAAGTGCAGTGTAATATTTAAGTTTCATGTAATATTTAAGTCCCATTTCATTAATTCACATGTAATATTTATGTCACTCGTAATATTTAAGTCCCATGTAATATTCAATTCTCATGTAATATTTAATTCCCAAGTAAGATTTAAGACCAGTGTAATATTTAGGTCCCATGTAATATTTAAGTCCCATGTAGTTTTTAATTCCAATGTAATAATTAGGTCCAATGTAATATTTAAATCCCATGTAATATTATTCCCATGTAATATTTAAGTCGCATGTAATATTTAATTCCCATATAATATTTAAGTCGCACGTAATATTTAAGTCCAGTGTAATATTTAAGTTTCATGTAATATTTAATTCTCATGTAATAATTAGGTCCCATGTAATACTTAAGTCCCATGTAATATTATTCCCGTGTAATATTTAAGTCGCATGTAATATTTAATTCCCATGTAAGATTTAAGACCAGTGTAATATTTAGGTTCCATGTAATATTTAAGGCCCATGTAATATTAAAGTCAATCGTAATATTTTAGTCCCATGTAATATTTAATTCCAATTAAATAATTAGGTCCCATGTAATACTTAAGTCCCATGTAATATTATTCCCATGTAATATTTAAGTCGCATGTAATATTTAATTCCCATGTAATATTTAACTCCAGTGTAATAATTAAGTTTCATGTAATATTTAAGTCCCATTTTATTAATTCCCATGTAATATTTATGTCACTTGTAGTATTTAAGTCCCATGTAATATTTAATTCTCATGTAATATTTCCCATGTAAGATTTAAGACCAATGTAATATTTAGGTCCCATGTAATATTTAACGCCCATGTAATATTAGTCACTGTAACACACATGTAATATTTAATTCCAATGTAATAATTAGGTCCCATGTAATACTTAAGTCCCATGTAATATTATTCCCATGTAATATTTAAGTCGCATGTAATATTTAATTCCCATGTAATATTTAAGTCCAGTGTAATATTTAAGTTTCATGTAATATGTAAGTCCCAATTTATTAATTCCCATGTAATATTTATGTCACTCGTAATATTTAAGTCCCATGTAATATTTAATTCTCATGTAATATTTCCCATGTAAGATTTAAGACCAGTGTAATGTTTAGGTCCCATGTAATATTTAACGCTTATGTAATATTAAAGTCACTGTAACACACATGTAATATTTAATTCCAATGTAATAATTAAGTCCCATGTAATACTTAAGTCCCATGTAATATTTCAGTCGCATGTAATATTTAAGTCTCACGTAATATTTAAGTCCCATGTAAATTCCCATGTAATATTAATTCCCATGTTATATTTAATTCCCATGTAATGTTAAATTCCCATGTAATAATTAAGTCCCATGTAATATTAATGTCACATTGGAATTGTACATAATGTTACATTGGAATTAAATATTATATGGGACTAAAATATTACGAGTGACTTTAATATTACATGGGCCTTAAATATTACATGGGACCTAAATAATACACCGGTCTTAAATCTTACATGGGAGTTAAATATTACATGCGACTTAAATATTACATAGGAATAATATTACATGGGACTTAAGTATTACATGGGACCTAATTATTACATTGGAATTAAATATTACATGTTTGTTACAGTGACTAATATTACATGGGCGTTAAATATTACATGGGACCTAAATATTACATTGGTCTTAAATCTTACATGGGAAATATTACATGAGAATTAAATAAATGTTAAATTCCCATGCAATAATTAAGTCCCATGTAATATTAATGTCACCCGTAATACATAAGTCCCGTGTAATATTAAAGTCCCGTCCCATGTAATATTATTCCCATGTAATATTTCAGTCGCATGTAATATTTAATTCCCACGTAATATTTAAGTCCCATGTAATATTTGAATCCCATGTAATATTATTTCCTATGTAGGCCCCGTGTAATATTTAAGTCCCATGTAATATTTAAGTCTCGCGTAATATTTAAGTCCCATGTAAATTCCCAATAATATTAATGTGTAATATTAATTCCCATGTAATATTTAATTCCCATGTAATGTTTCATTCCCACGTAATAATTAAGTCCCATGTAATATTAATGTCACCCGTATTACATAAGTCCCGTGTAATATTTAAGTCCCATGTAATATTTAATTCCCATGTAATATTTAAGTCACTTGTAATATTTAATCCCCATGTAATGTTTAATTCCCATGTAATAATTAAGTTCCATGTAATATTAATGTCAACCGTAATACATAAGTCCCGTGTAATATTTAAGTCCCATGTATTATTTAATTCCCATGTAATATTTAAGTCACTGGTAATATTTAATTCCCATGTAATATTAAGTCCGGTGTAATATTTAAGTTTCATGTAATATTTAAGTCGCATTTTATTAATTCCCATGTAATATTTATGTCACTCGTAATATTTAAGTCCCATGTAATATTTAAGTCTCATGTAATAATTAGGTCCCATGTAATACTTAAGTCCCATGTAATATTTAAGTCCAGTGTAATATTTAAGTTTCATGTAATATGTAAGTCCCAATTTATTAATTCCCATGTACCATTTATGTCACCAATGTAATATTTAACGCCCATGTAATTTTAGTCACTGTAACACACATGTAATATTTAATTCCAATGTAATAATTAGGTCCCATGTAATACTTAAGTCCCATGTAATATTATTCCCATGTAATATTTAAGTCGCATGTTTTTTTAATTCTCATGTAATATTTAACTCCAGTGTAATATTTAAGTTTCATGTAATATTTAAGTCCCATTTTATTAATTCCCATGTAATATTTATGTCACTCGTAATATTTAAGTCCCATGTAATATTTAATTCCCATGTAATATTTATGTCACTCGTAATATTTAAGTCCCATGTAATATTTAATTCTCATGTAATATTTCCCATGTAAGATTTAAGACCAGTGTAATATTCAGGTTCCATGTAATATTTAAGGCCCATGTAATATTAAAGTCACTCGTAATATTTTAGTCCCATGTAATATTTAATTCCAATGTCATAATTAGTTCCCATGTAATACTTAAGTCCCATGTAATATTATTCCCATGTAATATTTAATTCGCATGTAATATTTAACTCCCATGTAAGATTTAAGACCAGTTATTATTTAGGTCCCATGTAATATTTAAGGCCCATGTAATATTTAAGTCCCATGTAATATTTAAGTCGCATGTAATATTTAATTCCTATGTAATATTTAAGTCCAGTGTAATATTTAAGTTTCATGTAATATTTAAGTCCCATATTATTAATTCCCATGTAATATTTATGTCACTCGTAATATTTAAGTCCCATGTAATATTTAATTCTCATGTAATAATTAGGTCCCATGTAATACTTAAGTCCCATGTAATATTATTCCCATGTAATATTTAAGTCGCATGTAATATTTAATTCCTATGTAACATTTAAGACCAGTGTAATATTTAGGTTCCAACTAATATTTAATTCCCATGTAATATTTAACTCCAGTGTAATATTTAAGTTTCATGTAATATTTAAGTCCCATATTATTAATTCCCATGTAATATTTATGTCACTCGTAATATTTAAGTCCCATGTAATATTTAATTCTCATGTAATAATTAGGTCCCATGTAATACTTAAGTCCCATGTAATATTATTCCCATGTAATATTTAAGTCGCATGTAATATTTAATTCCCATGTAAGATTTAAGACCAGTGTAATATTTAGGTTCCAACTAATATTTAATTCCCATGTAATATTTAACTCCAGTGTAATATTTAAGTTTCATGTAATATTTAAGTCCCATTTTATTAATTCATATGTAATATTTATGTCACTCGTAATATTAGAGTCTCATGTAATATACAATTCTCATGTAATATTTCCCATGTAAGATTTAAGACCAATGTAATATTTAGGTCCCATGTAATATTTAACGCCCATGTAATATTAGTCACTGTAGTAACACACATGTAATATTTAATTCCAATGTAATAAATAGGTCCCATGTAATACTTAAGTCCCATGTAATATTATTCCCATGTAATATTTAAGTCGCATGTAATATTTAATTCCCATGTAATATTTATGTCACTCGTAATATTTAAGTCCCATGTAATATTTAATTCTCATGTAATATTTCCCATGTAAGATTTAAGACCAATGTAATATTTAGGTCCCATGTAATATTTAACGCCCTTGTAATATTAGTCACTGTAACACACATGTAATATTTAGTTCCAATGTAATAATTAGGTCCCATGTAATACTTAAGTCCCATGTAATATTTCAGTCGCATGTAATATTTAATTCCCACGTAATATTTAAGTCCCATGTAATATTTAAGCCTCACGTAATATTTAAGTCCCATGTAAATTTCCATGTAATATTAATTCCCATGTTATATTTAATTCCCATGTAATGTTAAATTCCCATGTAATAATTAAGTCCCATGTAATATTAATGTCACCCGTAATACATAAGTCGCGTGTAATATTAAAGTCCCGTCCCATGTAATATTTCAGTCGCATGTAATATTTAATTCCCACGGAATATTTAAGTCCCATGTAATATTTAATTCTCATGTAATATTTCCCATGTAAGATTTAAGACCAGTGTAATATTTAGGTCCCATGTAATATTTAAGGCCCACGTAATATTAAAGTCACTCGTAATATTTTAGTCCCATGTAATATTTAATTCCAATGTAATAATTAGTTCCCATGTAATACTTAAGTCCCATGTAATATTATTCCCATGTAATATTTAAGTCGCATGTAATATTTAACTCCCATGTAAGATTTAAGACCAGTGTATTATTTAGGTCCCATGTAATATTTAAGGCCCATGTAATATTTAAGTCCCATGTAATATTTAAGTCGCATGTAATATTTAATTCCTATGTAATATTTAAGTCCCATTTTATTAATTCCCATGTAATATTTATGTCACTCGTAATATTTAAGTCCCATGTAATATTTAATTCTCATGTAATAATTAGGTCCCATGTAATACTTAAGTCCCATGTATTATTATTCCCATGTAATATTTAAGTCGCATGTAAGATTTAAGACCAGTGTAATATTTAGGTTCCAACTAATATTTAATTCCCATGTAATATTTAACTCCAGTGTAATATTTAAGTTTCATGTAATATTTAAGTCCCATTTTATTAATTCCCATGTAATATTTATGTCACTCGTAATATTAGAGTCCCATGTAATATTTAATTCTCATGTAATATTTCCCATGTAAGATTTAAGACCAGTGTAATATTTAGGTCCCATGTAATATTTAACGCCCATGTAATATTAAAGTCACTGTAACACACATGTAATATTTAATTCCAATGTAATAATTAGGTCCCATGTAATACTTAAGTCCCATGTAATATTATTCCCATGTAATATTTAAGTCGCATGTAATATTTAACTCTAGTGTAATATTTAAGTTTCATGTAATATTTAAGTCCCATTTTATTAATTCCCATGTAATATTTATGTCACTCGTAATATTTAAGTCCCATGTAATATTTAATTCTCATGTAATATTTCCCATGTAAGATTTAAGACCAATGTAATATTTAGGTCCCATGTAATATTTAACGCCCATGTAATATTAGTCACTGTAGTAACACACATGTAATATTTAATTCCAATGTAATAATTAGGTCCCATGTAATACTTAAGTCCCATGTAATATTATTCCCATGTAATATTTAAGTCGCATGTAATATTTAATTCCCATGTAATATTTATGTCACTCGTAATATTTAAGTCCCATGTAATATTTAATTCTTATGTAATATTTCCCATGTAAGATTTAAGACCAATGTAATATTTAGGTCCCATGTAATATTTAACGCCCATGTAATATTATTCACTGTAACACACATGTAATATTTAATTCCAATGTAATAATTAGGTCCCATGTAATACTTAAGTCCCATGTAATATTTCAGTCGCATGTAATATTTAATTCCCACGTAATATTTAAGTCCCATGTAATATTTAAGCCTCACGTAATATTTAAGTCCCATGTAAATTTCCATGTAATATTAATTCCCATGTTATATTTAATTCCCATGTAATGTTAAATTCCCATGTAATAATTAAGTCCCATGTAATATTAATGTCACCCGTAATACATAAGTCGCGTGTAATATTAAAGTCCCGTCCCATGTAATATTATTCCCATGTAATATTTCAGTCGCATGTAATATTTAATTCCCACGGAATATTTAAGTCCCATGTAATATTTAATTCTCATGTAATATTTCCCATGTAAGATTTAAGACCAGTGTAATATTTAGGTCCCATGTAATATTTAAGGCCCATGTAATATTAAAGTCACTCGTAATATTTAATTCCAATGTAATAATTAGTTCCCATGTAATACTTAAGTCCCATGTAATATTATTCCCATGTAATATTTAAGTCGCATGTAATATTTAACTCCCATGTAAGATTTAAGACCAGTTATTATTTAGGTCCCATGTAATATTTAAGGCCCATGTAATATTTAAGTCCCATGTAATATTTAAGTCGCATGTAATATTTAATTCCTATGTAATATTTAAGTCCAGTGTAATATTTAAGTTTCATGTAATATATAAGTCCCATATTATTAATTCCCATGTAATATTTATGTCACTCGTAATATTTAAGTCCCATGTAATATTTAATTCTCATGTAATAATTAGGTCCCATGTAATACTTAAGTCCCATGTAATATTATTCCCATGTAATATTTAAGTCGCATGTAATATTTAATTCCTATGTAAGATTTAAGACCAGTGTAATATTTAGGTTCCAACTAATATTTAATTCCCATGTAATATTTAACTCCAGTGTAATATTTAAGTTTCATGTAATATTTAAGTCCCATTTTATTAATTCATATGTAATATTTATGTCACTCGTAATATTAGAGTCTCATGTAATATTTAATTCTCATGTAATATTTCCCATGTAAGATTTAAGACCAATGTAATATTTAGGTCCCATGTAATATTTAACGCCCATGTAATATTAGTCACTGTAGTAACACACATGTAATATTTAATTCCAATGTAATAAATAGGTCCCATGTAATACTTAAGTCCCATGTAATATTATTCCCATGTAATATTTAAGTCGCATGTAATATTTAATTCCCATGTAATATTTATGTCACTCGTAATATTTAAGTCCCATGTAATATTTAATTCTCATGTAATATTTCCCAAGTAAGATTTAAGACCAATGTAATATTTAGGTCCCATGTAATATTTAACGCCCATGTAATATTAGTCACTGTAACACACATGTAATATTTAGTTCCAATGTAATAATTAGGTCCCATGTAATACTTAAGTCCCATGTAATATTTCAGTCGCATGTAATATTTAATTCCCACGTAATATTTAAGTCCCATGTAATATTTAAGCCTCACGTAATATTTAAGTCCCATGTAAATTTCCATGTAATATTAATTCCCATGTTATATTTAATTCCCATGTAATGTTAAATTCCCATGTAATAATTAAGTCCCATGTAATATTAATGTCACCCGTAATACATAAGTCGCGTGTAATATTAAAGTCCCGTCCCATGTAATATTATTCCCATGTAATATTTCAGTCGCATGTAATATTTAATTCCCACGGAATATTTAAGTCCCATGTAATATTTAATTCTCATGTAATATTTCCCATGTAAGATTTAAGACCAGTGTAATATTTAGGTCCCATGTAATATTTAAGGCCCATGTAATATTAAAATCACTCGTAATATTTTAGTCCCATGTAATATTTAATTCCAATGTAATAATTAGTTCCCAGGTAATACTTAAGTCCCATGTAATATTATTCCCATGTAATATTTAAGTCGCATGTAATATTTAACTCCCATGTAAGATTTAAGACCAGTGTATTATTTAGGTCCCATGTAATATTTAAGGCCCATGTAATATTTAAGTCCCATGTAATATTTAAGTCGCATGTAATATTTAATTCCTATGTAATATTTAAGTCCCATTTTATTAATTCCCATGTAATATTTATGTCACTCGTAATATTTAAGTCCCATGTAATATTTAATTCTCATGTAATAATTAGGTCCCATGTAATACTTAAGTCCCATGTAATATTATTCCCATGTAATATTTAAGTCGCATGTAAGATTTAAGACCAGTGTAATATTTAGGTTCCAACTAATATTTAATTCCCATGTAATATTTAACTCCAGTGTAATATTTAAGTTTCATGTAATATTTAAGTCCCATTTTATTAATTCCCATGTAATATTTATGTCACTCGTAATATTAGAGTCCCATGTAATATTTAATTCTCATGTAATATTTCCCATGTAAGATTTAAGACCAGTGTAATATTTAGGTCCCATGTAATATTTAACGCCCATGTAATATTAAAGTCACTGTAACACACATGTAATATTTAATTCCAATGTAATAATTAGGTCCCATGTAATACTTAAGTCCCATGTAATATTATTCCCATGTAATATTTAAGTCGCATGTAATATTTAACTCCAGTGTAATATTTAAGTTTCATGTAATATTTAAGTCCCATTTTATTAATTCCCATGTAATATTTATGTCACTCGTAATATTTAAGTCCCATGTAATATTTAATTCTCATGTAATATTTCCCATGTAAGATTTAAGACCAATGTAATATTTAGGTCCCATGTAATATTTAACGCCCATGTAATATTAGTCACTGTAGTAACACACATGTAATATTTAATTCCAATGTAATAATTAGGTCCCATGTAATACTTAAGTCCCATGTAATATTATTCCCATGTAATATTTAAGTCGCATGTAATATTTAATTCCCATGTAATATTTATGTCACTCGTAATATTTAAGTCCCATGCAATATTTAATTCTTATGTAATATTTCCCATGTAAGATTTAAGACCAATGTAATATTTAGGTCCCATGTAATATTTAACGCCCATGTAATATTAGTCACTGTAACACACATGTAATATTTAATTCCAATGTAATAATTAGGTCCCATGTAATACTTAAGTCCCATGTAATATTTCAGTCGCATGTAATATTTAATTCCCACGTAATAATTAAGTCCCATGTAATATTTAAGCCTCACGTAATATTTAAGTCCCATGTAAATTTCCATGTAATATTAATTCCCATGTTATATTTAATTCACACAAACACTTTTGTTGAGTATTTAAAATCGACTAGGGGTACAGCGTATCTGCCTATTAGTTTTAGACGTCAAATAGCATGGCTATTAGCTTTTATTATTAACTCAGACATAAGTAGTATGTCGAAGTCGGATGTAATTAGCACCACAAAAATTAGTAATAATACTAATAATAAGGTGGTCAGCCACAATAATTTAAACTAGTCAGTAAGACAACAGAAGGTACCAATAATAATATTATTAATCTCACCTACAACAAGGTATCTTCTAGCACTCAATTAGTAAATTGTAAAAAAGGGGCTAAGCAGAATTCCTTGAAATTGTTTCATCAAAACATTCAAGGTTTTTCTTCCAAAATATTAGAAATTGAATTGTTTTTAGAAAAAACAATGTTTGATATTATTTGTATTACTGAACATTGGTTGAAAGATTATGAAATGATGATTAATTATGAGAACTATAGTGTAGGCAGTTGCTTTAACCGAAAATCCATGCTGCGTGGTGGATCATTAATATTAATTAAAAATTGTGTAAAATACAAGACTCGTAAAGACATAGTGGAACTATCGGTGGAACATAGCATCGAACTGTCCTGTGTTGAGCTAGATAAGCATTTTATAGTGTGCGTTTACAGACCTCCAAACTATCAAAACTACTCTATATTTGAGTCAGTAATGGAAGATGTCTTAGGAAAACTTGCAACTGGTAACAAACCAGTAATTGTTTGTGGTGACTTTAATGTTAATATTTTGGAAAATAATTCAAATAGCAGTAGATTGTTAAGCCTCTTCAAATCATTCAATCTGTCAAATGTATTTTTGGAACCAACGCGAATAACTACGGCTACTGCTACATGTATTGATAATGTTTTTTGTTGCTGTGAATATTTAGATAAAGCCATTGTAAATTATCTCCCTTCGGATCACAGTGGTCAAACCGTGTCTTTTGAGTGCAACACACCGATACAAAAAGTGCAGATTCAAACTAGACCAATAACATCGGGTAATTTGAATAAGTTTAATAACACTTTAATTAGCAAGTTAAATGCTCAGGGCCTAAGTATGACGAATGGTAATATTTTGTATAAAGAATTCTTTTCATTAGTGCAAACAGAGTTCAATAATTCCTTTAAGAAGAAATCTAAAACTATTTGCCCTAAGTTTTTATTCAGTGACTGGGCAACTAAAGGAATCAGGAAAAGTAGGGAAAGATTATTTGAACTGTATGGCCTTAAGCCGTATATAAACACGGATACTTTTAATAAGCATGTTGCTACTTATTCTAAAATTTTTAAAAATATCTGCAAAGCAGCTAAAGCTTCTTTTATTAGTAACAAAGTTAAATCCGCAGACAATAAAATAAAGACAGTTTGGAAAATTATAAACAATGAAACGAACAGGAACAAAAAACATAATACTGATTACACACTGGACACTTCCCGCGGTCTCATTAGCGATAACATCGATGTTGCTCAGGAATTTGCAACTTTCTTTACCAATATCCCAATTAAAACTACAGAAACTTTAAATTCCTCGCCCGCACTAGCTATTGAATTATTAAGAGCGAATGTCTCAGCCTGTCCTGTGGAATTTAAATTTAAACATATAAACCCCATAGTCATTATAAAGGCATTTAAGCAACTTAAGATCAAAATTACCGAAGATCTGTGGGGCATGTCCACTAAAGTTTGTCAATCCTTTATTGAGACAATTGCACCCTATTTAGCTTTAATATTTAATTTGTGTGTAGATCAAGGGGTTTTCCCGGATTTAATGAAGTTTAGTAAAGTTATTCCACTTTTCAAATCTGGGGACAGCAAAGACACTAATAATTATAGACCCGTATCGGTTTTGCCGGTTTTTAGCAAGGTGTTCGAAAAAGTAATGTTAAATCAAATGCTAAATCATTTTAATCGTAATAACATCTTACACGATCAACAGTATGGTTTCACCAAAGGACGTTGTACAACCGACGCCGGTGTCACCTTATTAAAACACATCTTTAACGCTTGGGAAGAGGCACAAGATGCTATAGGCATTTTTTGTGACCTATCCAAGGCATTTGATTGCGTGAATTACGAAACACTGCTCTTGAAACTTGAGCATTACGGACTAGGTAAACTTGCTCTTAGCTTAATAGAATCATATTTAAATGATAGATTTCAGCAAGTTCAAATTAACGGTGTGAACTCATCGGGCTTAAAAGTCAAAATGGGAGTACCGCAGGGCTCAATATTGGGGCCATTCCTATTTTTAGTATATATAAATGATTTACCTCATTTACTGAAAAACCAACCACAAATGGTGTTATTTGCTGATGACACATCACTGATTTTTAAAGTAAGCAGACGTGCACAAGAGCTTGACGACGTAAA
This sequence comes from Mesoligia furuncula, assembly GCA_916614155.1. Taxonomy (NCBI): domain Eukaryota; kingdom Metazoa; phylum Arthropoda; class Insecta; order Lepidoptera; family Noctuidae; genus Mesoligia; species Mesoligia furuncula. Next base: position 12,308,681 of record OU744819.1, read on the forward strand.
TAACGCTATGCATGTGGTCCATAATTGGTTTACTGTGAATAATTTGGTATTAAATGAGAAAAAAACTAAATGCATTAGATTCGCTTTACCGAATGTTAGAAGTAATGAATGTCATGTTGTATTGAATAGGGAGACACTTGAATTCGTCGAAAATACGGTTTTTCTGGGGATCGCGCTTGACTCAAAGCTACAGTGGGGTCCGCACTTAACATCACTTGCAGGGCGGCTAAGTTCGGCCGCTTACGCTGTTTGGAAAATTCGCCAATTAACAGACGTGGATACCGCGAGACTGGTCTATTTTAGTTACTTTCATAGCATCATGTCTTACGGTATTTTGTTGTGGGGACGGGCTGCAGATATTGATTCTATCTTCATTCTGCAAAAGAGGGCTGTCAGAGCCATCTACAAGCTCAGCAGACGCGATTCTCTACGAGAACTGTTTAAAGAAATTAACATCATGACGGTTCCTTGTCAATATATATATGAAAACATTATGTACGTTCGAAAAAATCTACATCTTTTTAGTAAGATAAGTGACAGGCATAATTTTAACACTAGAAATAGGGACAAATTAGATCAACCGCGTTTCAGATTGTCTAAAGTAAAAACTTCTTTTATGGGTTACTGTGTAAAATGTTATAATAAAATACCATTCGATATTCTTCAATTAAATGAGAAGAAATTTAAAACATGCATTAAACGCACACTATGTAGACAAGCATACTACAAGTTGGATGATTATATCGTAGATAAAAATGCTTGGCTTAATGCTGGTCCTGCTCCACAGGCACTTGGGCTCACTAGTTAAAATTTCAATATTTGGAAGAGGTGCTTCCCTTTTTCTTTTTCAATATTTCTGACATTACGAACATAACTTTTTTATTTTATTCAATCCAGTTTTAATTGTTGAATACTGCAATATTAGATACCTCTTCCTGTTTTGGTAGTAAATTATATAAACATCTTAAATAAATTGCAAACTATAGTTTTGTATAATTTAGAAGCATTTTTTTAAATTTTGTAAATGTAAGAACCATGTTTCCGTTTATTATGCTTTTTTTTGTTTTTGACTTGAAAGAGCATGGCAGTTGAGAACGTGTCATGCTCACTTAAATTTCTCACCGATGGTGGCGCGTGTGTTGGATTATTCGGTTCCCTACAAAATGGTTGAGCTGGATGGTGCTGATCCACGCGTCATGTTCGTGAACGGGTGCCGTCGGTTGAGACTGGTCATCTCTTAACTGCCAAGGCTTATTTTTAATCTTATATTTTGAATTGTTTCTTCATTTGTCTTTTTTTTTTTACATTGTTCTCACATATAGAAGCAACAAGAATAATGTACCCAGGATTTTGTAATAACTTGATTTAAAAGAGTGTCCATGGAGTTTCTTGCCCGTTCTTCTCCATAGAGATCTACGTTTTGGAATGGGCAACTAGCTTCAACTTTCTGACTAACTGACAGACTATTTAATTTTGACAATTCAAAAGTGCCTGTACAAGGTTTAATTGAAATAAATGCTTTGAGTTTGAGTTTGAGTTTGATTCCCATGTAATGTTAAATTCCCATGTAATAATTAAGTCCCATGTAATATTAATGTCACCCGTAATACATAAGTCGCGTGTAATATTAAAGTCCCGTCCCATGTAATATTATTCCCATGTAATATTTCAGTCGCATGTAATATTTAATTCCCACGGAATATTTAAGTCCCATGTAATATTTAATTCTCATGTAATATTTCCCATGTAAGATTTAAGACCAGTGTAATATTTAGGTCCCATGTAATATTTAAGGCCCATGTAATATTAAAGTCACTCGTAATATTTAATTCCAATGTAATAATTAGTTCCCATGTAATACTTAAGTCCCATGTAATATTATTCCCATGTAATATTTAAGTCGCATGTAATATTTAACTCCCATGTAAGATTTAAGACCAGTGTATTATTTAGGTCCCATGTAATATTTAAGGCCCATGTAATATTTAAGTCCCATGTAATATTTAAGTCGCATGTAATATTTAATTCCTATGTAATATTTAAGTCCCATTTTATTAATTCCCATGTAATATTTATGTCACTCGTAATATTTAAGTCCCATGTAATATTTAATTCTCATGTAATAATTAGGTCCCATGTAATACTTAAGTCCCATGTAATATTATACCCATGTAATATTTAAGTCGCATGTAAGATTTAAGACCACTGTAATATTTAGGTTCCAACTAATATTTAATTCCCATGTAATATTTAACTCCAGTGTAATATTTATGTCACTCGTAATATTTAAGTCCCATGTAATATTTAATTCTCATGTAATATTTCCCATGTAAGATTTAAGACCAATGTAATATTTAGGTCCCATGTAATATTTAACGCCCATGTAATATTAGTCACTGTAGTAACACACTAGTAATATTTAATTCCAATGTAATAATTAGGTCCCATGTAATACTTAAGTCCCATGTAATATTATTCCCATGTAATATTTAAGTCGCATGTAATATTTAATTCCCATGTAATATTTAAGTCCAGTGTAATATTTAAGTTTCATGTAATATGTAAGTCCCAATTTATTAATTCCCATGTAATATTTATGTCACTCGTAATATTTAAGTCCCATGTAATATTTAATTCTCATGTAATATTTCCCATGTAAGATTTAAGACCAGTGAAATATTTAGGTCCCATGTAATATTTAACGCCCATGTAATATTAAACTCACTGTAACACACATGTAATATTTAATTCCAATGTAATAATTAGGTCCCATGTAATACTTAAGTCCCATTTAATATTTCAGTCGCATGTAATATTTAATTCCCACGTAATATTTAAGTCCCATGTAATATTTAAGCCTCACGTAATATTTAAGTCCCATGTAAATTCCCATGTAATATTAATTCCCATGTTATATTTAATTCCCATGTAATGTTAAATTCCCATGTAATAATTAAGTCCCATGTAATATTAATGTCACCCGTAATACATAAGTCGCGTGTAATATTAAAGTCCCGTCCCATGTAATATAATCCCATGTAATATTTCAGTCGCATGTAATATTTAATTCCCACGTAATATTTAAGTCCCATGTAATATTTGAATCCCATGTAATATTATCTCCTATGTTATATTTAAGGCCCGTGTAATATTTAAGTCCCATGTAATATTTAAGTCTCGCGTAATATTTAAGTCCCATGTAAATTCCCATGTAATATTTATTCCCATGTAATATTTAATTCCCATGTAATGTTTAATTCCCATGTAATAATTAAGTCCCATGTAATATTAATGTCACCCGTATTACATTAGTCCCGTGTAATATTTAAGTCCCATGTAATATTTAATTTCCATGTAATATTTAAGTCACTTGTAATATTTAAATCCCATGTAATATTTAAGCCCCGTGTAACATTTAATTCCCATGTAATGTTTAATTCCCATGTAATAATTAAGTTCCATGTAATATTAATGTCAACCGTAATACATAAGTCCCGTGTAATATTTAAGTCCTATGTATTATTTAATTTCCATATAATATTTAAGTCACTGGTAATATTTAATTCCCATGTAATATTTAAGTCCGGTGTAATATTTAAGTTTCATGTAATATTTAAGTCCCATTTTATTAGTTCCCATGTAATATTTATGTCACTCGTAATATTTAAGTCCCATGTAATATTTAAGTCTCATGTAATAATTAGGTCCCATGTAATACTTAAGTCCCATGTAATATTATTCCCATGTAATATTTAAGTCGCATGTAATATTTAACTCCAGTATAATATTTAAGTTTCATGTAATATTTAAGTCCCATTTTATTAATGCCCATGTAATATTTATGTCGCTCGTAATATTTAAGTCCCATGTAATATTTAATTCTCATGTAATATTTCCCATGTAAGATTTAAGACCAATGTAATATTTAACGCCCATGTAATATTAGTCACTGTAACACACATGTAATATTTAATTCCAATGTAATAATTAGGTCCCATGTAATACTTAAGTCCCATGTAATATTATTCCCATGTAATATTTAAGTCGCATGTAATATTTAATTCCCATGTAAGATTTAAGACCAGTGTAATATGGTTCCATGTAATATTTAAGTCCCATTTTATTAATTCCCATGTAATATTTATGTCACTCGTAATATTTAAGTGCCATGTAATATTTAATTCTCATGTAATATTTCCCATGTAAGATTTAAGACCAGTGTAATATTTAGGTCCCATGTAATATTTAAGTGCAGTGTAATATTTAAGTTTCATGTAATATTTAAGTCCCATTTTATTAATTCCCATGTAATATTTATGTCACACGTAATATTTAAGTCCCATGTAATATTTAATTCTCATGTAATATTTCCCACGTAAGATTTAAGACCAGTGTAATATTTAGGTCCCATGTAATATTTAACGCCCATGTAATATTAAAGTCACTGTAACACACATGTAATATTTAATTCCAATGTAATAATTAGGTCCCATGTAATACTTAAGTCCCATGTAATATTATTCCCACGTAATATTTAAGTCCCATGTAATATTTGAATCCCATGTAATATTATTTCCTATGTAATATTTAGGCCCCGTGTAATATTTAAGTCCCATGTAATATTTAAGTTTCACGTAATATTTAAGTCCGATGTAAATTCCCATGTAATATTAACTGCCATGTAATATTGAATTCCCATGTATGTGTTTAATTCCCATGTAATAATTAATCCCATGTAATTATAATGTCACCCGTACTACATAAGTCCCGTGTAATATTTAAGTCCCATGTATTATTTAATTCCCATGTAATATTTAAGTCACTCGTAATATTTAAATCCAGTGTAATATTTAAGTCCCATGTAATATTACTCCCATGTAATATTTAAGTCGCATGTAATATTTCATTCCCATGTAAGATTTAAGACCAGTGTATATTTAGGTCCCATGTATTATTTAAGGCCCATGTAATATTAAAGTCACTCGTAATATTTAAGTCCAGTGTAATATTTAAGTTTCATGTAACATTTAAGTCCCATTTTATTAATTCCCATGTAATATTTATTGCACTCGTAATATTTAAGTCCCATGTAATATTTAATTCTCATGTAATAATTAGGTCCCATGTAATATTATTCCCATGTAATATTTAAGTCGCATGTTATATTTAATTCCCATGTAAGATTTAAGACCAGTGTAATATATAGACCCCATGTCATATTTAAGGCCCATGTAATATTTAATTCCAATGTAATAATTAGGTCCCGAGTAATACTTAAGAGTCATGTAATATTATTCCCATGTAATATTTAAGTCGCATGTAATATTTAATTCAAATGTAATATTTAAGTCCAGAGTAATATTTAAGTTTCATGTAATATTTAAGTCCCATTTTATTAATTCCCATGTAATATTTATGTCACTCGTAATATTTAAGTCCCATATAATATTTAATTCTCTTGTAATATTTCCCATGTAAGATTTAAGACCAGTGTAATATTTAGGTGCCATGTAATATTTAACGCCCATGTAATATTAAAGTCACTGTAACACACATGTAATATTTAATTCCAATGTAATAATTAGGTCCCATGTAATACTTAAGTCCCATGTAATATTATTCCCATGTAATATTATTTCCTATGTAATATTTAGGCCCCGTGTAATATTTAAGTCCCATGTATTATTTAATTCCCATGTAATACTTAAGTCATTCGTAATATTTAAGTCCCATGTAATATTACTCCCATGTAATATTTAAGTCGCATGTAATATTTCATTCCCATGTAAGATTTAAGACCAGTGTAATATTTGAATCCCATGTAATATTATTTCCTATGTAATATTTAGGCCCCGTGTAATATTTAAGTCCCATGTAATATTTAAGTTTCACGTAATATTTAAGTCCGATGTAAATTCCCATGTTATATTAATTGCCATGTAATATTGAATTCCCATGTATGTGTTTAATTCCCATGTAATAATTAATCCCATGTAATATTAATGTCACCCGTACTACATAAGTCCCGTGTAATATTTAGGTCCCATGTATTATTTAAGGCCCATGTAATATTAAAGTCACTCGTAATATTTAAGTATAGTGTAATTTTTACGTCCCATGTAATATTACTCCCGTGTAATATTTAAGTCGCATGTAATATTTAATTCCCATGTAATATTTAATCCCAATGTAATAATTAGGTCCCATGTAATACTTAAGACCCATGTCATATTATTCCCATGTAATATTTAAGTTGCATGTAATATTTAATTCTCATGTAATATTTCCCATGTAAGATTTAAGACCAGTGTAATATTCAGGTTTCATGTAATATTTAAGGCCCATGTAATATTAAAGTCACTCGTAATATTTTAGTCCCATGTAATATTTAATTCCAATGTAATAATTAGTTCCCATGTAATACTTAAGTCCCATGTAATATTACTCCCATGTAATATTTAATTCGCATGTAATATTTAACTCCCATGTAAGATTTAAGACCAGTGTATTATTTAGGTCCCATGTAATATTTAAGGCCCATGTAATATTTAAGTCCCATGTAATATTTAAGTCGCATGTAATATTTAATTCCTATGTAATATTTAAGTCCAGTGTAATATTTAAGTTTCATGTAATATTTAAGTCCCATATTATTAATTCCCATGTAATATTTATGTCACTCGTAATATTTAAGTCCCATGTAATATTTAATTCTCATGTAATAATTAGGTCCCATGTAATACTTAAGTCCCATGTAATATTATTCCCATGTAATATTTAAGTCGCATGTAATATTTAATTCCCATGTAAGATTTAAGACCAGTGTAATATTTAGGTTCCAACTAATATTTAATTCCCATGTAATATTTAACTCCAGTGTAATATTTAAGTTTCATGTAATATTTAAGTCCCATTTTATTAATTCATATGTAATATTTATGTCACTCGTAATATTAGAGTCTCATGTAATATTTAATTCTCATGTAATATTTCTTATGTAAGATTTAAGACCAATGTAATATTTAGGTCCCATGTAATATTTAACGCCCATGTAATATTAGTCACTGTAGTAACACACATGTAATATTTAATTCCAATGTAATAAATAGGTCCCATGTAATACTTAAGTCCCATGTAATATTATTCCCATGTAATATTTAAGTCGCATGTAATATTTAATTCCCATGTAATATTTATGTCACTCGTAATATTTAAGTCCCATGTAATATTTAATTCTCATGTAATATTTCCCATATAAGATTTAAGACCAATGTAATATTTAGGTCCCATGTAATATTTAACGCCCATGTAATATTAGTCACTGTAACACACATGTAATATTTAATTCCAATGTAATAATTAGGTCCCATGTAATACTTAAGTCCCATGTAATATTTCAGTCGCATGTAATATTTAATTCCCACGTAATATTTAAGTCCCATGTAATATTTAAGCCTCACGTAATATTTAAGTCCCATGTAAATTTCCATGTAATATTAATTCCCATGTTATATTTAATTCCCATGTAATGTTAAATTCCCATGTAATAATTAAGTCCCATGTAATAATAATGTCACCCGTAATACATAAGTCGCGTGTAATATTAAAGTCCCGTCCCATGTAATATTAACCCATGTAATATTTCAGTCGCATGTAATATATAATTCCCACGGAATATTTAAGTCCCATGTAATATTTAATTCTCATGTAATATTTCCCATGTAAGATTTAAGACCAGTGTAATATTCAGGTTTCATGTAATATTTAAGGCCCATGTAATATTAAAGTCACTCGTAATATTTTAGTCCCATGTAATATTTAATTCCAATGTAATAATTAGTTCCCATGTAATACTTAAGTCCCATGTAATATTACTCCCATGTAATATTTAATTCGCATGTAATATTTAACTCCCATGTAAGATTTAAGACCAGTGTATTATTTAGGTCCCATGTAATATTTAAGGCCCATGTAATATTTAAGTCCCATGTAATATTTAAATCGCATGTAATATTTAATTCCTATGTAATATTTAAGTCCAGTGTAATATTTAAGTTTCATGTAATATTTAAGTCCCATATTATTAATTCCCATGTAATATTTATGTCACTCGTAATATTTAAGTCCCATGTAATATTTAATTCTCATGTAATAATTAGGTCCCATGTAATACTTAAGTCCCATGTAATATTATTCCCATGTAATATTTAAGTCGCATGTAATATTTAATTCCCATGTAAGATTTAAGACCAGTGTAATATTTAGGTTCCAACTAATATTTAATTCCCATGTAATATTTAACTCCAGTGTAATATTTAAGTTTCATGTAATATTTAAGTCCCATTTTATTAATTCATATGTAATATTTATGTCACTCGTAATATTAGAGTCTCATGTAATATTTAATTCTCATGTAATATTTCCCATGTAAGATTTAAGACCAATGTAATATTTAGGTCCCATGTAATATTTAACGCCCATGTAATATTAGTCACTGTAGTAACACACATGTAATATTTAATTCCAATGTAATAAATAGGTCCCATGTAATACTTAAGTCCCAAGTAATATTATTCCCATGTAATATTTAAGTCGCATGTAATATTTAATTCCCATGTAATATTTATGTCACTCGTAATATTTAAGTCCCATGTAATATTTAATTCTCATGTAATATTTCCCATATAAGATTTAAGACCAATGTAATATTTAGGTCCCATGTAATATTTAACGCCCATGTAATATTAGTCACTGTAACACACATGTAATATTTAATTCCAATGTAATAATTAGGTCCCATGTAATACTTAAGTCCCATGTAATATTTCAGTCGCATGTAATATTTAATTCCCACGTAATATTTAAGTCCCATGTAATATTTAAGCCTCACGTAATATTTAAGTCCCATGTAAATTTCCATGTAATATTAATTCCCATGTTATATTTAATTCCCATGTAATGTTAAATTCCCATGTAATAATTAAGTCCCATGTAATAATAATGTCACCCGTAATACATAAGTCGCGTGTAATATAAAGTCCCGTCCCATGTAATATTAACCCATGTAATATTTCAGTCGCATGTAATATTTAATTCCCACGGAATATTTAAGTCCCATGTTATATTTAATTCTCATGTAATATTTCCCATGTAAGATTTAAGACCAGTGTAATATTTAGGTCCCATGTAATATTATTCCCATGTAATATTTAAGTCGCATGTAATATTTAACTCCCATGTAAGATTTAAGACCAGTGTATTATTTAGGTCCCATGTAATATTTAAGGCCCATGTAATATTTAAGTCCCATGTAATATTTAAGTCGCATGTAATATTTAATTCCTATGTAATATTTAAGTCCCATTTTATTAAGTCCCATGTAATATTTATGTCACTCGTAATATTTAAGTCCCATGTAATATTTAATTCTCATGTAATAATTAGGTCCCATGTAATACTTAAGTCCCATGTAATATTATTCCCATGTAATATTTAAGTCGCATGTAAGATTTAAGACCAGTGTAATATTTAGGTTCCAACTAATATTTAATTCCCATGTAATATTTAACTCCAGTGTAATATTTAAGTTTCATGTAATATTTAAGTCCCATTTTATTAATTCCCATGTAACATTTATGTCACTCGTAATATTAGAGTCCCATGTAATATTTAATTCTCATGTAATATTTCCCATGTAAGATTTAAGGCCAGTGTAATATTTAGGTCCCATGTAATATTTAACGCACATGTAATATTAAAGTCACTGTAACACACATGTAATATTTAATTCCAATGTAATAATTAGGTACCATGTAATACTTAAGTCCCATGTAATATTATTCCCACGTAATATTTAAGTCCCATGTAATATTTGAATCCCATGTAATATTATTTCCTATGTAATATTTAGGCCCCGTGTAATATTTAAGTCCCATGTAATATTTAAGTTTCACGTAATATTTAAGTCCGATGTTAATTCCCATGTAATATTAACTGCCATGTAATATTTAATTCCCATGTAAGATTTAAGACCAGTGTAATATTTAGGTTCCATGTAATATTTAAGGCCCATGTAATATTAAAGTCAATCGTAATATTTTAGTCCCATGTAATATTTAATTCCAATTAAATAATTAGGTCCCATGTAATACTTAAGTCCCATGTAATATTATTCCCATGTAATATTTAAGTCGCATGTAATATTTAATTCCCATGTAATATTTAACTCCAGTGTAATAATTAAGTTTCATGTAATATTTAAGTCCCATTTTATTAATTCCCATGTAATATTTATGTCACTTGTAGTATTTAAGTCCCATGTAATATTTAATTCTCATGTAATATTTCCCATGTAAGATTTAAGACCAATGTAATATTTAGGTCCCATGTAATATTTAACGCCCATGTAATATTAGTCACTGTAACACACATGTAATATTTAATTCCAATGTAATAATTAGGTCCCATGTAATACTTAAGTCCCATGTAATATTATTCCCATGTAATATTTAAGTCGCATGTAATATTTAATTCCCATGTAATATTTAAGTCCAGTGTAATATTTAAGTTTCATGTAATATGTAAGTCCCAATTTATTAATTCCCATGTAATATTTATGTCACTCGTAATATTTAAGTCCCATGTAATATTTAATTCTCATGTAATATTTCCCATGTAAGATTTAAGACCAGTGTAATGTTTAGGTCCCATGTAATATTTAACGCTTATGTAATATTAAAGTCACTGTAACACACATGTAATATTTAATTCCAATGTAATAATTAAGTCCCATGTAATACTTAAGTCCCATGTAATATTTCAGTCGCATGTAATATTTAAGTCTCACGTAATATTTAAGTCCCATGTAAATTCCCATGTAATATTAATTCCCATGTTATATTTAATTCCCATGTAATGTTAAATTCCCATGTAATAATTAAGTCCCATGTAATATTAATGTCACATTGGAATTGTACATAATGTTACATTGGAATTAAATATTATATGGGACTAAAATATTACGAGTGACTTTAATATTACATGGGCCTTAAATATTACATGGGACCTAAATAATACACCGGTCTTAAATCTTACATGGGAGTTAAATATTACATGCGACTTAAATATTACATAGGAATAATATTACATGGGACTTAAGTATTACATGGGACCTAATTATTACATTGGAATTAAATATTACATGTTTGTTACAGTGACTAATATTACATGGGCGTTAAATATTACATGGGACCTAAATATTACATTGGTCTTAAATCTTACATGGGAAATATTACATGAGAATTAAATAAATGTTAAATTCCCATGCAATAATTAAGTCCCATGTAATATTAATGTCACCCGTAATACATAAGTCCCGTGTAATATTAAAGTCCCGTCCCATGTAATATTATTCCCATGTAATATTTCAGTCGCATGTAATATTTAATTCCCACGTAATATTTAAGTCCCATGTAATATTTGAATCCCATGTAATATTATTTCCTATGTAGGCCCCGTGTAATATTTAAGTCCCATGTAATATTTAAGTCTCGCGTAATATTTAAGTCCCATGTAAATTCCCAATAATATTAATGTGTAATATTAATTCCCATGTAATATTTAATTCCCATGTAATGTTTCATTCCCACGTAATAATTAAGTCCCATGTAATATTAATGTCACCCGTATTACATAAGTCCCGTGTAATATTTAAGTCCCATGTAATATTTAATTCCCATGTAATATTTAAGTCACTTGTAATATTTAATCCCCATGTAATGTTTAATTCCCATGTAATAATTAAGTTCCATGTAATATTAATGTCAACCGTAATACATAAGTCCCGTGTAATATTTAAGTCCCATGTATTATTTAATTCCCATGTAATATTTAAGTCACTGGTAATATTTAATTCCCATGTAATATTAAGTCCGGTGTAATATTTAAGTTTCATGTAATATTTAAGTCGCATTTTATTAATTCCCATGTAATATTTATGTCACTCGTAATATTTAAGTCCCATGTAATATTTAAGTCTCATGTAATAATTAGGTCCCATGTAATACTTAAGTCCCATGTAATATTTAAGTCCAGTGTAATATTTAAGTTTCATGTAATATGTAAGTCCCAATTTATTAATTCCCATGTACCATTTATGTCACCAATGTAATATTTAACGCCCATGTAATTTTAGTCACTGTAACACACATGTAATATTTAATTCCAATGTAATAATTAGGTCCCATGTAATACTTAAGTCCCATGTAATATTATTCCCATGTAATATTTAAGTCGCATGTTTTTTTAATTCTCATGTAATATTTAACTCCAGTGTAATATTTAAGTTTCATGTAATATTTAAGTCCCATTTTATTAATTCCCATGTAATATTTATGTCACTCGTAATATTTAAGTCCCATGTAATATTTAATTCCCATGTAATATTTATGTCACTCGTAATATTTAAGTCCCATGTAATATTTAATTCTCATGTAATATTTCCCATGTAAGATTTAAGACCAGTGTAATATTCAGGTTCCATGTAATATTTAAGGCCCATGTAATATTAAAGTCACTCGTAATATTTTAGTCCCATGTAATATTTAATTCCAATGTCATAATTAGTTCCCATGTAATACTTAAGTCCCATGTAATATTATTCCCATGTAATATTTAATTCGCATGTAATATTTAACTCCCATGTAAGATTTAAGACCAGTTATTATTTAGGTCCCATGTAATATTTAAGGCCCATGTAATATTTAAGTCCCATGTAATATTTAAGTCGCATGTAATATTTAATTCCTATGTAATATTTAAGTCCAGTGTAATATTTAAGTTTCATGTAATATTTAAGTCCCATATTATTAATTCCCATGTAATATTTATGTCACTCGTAATATTTAAGTCCCATGTAATATTTAATTCTCATGTAATAATTAGGTCCCATGTAATACTTAAGTCCCATGTAATATTATTCCCATGTAATATTTAAGTCGCATGTAATATTTAATTCCTATGTAACATTTAAGACCAGTGTAATATTTAGGTTCCAACTAATATTTAATTCCCATGTAATATTTAACTCCAGTGTAATATTTAAGTTTCATGTAATATTTAAGTCCCATATTATTAATTCCCATGTAATATTTATGTCACTCGTAATATTTAAGTCCCATGTAATATTTAATTCTCATGTAATAATTAGGTCCCATGTAATACTTAAGTCCCATGTAATATTATTCCCATGTAATATTTAAGTCGCATGTAATATTTAATTCCCATGTAAGATTTAAGACCAGTGTAATATTTAGGTTCCAACTAATATTTAATTCCCATGTAATATTTAACTCCAGTGTAATATTTAAGTTTCATGTAATATTTAAGTCCCATTTTATTAATTCATATGTAATATTTATGTCACTCGTAATATTAGAGTCTCATGTAATATACAATTCTCATGTAATATTTCCCATGTAAGATTTAAGACCAATGTAATATTTAGGTCCCATGTAATATTTAACGCCCATGTAATATTAGTCACTGTAGTAACACACATGTAATATTTAATTCCAATGTAATAAATAGGTCCCATGTAATACTTAAGTCCCATGTAATATTATTCCCATGTAATATTTAAGTCGCATGTAATATTTAATTCCCATGTAATATTTATGTCACTCGTAATATTTAAGTCCCATGTAATATTTAATTCTCATGTAATATTTCCCATGTAAGATTTAAGACCAATGTAATATTTAGGTCCCATGTAATATTTAACGCCCTTGTAATATTAGTCACTGTAACACACATGTAATATTTAGTTCCAATGTAATAATTAGGTCCCATGTAATACTTAAGTCCCATGTAATATTTCAGTCGCATGTAATATTTAATTCCCACGTAATATTTAAGTCCCATGTAATATTTAAGCCTCACGTAATATTTAAGTCCCATGTAAATTTCCATGTAATATTAATTCCCATGTTATATTTAATTCCCATGTAATGTTAAATTCCCATGTAATAATTAAGTCCCATGTAATATTAATGTCACCCGTAATACATAAGTCGCGTGTAATATTAAAGTCCCGTCCCATGTAATATTTCAGTCGCATGTAATATTTAATTCCCACGGAATATTTAAGTCCCATGTAATATTTAATTCTCATGTAATATTTCCCATGTAAGATTTAAGACCAGTGTAATATTTAGGTCCCATGTAATATTTAAGGCCCACGTAATATTAAAGTCACTCGTAATATTTTAGTCCCATGTAATATTTAATTCCAATGTAATAATTAGTTCCCATGTAATACTTAAGTCCCATGTAATATTATTCCCATGTAATATTTAAGTCGCATGTAATATTTAACTCCCATGTAAGATTTAAGACCAGTGTATTATTTAGGTCCCATGTAATATTTAAGGCCCATGTAATATTTAAGTCCCATGTAATATTTAAGTCGCATGTAATATTTAATTCCTATGTAATATTTAAGTCCCATTTTATTAATTCCCATGTAATATTTATGTCACTCGTAATATTTAAGTCCCATGTAATATTTAATTCTCATGTAATAATTAGGTCCCATGTAATACTTAAGTCCCATGTATTATTATTCCCATGTAATATTTAAGTCGCATGTAAGATTTAAGACCAGTGTAATATTTAGGTTCCAACTAATATTTAATTCCCATGTAATATTTAACTCCAGTGTAATATTTAAGTTTCATGTAATATTTAAGTCCCATTTTATTAATTCCCATGTAATATTTATGTCACTCGTAATATTAGAGTCCCATGTAATATTTAATTCTCATGTAATATTTCCCATGTAAGATTTAAGACCAGTGTAATATTTAGGTCCCATGTAATATTTAACGCCCATGTAATATTAAAGTCACTGTAACACACATGTAATATTTAATTCCAATGTAATAATTAGGTCCCATGTAATACTTAAGTCCCATGTAATATTATTCCCATGTAATATTTAAGTCGCATGTAATATTTAACTCTAGTGTAATATTTAAGTTTCATGTAATATTTAAGTCCCATTTTATTAATTCCCATGTAATATTTATGTCACTCGTAATATTTAAGTCCCATGTAATATTTAATTCTCATGTAATATTTCCCATGTAAGATTTAAGACCAATGTAATATTTAGGTCCCATGTAATATTTAACGCCCATGTAATATTAGTCACTGTAGTAACACACATGTAATATTTAATTCCAATGTAATAATTAGGTCCCATGTAATACTTAAGTCCCATGTAATATTATTCCCATGTAATATTTAAGTCGCATGTAATATTTAATTCCCATGTAATATTTATGTCACTCGTAATATTTAAGTCCCATGTAATATTTAATTCTTATGTAATATTTCCCATGTAAGATTTAAGACCAATGTAATATTTAGGTCCCATGTAATATTTAACGCCCATGTAATATTATTCACTGTAACACACATGTAATATTTAATTCCAATGTAATAATTAGGTCCCATGTAATACTTAAGTCCCATGTAATATTTCAGTCGCATGTAATATTTAATTCCCACGTAATATTTAAGTCCCATGTAATATTTAAGCCTCACGTAATATTTAAGTCCCATGTAAATTTCCATGTAATATTAATTCCCATGTTATATTTAATTCCCATGTAATGTTAAATTCCCATGTAATAATTAAGTCCCATGTAATATTAATGTCACCCGTAATACATAAGTCGCGTGTAATATTAAAGTCCCGTCCCATGTAATATTATTCCCATGTAATATTTCAGTCGCATGTAATATTTAATTCCCACGGAATATTTAAGTCCCATGTAATATTTAATTCTCATGTAATATTTCCCATGTAAGATTTAAGACCAGTGTAATATTTAGGTCCCATGTAATATTTAAGGCCCATGTAATATTAAAGTCACTCGTAATATTTAATTCCAATGTAATAATTAGTTCCCATGTAATACTTAAGTCCCATGTAATATTATTCCCATGTAATATTTAAGTCGCATGTAATATTTAACTCCCATGTAAGATTTAAGACCAGTTATTATTTAGGTCCCATGTAATATTTAAGGCCCATGTAATATTTAAGTCCCATGTAATATTTAAGTCGCATGTAATATTTAATTCCTATGTAATATTTAAGTCCAGTGTAATATTTAAGTTTCATGTAATATATAAGTCCCATATTATTAATTCCCATGTAATATTTATGTCACTCGTAATATTTAAGTCCCATGTAATATTTAATTCTCATGTAATAATTAGGTCCCATGTAATACTTAAGTCCCATGTAATATTATTCCCATGTAATATTTAAGTCGCATGTAATATTTAATTCCTATGTAAGATTTAAGACCAGTGTAATATTTAGGTTCCAACTAATATTTAATTCCCATGTAATATTTAACTCCAGTGTAATATTTAAGTTTCATGTAATATTTAAGTCCCATTTTATTAATTCATATGTAATATTTATGTCACTCGTAATATTAGAGTCTCATGTAATATTTAATTCTCATGTAATATTTCCCATGTAAGATTTAAGACCAATGTAATATTTAGGTCCCATGTAATATTTAACGCCCATGTAATATTAGTCACTGTAGTAACACACATGTAATATTTAATTCCAATGTAATAAATAGGTCCCATGTAATACTTAAGTCCCATGTAATATTATTCCCATGTAATATTTAAGTCGCATGTAATATTTAATTCCCATGTAATATTTATGTCACTCGTAATATTTAAGTCCCATGTAATATTTAATTCTCATGTAATATTTCCCAAGTAAGATTTAAGACCAATGTAATATTTAGGTCCCATGTAATATTTAACGCCCATGTAATATTAGTCACTGTAACACACATGTAATATTTAGTTCCAATGTAATAATTAGGTCCCATGTAATACTTAAGTCCCATGTAATATTTCAGTCGCATGTAATATTTAATTCCCACGTAATATTTAAGTCCCATGTAATATTTAAGCCTCACGTAATATTTAAGTCCCATGTAAATTTCCATGTAATATTAATTCCCATGTTATATTTAATTCCCATGTAATGTTAAATTCCCATGTAATAATTAAGTCCCATGTAATATTAATGTCACCCGTAATACATAAGTCGCGTGTAATATTAAAGTCCCGTCCCATGTAATATTATTCCCATGTAATATTTCAGTCGCATGTAATATTTAATTCCCACGGAATATTTAAGTCCCATGTAATATTTAATTCTCATGTAATATTTCCCATGTAAGATTTAAGACCAGTGTAATATTTAGGTCCCATGTAATATTTAAGGCCCATGTAATATTAAAATCACTCGTAATATTTTAGTCCCATGTAATATTTAATTCCAATGTAATAATTAGTTCCCAGGTAATACTTAAGTCCCATGTAATATTATTCCCATGTAATATTTAAGTCGCATGTAATATTTAACTCCCATGTAAGATTTAAGACCAGTGTATTATTTAGGTCCCATGTAATATTTAAGGCCCATGTAATATTTAAGTCCCATGTAATATTTAAGTCGCATGTAATATTTAATTCCTATGTAATATTTAAGTCCCATTTTATTAATTCCCATGTAATATTTATGTCACTCGTAATATTTAAGTCCCATGTAATATTTAATTCTCATGTAATAATTAGGTCCCATGTAATACTTAAGTCCCATGTAATATTATTCCCATGTAATATTTAAGTCGCATGTAAGATTTAAGACCAGTGTAATATTTAGGTTCCAACTAATATTTAATTCCCATGTAATATTTAACTCCAGTGTAATATTTAAGTTTCATGTAATATTTAAGTCCCATTTTATTAATTCCCATGTAATATTTATGTCACTCGTAATATTAGAGTCCCATGTAATATTTAATTCTCATGTAATATTTCCCATGTAAGATTTAAGACCAGTGTAATATTTAGGTCCCATGTAATATTTAACGCCCATGTAATATTAAAGTCACTGTAACACACATGTAATATTTAATTCCAATGTAATAATTAGGTCCCATGTAATACTTAAGTCCCATGTAATATTATTCCCATGTAATATTTAAGTCGCATGTAATATTTAACTCCAGTGTAATATTTAAGTTTCATGTAATATTTAAGTCCCATTTTATTAATTCCCATGTAATATTTATGTCACTCGTAATATTTAAGTCCCATGTAATATTTAATTCTCATGTAATATTTCCCATGTAAGATTTAAGACCAATGTAATATTTAGGTCCCATGTAATATTTAACGCCCATGTAATATTAGTCACTGTAGTAACACACATGTAATATTTAATTCCAATGTAATAATTAGGTCCCATGTAATACTTAAGTCCCATGTAATATTATTCCCATGTAATATTTAAGTCGCATGTAATATTTAATTCCCATGTAATATTTATGTCACTCGTAATATTTAAGTCCCATGCAATATTTAATTCTTATGTAATATTTCCCATGTAAGATTTAAGACCAATGTAATATTTAGGTCCCATGTAATATTTAACGCCCATGTAATATTAGTCACTGTAACACACATGTAATATTTAATTCCAATGTAATAATTAGGTCCCATGTAATACTTAAGTCCCATGTAATATTTCAGTCGCATGTAATATTTAATTCCCACGTAATAATTAAGTCCCATGTAATATTTAAGCCTCACGTAATATTTAAGTCCCATGTAAATTTCCATGTAATATTAATTCCCATGTTATATTTAATTCACACAAACACTTTTGTTGAGTATTTAAAATCGACTAGGGGTACAGCGTATCTGCCTATTAGTTTTAGACGTCAAATAGCATGGCTATTAGCTTTTATTATTAACTCAGACATAAGTAGTATGTCGAAGTCGGATGTAATTAGCACCACAAAAATTAGTAATAATACTAATAATAAGGTGGTCAGCCACAATAATTTAAACTAGTCAGTAAGACAACAGAAGGTACCAATAATAATATTATTAATCTCACCTACAACAAGGTATCTTCTAGCACTCAATTAGTAAATTGTAAAAAAGGGGCTAAGCAGAATTCCTTGAAATTGTTTCATCAAAACATTCAAGGTTTTTCTTCCAAAATATTAGAAATTGAATTGTTTTTAGAAAAAACAATGTTTGATATTATTTGTATTACTGAACATTGGTTGAAAGATTATGAAATGATGATTAATTATGAGAACTATAGTGTAGGCAGTTGCTTTAACCGAAAATCCATGCTGCGTGGTGGATCATTAATATTAATTAAAAATTGTGTAAAATACAAGACTCGTAAAGACATAGTGGAACTATCGGTGGAACATAGCATCGAACTGTCCTGTGTTGAGCTAGATAAGCATTTTATAGTGTGCGTTTACAGACCTCCAAACTATCAAAACTACTCTATATTTGAGTCAGTAATGGAAGATGTCTTAGGAAAACTTGCAACTGGTAACAAACCAGTAATTGTTTGTGGTGACTTTAATGTTAATATTTTGGAAAATAATTCAAATAGCAGTAGATTGTTAAGCCTCTTCAAATCATTCAATCTGTCAAATGTATTTTTGGAACCAACGCGAATAACTACGGCTACTGCTACATGTATTGATAATGTTTTTTGTTGCTGTGAATATTTAGATAAAGCCATTGTAAATTATCTCCCTTCGGATCACAGTGGTCAAACCGTGTCTTTTGAGTGCAACACACCGATACAAAAAGTGCAGATTCAAACTAGACCAATAACATCGGGTAATTTGAATAAGTTTAATAACACTTTAATTAGCAAGTTAAATGCTCAGGGCCTAAGTATGACGAATGGTAATATTTTGTATAAAGAATTCTTTTCATTAGTGCAAACAGAGTTCAATAATTCCTTTAAGAAGAAATCTAAAACTATTTGCCCTAAGTTTTTATTCAGTGACTGGGCAACTAAAGGAATCAGGAAAAGTAGGGAAAGATTATTTGAACTGTATGGCCTTAAGCCGTATATAAACACGGATACTTTTAATAAGCATGTTGCTACTTATTCTAAAATTTTTAAAAATATCTGCAAAGCAGCTAAAGCTTCTTTTATTAGTAACAAAGTTAAATCCGCAGACAATAAAATAAAGACAGTTTGGAAAATTATAAACAATGAAACGAACAGGAACAAAAAACATAATACTGATTACACACTGGACACTTCCCGCGGTCTCATTAGCGATAACATCGATGTTGCTCAGGAATTTGCAACTTTCTTTACCAATATCCCAATTAAAACTACAGAAACTTTAAATTCCTCGCCCGCACTAGCTATTGAATTATTAAGAGCGAATGTCTCAGCCTGTCCTGTGGAATTTAAATTTAAACATATAAACCCCATAGTCATTATAAAGGCATTTAAGCAACTTAAGATCAAAATTACCGAAGATCTGTGGGGCATGTCCACTAAAGTTTGTCAATCCTTTATTGAGACAATTGCACCCTATTTAGCTTTAATATTTAATTTGTGTGTAGATCAAGGGGTTTTCCCGGATTTAATGAAGTTTAGTAAAGTTATTCCACTTTTCAAATCTGGGGACAGCAAAGACACTAATAATTATAGACCCGTATCGGTTTTGCCGGTTTTTAGCAAGGTGTTCGAAAAAGTAATGTTAAATCAAATGCTAAATCATTTTAATCGTAATAACATCTTACACGATCAACAGTATGGTTTCACCAAAGGACGTTGTACAACCGACGCCGGTGTCACCTTATTAAAACACATCTTTAACGCTTGGGAAGAGGCACAAGATGCTATAGGCATTTTTTGTGACCTATCCAAGGCATTTGATTGCGTGAATTACGAAACACTGCTCTTGAAACTTGAGCATTACGGACTAGGTAAACTTGCTCTTAGCTTAATAGAATCATATTTAAATGATAGATTTCAGCAAGTTCAAATTAACGGTGTGAACTCATCGGGCTTAAAAGTCAAAATGGGAGTACCGCAGGGCTCAATATTGGGGCCATTCCTATTTTTAGTATATATAAATGATTTACCTCATTTACTGAAAAACCAACCACAAATGGTGTTATTTGCTGATGACACATCACTGATTTTTAAAGTAAGCAGACGTGCACAAGAGCTTGACGACGTAAATAACGCTATGCATGTGGTCCATAATTGGTTTACTGTGAATAATTTGGTATTAAATGAGAAAAAAACTAAATGCATTAGATTCGCTTTACCGAATGTTAGAAGTAATGAATGTCATGTTGTATTGAATAGGGAGACACTTGAATTCGTCGAAAATACGGTTTTTCTGGGGATCGCGCTTGACTCAAAGCTACAGTGGGGTCCGCACTTAACATCACTTGCAGGGCGGCTAAGTTCGGCCGCTTACGCTGTTTGGAAAATTCGCCAATTAACAGACGTGGATACCGCGAGACTGGTCTATTTTAGTTACTTTCATAGCATCATGTCTTACGGTATTTTGTTGTGGGGACGGGCTGCAGATATTGATTCTATCTTCATTCTGCAAAAGAGGGCTGTCAGAGCCATCTACAAGCTCAGCAGACGCGATTCTCTACGAGAACTGTTTAAAGAAATTAACATCATGACGGTTCCTTGTCAATATATATATGAAAACATTATGTACGTTCGAAAAAATCTACATCTTTTTAGTAAGATAAGTGACAGGCATAATTTTAACACTAGAAATAGGGACAAATTAGATCAACCGCGTTTCAGATTGTCTAAAGTAAAAACTTCTTTTATGGGTTACTGTGTAAAATGTTATAATAAAATACCATTCGATATTCTTCAATTAAATGAGAAGAAATTTAAAACATGCATTAAACGCACACTATGTAGACAAGCATACTACAAGTTGGATGATTATATCGTAGATAAAAATGCTTGGCTTAATGCTGGTCCTGCTCCACAGGCACTTGGGCTCACTAGTTAAAATTTCAATATTTGGAAGAGGTGCTTCCCTTTTTCTTTTTCAATATTTCTGACATTACGAACATAACTTTTTTATTTTATTCAATCCAGTTTTAATTGTTGAATACTGCAATATTAGATACCTCTTCCTGTTTTGGTAGTAAATTATATAAACATCTTAAATAAATTGCAAACTATAGTTTTGTATAATTTAGAAGCATTTTTTTAAATTTTGTAAATGTAAGAACCATGTTTCCGTTTATTATGCTTTTTTTTGTTTTTGACTTGAAAGAGCATGGCAGTTGAGAACGTGTCATGCTCACTTAAATTTCTCACCGATGGTGGCGCGTGTGTTGGATTATTCGGTTCCCTACAAAATGGTTGAGCTGGATGGTGCTGATCCACGCGTCATGTTCGTGAACGGGTGCCGTCGGTTGAGACTGGTCATCTCTTAACTGCCAAGGCTTATTTTTAATCTTATATTTTGAATTGTTTCTTCATTTGTCTTTTTTTTTTTACATTGTTCTCACATATAGAAGCAACAAGAATAATGTACCCAGGATTTTGTAATAACTTGATTTAAAAGAGTGTCCATGGAGTTTCTTGCCCGTTCTTCTCCATAGAGATCTACGTTTTGGAATGGGCAACTAGCTTCAACTTTCTGACTAACTGACAGACTATTTAATTTTGACAATTCAAAAGTGCCTGTACAAG
The DNA here is from genome assembly GCA_916614155.1 of Mesoligia furuncula. Taxonomy (NCBI): domain Eukaryota; kingdom Metazoa; phylum Arthropoda; class Insecta; order Lepidoptera; family Noctuidae; genus Mesoligia; species Mesoligia furuncula. Next base: position 12,331,317 of record OU744819.1, read on the forward strand.
GTTTAATTGAAATAAATGCTTTGAGTTTGAGTTTGAGTTTGATTCCCATGTAATGTTAAATTCCCATGTAATAATTAAGTCCCATGTAATATTAATGTCACCCGTAATACATAAGTCGCGTGTAATATTAAAGTCCCGTCCCATGTAATATTATTCCCATGTAATATTTCAGTCGCATGTAATATTTAATTCCCACGGAATATTTAAGTCCCATGTAATATTTAATTCTCATGTAATATTTCCCATGTAAGATTTAAGACCAGTGTAATATTTAGGTCCCATGTAATATTTAAGGCCCATGTAATATTAAAGTCACTCGTAATATTTAATTCCAATGTAATAATTAGTTCCCATGTAATACTTAAGTCCCATGTAATATTATTCCCATGTAATATTTAAGTCGCATGTAATATTTAACTCCCATGTAAGATTTAAGACCAGTGTATTATTTAGGTCCCATGTAATATTTAAGGCCCATGTAATATTTAAGTCCCATGTAATATTTAAGTCGCATGTAATATTTAATTCCTATGTAATATTTAAGTCCCATTTTATTAATTCCCATGTAATATTTATGTCACTCGTAATATTTAAGTCCCATGTAATATTTAATTCTCATGTAATAATTAGGTCCCATGTAATACTTAAGTCCCATGTAATATTATACCCATGTAATATTTAAGTCGCATGTAAGATTTAAGACCACTGTAATATTTAGGTTCCAACTAATATTTAATTCCCATGTAATATTTAACTCCAGTGTAATATTTATGTCACTCGTAATATTTAAGTCCCATGTAATATTTAATTCTCATGTAATATTTCCCATGTAAGATTTAAGACCAATGTAATATTTAGGTCCCATGTAATATTTAACGCCCATGTAATATTAGTCACTGTAGTAACACACTAGTAATATTTAATTCCAATGTAATAATTAGGTCCCATGTAATACTTAAGTCCCATGTAATATTATTCCCATGTAATATTTAAGTCGCATGTAATATTTAATTCCCATGTAATATTTAAGTCCAGTGTAATATTTAAGTTTCATGTAATATGTAAGTCCCAATTTATTAATTCCCATGTAATATTTATGTCACTCGTAATATTTAAGTCCCATGTAATATTTAATTCTCATGTAATATTTCCCATGTAAGATTTAAGACCAGTGAAATATTTAGGTCCCATGTAATATTTAACGCCCATGTAATATTAAACTCACTGTAACACACATGTAATATTTAATTCCAATGTAATAATTAGGTCCCATGTAATACTTAAGTCCCATTTAATATTTCAGTCGCATGTAATATTTAATTCCCACGTAATATTTAAGTCCCATGTAATATTTAAGCCTCACGTAATATTTAAGTCCCATGTAAATTCCCATGTAATATTAATTCCCATGTTATATTTAATTCCCATGTAATGTTAAATTCCCATGTAATAATTAAGTCCCATGTAATATTAATGTCACCCGTAATACATAAGTCGCGTGTAATATTAAAGTCCCGTCCCATGTAATATAATCCCATGTAATATTTCAGTCGCATGTAATATTTAATTCCCACGTAATATTTAAGTCCCATGTAATATTTGAATCCCATGTAATATTATCTCCTATGTTATATTTAAGGCCCGTGTAATATTTAAGTCCCATGTAATATTTAAGTCTCGCGTAATATTTAAGTCCCATGTAAATTCCCATGTAATATTTATTCCCATGTAATATTTAATTCCCATGTAATGTTTAATTCCCATGTAATAATTAAGTCCCATGTAATATTAATGTCACCCGTATTACATTAGTCCCGTGTAATATTTAAGTCCCATGTAATATTTAATTTCCATGTAATATTTAAGTCACTTGTAATATTTAAATCCCATGTAATATTTAAGCCCCGTGTAACATTTAATTCCCATGTAATGTTTAATTCCCATGTAATAATTAAGTTCCATGTAATATTAATGTCAACCGTAATACATAAGTCCCGTGTAATATTTAAGTCCTATGTATTATTTAATTTCCATATAATATTTAAGTCACTGGTAATATTTAATTCCCATGTAATATTTAAGTCCGGTGTAATATTTAAGTTTCATGTAATATTTAAGTCCCATTTTATTAGTTCCCATGTAATATTTATGTCACTCGTAATATTTAAGTCCCATGTAATATTTAAGTCTCATGTAATAATTAGGTCCCATGTAATACTTAAGTCCCATGTAATATTATTCCCATGTAATATTTAAGTCGCATGTAATATTTAACTCCAGTATAATATTTAAGTTTCATGTAATATTTAAGTCCCATTTTATTAATGCCCATGTAATATTTATGTCGCTCGTAATATTTAAGTCCCATGTAATATTTAATTCTCATGTAATATTTCCCATGTAAGATTTAAGACCAATGTAATATTTAACGCCCATGTAATATTAGTCACTGTAACACACATGTAATATTTAATTCCAATGTAATAATTAGGTCCCATGTAATACTTAAGTCCCATGTAATATTATTCCCATGTAATATTTAAGTCGCATGTAATATTTAATTCCCATGTAAGATTTAAGACCAGTGTAATATGGTTCCATGTAATATTTAAGTCCCATTTTATTAATTCCCATGTAATATTTATGTCACTCGTAATATTTAAGTGCCATGTAATATTTAATTCTCATGTAATATTTCCCATGTAAGATTTAAGACCAGTGTAATATTTAGGTCCCATGTAATATTTAAGTGCAGTGTAATATTTAAGTTTCATGTAATATTTAAGTCCCATTTTATTAATTCCCATGTAATATTTATGTCACACGTAATATTTAAGTCCCATGTAATATTTAATTCTCATGTAATATTTCCCACGTAAGATTTAAGACCAGTGTAATATTTAGGTCCCATGTAATATTTAACGCCCATGTAATATTAAAGTCACTGTAACACACATGTAATATTTAATTCCAATGTAATAATTAGGTCCCATGTAATACTTAAGTCCCATGTAATATTATTCCCACGTAATATTTAAGTCCCATGTAATATTTGAATCCCATGTAATATTATTTCCTATGTAATATTTAGGCCCCGTGTAATATTTAAGTCCCATGTAATATTTAAGTTTCACGTAATATTTAAGTCCGATGTAAATTCCCATGTAATATTAACTGCCATGTAATATTGAATTCCCATGTATGTGTTTAATTCCCATGTAATAATTAATCCCATGTAATTATAATGTCACCCGTACTACATAAGTCCCGTGTAATATTTAAGTCCCATGTATTATTTAATTCCCATGTAATATTTAAGTCACTCGTAATATTTAAATCCAGTGTAATATTTAAGTCCCATGTAATATTACTCCCATGTAATATTTAAGTCGCATGTAATATTTCATTCCCATGTAAGATTTAAGACCAGTGTATATTTAGGTCCCATGTATTATTTAAGGCCCATGTAATATTAAAGTCACTCGTAATATTTAAGTCCAGTGTAATATTTAAGTTTCATGTAACATTTAAGTCCCATTTTATTAATTCCCATGTAATATTTATTGCACTCGTAATATTTAAGTCCCATGTAATATTTAATTCTCATGTAATAATTAGGTCCCATGTAATATTATTCCCATGTAATATTTAAGTCGCATGTTATATTTAATTCCCATGTAAGATTTAAGACCAGTGTAATATATAGACCCCATGTCATATTTAAGGCCCATGTAATATTTAATTCCAATGTAATAATTAGGTCCCGAGTAATACTTAAGAGTCATGTAATATTATTCCCATGTAATATTTAAGTCGCATGTAATATTTAATTCAAATGTAATATTTAAGTCCAGAGTAATATTTAAGTTTCATGTAATATTTAAGTCCCATTTTATTAATTCCCATGTAATATTTATGTCACTCGTAATATTTAAGTCCCATATAATATTTAATTCTCTTGTAATATTTCCCATGTAAGATTTAAGACCAGTGTAATATTTAGGTGCCATGTAATATTTAACGCCCATGTAATATTAAAGTCACTGTAACACACATGTAATATTTAATTCCAATGTAATAATTAGGTCCCATGTAATACTTAAGTCCCATGTAATATTATTCCCATGTAATATTATTTCCTATGTAATATTTAGGCCCCGTGTAATATTTAAGTCCCATGTATTATTTAATTCCCATGTAATACTTAAGTCATTCGTAATATTTAAGTCCCATGTAATATTACTCCCATGTAATATTTAAGTCGCATGTAATATTTCATTCCCATGTAAGATTTAAGACCAGTGTAATATTTGAATCCCATGTAATATTATTTCCTATGTAATATTTAGGCCCCGTGTAATATTTAAGTCCCATGTAATATTTAAGTTTCACGTAATATTTAAGTCCGATGTAAATTCCCATGTTATATTAATTGCCATGTAATATTGAATTCCCATGTATGTGTTTAATTCCCATGTAATAATTAATCCCATGTAATATTAATGTCACCCGTACTACATAAGTCCCGTGTAATATTTAGGTCCCATGTATTATTTAAGGCCCATGTAATATTAAAGTCACTCGTAATATTTAAGTATAGTGTAATTTTTACGTCCCATGTAATATTACTCCCGTGTAATATTTAAGTCGCATGTAATATTTAATTCCCATGTAATATTTAATCCCAATGTAATAATTAGGTCCCATGTAATACTTAAGACCCATGTCATATTATTCCCATGTAATATTTAAGTTGCATGTAATATTTAATTCTCATGTAATATTTCCCATGTAAGATTTAAGACCAGTGTAATATTCAGGTTTCATGTAATATTTAAGGCCCATGTAATATTAAAGTCACTCGTAATATTTTAGTCCCATGTAATATTTAATTCCAATGTAATAATTAGTTCCCATGTAATACTTAAGTCCCATGTAATATTACTCCCATGTAATATTTAATTCGCATGTAATATTTAACTCCCATGTAAGATTTAAGACCAGTGTATTATTTAGGTCCCATGTAATATTTAAGGCCCATGTAATATTTAAGTCCCATGTAATATTTAAGTCGCATGTAATATTTAATTCCTATGTAATATTTAAGTCCAGTGTAATATTTAAGTTTCATGTAATATTTAAGTCCCATATTATTAATTCCCATGTAATATTTATGTCACTCGTAATATTTAAGTCCCATGTAATATTTAATTCTCATGTAATAATTAGGTCCCATGTAATACTTAAGTCCCATGTAATATTATTCCCATGTAATATTTAAGTCGCATGTAATATTTAATTCCCATGTAAGATTTAAGACCAGTGTAATATTTAGGTTCCAACTAATATTTAATTCCCATGTAATATTTAACTCCAGTGTAATATTTAAGTTTCATGTAATATTTAAGTCCCATTTTATTAATTCATATGTAATATTTATGTCACTCGTAATATTAGAGTCTCATGTAATATTTAATTCTCATGTAATATTTCTTATGTAAGATTTAAGACCAATGTAATATTTAGGTCCCATGTAATATTTAACGCCCATGTAATATTAGTCACTGTAGTAACACACATGTAATATTTAATTCCAATGTAATAAATAGGTCCCATGTAATACTTAAGTCCCATGTAATATTATTCCCATGTAATATTTAAGTCGCATGTAATATTTAATTCCCATGTAATATTTATGTCACTCGTAATATTTAAGTCCCATGTAATATTTAATTCTCATGTAATATTTCCCATATAAGATTTAAGACCAATGTAATATTTAGGTCCCATGTAATATTTAACGCCCATGTAATATTAGTCACTGTAACACACATGTAATATTTAATTCCAATGTAATAATTAGGTCCCATGTAATACTTAAGTCCCATGTAATATTTCAGTCGCATGTAATATTTAATTCCCACGTAATATTTAAGTCCCATGTAATATTTAAGCCTCACGTAATATTTAAGTCCCATGTAAATTTCCATGTAATATTAATTCCCATGTTATATTTAATTCCCATGTAATGTTAAATTCCCATGTAATAATTAAGTCCCATGTAATAATAATGTCACCCGTAATACATAAGTCGCGTGTAATATTAAAGTCCCGTCCCATGTAATATTAACCCATGTAATATTTCAGTCGCATGTAATATATAATTCCCACGGAATATTTAAGTCCCATGTAATATTTAATTCTCATGTAATATTTCCCATGTAAGATTTAAGACCAGTGTAATATTCAGGTTTCATGTAATATTTAAGGCCCATGTAATATTAAAGTCACTCGTAATATTTTAGTCCCATGTAATATTTAATTCCAATGTAATAATTAGTTCCCATGTAATACTTAAGTCCCATGTAATATTACTCCCATGTAATATTTAATTCGCATGTAATATTTAACTCCCATGTAAGATTTAAGACCAGTGTATTATTTAGGTCCCATGTAATATTTAAGGCCCATGTAATATTTAAGTCCCATGTAATATTTAAATCGCATGTAATATTTAATTCCTATGTAATATTTAAGTCCAGTGTAATATTTAAGTTTCATGTAATATTTAAGTCCCATATTATTAATTCCCATGTAATATTTATGTCACTCGTAATATTTAAGTCCCATGTAATATTTAATTCTCATGTAATAATTAGGTCCCATGTAATACTTAAGTCCCATGTAATATTATTCCCATGTAATATTTAAGTCGCATGTAATATTTAATTCCCATGTAAGATTTAAGACCAGTGTAATATTTAGGTTCCAACTAATATTTAATTCCCATGTAATATTTAACTCCAGTGTAATATTTAAGTTTCATGTAATATTTAAGTCCCATTTTATTAATTCATATGTAATATTTATGTCACTCGTAATATTAGAGTCTCATGTAATATTTAATTCTCATGTAATATTTCCCATGTAAGATTTAAGACCAATGTAATATTTAGGTCCCATGTAATATTTAACGCCCATGTAATATTAGTCACTGTAGTAACACACATGTAATATTTAATTCCAATGTAATAAATAGGTCCCATGTAATACTTAAGTCCCAAGTAATATTATTCCCATGTAATATTTAAGTCGCATGTAATATTTAATTCCCATGTAATATTTATGTCACTCGTAATATTTAAGTCCCATGTAATATTTAATTCTCATGTAATATTTCCCATATAAGATTTAAGACCAATGTAATATTTAGGTCCCATGTAATATTTAACGCCCATGTAATATTAGTCACTGTAACACACATGTAATATTTAATTCCAATGTAATAATTAGGTCCCATGTAATACTTAAGTCCCATGTAATATTTCAGTCGCATGTAATATTTAATTCCCACGTAATATTTAAGTCCCATGTAATATTTAAGCCTCACGTAATATTTAAGTCCCATGTAAATTTCCATGTAATATTAATTCCCATGTTATATTTAATTCCCATGTAATGTTAAATTCCCATGTAATAATTAAGTCCCATGTAATAATAATGTCACCCGTAATACATAAGTCGCGTGTAATATAAAGTCCCGTCCCATGTAATATTAACCCATGTAATATTTCAGTCGCATGTAATATTTAATTCCCACGGAATATTTAAGTCCCATGTTATATTTAATTCTCATGTAATATTTCCCATGTAAGATTTAAGACCAGTGTAATATTTAGGTCCCATGTAATATTATTCCCATGTAATATTTAAGTCGCATGTAATATTTAACTCCCATGTAAGATTTAAGACCAGTGTATTATTTAGGTCCCATGTAATATTTAAGGCCCATGTAATATTTAAGTCCCATGTAATATTTAAGTCGCATGTAATATTTAATTCCTATGTAATATTTAAGTCCCATTTTATTAAGTCCCATGTAATATTTATGTCACTCGTAATATTTAAGTCCCATGTAATATTTAATTCTCATGTAATAATTAGGTCCCATGTAATACTTAAGTCCCATGTAATATTATTCCCATGTAATATTTAAGTCGCATGTAAGATTTAAGACCAGTGTAATATTTAGGTTCCAACTAATATTTAATTCCCATGTAATATTTAACTCCAGTGTAATATTTAAGTTTCATGTAATATTTAAGTCCCATTTTATTAATTCCCATGTAACATTTATGTCACTCGTAATATTAGAGTCCCATGTAATATTTAATTCTCATGTAATATTTCCCATGTAAGATTTAAGGCCAGTGTAATATTTAGGTCCCATGTAATATTTAACGCACATGTAATATTAAAGTCACTGTAACACACATGTAATATTTAATTCCAATGTAATAATTAGGTACCATGTAATACTTAAGTCCCATGTAATATTATTCCCACGTAATATTTAAGTCCCATGTAATATTTGAATCCCATGTAATATTATTTCCTATGTAATATTTAGGCCCCGTGTAATATTTAAGTCCCATGTAATATTTAAGTTTCACGTAATATTTAAGTCCGATGTTAATTCCCATGTAATATTAACTGCCATGTAATATTGAATTCCCATGTATGTGTTTATTTCCCATGTAATAATTAATCCCATGTAATTATAATGTCACCCGTACTACATAAGTCCCGTGTAATATTTAAGTCCCATGTAATATTACTCCCATGTAATATTTAAGTCGCATGTAATATTTCTTTCCCATGTAAGATTTAAGACCAGTGTATATTTAGGTCCCATGTATTATTTAAGGCCCATGTAATATTAAAGTCACTCGTAATATTTAAGTCCAGTGTAATATTTAAGTTTCATGTAATATTTAAGTCCCATTTTATTAATTCCCATGTAATATTTATTGCACTCGTAATATTTAAGTCCCATGTAATATTTAATTCTCATGTAATAATTAGGTCCCATGTAATATTATTCCCATGTAATATTTAAGTCGCATGTTATATTTAATTCCCATGTAAGATTTAAGACCAGTGTAATATTTAGGCCCCATGTAATATTTAAGGCCCATGTAATATTAAAGTCACTCGTAATATTTTAGTGCCATGTAATATTTAATTCCAATGTAATAATTAGGTCCCGAGTAATACTTAAGAGTCATGTAATATTATTCCCATGTAATATTTAAGTCGCATGTAATATTTAATTCAAATGTAATATTTAAGTCCAGAGTAATATTTAAGTTTCATGTAATATTTAAGTCCCATTTTATTAATTCCCATGTAATATTTATGTCACTCGTAATATTTAAGTCCCATATAATATTTAATTCTCTTGTAATATTTCCCATGTAAGATTTAAGACCAGTGTAATATTTAGGTGCCATGTAATATTTAACGCCCATGTAATATTAAAGTCACTGTAACACACATGTAATATTTAATTCCAATGTAATAATTAGGTCCCATGTAATACTTAAGTCCCATGTAATATTATTCCCATGTAATATTTCAGTCGCATGTAATATTTAACTCCCACGTAATATTTAAGTCCCATGTAATATTTGAATCCCATGTAATATTATTTCCTATGTAATATTTAGGCCCCGTGTAATATTTAAGTCCCATGTAATATTTAAGTTTCACGTAATATTTAAGTCCGATGTAAATTCCCATGTAATATTAATTGCCATGTAATATTGAATTCCCATGTATGTGTTTAATTCCCATGTAATAATTAAGTCCCATGTAATATTTATGTCACCCGTAATACATAAGTCCCGTGTAATATTTAAGTCCCATGTAATATTTAATTCCCATGTAATATTTAAGTCACTTGTAATATTTAAGTCCCATGTAATATTTAAGTCCCATGTAATATTTAATTCCCATGTAATGTTTAATTCCCATGTAATAATTAAGTCCCACGTAATATTAATGTCACCCGTAATACTCAAGTCCCATGTAATATTATTCCCATGTAATATTTAAGTCGCATGTAATATTTAATTCCCATGTAATGTTTAAGTCCAGTGTAATATTTAAGTTTCATGTAATATTTAAGTCCCATTTTATTAATTCCTATGTAATATTTATGTCACTCGTAATATTTAAGTCCCATGTAATATTTAAGTCGCATGTAATTTTAATTCCCATGTAATATTTAAGTCCAGATTAATATTTAAGTTTCATGTAATATTTAAGTCCCATTTTATTAATTCCCATGTAATATTTATTGCACTCGTAATATTTAAGTCCCATGTAATATTTAATTCTCATGTAATAATTAGGTCCCATGTAATATTATTCCCATGTAATATTTAAGTCGCATGTTATATTTAATTCCCATGTAAGATTTAAGACCAGTGTAATATTTAGGTCCCATGTAATATTTAAGGCCCATGTAATATTAAAGTCACTCGTAATATTTTAGTGCCATGTAATATTTAATTCCAATGTAATAATTAGGTCCCATGTAACACTTAAGAGTCATGTAATATTATTCCCATGTAATATTTAAGTCGCATGTAATATTTAATTCCCATGTAATATTTAAGTCCAGTGTAATATTTAAGTTTCATGTAATATTTAAGTCCCATTTTATAAATTCCCATGTAATATTTATGTCACTCGTAATATTTAAGTCCCATGTAAGATTTAAGACCAGTGTAATATTTAGGTCCCATGTAATATTTAACGCCCATGTAATATTAAAGTCACTGTAACACACATGTAATATTTAATTCCAATGTAATAATTAGGTTCCATGTAATACTTAAGTCCCATGTAATATTATTCCCATGTAATATTTCAGTCGCATGTAATATTTAACTCCCACGTAATATTTAAGTCCCATGTAATATTTGAATCCCATGTAATATTATTTCCTATGTAATATTTAGGTCCCGTGTAATATTTAAGTCCCATGTAATATTTAAGTTTCACGTAATATTTAAGTCCGATGTAAATTCCCATGTATGTGTTTAATTCCCATGTAATAATTAAGTCCCATGTAATATTTATGTCACCCGTAATACATAAGTCCCGTGTAATATTTAAGTCCCATGTAATATTTAATTCCCATGTAATATTTAAGTCACTTGTAACATTTATATCCCATGTAATATTTAAGTCCCATGTAATATTTAATTCCCATGTAATGTTTAATTCCCATGTAATAATTAAGTCCCACGTAATATTAATGTCACCCGTAATACTCAAGTCCCATGTAATATTATTCCCATGTAATATTTATTTCGCATGTAATATTTAATTCCCATGTAATATTTAAGTCCAGTGTAATATTTAAGTTTCATGTAATATTTAAGTCCCATTTTATTAATTCCTATGTAATATTTATGTCACTCGTAATATTTAAGTCCCATGTAATATTTAAGTCGCATGTAATTTTAATTCCCATGTAATATTTAAGTCCAGATTAATATTTAAGTTTCATGTAATATTTAAGTCCCATTTTATTAATTCCCATGTAATATTTATTGCACTCGTAATATTTAAGTCCCATGTAATATTTAATTCTCATGTAATAATTAGGTCCCATGTAATATTATTCCCATGTAATATTTAAGTCGCATGTTATATTTAATTCCCATGTAAGATTTAAGACCAGTGTAATATTTAGGTCCCATGTAATATTTAAGGCCCATGTAATATTAAAGTCACTCGTAATATTTTAGTGCCATGTAATATTTAATTCCAATGTAATAATTAGGTCCCATGTAACACTTAAGAGTCATGTAATATTATTCCCATGTAATATTTAAGTCGCATGTAATATTTAATTCCCATGTAATATTTAAGTCCAGTGTAATATTTAAGTTTCATGTAATATTTAAGTCCCATTTTATTAATTCCCATGTAATATTTATGTCACTCGTAATATTTAAGTCCCATGTAATATTTAATTCTCTTGTAATATTTCCCATGTAAGATTTAAGACCAGTGTAATATTTAGGTCCCATGTAATATTTAACGCCCATGTAATATTAAAGTCACTGTAACACACATGTAATATTTAATTCCAATGTAATAATTAGGTCCCATGTAATAATTAAGTCCCACGTAATATTATTCCCATGTAATATTTCAGTCGCATGTAATATTTAATTCCCATGTAATATTTGAATCCCATGTAATATTATTTCCTATGTATCATTTAGGCCCCGTGTAATATTTAAGTCCCATGTAAATGCCCATGTAATATTAATTCCCATGTAATATACAGGCTGTTGATTTTCATCCTAGTCAAATTCAAGGACGTAATTATGCTAATGATTCTCGACCCAAATCAACAATAAAATGGGTAGGTATTGTTTTTATATTTTTTTTCTTATTTACGGAAATCCGTAAGTGTGAACCAGCCGTATTTAAACGCGGCCCGTCTGTTACTAGCCGTATAACCGAGCTTTCATGCACAATTGCACACACACATTCAAATGCGCATGAGAATCTATCATTCGATAAATTCGTAGGTAATCAATCCCATCCCCCAATCACGATGCGGCAAAGCGGGTACTTAGTCTCCCGCGCACCCTAAGCCACGCCCCCGCGGCCCTGGAACTAACAGTGTAATTGAAATCGCCGCAGCGTTCGTGCGCTTTGCGAATTCCGCTTCTCGGTACATCGTTGAGACGAAGGTACAAAGTGTTCAATTCAAATGTCGTGCTGGTGGAGATGGTCAGGTGGGTATGCCATCAGTGGAGACAGCCTACGTGGAGTCATCCGGATGTTTCCCGATCGGGAACCCTCATCACGTCATGCTGGCTGCTATGCACCACACCAGTGTTGCGCATACTGAAGCGTGAACTGCGACACCCGTTCCACTACCCCAAGGCACAAGACATTCACCCAGGTGATAATGCCGTGCGGATTACATTTTGTCGTTTTCGACAATTTAAAAACGAATGTGTTAGTGTTGTTAAGCTGAAAGAAAACCAGTACGTACTACCTAAGTACGAGGCAACTTTACCTCCGGTAACATAGGTAGGTAATTTATTTTTTGTACATTTTGTAAATACGTTGTTAGCTTAATCAATTTCATTAGTGTAAATAAGTTATTTCAAATTTTTAACTACCTACGCTAATAATACCTAAGAGTCGAAAGTATACCACGTACTTACACTTTACTAGAACGTCTTTCCATTTCCATCAAACGTAGAAAACATTTTTAGACTTAGTAGATCGGTACACCAACAAAGGTAGAATTATTGCCGGTCCTAAGCCCGTTAAGTAGGAAGGAAAGTTTCAAATCAACCAATTTAATCCACAAATAAAAACAAAATGACTACGAAAACTTTAGCTTGAAGGATATTATTAATCATCTGATAACAGGTCAGTGAACTTTTCTTTGGCGCACTAGTATTACTGTCATTAGTAAGATTTCCGTATTCCAATGATGCTCAAAAATGAGTTAATTATCAAGCGAAATTTATGACAATAATGTAGGTGATTTTCGAAACAAAATTAGGTAAAATTATTGCTACCGGTAATTGCACGCGCATTGGCGCGACGGCGCTACCATTTCGGGGAAAAACAGCTGCATGCATTGTCGCTGTGTGCGTAGTCGGGTGATTCTGTTTTATTTGTATTGAATTAAGGGTGTAATTCTGAAATACTGTTAAATTTCAACAACAAAAAAAAAGCAGCGCTTACTAGTTATTGCCCCATAATGTACTTCAATTGATTATTTATGTATTTTATGACAACCTCCTGAACTTTGACGAGGATGCAAATCAACATATTGTATAATTCCCATGTAATGTTTAATTCCCATGTAATAATTAAGTCCCATGTAACATTAATGTCACCCGTATTACATAAGTCCCGTGTAATATTTAATTCCCATGTAATATTTAAGTCACTTGTAATATTTAAGTCCCATGTAACATTTAAGTCTCACGTAATATTTAAGTCCCATGTAAATGCCCATGTAATCTTAATTCCCATGTAATATTTATGTCCCATGTAATGTTTATTTCCCATGTAATATTTAAGGCCCACGTAATATTAAAGTCACTCGTAATATTTTAGTCCCATGTAATATTTAATTCCAATGTAATAATTAGGTCCCATGTAATACTCAAGTCCCATGTAATATTATTCCCATGTAACATTTAAGTCGCATGTAATATTTAATTCCCATGTAATATTTAAGTCCAGTGTAATATTTAAGTTTCATGTAATATTTAAGTCCCATTTTATTAATTCCTATGTAATATTTATGTCACTCGTAATATTTAAGTCCCATGTAATATTTAAGTCGCATGTAATTTTAATTCCCATGTAATATTTAAGTCCAGATTAATATTTAAGTTTCATGTAATATTTAAGTCCCATTTTATTAATTCCCATGTAATATTTATTGCACTCGTAATATTTAAGTCCCATGTAATATTTAATTCTCATGTAATAATTAGGTCCCATGTAATATTATTCCCATGTAATATTTAAGTCGCATGTTATATTTAATTCCCATGTAAGATTTAAGACCAGTGTAATATTTAGGTCCCATGTAATATTTAAGGCCCATGTAATATTAAAGTCACTCGTAATATTTTAGTGCCATGTAATATTTAATTCCAATGTAATAATTAGGTCCCATGTAACACTTAAGAGTCATGTAATATTATTCCCATGTAATATTTAAGTCGCATGTAATATTTAATTCCCATGTAATATTTAAGTCCAGTGTAATATTTAAGTTTCATGTAATATATAAGTCCCATTTTATTAATTCCCATGTAATATTTATGTCACTCGTAATATTTAAGTCCCATGAAATATTTAATTCTCTTGTAATATTTCCCATGTAAGATTTAAGACCAGTGTAATATTTAGGTCCCATGTAATATTTAACGCCCATGTAATATTAAAGTCACTGTAACACACATGTAATATTTAATTCCAATGTAATAATTAGGTCCCATGTAATACTTAAGTCCCATGTAATATTATTCCCATGTAATATTTCAGTCGCATGTAATATTTAACTCCCACGTAATATTTAAGTCCCATGTAATATTTGAATCCCATGTAATATTATTTCCTATGTAATATTTAGGCCCCGTGTAATATTTAAGTCCCATGTAATATTTAAGTTTCACGTAATATTTAAGTCCGATGTAAATTCCCATGTAATATTAATTGCCATGTAATATTGAATTCCCATGTATGTGTTTAATTCCCATGTAATAATTAAGTCCCATGTAATATTTATGTCACCCGTAATACATAAGTCCCGTGTAATATTTAAGTCCCATGTAATATTTAATTCCCATGTAATATTTAAGTCACTTGTAATATTTAAGTCCCATGTAATATTTAAGTCCCATGTAATATTTAATTCCCATGTAATGTTTAATTCCCATGTAATAATTAAGTCCCACGTAATATTAATGTCACCCGTAATACTCAAGTCCCATGTAATATTATTCCCATGTAATATTTAAGTCGCATGTAATATTTAATTCCCATGTAATGTTTAAGTCCAGTGTAATATTTAAGTTTCATGTAATATTTAAGTCCCATTTTATTAATTCCTATGTAATATTTATGTCACTCGTAATATTTAAGTCCCATGTAATATTTAAGTCGCATGTAATTTTAATTCCCATGTAATATTTAAGTCCAGATTAATATTTAAGTTTCATGTAATATTTAAGTCCCATTTTATTAATTCCCATGTAATATTTATTGCACTCGTAATATTTAAGTCCCATGTAATATTTAATTCTCATGTAATAATTAGGTCCCATGTAATATTATTCCCATGTAATATTTAAGTCGCATGTTATATTTAATTCCCATGTAAGATTTAAGACCAGTGTAATATTTAGGTCCCATGTAATATTTAAGGCCCATGTAATATTAAAGTCACTCGTAATATTTTAGTGCCATGTAATATTTAATTCCAATGTAATAATTAGGTCCCATGTAACACTTAAGAGTCATGTAATATTATTCCCATGTAATATTTAAGTCGCATGTAATATTTAATTCCCATGTAATATTTAAGTCCAGTGTAATATTTAAGTTTCATGTAATATTTAAGTCCCATTTTATAAATTCCCATGTAATATTTATGTCACTCGTAATATTTAAGTCCCATGTAAGATTTAAGACCAGTGTAATATTTAGGTCCCATGTAATATTTAACGCCCATGTAATATTAAAGTCACTGTAACACACATGTAATATTTAATTCCAATGTAATAATTAGGTTCCATGTAATACTTAAGTCCCATGTAATATTATTCCCATGTAATATTTCAGTCGCATGTAATATTTAACTCCCACGTAATATTTAAGTCCCATGTAATATTTGAATCCCATGTAATATTATTTCCTATGTAATATTTAGGTCCCGTGTAATATTTAAGTCCCATGTAATATTTAAGTTTCACGTAATATTTAAGTCCGATGTAAATTCCCATGTAATATTAATTGCCATGTAATATTGAATTCCCATGTATGTGTTTAATTCCCATGTAATAATTAAGTCCCATGTAATATTTATGTCACCCGTAATACATAAGTCCCGTGTAATATTTAAGTCCCATGTAATATTTAATTCCCATGTAATATTTAAGTCACTTGTAACATTTATATCCCATGTAATATTTAAGTCCCATGTAATATTTAATTCCCATGTAATGTTTAATTCCCATGTAATAATTAAGTCCCACGTAATATTAATGTCACCCGTAATACTCAAGTCCCATGTAATATTATTCCCATGTAATATTTATTTCGCATGTAATATTTAATTCCCATGTAATATTTAAGTCCAGTGTAATATTTAAGTTTCATGTAATATTTAAGTCCCATTTTATTAATTCCTATGTAATATTTATGTCACTCGTAATATTTAAGTCCCATGTAATATTTAAGTCGCATGTAATTTTAATTCCCATGTAATATTTAAGTCCAGATTAATATTTAAGTTTCATGTAATATTTAAGTCCCATTTTATTAATTCCCATGTAATATTTATTGCACTCGTAATATTTAAGTCCCATGTAATATTTAATTCTCATGTAATAATTAGGTCCCATGTAATATTATTCCCATGTAATATTTAAGTCGCATGTTATATTTAATTCCCATGTAAGATTTAAGACCAGTGTAATATTTAGGTCCCATGTAATATTTAAGGCCCATGTAATATTAAAGTCACTCGTAATATTTTAGTGCCATGTAATATTTAATTCCAATGTAATAATTAGGTCCCATGTAACACTTAAGAGTCATGTAATATTATTCCCATGTAATATTTAAGTCGCATGTAATATTTAATTCCCATGTAATATTTAAGTCCAGTGTAATATTTAAGTTTCATGTAATATTTAAGTCCCATTTTATTAATTCCCATGTAATATTTATGTCACTCGTAATATTTAAGTCCCATGTAATATTTAATTCTCTTGTAATATTTCCCATGTAAGATTTAAGACCAGTGTAATATTTAGGTCCCATGTAATATTTAACGCCCATGTAATATTAAAGTCACTGTAACACACATGTAATATTTAATTCCAATGTAATAATTAGGTCCCATGTAATAATTAAGTCCCACGTAATATTATTCCCATGTAATATTTCAGTCGCATGTAATATTTAATTCCCATGTAATATTTGAATCCCATGTAATATTATTTCCTATGTATCATTTAGGCCCCGTGTAATATTTAAGTCCCATGTAAATGCCCATGTAATATTAATTCCCATGTAATATACAGGCTGTTGATTTTCATCCTAGTCAAATTCAAGGACGTAATTATGCTAATGATTCTCGACCCAAATCAACAATAAAATGGGTAGGTATTGTTTTTATATTTTTTTTCTTATTTACGGAAATCCGTAAGTGTGAACCAGCCGTATTTAAACGCGGCCCGTCTGTTACTAGCCGTATAACCGAGCTTTCATGCACAATTGCACACACACATTCAAATGCGCATGAGAATCTATCATTCGATAAATTCGTAGGTAATCAATCCCATCCCCCAATCACGATGCGGCAAAGCGGGTACTTAGTCTCCCGCGCACCCTAAGCCACGCCCCCGCGGCCCTGGAACTAACAGTGTAATTGAAATCGCCGCAGCGTTCGTGCGCTTTGCGAATTCCGCTTCTCGGTACATCGTTGAGACGAAGGTACAAAGTGTTCAATTCAAATGTCGTGCTGGTGGAGATGGTCAGGTGGGTATGCCATCAGTGGAGACAGCCTACGTGGAGTCATCCGGATGTTTCCCGATCGGGAACCCTCATCACGTCATGCTGGCTGCTATGCACCACACCAGTGTTGCGCATACTGAAGCGTGAACTGCGACACCCGTTCCACTACCCCAAGGCACAAGACATTCACCCAGGTGATAATGCCGTGCGGATTACATTTTGTCGTTTTCGACAATTTAAAAACGAATGTGTTAGTGTTGTTAAGCTGAAAGAAAACCAGTACGTACTACCTAAGTACGAGGCAACTTTACCTCCGGTAACATAGGTAGGTAATTTATTTTTTGTACATTTTGTAAATACGTTGTTAGCTTAATCAATTTCATTAGTG
This sequence comes from Mesoligia furuncula, assembly GCA_916614155.1. NCBI lineage: Eukaryota > Metazoa > Arthropoda > Insecta > Lepidoptera > Noctuidae > Mesoligia > Mesoligia furuncula. The sequence goes on from OU744819.1 coordinate 12,349,801, forward strand.
TAAATAAGTTATTTCAAATTTTTAACTACCTACGCCAATAATACCTAAGAGTCGAAAGTATACCACGTACTTACACTTTACTAGAACGTCTTTCCATTTCCATCAAACGTAGAAAACATTTTTAGACTTAGTAGATCGGTACACCAACAAAGGTAGAATTATTGCCGGTCCTAAGCCCGTTAAGTAGGAAGGAAAGTTTCAAATCAACCAATTTAATCCACAAATAAAAACAAAATGACTACGAAAACTTTAGCTTGAAGGATATTATTAATCATCTGATAACAGGTCAGTGAACTTTTCTTTGGCGCACTAGTATTACTGTCATTAGTAAGATTTCCGTATTCCAATGATGCTCAAAAATGAGTTAATTATCAAGCGAAATTTATGACAATAATGTAGGTGATTTTCGAAACAAAATTAGGTAAAATTATTGCTACCGGTAATTGCACGCGCATTGGCGCGACGGCGCTACCATTTCGGGGAAAAACAGCTGCATGCATTGTCGCTGTGTGCGTAGTCGGGTGATTCTGTTTTATTTGTATTGAATTAAGGGTGTAATTCTGAAATACTGTTAAATTTCAACAACAAAAAAAAAGCAGCGCTTACTAGTTATTGCCCCATAATGTACTTCAATTGATTATTTATGTATTTTATGACAACCTCCTCCTTTGACGAGGATGCAAATCAACATATTGTATAATTCCCATGTAATGTTTAATTCCCATGTAATAATTAAGTCCCATGTAACATTAATGTCACCCGTATTACATAAGTCCCGTGTAATATTTAATTCCCATGTAATATTTAAGTCACTTGTAATATTTAAGTCCCATGTAACATTTAAGTCTCACGTAATATTTAAGTCCCATGTAAATGCCCATGTAATCTTAATTCCCATGTAATATTTATGTCCCATGTAATGTTTAATTCCCATGTAATATTTAAGGCCCATGTAATATTAAAGTCACTCGTAATATTTTAGTCCCATGTAATATTTAATTCCAATGTAATAATTAGGTCCCATGTAATACTCAAGTCCCATGTAATATTATTCCCATGTAACATTTAAGTCGCATGTAATATTTAATTCCCATGTAATATTTAAGTCCAGTGTAATATTTAAGTTTCATGTAATATTTAAGTCCCATTTTATTAATTCCTATGTAATATTTATGTCACTCGTAATATTTAAGTCCCATGTAATATTTAAGTCGCATGTAATTTTAATTCCCATGTAATATTTAAGTCCAGATTAATATTTAAGTTTCATGTAATATTTAAGTCCCATTTTATTAATTCCCATGTAATATTTATTGCACTCGTAATATTTAAGTCCCATGTAATATTTAATTCTCATGTAATAATTAGGTCCCATGTAATATTAATCCCATGTAATATTTAAGTCGCATGTTATATTTAATTCCCATGTAAGATTTAAGACCAGTGTAATATTTAGGTCCCATGTAATATTTAAGGCCCATGTAATATTAAAGTCACTCGTAATATTTTAGTGCCATGTAATATTTAATTCCAATGTAATAATTAGGTCCCATGTAACACTTAAGAGTCATGTAATATTATTCCCATGTAATATTTAAGTCGCATGTAATATTTAATTCCCATGTAATATTTAAGTCCAGTGTAATATTTAAGTTTCATGTAATATATAAGTCCCATTTTATTAATTCCCATGTAATATTTATGTCACTCGTAATACTCAAGTCCCATGTAATATTATTCCCATGTAATATTTAAGTCGCATGTAATATTTAATTCCCATGTAATGTTTAAGTCCAGTGTAATATTTAAGTTTCATGTAATATTTAAGTCCCATTTTATTAATTCCTATGTAATATTTATGTCACTCGTAATATTTAAGTCCCATGTAATATTTAAGTCGCATGTAATTTTAATTCCCATGTAATATTTAAGTCCAGATTAATATTTAAGTTTCATGTAATATTTAATCTTACATGGGAAATATTACAAGAGAATTAAATATTAATTCTCTTGTAATATTTCCCATGTAAGATTTAAGACCAGTGTAATATTTAGGTCCCATGTAATATTTAACGCCCATGTAATATTAAAGTCACTGTAACACACATGTAATATTTAATTCCAATGTAATAATTAGGTCCCATGTAATACTTAAGTCCCATGTAATATTATTCCCATGTAATATTTCAGTCGCATGTAATATTTAACTCCCACGTAATATTTAAGTCCCATGTAATATTTGAATCCCATGTAATATTATTTCCTATGTAATATTTAGGCCCCGTGTAATATTTAAGTCCCATGTAATATTTAAGTTTCACGTAATATTTAAGTCCGATGTAAATTCCCATGTAATATTAATTGCCATGTAATATTGAATTCCCATGTATGTGTTTAATTCCCATGTAATAATTAAGTCCCATGTAATATATATGTCACCCGTAATACATAAGTCCCGTGTAATATTTAAGTCCCATGTAATATTTAATTCCCATGTAATATTTAAGTCACTTGTAATATTTAAGTCCCATGTAATATTTAAGTCCCATGTAATATTTAATTCCCATGTAATGTTTAATTCCCATGTAATAATTAAGTCCCACGTAATATTAATGTCACCCGTAATACTCAAGTCCCATGTAATATTATTCCCATGTAATATTTAAGTCGCATGTAATATTTAATTCCCATGTAATGTTTAAGTCCAGTGTAATATTTAAGTTTCATGTAATATTTAAGTCCCATTTTATTAATTCCTATGTAATATTTATGTCACTCGTAATATTTAAGTCCCATGTAATATTTAAGTCGCATGTAATTTTAATTCCCATGTAATATTTAAGTCCAGATTAATATTTAAGTTTCATGTAATATTTAAGTCCCATTTTATTAATTCCCATGTAATATTTATGTCACTCGTAATATTTAAGTCCCATGTAATATTTAATTCTCATGTAATAATTAGGTCCCATGTAATATTAATCCCATGTAATATTTAAGTCGCATGTTATATTTAATTCCCATGTAAGATTTAAGACCAGTGTAATATTTAGGTCCCATGTAATATTTAAGGCCCATGTAATATTAAAGTCACTCGTAATATTTTAGTGCCATGTAATATTTAATTCCAATGTAATAATTAGGTCCCATGTAACACTTAAGAGTCATGTAATATTATTCCCATGTAATATTTAAGTCGCATGTAATATTTAATTCCCATGTAATATTTAAGTCCAGTGTAATATTTAAGTTTCATGTAATATATAAGTCCCATTTTATTAATTCCCATGTAATATTTATGTCACTCGTAATACTCAAGTCCCATGTAATATTATTCCCATGTAATATTTAAGTCGCATGTAATATTTAATTCCCATGTAATGTTTAAGTCCAGTGTAATATTTAAGTTTCATGTAATATTTAAGTCCCATTTTATTAATTCCTATGTAATATTTATGTCACTCGTAATATTTAAGTCCCATGTAATATTTAAGTCGCATGTAATTTTAATTCCCATGTAATATTTAAGTCCAGATTAATATTTAAGTTTCATGTAATATTTAATCTTACATGGGAAATATTACAAGAGAATTAAATATTAATTCTCTTGTAATATTTCCCATGTAAGATTTAAGACCAGTGTAATATTTAGGTCCCATGTAATATTTAACGCCCATGTAATATTAAAGTCACTGTAACACACATGTAATATTTAATTCCAATGTAATAATTAGGTCCCATGTAATACTTAAGTCCCATGTAATATTATTCCCATGTAATATTTCAGTCGCATGTAATATTTAACTCCCACGTAATATTTAAGTCCCATGTAATATTTGAATCCCATGTAATATTATTTCCTATGTAATATTTAGGCCCCGTGTAATATTTAAGTCCCATGTAATATTTAAGTTTCACGTAATATTTAAGTCCGATGTAAATTCCCATGTAATATTAATTGCCATGTAATATTGAATTCCCATGTATGTGTTTAATTCCCATGTAATAATTAAGTCCCATGTAATATATATGTCACCCGTAATACATAAGTCCCGTGTAATATTTAAGTCCCATGTAATATTTAATTCCCATGTAATATTTAAGTCACTTGTAATATTTAAGTCCCATGTAATATTTAAGTCCCATGTAATATTTAATTCCCATGTAATGTTTAATTCCCATGTAATAATTAAGTCCCACGTAATATTAATGTCACCCGTAATACTCAAGTCCCATGTAATATTATTCCCATGTAATATTTAAGTCGCATGTAATATTTAATTCCCATGTAATGTTTAAGTCCAGTGTAATATTTAAGTTTCATGTAATATTTAAGTCCCATTTTATTAATTCCTATGTAATATTTATGTCACTCGTAATATTTAAGTCCCATGTAATATTTAAGTCGCATGTAATTTTAATTCCCATGTAATATTTAAGTCCAGATTAATATTTAAGTTTCATGTAATATTTAAGTCCCATTTTATTAATTCCCATGTAATATTTATTGCACTCGTAATATTTAAGTCCCATGTAATATTTAATTCTCATGTAATAATTAGGTCCCATGTAATATTATTCCCATGTAATATTTAAGTCGCATGTTATATTTAATTCCCATGTAAGATTTAAGACCAGTGTAATATTTAGGTCCCATGTAATATTTAAGGCCCATGTAATATTAAAGTCACTCGTAATATTTTAGTGCCATGTAATATTTAATTCCAATGTAATAATTAGGTCCCATGTAACACTTAAGAGTCATGTAATATTATTCCCATGTAATATTTAAGTCGCATGTAATATTTAATTCCCATGTAATATTTAAGTCCAGTGTAATATTTAAGTTTCATGTAATATTTAAGTCCCATTTTATAAATTCCCATGTAATATTTATGTCACTCGTAATATTTAAGTCCCATGTAAGATTTAAGACCAGTGTAATATTTAGGTCCCATGTAATATTTAACGCCCATGTAATATTAAAGTCACTGTAACACACATGTAATATTTAATTCCAATGTAATAATTAGGTTCCATGTAATACTTAAGTCCCATGTAATATTATTCCCATGTAATATTTCAGTCGCATGTAATATTTAACTCCCACGTAATATTTAAGTCCCATGTAATATTTGAATCCCATGTAATATTATTTCCTATGTAATATTTAGGTCCCGTGTAATATTTAAGTCCCATGTAATATTTAAGTTTCACGTAATATTTAAGTCCGATGTAAATTCCCATGTAATATTAATTGCCATGTAATATTGAATTCCCATGTATGTGTTTAATTCCCATGTAATAATTAAGTCCCATGTAATATTTATGTCACCCGTAATACATAAGTCCCGTGTAATATTTAAGTCCCATGTAATATTTAATTCCCATGTAATATTTAAGTCACTTGTAACATTTATATCCCATGTAATATTTAAGTCCCATGTAATATTTAATTCCCATGTAATGTTTAATTCCCATGTAATAATTAAGTCCCACGTAATATTAATGTCACCCGTAATACTCAAGTCCCATGTAATATTATTCCCATGTAATATTTATTTCGCATGTAATATTTAATTCCCATGTAATATTTAAGTCCAGTGTAATATTTAAGTTTCATGTAATATTTAAGTCCCATTTTATTAATTCCTATGTAATATTTATGTCACTCGTAATATTTAAGTCCCATGTAATATTTAAGTCGCATGTAATTTTAATTCCCATGTAATATTTAAGTCCAGATTAATATTTAAGTTTCATGTAATATTTAAGTCCCATTTTATTAATTCCCATGTAATATTTATTGCACTCGTAATATTTAAGTCCCATGTAATATTTAATTCTCATGTAATAATTAGGTCCCATGTAATATTATTCCCATGTAATATTTAAGTCGCATGTTATATTTAATTCCCATGTAAGATTTAAGACCAGTGTAATATTTAGGTCCCATGTAATATTTAAGGCCCATGTAATATTAAAGTCACTCGTAATATTTTAGTGCCATGTAATATTTAATTCCAATGTAATAATTAGGTCCCAAGTAACACTTAAGAGTCATGTAATATTATTCCCATGTAATATTTAAGTCGCATGTAATATTTAATTCCCATGTAATATTTAAGTCCAGTGTAATATTTAAGTTTCATGTAATATTTAAGTCCCATTTTATTAATTCCCATGTAATATTTATGTCACTCGTAATATTTAAGTCCCATGTAATATTTAATTCTCTTGTAATATTTCCCATGTAAGATTTAAGACCAGTGTAATATTTAGGTCCCATGTAATATTTAACGCCCATGTAATATTAAAGTCACTGTAACACACATGTAATATTTAATTCCAATGTAATAATTAGGTCCCATGTAATACTTAAGTCCCATGTAATATTTCAGTCGCATGTAATATTTAACTCCCACGTAATATTTAAGTCCCATGTAATATTTGAATCCCATGTAATATTACTTCCTATGTAATATTTAGGCCCCGTGTAATATTTAAGTCCCATGTAATATTTAAGTTTCACGTAATATTTAAGTCCGATGTAAATTCCCATGTAATATTAATTGCCATGTAATATTGAATTCCCATGTATGTGTTTAATTCCCATGTAATAATTAAGTCCCATGTAATATTTATGTCACCCGTAATACATAAGTCCCGTGTAATATTTAAGTCCCATGTAATATTTAATTCCCATGTAATATTTAAGTCACTTGTAATATTTAAGTCCCATGTAATATTTAAGTCCCATGTAATATTTAATTCCCATGTAATGTTTAATTCCCATGTAATAATTAAGTCCCACGTAATATTAATGTCACCCGTAATACATAAGTCCCGTGTAATATTTAAGTCCCATGTATTATTTAATTTCCATGTAATATTTAAGTCACTCGTAATATTTAAGTCCCATGTAATATTTAATTCCCATGTAATATTTAAGTCACTTGTAATATTTAAGTCCCATGTAATATTTAAGTCCCATGTAATATTTAATTCCCATGTAATGTTTAATTCCCATGTAATAATTAAGTCCCATGTAATATTAATTTCACCCGTAATACATAAGTCCCGTGTAATATTTAAGTCCCATGTATTATTTAATTCCCATGTAATATTTAAGTCACTCGTAATATTTAAGTCCAGTGTAATATTTAAGTCCCATGTAATATTTATATTACTCGTATTATTTAAGTCCCATGTAATATTTAATTCCCATGTAATATTTAAGTCCAGTGAATTATTTAAGTTTCATGTAATATTTAAGTCCCATTTTATTAATTCCCATGTAATATTTATTGCACTCGTAATATTTAAGTCCCATGTAATATTTAATTCTCATGTAATAATTAGGTCCCATGTAATATTTAAGTCGCATGTTATATTTAATTCCCATGTAAGATTTAAGACCAGTGTAATATTTAGGTCCCATTTAATATTTAAGGCCCATGTAATATTAAAGTCACTCGTAATATTTTAGTGCCATGTAATATTTAATTCCAATGTAATAATTAGGTCCCATGTAATACTTAAGAGTCATGTAATATTATTCCCATGTAATAATTAAGTCCCATGTAATATTAATGTCACCCGTAATACATAAGTCCCGTGTAATATTTAAGTCCCATGTAATATTTAATTCCCATGTAATATTTAAGTCACTCGTAATATTTAAGTCCAGTGTAATATTTAAGTCCCATGTAATATTACTCCCTTGTAATATTTAAGTCGCATGTAATATTTAATTCCCATGTAAGATTTAAGACCAGTGTAATATTTAGGTCCCATGTATTAGTAAAGGCCCATGTCATAATAAAGTCACTAGTAATATGTTAGTCCGATGTAATATTTAATCCCAATGTAATAATTAGATCCCATGTAATACTTAAGTCCCATGTAATATTATTCCCACGTAATATTTAAGTCCCATGTAATATTTGAATCCCATGTTATATTAATTCCTATGTAATATTTAGGCCCCGTGTAATATTTAAGTCCCGTGTAATATTTAAGTCCCATGTAATATATAATTCCCATGTAATATTTAATTCCCATGTAAGATTAAGACCAGTGTAATATTTAGGTCCCATGTAATATTTAAGTCCCATGTAATATATAATTCCCATGTAATATTTAAGTCCCACGTAATATTTAAGTCCCATGTAAAATTTAAATCCCATGTAATATTTAATTCTCATGTAATATTTAAGTTCAGTGCAATATTTAGGTCCCGTGTAATATTAAGTTCCATGTAATATTTATGTCACTCGTAATATTTAAGTCCCATGTAATATTTAAGTCCCATGTAATATTTAAGCACTCGTAATATTTAAGTCCCATGTAGTATTTAAGTCCCATGTAATATTTAAGTCTCACGTAATATTTCAGTACCATGTAATATATAAGTCCCATGTAATATTTAAGCCCCATGTAATATTTATGTCACTTGTAATATTTAAGTACCATGTAATATTTAATTTCCATGTAATATTTAATTCCCATGTAATAAATAAGTCACTCGTAATATTTAAGTCCAATGTAATATTTAAGTCCCATGTTATATTTAAGTTCCATGTAATATTTAATTCCCATGTAATATATAAGTCACATGTAGTATACATATAATTCTCATGTAATATTTAAGTCCATGTAATATTTAAGTCCAGCGGAATATTAAATTCCCATGTAATATTTAAGTCCCATGTAATATTTATGTCTCACGTAATATTTAAGTCCCATGTAATATTTAAATCCCGTGTAATATTTATGTCCCATGTAATATTTAAGCCTCACGTAATATTTAATTCCCACGTAATATTTAAGTCCCTTGTAACATTTAAGTCCCATGTAACATTTAAGTCCCATGTAACATTTAAGTCCCTTGTAACATTTAAGTCCCATGTAACATTTAAGTTCCATGTAATAGGGGGCGAGCCTATTGCCATCGCCGGCCGTGTGTCAGTCTCGTCCAGGTTCTACCCGCGATGGTAACAATGTCCAATCTCGCCGTCGGACGACCGACATCACCGACCATCCGACCGTCATCGGTCGGGTCAGCTAGTATAAAATCTTCAAGAAACATTTTACTAAGATATCGTACGATTTCTTTTATTTTCAGCGGCTACCATAATCATTATTAACATCGCATGGACGTCCTGTTTCGTGTAATATTAAGGCCTGAAACTGCGTTAAGCGGGCGCCCGCGACGGGCAACCGTCGCGTGTCTATGCGCGTGGACACGCGGGTGGGCTCCGTTGGAACGCGACGGTCCCTGTAGTGGGTACCCGTCGCGGAGACCGGATTATTTTATTTACGCAGTGTCGCTAGTTCAATTTTAACCCCGTTTTTTAGCACCGTTGCGTGGGTGCGGGGCGCGCCTCCCCGTGACGGACGCCGCGGACCCGCGCGGGTCCCCGCGACGGAGCACTTTTGTATGAAACCGCGCGGGCGCCCGCTTAACGCAGTTTCAGGCCTTATAAGCTGTGTTTTGGAACGCCTCAAGTTTCTTAGTATAAACAAGTGTGTACATACCGAGTTATTTTGTATAGATACTGTAGCACATACATCATCGTCGGAATCAATCATTAGAATCACACTCTTTGGAATTGTGTAGTTGAACCTGCAACAAAACAAAATAGTAGCTTCATATTTTCTGACTGAGCGACTTCTTGACAATTCAAAAGTGCCTGTTAATGATTTAATTAAAATAAATGCTTTCGAGTTTGAGTTTGAAATATTCTTAAAGCAAAAGAAACTTATTATTACAAGATGGATGGAGTGCGTGAAAGATAATATGGCTAGAAAGGGGTGACTACCGAGTCCGAGATGACGACTAATAGAGAAGTAAGGAAGAAAACAGGCAGGGCACATTGCTCGCAGAACACATGGCCGATGGGGCCGAAAGGTTCTGGAGTGGCGACCGCGAACCGGAAGACGTAGCGTCGGAAGGCCTCCCACAAGGTGGTCCGACGACCTTGTGAAGGCCGCAGGAACCCGTTGGATGCGAGAAGCACAGAACCGGTCGAAGTGGAGGTGTTTGGGGGAGGACTATGTCCAGCAGTGGACATCTTTCGGCTGAAATGATGATGATTATGATTGAAGAAAAAGACAAAAAAAAAGAAAAGATGAACAAAATCAAAAGTCGTTTATTAAAATTAAACTGAGAATCAGCACTATTCGAACGTCAAAATTACAAAAGACAGTCCCCCAAAACGCCCGCCCTTCACCACTTTCTAGTGCTTTCGCTGGGGAGAAGTGACGCAACAAACTCCCCAGCAGCACAGCTGTCTGTTCAGTTAGAAAAACATGCTTCTATAATTAACATTAGGTACGAGACGAACATTCAATTATATTAGTATTGAGGTATGAGAAACAGGGTGTAAAGTTCACTCATACTCTATTGAAAAGGGAGGATCCTCCGACCAGACGGGCGTCATGTCTGGTGGGCAACTGCCCGATGATTCATGTCGGGCCGTTGTATACTATATGCTAGTTGCGTGGTAAACTCTGCTTGCGAGATGCAGGATTTTGCGTGACGTCAGCATTTGCGAGACGCTTAGTTCGCATGTGGCGTTGTAAAGTCTATAGGTTTCAAATTGATGTCTTAACAAATATCAACTTTGTTTTAATGTTAATTAAGTTGATTTCAGAGTGACTAGCACTATTGAAAAAGTTATAAAAATGTTTGAAGTTGTAGCGTAAACTGCACTTCATTGTGTAGGAATTAAAGTTACTTTTCCATAAACTCATATTGTAGCAAACCTTATTTAAACCACCAACGCCACCTATCATATAAGAGAGACGCTACAACATGCCGCTACTCGACGCTAGATGACGCTGTCGCGTTACGTCACTTTTCTGAATTGCGGTGTTAAGAGTCTCCGAGGGTTAATGACCTCCGCTAGTATATTTTATTTTTTCGAGAAAACTGAACTAGTGGTGCATCCGTGAGTTACGTCTAGTCTACGTCCTACTTGGAATAATTACACGGGACTCCGCTATTAAGTTAGCCTAAACCCTACACTTATTGTCATTTTGAGGGTTCCGTAGCCAAATGGCAAAAACGGAACACTTATAGATTCGTCATGTCTGTCTGTCTGTCTGTCCGTCTGTCTGTCTGTCTGTATGTCCGTCCGTATGTCACAGCCACTTTTCTCCGAAACTATAAGAACTATACTGTTGAAACTTGGTAAGTAGATGTATTCTGTGAACCGCATTAAGATTTTCACACAAAAATAGAAAAAAAACAATAAATTTTAGGGTTCCCCATACTTAAAACCGAAACTCAAAAATTATTTTTTCATCAAACCCATACGTGTGGGGTATCTATGGGTAGGTCTTCAAAAATGATATTGAGGTTTCTAATATCATTTTTTTCTAAACTGTATAGTTTGCGCGAGAGACACTTCCAAAGTGGTAAAATGTGTGTCCCCTCCCATGTAACTTCTAAAATAAGAGAATGATAAAACTAAAAAAAATATATGATGTACATTACCATGTAAACTACCACCGAAAATTGGTTTGAACGAGATCTAGTAAGTAGTTTTTTTTAATACGTCATAAATCGTAAACCGCAATTTACCATTCATTCAATCAACTCAAAAATAAAAAAGAACATTTAATTTCATAAACATAAACCTTATGCACGGATGTTACGGAACCCTCGGTGCGCGAGTCCGACTCGCTCTTGCCCGGTTTTTTTTTGTTTAGAGAACACCTTATCGATATCCGTGCCTTATCCTCTCCTTCGTCCCTTCTGGGAAAAGGTTGCGTGGATTCGTCCTATATTCTGTACTTACTGTACTGTAACTTGGCAAGAGATTTTCGTAGTGGGGGAAGTTCGCGCATATAAAAATGTATGAAATTGTGCGTGCGCAAACTTCCCCCACTACAAAAACTCTTGCCAAGTTACGTGCCGGCAACTATACGTTGTGTAATAGTAAATCCTCGCCTTCACACCTGGACTTCTTTGTGCCGGAAACGGTGACAACATCCTCTACAGGATTTGTTTAAATTTTTCGCAAATAAATCACGAATACAGATTACGCGACCTGAGAATCCAACTCATTCAGTCCTTTTTTGGTTGTTATGGAATTTGAATCTTGTCGTGTATGAAATTGAGTTTGTTTTCAAAACTTGAGAAATGGGGTTTCTCAAGTTTCACAAGGAGAAAGAAGGTTTCACGTATAACGGAGCTAGTGTGTAAAAGTACTTACCGGTGCCTCGTCTCAATAGGACCTGTTTTGCTGATGTTCCACGGATGCTGGTCGAAAGAGAAGAAGAAATACTTTGGCGAACTCGGCGTCACGTTTAACGGAATCTCCTGAAAAGGAAGAACGACTTTAAACCATTGGCATAAGGTTTAAATTGCAATGAACGACGCGGGTCTGAATAACATGAACTTTACTAAAGTTGTGTGACTTTAAGGTCATTGACATATGGTTTGAATTGCATTAATTGACGCGTCTTCTTGAAAGTTAGTTTACAACCCGCAGGGGTTAACTCGAGACTTCGCTCGGATTACGTAATAAGCGCGCGGTACTGAGGCGTCGAAGCGAGAGCGGTAAAAAAAGCACGGGGGTCGGGGCGCTGGGTCTTAAATTAAAGCCTCGTATCCACTAGGCAACATTTGGCGCGCGACATGTTGCACAACATGTCGCTCAACATGTTGAAAGTTAGCGCGGAACTTTTGTTTAGCAACGTTGTCTGTCTACGCATGATCAGTCGTCGACAACATTGCTGCCAGAGGAACTAGTGTTGATTTCAGCAGCGATGGTTATAATTTTATCGAAAAATGCATCAAAAAGACACAAAGAAAATGTATTCAGTGATCTCCGTGTGGTTGATGGATCTTTTACGAATTTTACCCGAATGAGCACTCGTTCGTTACACCACACAACATTTCTGCGCGTCACGTCTCCACTCAACAACATTTGATGTTCAACTGCATGCTGAAATAAACAACAAGCCGCGAGTCATATTGCGCGCCAGCTGGCAACGTCGCGCGCTGTTGTGCAACGGTGCCGAACATGTTGAGCGTCACGTGTTGCGCGTCAATTGTTGCCTAGTGGATACGAGGCTTAACTCTTGAAGGAGTGCGTCCGGGGAAGCACTACCTCCACACCTATTGCTTGAAGAGTATGGATGCCGGTGTAAATACAGGCACATGACACATTTCAGCTTGATGGCAAATGATCTTTATTACGATTAAACAAACATCAACTTTACTCCTATGTAAAGTAAGTTGATTTCAGAATGACTAGCACTGTTGAAAAGGTCATAGTTTTAAAGTTGCACTAAAACTAAAGGGCTTTGAAGATCCTTGGCATACCTAATGTCGCGCCATTTTGAAAATCTCGGCCTCGCATGAGACCTATATAAATCGATCAGCTGACATCAATGCAAACAGAAAACATAATGCCATCAAAAACAAAACTTGTAAAAAAAAACAAGTCTCGCAACTCGGTTCTTCTACCATAAAAAGTTGTGAGATCCATGTAATACCAAGTCGGTTAATTTATTCAGTCCCTACTTAAGGGACCTTCTGTCTTAAGTTATTACGTAATTAGCTAACCTAACGACATCTTGTAGTGACCATATCAATATTAAAAATCTTTTATGTTTAAAATACATAGATTGACTTGGCCATCGCATGAAAACACAATGTATCTCACAGTGCGAGTGCGAAAATTCAGGTCTCTAGTTTTATCCACAACGAAGTTATAGGGTGTCGAAAATGGCCTGAACTGCTTCGAGAAAAGGATGGTACGGCCGTGCCCCTTTTTGCTCGACTTGGTGGGATAAGATATGTCAGATAAGACCAAACCCCGTAGTGTCACGTTTCCGAGATATTAACGTTTAAAGCTGATCACGTGACTCAATCATCAACTTTGAAGACATAAGCTTGGCCGCCATTTTCAAAATGGCGCGAAAGTAAGTATGCCAGTCTTCATAAAAAAACCTTCAAACCCCAAACCACAACCCAAGCCAACCATTTTTTTTTAGCAACACGTACGCGCCGTCCGGCACGGGCCTGGTCCTGATCAGACGGTGAGCTACCCATTACTCTCCGTCCGCAGGCCTACGCCTACGGTGGCTGGGAGTCGTCACGCGGCTCTCGACGCCCGGAGCGTCTCTCGCGGCGGCTAGGACGGGAGGGTCTCTCCCTCAACCATCCCGCTACCTCCTTCGCTAGCATGACTGCTTCGCAGGCGGGAGGAAACGCCCGGGTGTCACCATTGCCAGGATCGCCCAGAGGACACGGTGGAGCACCCAACCCAACCCTTCATTAAGGTTACTTTAACCTTACCTTATTAACGTCGACATAGAAGTCTGTGACGCGCCTCAACTTAATGTCAACTGACACGTTTTTAGGATTAGACGTTGTTATTTGTATCATCGGACGGTTGTCTGATTTTATATCTGCAACAAAAAGGTTTGTACAGTCAAGTACATATTTAGTCCGCCAGACCGTATTTCGGCCACGGCGGCCAACCTCAACTAGACTTCAGCGCGGGAGATGTTGTAGTGCTCTTCGCTCACTCTCATAGTCCGATGGGACGGCAGGCCGACACGACCGGAGAGATATCAGGCGCAGGACCAACGGCTTGACGTGCTTTCCGAGGCACGGAGGTATCACACCGCCGACTCCCAAACTCCGGGCTGTCACTAAGAAATCCCTAATGGAAAGACTGCCAGCCAGTCAAGTAAATATATTGATTATCACATTGAAATACTACGTAAATTTTCCGTGCTATTCCCGTGTAATGCGACTGATAAAGTATGACACTTGTGATTTGAAAATACTATCGATTTCAGTTAGTAGTCAATTTGCTAAACGTTTCCCTGATGCTACGCGACATTGTCGCGATAAAGCGAACTCGCCCTGTCTCTGTTGTACAGCGAGACGTCGAGTGGTGTGCGAGAGAGAGCGCACGAAGTGTAATTCGCGTCATCGCGACAATGTAGAGGTAGTATAACAGCGAGACGTCGAGCGGTGTGACACATAGATTTTAAGAAAAAGTTACATACCATTTGTGGATACGGTATCTTATCTAATATTATAAAGAGAAAGATCAGATTTTTTGTATGTTTGTTTGTTAAGATTTCACGCTAAAACGGCTGAATGGATTTGGACAAAATTAGACACATGGGTAGACCATGATCTGAATTAGGACATAGACTATTTTTGTCCCGAAATTCCCATAGGATCGAGACTTATGCGCATGAAACCGAGGGCGCAGCTAGTTTAGTATAGTTTACACACATGTGACAGTTTTTGCCTTAAACTCCATGTGCCTTCTTTACGTCCGCGTACTGTAATGAAGAATACACGAGAAAAACAATGTAAAAGTACTGACCTGGTCCAGCGTCATGTGGGCACAGCGTCCGCGCCATATCCGAGAAGAGAAGCGCGCCTGTTTGTGTCTGCACGAGCAGTGGTATCTCCCACGACGATACACCTTGGAAAAGTAAGTAAAGTAAGTATGACCGGCTTAATATTAATAATAATGGTGTCGATTCTGTTGTTCACAAACTAAACTTTTAAGTTCATGCATCCTTTTCTTTCTATTTCATTACGAAAAGGACAGAACACAAAATATTAGGTTAGTCCTGTCAAATTAGTCAGCGCCAAAGACATTAAAGTATTTACAATAGACGGGACATTGCGAACAAAACAGTGTTCCGATACTTGTCACCTAGGAGTAACAAGTCTCTCAGTCTAGTATGGTACGTCTGCGCGTCAAGTCGCATTGACGCATTCGTGTCCAACAAAAGAAAAATATTTTATATGGAAATATGCCGAGTTGCGCATTACGTTACTGCAAGTCTCGTTATGGTAAAACAACTGGACCTAACTTCAGTTTATTTTCGTATGTATTATCTATATTTACTCAGTAATTAGAATTAAATAATTTTCATAAATAGATCTAGAAAATTTGTTTATTTTGTATTAAACGCCATCTATTGCTGAGTAACTTTACTATAGTTGGGTAAAATGACAGCTTAAGTGTTACCACTTTTTAACGAAATTAATATAGTGGTGTGACAAAATAATCGATTCATTCAAGTAACATTCAGTTTAAAATCGATCCATGTTTAATTGATTTTATAAAAGAGGGTAATAATATTAGAAGAATTAAAAACTAAGCTTGATGTGCTGGTGTCTGTACAGACACTTTTATACGTCAATCATATTTTAAAAACTAGATGAGGTCGGCGTTTCCTATCTGACTAATCAGAGAAGAAAGGCCAAAACAAACTCAAGAGGTCAAAATATAATCTTGGTCAGATCATGTCAAGACTATACTGAAATGGTCTTTTGAAGAATTAACCATACCACACAGCACAGACCATAATAACGATAATTTAGTAATTTGTATGAAAAAAGAATTTAATAAATATATCATTTGTAAACATTGAAACTATGTATACACGCCAGCACATCAAGTTAGTACAAGCTGTCAAATTTATTTAATAGATTTTCAACTTTATGGCTATGGCAGTTTCGGGTAGCTTGATGTGCTGGCGTCTGTACTAATAATTTTATTGCTTTCCTAATTTTTTGGCACTTTTTTCAATTTATTCAAATGCGAAAAAATTGTCTTACTAACTTTTTTCAATATTATCGATACCTTTGAATCTATATGATAAAATCCCTACCACAGGTTTTATAGTTTGTACTTAGTGTCACCTTGCATTGCCAGACCTACGGATTTATCCATAGATCTACGGACTTTGGACCTCGCCTCGGATATACGTATATCGATATAAGATTAACAAATATTTGCAAACAAAAGTGTAAAAAAATAATTTTGCTAAAAACGAAACGCAACCGACAATTGCAAAAAAGGTCTACTATACACAAAAAGCAATATAAAACACAAATGCATAATAATTCGGCAGCAAAGCAGGCACATTTAGTAAATAACTACTTACTTAAAAACACACACTGAAACTGATATCTTGTCATAGACGGTGACACGGACAATGAATAGTAGCGAATAAAATTGTACTTAGAATGTTTTTTCTGCCTGAGTAAATTTTTGCCTAATTTGTTTAGTTTTCAATATTTATCTAACTGATTTGATTTATATTAGATTATTCAGGCACCACCGATCCGATTTTCAATCCATCGATTGAAAATCGTATCTGGCAACACTGGCTACACTAGCCATCTACCGGGCGATAGCTGAACCTAATTGAATAAATTGCCGCTCTAATTATGCTATATCTTACCAGATGGCGGCACTGAGACATGGGATCACAGTTTTTCTAAGACATTTCTTTGCATGGCCCCTCTATTGTACCTATTAACCTATCTTAAATCTCTTTGGTCAGCGCCTCACGTAAATTGACGTATTTTTAATAGCCAATTATTTTAATCTCGTCTAAAGTTGACTATGGAATATCTTAATTTGGCAGGACTAAACTAATATTTATCTTCTGTCCTTTTCTTAATGTAATAGAAAGAAAAAGATGCATGAACTTTTTAGTTCAGTTTGTGAACAACAGAATCGGCGCCATTGCGTCCCGGCGGCGATCTGCAGTGGCATAAACCTGCGGAAAGCTCTCTATAGATTGCGTACCGAAATAGGTCGCTGCAGACACAATTTGTCGAAGTGGGGGATTAGTGACCCGTCCAAGACCCAGTGCGAGTGCGGTGCCTCTAATCAGACCATGTCCAACTTGCTGGAGTGCCCCAAGTGCCCGTCCACGGTCCACCTGTACCATGGATGACTTAATGAATGGCACTGATGCCGCAACCAACGTGGCTCCCTACTGGGCTCAAACAATATAAAATATCGAAGAAGTGTACCATCGACACGAAAAGAAGAAGAGGAATATTGGTATTATTAATAAGCAATGAAATCAGGTGTTGCTAACACAGATATAGATACACCTAGATAACGCAAGAGCAAGTACTTCGCGTGCCAAAAATCGCACCAGCTTACGTACAAAAATCGTAAGCCGCGCTCAGTCCTGTGTACTGTTGGCTGGGTGAGCGTGAGCGCTGGGCTAGGCCCCAGGGGTGGGGCGAGACGGGTGCCGCACGCGGCAGCGTCTTTGAACTGATTTGATTTTTCCATTACTAAATAGTGCTTGTGACGTCATAGCCGTACACGTCGTTATAATAAAAATATGTATTCGTATGGGCCTGCGTCGCCTGAAATAAATGAATAAATAGTAGGTAGTCAAAAATGGCACTGTAGGTTTTCATACAGATCGTGAATTCGTGATACTTGCGTGTGCTTGCGTTATTTAGGCCTATCTCTGTGGTTGCTATGCGAAAATCCATGACAGGAAAATGTCAGATTTTGCGGAATTTAAACTAAATATTTTTGCAAGACATCTGTCGACAGTCGGCTTCCAGTCTAGCCAGCAATCAGCACCAGTAGTTGGTGCTGGCTAGACTGGAAGCCGACTCCTGCATAGTTGGGACAAGGCTAGGCAGATGATCAGTGAGTACGGACGGCAATGAACGCGAAGATAGAAATATGTCGTAAGAAAAATATAAAGAATAAATAGTAATGTTTTGAATTGATTTGTTATTGAGTAATTTAATGCATCGAAGGGTTAAGGACAATGTACAGAAATCGCGCAAAACTACGATAAGACAGCTATAATAATTATACGTGTAATTGATTGCATATCCATACTATCCATACTAATATTAGTATATAAATGCGAAAGTGTGTGTCTGTCTGTTATCTCTTCACGCTTAAACCGCTGAACCTATTTAGATGAAATTTAGTATTGAGATAGTCTGAGTCCCGGGAAAGGACATAGGATAGTTTTTATCCCGATATTCCCCCGGGGCCGACACTTATGCGGGTGAAACCGCGGGGCGCAGCTAGTTATATTATAGAACTAAGTTATAATGATGTAAGTCTTATTAACTTTAAATACCTCCACAACTTCTGCGGTGCTATTCTGTAAAAATCTCACCGTGAAAACTTAGATGACGTGAGCTGTCAATAGTGTCAATTCCTAGCAAAAACAAACTCACTTCACCTAAGTTTTCACGGTGAGATTTTTACAGAATCGACCGGCTGTACGTGCATGAAACCATAAGCACATTTTTTTTTGTCACTTGATTACATTTTGATTAGATTAAAACAGAAGACGATCTAGGAGGGGATCGAGGCGGGGGAGGTGGAGGGGGGGTTCAGGGGATCAGAACGGAGTAATTCGTTTATTTTACGTGTTACTGCGTTGTGTTTTGTTTAATATTTTTTTTTGTCTTGTGTATTAATTTTTTTTAAATTGTTTTTAGGGTTCTGTACCCAAAGGGTAAAAACGGGACCCTATTACTAAGACTTCGCTGTCCTTCCCTCCGTCTGTCTGTCACCAGGCTGTATCTCAAGAACCGCGATAGCTAGACAGTTGAAATTTTGTCGACGTGTTTTTGCGTGTTTTTTTCGGTGTTTTTGCCTTGTGGTACGGAACCCTTCGTGTACGAGTCCGACTCGCACTTGGCCAGTTTTTTAAGTTTTTGAGTCACTTTTAGTTTGTAATTTGCTCTGTACAACGTCGTCCTGGGATTCAATTCTGTAATGTTGTGCATGTAATCTAAATAGATAAGAAATAAGGATGCTTTGCGTGCGTTACATAGCACGTTGCCGTGAAAGGTTATCTTTTTCACCAAAAAAAAAAGTGGCACTCCGGGAGTGCCGCAAGAAGTGAAAACTAGAACAATTACGTGTGTATTTTTTAAATCGTCTTAGAAACAAAACACGCGTGGTGGCAGTTACGATAACAGTTTCGCGAGTTCAATGGTTTTTTCCATCTCAAATATGCCCAACGGGCTAAAGTAGTTTTCACTTCAAAAACCACCATCAAAGTACATTCCAAGCCAGGGTAATTACACCATCAAAGTAATTTCTCAGGTCCTATCAGTATAAAGAACATTCGTGATTAAAGTTTCCGAGCATTAATTTTGTTGTGCTCAATGTTACGTATTTTGTTGTACTTATGTTTGTTTAGTTTGATGTAAATGCGTAGACAACGGCTATGTGATGGGTCTTGTTGGACCCTGTAGGTATAGTTGAGGGCTTGTTTAATAGATCAGATAGAACAGCACATTGGACGCTCTTAGCATACACTAAAATTTCTGTACTAACATGGGTTCTCCAGAAAACCTGTTGTGAAATTCTCGATTTTCCGAACGCTTTCGACTCTGTCAATCATTATATATCAGAAAATATTTTAAATCACAAGAGAATTAAAGAGAACAAGTCTTTTGGACTCTCCGAATTGTTATTGCAAGTAATAAGCTCAGAGAATTGACAAACAAACGATAGCAGAATTTTAAGAAAAGCTTAGCAGATGCTACGTGTTCCGCAGGGTTCAATTCTAGGTCTTGAACTGATATTTACGGTTCGCGGTGGCTAAAAATGTACCATCTTAGGGTACATTTTTAGCCAGAAATCGGATTTGTAGAATGTCGTGTCACTCATACCTGTGTGACAGTCTTTATTTAATGCTACGAGTACATTGTCGATATCTCACTGTACAACCAAAAGCGCGCGAAGTGTAGTTTGCATTATCGCGATAATGTAGCCGTAGCAGAATCGTCATATTAAGGGCCGGGTACTGTAGTACTTACCCTTCTGTTGCGTGGCGGTCACGAAGATGGGGTTGTCAATGGTAAGAGTCTCGTTGGTGGAGACGTGCACGCGGGTGGGGTACCCGTGCCATAGCTTGGATTCCTGTCACGATCAAGTTGTTGATGTATTTTCTTTATTACTTTTTTAGAATTTGTTCTTCAGACTGTTATGTGACATGCAAATATGTAAAACCATAGATATCAGTTTTGAAAGTATAAATGAACACAAGTCAGAAATAGGATATGGCCAACCGCATACCGGCAACAACATAACATTCGAACTACGACAAAGGTTACATGCTCTGTGACTACAACAACCGCCCTCGCTGCTACGAAAAAAGGCGCTGACAAAGTGAGATAAGTAGTTACCATAGACTTGCAGTTGACTATACCATTAAACATATATTTTTGAGAAGATAGTCTCCCTATTTTCAAAAAGAGAATGTGGCGATTTAAAAAAAGAAATAACCATAAGGCATTAAATACATTTGTAACTATGTATTTAATTTAACAATGACGCCAGCACATCAACCTACTACAATCTGTCTTTCTTTGATAGGTTTTCAACTTTATCGCTAAAGCATTAGGTTCAAGGTTGATTGGAAAAATTTGTCAGTTTCGGGTAGCTTGATGTGCGGGTCTGTACAAAGATGAGTGCATACCTCAATAAATTCCATGATCTGTTCCGTAGTATCATTGACAACGACATTGATTCTTGTGTCATATTTGTAGCTGAAATATAACATACACTGTTGTAGAAAATTAAAAAGACTAATGGAATCATCATCATCATCATCATCTGCCTAGCCTTTTCCCAACTATGTTGGGGGCGGCTTCCAGTCTAACCGGATGCAGCTATTTTACAAATATTTATACAAATATTTTACATGGAGCGACTGCCTATCTGATCTCCACAACCCAGTCACTGGGTAATACGATACCCCTTGGTAAGACTGGTTGTTAGACTTTTGGGCTTCTGACGATCCGTAACGACTGTCAAAGATCCACGAAATACAGCCGGGACCACGTGCTTTCCGAGGCACGGAGGGGTCTCGGTATGTAAAGATGGTCACCCATCCACAGACCAACCGCGGCAAGCGTAGCAGAATAAAAGACTAATGGAAATTATGATTATAAAATATAGGATAGAAAATGTTGTTAATTACTTTACCTAGTTAGTTGGCTAAGATTTTATGGCTATTAATGTTTTGGTGAAAGTAAAAATAGACTATTATATAACTGTTGGGACTGGTCACCTCTTAGCTGCCATGGGCTTATTTTTGGATTGTTTTTTTTTTCTATTTGCTGTACTCTGGACGCTTTTAACGTGTACGTCTTTTTAGGGTTCCGTACCCAAAGGGTAAAAACGGGACCCTATTACTAAGACTTCGCTGTCTGTCCGTCTGTCCGTCTGTCTGTCTGTCCGTCACCAGGCTGTATCTCAAGAACCGAGATAGCTAGACAGTTGAAATTTTCACACATGATGTATTTCTGTTGCCGCTATAACAACAAATACTAAAAACAAAATAAAATAAATATTTAAGGGGGGCTCCCATACAACAAACGCGTGTTTTTTGCCCTTTTTTGCTCGATATCAAAAATGGCAACAGGTAGGCACTTAAAATATTCACAAAATACTCAGTTGTATTTTAACTTTAATAATAAATAATAAAATTAAAATAAAATAAATATTTAAGGGGGGCTCCCATACAACAAACATGTTTTTTTCGGCGTTTTTGCCTTGTGGTACGGAACCCTTCGTGTGCGAGTCCGACTCGCACTTGGCCAGTTTTTTACATTGTTCTCACATATATTTATAAATTCAACATTATTGATGTAACTAATATTTTAGTAACAATTATTAATTTTAATTGTTTTTTTGATTTTAACGATATAAATTTTTTGGGGAGGCCTTTGCCCAGCAGTGGGGCAGAATATGCTAACAAAAAAAAAGTAAAAAAGTGTCCATGGAGTTTCTTGCCCGTTCTTCTCCATAGCTACCTACTACAATTTGGTATGGGCAACTAGCTTCATATTTTCTGACTGACTCATTCCTTGACAATTCAAAAGTGCCTGTAAATGGTTTGTTTAATTGGAATAAATGCTTCGAGGTGAGTTTGAGTTTGGGTTTCTGATTTTAACCATTGGCGGAGAACCAAAATAACTGACATGCAATGCAATTTGCACTTTGTGTGACATTGAGTTTGTATTACCAAAACTTGATAAAATATAAGATTATGAATTTCAATTTAGCCATATTGTTTTCTCAGTCCTGTTGAGTCATATTATTGAAATAAAAGTAGCGATGACTGATAACAATTTATCAAATGACTCAATGTCAACATCATTTCAATGTCAACAACAATGTATACAGGAAAACTTTGAAATTCAAATAACATAAGGAAATGCTAGTATAACATTGAAAGGGGTAGTCAGGGCGCCTGACGCAGGTCCTCACCGGACACGGAAGTTTCGGGAGGTTCCTGCACATCATCATGTACGTTTGCCCCGCACGGCCCCCCAGAATTTGCGATTTAGGTGTGCACCAATGCAATGTACTCGCCTCTAGGAGTATATGTACCGGTTTCTTTTTCAATGTACCTCTGTACTTTTGAAGAAATATGCAAAAAAAGGGGGCCGGGCCAGCCAAACGTTTTCAGCACGGCCCCCGTGTAACTTGAAAAATATATAGCGTATTAAAAAGTTTCATAAACTCAAGGAATGTACTTTAATAGCACGTTCTATGTACCGTAACAGATATTGTGAATTCGTAATAACAAATAATATATAGATGTGGATAGGGGGCCGTGCTGAAAAAAAAGAAATAAGAAAATATCTAAAAAAGACAAAACAACCTTAGCCAAAAACTATTAAAAAGTAATTCATGTTTGGCAAGTAACATATGTACCGCATTGGTTTCTCATACAACATGCTAAATTAAAAAAATAAACGAATTTAAGTTTATTCAGCACGGCCCTCTATAGTTGCCAATATCTTTTTAAATATGACATGTTTGTTTACAAAATTCGACTTCCTGAATTATGTATAGGAGTACATTCGTTCCAAATAAATTGCGATTATGATGTATTAGTACTCTAAAAGATAAATTGGATCAAAAATATCCTAACATACAACTGATGGGGTGACCATGGTTCCATAAATTAGGTACATATATTATATACCTATATTAATGAAATTATGTGACTTGCTGAAAATAACAAAACACAGAGTTGACGTTTTCTTGCAAAGACATATTAATTACTTAAAAGGAGAGCTAAATATTGCAGCGAGTCAATTTCATGTAGAACCTAACACAGTAAAAAGAACAAATCGCAGGTCGAAAAAACGCACAAGTAAAAAACAACAAAAACCAAAACGACAATTTGTTCAAGATTCAATATTTAGCGATAAACCAACATTTGTAGAAAATTGGAGAGGTCAAGCAGACGAGGCTGTTGATGTAAAACCACATAACGTTATACAATTTATAAAAAATGGTAACATGGTCCAAAATTCATCTGTGGTTTTGATGCAATAATGTTTTTGATTGTAATTGGCTTAAAGTCGTTTTCTAATTTCAAAATGGAAATTGAGCCAAAAGACAATAAACTTCGGGACTATGTAAATCTCATGTTAAACGAAAAAGTTTACAAAGTCACGGTATATGAAATGAGAAATTACATTTGTCACGAATATTTTGACCGGCCATCGCATGTAAAGAAAATAACAGATTGTGAATTCAATGTTGCTAATTTGTTTGAACAAATGTTTGCCAACTTACTTTACAGTGCTCAGTTTAAAAAATCTTGCACAAAAGAAGAATGCCAATATTGTGTAAAAATGATAAGACCTTTTATACCTTTGAATATTAACGTAATCAACATGTTTGGCATTTTTGCATTAGAAGAGTCACTTGCTATCGAAACTATTTCTCAAAGGAGAAACCCGTTTCTGGGCCTAACCGTTACACGAATAAGATATGTACCAAAAAAATCGTCTATTTTGCTAAATTAACCCATTTAAATCTTAGCCTCATTTACAATGGCCAAGTGTAGAAAATAATTAGATTTCTATTTTTTTGTTTTAAACCACCTTTGTAAACTGTTACAACACTTATTTTGTTATACGTCACTAACTTCACAAATGCTGGTATTCTATCTATAGAGCGTACCCTAAGAATATGATCGATTTAGTGGAAATCGATTCTGATTCAAATAATAAAAAACTGGAAACTAATTGATATTTAACGTAATCGCCATTAAAAAACATTAAAAGAAATAAATAATCGATAAAATCGACTGCACCATGGATTGCACTAGTAAACGGCAAATGTCAATGTCAACGTCTGTCAACTGTCATGGTCGTAATGTCATGTCATTAATGTCATTCGCTTTTCGGTTTTTTGCGCAAGTCAATGTGTTGTTTTTCTGTATTTCTGGGGATTTATTTTTTCATAAGACCTCTAATCGAATACTGGACTCCGAAATTGATTGCATTCTGACTGACCCTCGCTGCACACACAGGTGGCAGGTTATATAACGGTGTAACCTGCCACCTGTGCTGACTTTTGCTGGAAAACCGGGATCTGATTGTTGCTCTTTTTGACGACTGGCACGACATCATGAACCTGTGCATTAATTGCGGAATAGCAACGGCCCACTGCCATACAATAGGAAGGCGAAGATTGGAAGATGAAAATGATTCTTTCAATTGTACAGGAATGGGTCGCGCGCGCCTCAAACGGTTAGTATCCGATATTTCTATATTGTAACATTTTTGTACAATTTATGTACTTAATTATTTAATGTAATCGAACTAAATAGTGTTATCGCATTTGTTCAGTTGTTTGTTGATAGTTGTACTTTATATAATGATACCAGAATGTGCAGATGCTTCATATTCGAAGACATGACTGTGACATCACTCCGGACTGAACCTGCATGGTTATTGGTTAATTATATTCCCTCTCAGAGAGGAGACCTGTGCCCCTGCAGTGGGAATGTAATAAGGCCGTTTATGTTTACCCAAATGTGCCACTCGGATGTTTATTGCTAAATGCTAATGCTAGACCTAATAGTCAAATGATAAATGTTTGCTTCAGGTAAATGAAAATGACTAATCTGACAAGCTTGCTGGAATCATGCCAATGTTGTATCTCTTGATGGAAATATACCAGAAGGGAGTGAACAGACACCTACAGGACACCAACGAGTGTGTATTCACTGTGGACATTCTTTTCTGAGAAGGGTTTGTTGCCATCAACTTAGGACTACTGGTACAGTGCAAGAACACAGAATACACGAAGTTATAAGAGGATGGATCCTACAACGCACGGTTAATATAATAGTTTTTTTCATGCTTTTTTAATAACATTTTTTTTAGTTTAGTTTTGATAACAAGGGCATTCTAAGGTTTTATTTGGAATGCTAAAACATTTAAGTGAATTAGAACAGTGTGATAATGGTTAAGCTAACTCAGGCTTACTAACCTACATCAGGATTTCTTTAGATCATTATTTTTCAAAGTGGGCAATAACACACCACACATCTCTGGTGTAAAGGCACCCTTTAATGTAGATATATTATTTTCAGGTGGGTGCTTCAAGTGTTGTCTGTCACTCTTGTTGGGTGCGAGCAATTAGAGCATCCCGTCATTTCCATGATCTACAGCAAGAGCTGTCAACATCGGACTCAAACTTAAGAGGAAGAATAAAGTCGAGGCATATTAGTAATAGGATGTATTTCGTTTATACATTAGTCGACAGCTCTCTAAGTGGAAGGGATGCTATAACCGAACCTGTATCGTTAGCAAAAGAACGGTTGGATGCTGTGCCCACACATCCAATGATGCGCGTTTTATATAAGTACCTAAAACCTCATCGTGATAGGCGGCAGGTGCTGCAGCACAGCACATGTGCGTTTCAAATTTACGCAGGAAACGAAAGTCTCAAAAATATCATTGTTGAACTAGGTACTAAAAATAACCTAAAAAGTGAACATTGTTGTCTGATTTTACCAATTTGGCCATTGCTGGGAGACGTGAAAATTGGGCTCGTGAAACCTTCCTAAATGCTCTAATTTATGGCCAAATTCCAGCCCTGTAACGCCAGGCCCAAGTTTCTATGGAGTTTGGGTTTCTCCTTTGTAAAAATGATTGCGATGGAACTGTCATTTCAAGCTATAAATTACAAAATATTATAACCTTTGATTTAAATGGAACAGACGCAAGGGTTTTGTGTAATATTCCGGTCACTATTAAATATTAAAAACCAAATTTATGAAGTCGTTGGTGCTATTGAATATGTAGGGAATTCAATGGGGAATCTGGGCCATTATAAGTGCCATACGCTTAGCCATGAGCAATGGCTATGTTACGATGATTTGGCCTTGAAAATTAACAACAGACACAACAACAAATCACTCATTGATCCTTACCTACATTACAATAATATTACTTATATTAATCACATTAGTTATTTAGAATAATCACAGGCAACTAATTTAACCTACGTGATCACAGTAGTGTTTCAAGCAACTGTAATAATTAGAATATTGTTATTATTTTTACATAATTATAAAACATCAAAGATCACTCGCTAAAACGTAAGTAAGGGTGTGTACGAATATTGAATCTACTGATCACGTAGATCACGTAGGTTAAATTAGTTGCCTGTGATTATTCTAAATAACTAATGTGATTAATGTAAGTAATATTATTGTAATGTAGGTAAGGTTCAATGAGTGATTTGTTGGAAACGTATCTGTGATTTTTTAAGCCTTTTAAGCTCTGTAGTGTTAGTGACACATAGTTTTTCTGCGATTATTCCATAGGTAAACGTAACTAATACTGTGAAATGTAACGAAACTGTAATTTTATTGTAATGTACCGTACATCAATCCGTGTGATTTATTGGAAATATATCTGTGATTTTTTTAAGCCTTTTGAGCTATTTAGTCTTAGCGACACTTGTTGTTTTGTCCGATTTGCGACCTACTTACTACTAATAAAGTTATCGTTAATACGAATACGATGCGAATACCATAATTTCACGTGAGAATGGTTAAAAAAGCTTCTGCATAAATTGAGTAAATCTTTAATTAAATAAACGTTTATTTTATTAAAGATTTACTAAATATATGCAGTAGTTTTTTTTATCCATTCTCACGTGAAATCAGTAAATCTTTAATAAAATAAACCTTTATTTTATTAAAGATTTACTCAGTTTATGCAGAAGTTTTTTTATCCATTCTCACGTGGAAAGATGGTCACCCCATCAGTTGTATGTTAGGATATTTTTGATCCAATTTAACTTTTAAAGTACTAATACACCATAATCGCAATTTATTTGGAACGAATGTACTCCTATACATAATTCAGGAAGTCGAATTTTGTAAACAAACATGTCATATTTAAAAAGATATAGGCAACTATAGAGGGCCGTGCTGAATAAACTTAAATTCGTTTATTTTTTTAATTTAGCATGTTGTATGAGAAACCAATGCGGTACATATGTTACTTGCCAAACATGAATTACTTTTTAATAGTTTTTGGCTAAGGTTGTTTTGTCTTTTTTAGATATTTTCTTATTTCTTTTTTT
This sequence comes from Mesoligia furuncula, assembly GCA_916614155.1. Classification (NCBI taxonomy): domain Eukaryota; kingdom Metazoa; phylum Arthropoda; class Insecta; order Lepidoptera; family Noctuidae; genus Mesoligia; species Mesoligia furuncula. The sequence continues at coordinate 12,378,015 of OU744819.1, forward strand.
TCAGCACGGCCCCCTATCCACATCTATATATTATTTGTTATTACGAATTCACAATATCTGTTACGGTACATAGAACGTGCTATTAAAGTACATTCCTTGAGTTTATGAAACTTTTTAATACGCTATATATTTTTCAAGTTACACGGGGGCCGTGCTGAAAACGTTTGGCTGGCACGGCCCCCTTTTTTTGCATATTTCTTCAAAAGTACAGAGGTACATTGAAAAAGAAACCGGTACATATACTCCTAGAGGCGAGTACATTGCATTGGTGCACACCTAAATCGCAAATTCTGGGGGGCCGTGCGGGGCAAACGTACATACATCATCAGGCGGGAGGAAACGCCCGGGTGTCACCATTGCCAGGATCGCCCAGAGGACACGGTGGAGCACACGGTGGAGGTCTGCCCCGCTTGGGCGGAGCACCGCCGTGTCCTCGTAGAGGCGATCGGCAGCGACGGCGACCTCTCGCGTCCGGCCCTGGTGCAAGCCATGGTCCGGGGCGAGAGGGAGTGGGAGGCAGTCACCTCCTTCTGCGAAGCAGTCATGCTAGCGAAGGAGGTGGCGGGACGGTTCAGGGAGAGAGCCTCCCGTCTCAGCCGCCGCGGGGGACGCCCCCGGCGTCGGGAGCCGCGTGATGACTCCCGGCCACCGTAGGCGCGGGCCTGCGGGCGGAGAGTAATGGGTAGCTCACCGTCCGATCAGGACCAGGCCCGTGCCGGACGGCGCGTACGTGTTCCACGCGCGCCTCAAAGAGATGTCAGCATCGGGGAGGGGCCCCTTAGGGCCGAAGCCTGCCGGGTCAGCGGGATTGTCCGAAAGGGTTACCGCTGGCCCGGAACATAAAGGGCCAAGGAAGGAACACGGGTGGGTTTTCGTCAGTAAGAGTCTGACACTCCCTTCCGCTCCACCCAGAGCGGGAGGAGTCATTTGATGATTTCCCATCCGCAAAAAAAAAAAAAAAAAAAAAAACGGTTAAACTAGGTAGATTTTTGCGACACAACAGATTCAAGAAACACACACCAAATTATTACTCATTAAAATATTGGGAAAATCATCTAATTTTACCTTATTTTTGTAAATATGTGAGCGCCATGTTTCTATCACATAATTAATTTACCTGTCATTGCTTTATATTTTACCTATTCTGGTATAGTCATTTTATTCAAGGTGGTCTTCACATATAATTATGCATATTAATTAATGTCTGCAAAATGTTGTCTTTATAAAAGAGTAAAGGTTGGAGTTTTTTTCCTATTCTTCTACATATGAAACTACCTTTTGGAAGGGGCAACTAGAATCAATTCTATTTTTTGGGAAATATTGATATTTTCACACACAAATAACATAATTAAAAAAAGTTTAGTTTATAATTATGTAAAGTTTAAAATTTCCACTTGAGCCACCAATCTTTATATAATATTGATTTTTTATCTTTTAGGTTGTCAGTGTACCTACAAGTACATAATAATATAAACTGTATTATTTTGTAAAAGGGCGGAGATCTGGTGTCCAGAAATACATACAGACCTGGAGCTTAGTTTAGGCACCAGTCTCCCACAATATTAAAAATATGTTGTATGACTCTGATACCGTTCCATATGTGTTTTGTAATATTGTGGTGAGAAAATAAATCTTATCTTAATTCAAAAGTGCCTTTTATGTGCCTATTTAAAATTAATTTATTTGACTTCGACATTGGAAAACATTCTTAGGAAACTGTTCAGTTTTTGAGGAAACACAGGTTATGTAAAAGATGTGCAGTCATCCAATCCCAGTAGCCCATGCTGTGTTTAAAGTGCAGATAGTTTAAAAGAGAAGAAATAAGAAAATTTTGAACAGTCATAGTTGCCGGCACGTAACTTGGCAAGAGTTTTTGAAGTGGGGGAAGTTTGCGCACGCACAATTTCATATATATTTTTATATGCGCGAACTTCCCCCACTACGAAAATCTCTTGCCAAGTTACATGCCGGTAATTGTAAAGAAACTTTTATTTCATGGCAACATGTATGTGCTGTTGTATTAATATTCTATAGGGGCAAGCCTATTGCTCTCACACAGTTCCAGGTCGCTACTGACAAATACCTCATGGGAACACCCCAAAAAATGTTTCTGTTGGCCTGCAGGTTGAACCCTAAACTATAGGTCAGTGGGTCGTCTTAATATCCTTAGCAGTCATTTGAAAGCTAATAAAATATCGCTACTTTTAAAGAAAAATATTACAGGAAATGGATAATATATTATACCAAATGAAGACAAATAAGGATAGTTTCCTAAAAATTTGGTGTCCCTGTCATGTTACCGGACTTTTCTAAACAATACTAAGAAATTGAACTGATATCGCGCAATCAGAGGCGGGGGAATCCCCCGAAAATACTTTTATTTATAGGTGTGTTTGTAACTATTCAAACATTCAAAGGTACATTTGGGACATTTTAGCAGTACAACCTGTTTATTATGAATAAAACTGAACTAATTATTTCTTAAACATAATTTACGTCGATTCGAACAAGAAAATATATGGAGGGAGACGTAAATAAAAATAATCTTGTTGAAATCTACTTACATATTGTAAAAGAAGTTTCTTTCGCTCACTCCACTGTTGTTCTGGGTTGCACAAAGCACTGTTGAGTATAACAAAGCACCGACAATTATTCTAAACATATTTATAAATTAAATAGTTTTGTTTTACGTTCGAATATAACTTTTCATGATCATCAACACTTCAACTACTGAAAGAGGTTTTTTCATATGTCGACTTTGCTGTTGACTTTGGATTGTCAGCTATTGGTTTTATTATGTAGCCCAAAACAGTCTGGAACCGAAACGCAATTATAAAGTTACAGCATATTTTATCATAAATAACGTTTTTTTTAAGTATTAACAAGAGTTCGAATTCATATTTTATTTTTATCGAAAGAGAAATATAATTCGAATTATGTGCCCTTCTAAAAACCTTTTTACGTCAACCAAATTGACGTAGGAGAAATGTTGACATTGAATTTTTCGTTCAGAAACATGCACTTCCGAACAACACGGAAATATTTTCTTGAGACTGGGTATAAATCCGCAAAGAAAAAAAAATTATAATGACTGAGAATGGAGTGGTTCTTTGTTGGGCACAATTTCACTACTGTAACGAAATCGGTTCAGCTTGAATTCAAGTCGACATTGCGTTGCCAACGCGTGAGAGTGGAGAGGACACTTTGATCTTTACTAAACTTTTGAGACCGAAAGACCAACCAAAAAATCAAACGAGACCCTAATGATAGCATACTTGTACATGCATACATTCGGTTAGTTATCTCTAGTTTCTATCACCTAGTCTACCAAAAATCGGTAGATGGTGATGAGTGGATTTTACCTATACCAAATTAAGGCTTTAAACATTTGGACCTGTCTGAAGACCTTGCAACAGACATTTGATTTGAACACAATCGCTTGCGAAACAGTAACTTTATGTATTGTAGTGTGTAATTTAATTATTCAAACTTTACACAATGCAAAAATATCTGTGCCAAGCATAGTGGCGATATTGGTATTTGTGTATCATATTCATAAGCCATGGTATATGCAAAACAATGCAAACGATCACACATTGTCACTCATAAAAATATTATATTGATTTTCACTTACAGCAAACTTACGCAAAATCCCGTTGTCTGTCAATTTCCTCGAATATTGAAAAATGTTTCAATGAAAACAAATGATATTTGAAAATTATGTCCGATTCATATTGTGAATTTTTTATATTCGAATAAATTTTTAGTTACGTATTGTTTCTACGGCACAAAATTGTTGTCGATCGCAAATTTTGTTTGTAGTATGTGAAGCAGTGACCATCGTACCGTCAGCGCCTCTTTTTGATTTTTCAAAAAGAATTAGTATGAATTTAAGGGCGTTTTTAGCCTCTTGTTACAGTATTAGTTTGTGTAAAGCTTGCTAATATGCCTCCTTGTTTTGAAAAATGGGCCTCATGCTCGACTGGGTCTGGCAATATGCTAAATTACGCTTGGGCTTGCACACTTTTCGGAATCTAAGGTGTGAATCGGAACAATTGTCTATGCAATGCTGTCGAACAACAAGAACGGACCAACCAATGATAAATAAATTGAAAATGGCGTCGTTTAGCCGACCAAATGAATCAAAGAATATATTTTTCAATTAATTCAATTTAGTAATTCAACATTTTTATAATCAAACTTTGAAAACAATACAATTTTACTAGTTTACGCGTGTTTTACGCTTTTTTAGCAATTGTGGACGGTGCTACGTGCAAGTGAAACCAGAAATGGTGCTGTGTATTGTGTCAGTGTAATAACAAGTCTGTTTACATGATTTCGGCGCGGATTATATTGGTAAAATGTTACCGACGGTGGAAGAGACGCGAGGGTACGACTTCCAGGACCCTGAGAATGTGGAAAAGTGGCGCGGAGTGTTTATAGCTGCTCTGCGTAAGGTAAGCACGACGAACGTTCGAAGTTCGGTATCATGTCTTATTGTTTGCAAAATATCGATGGAATTCTCAATTAACGCGCCTATAGGCTGTATTAGAGTGTTAAAATGTCCAAGAAATTAGTTTACTGTAGTTTTGTAAACGAGACTTTGGTCCAGATGTTAGTAAACTAGTGTTTTTGTGATAGCATGCACAGTGGCTACTGTCAAGGTTCCTGATAACTTATCAATCAAAATCGGTAATTGTGATTATAAAAGATCGCATTGTCATTGTAGCTTCGTTTAATGCCTCGGAATTACTTAGGAAATTGTAAAATAGTAAAATCAATGTTATTCTGTGATGTTAGCTTTTGAATTTTTATGTAAAATCAATGTACCTATACAGATTATTAAGCATGATTGACATTTTAAAATTGTTAAAACTACACAAAATAAGAGGAATTATAATTATAACCCTTCATGTATTAAAATTATTGTTTTTCTTATTATTGTAATGTAAATTTATGTCACAAGTGTAATACTAATTTGCCCCTGCAGCTTTGCCTGTGTTAGGGTTTTCATCTCTCAGAGATTAATTGCACCCTAGCCATTACACCCAGATCTATAAAAGCATATGAATACTTAGTCATTAATCATTGTAATTGGTATCATAGCTTTCATACAAAATTGACAGATTCACTTTCAAAAATACTTAGATTTATATATTTCTTTAACTTTATGTACAGATCAAGCTACTACAATCTGTCATATTTTTTTAATAGATTTTCAACTTTATCGCTAAAGCATGAGGTTAAAAGTTGATTGGGAAAATTTGACAGTTTTGGTTAGCTTGGTGTGCAGGCGTCTGTACATTAGTGGTTCATAGGTGGAATAAATGCCACCAGACATATTTTCTACCAGTCAACCTTTGGGTTAATAGCATTTCTAGATCTCTCAATTATCCAAATTGACCATCCAAAATATTGCACCATATAATAAAATAGTTCACACATTACTCATTCTTGTCATGACATTGAACTAATTTGGGGTGATAATACCAAGAAGTACAGTCAACTGCATGTCTATATAGCAATTTGACTTTGACAGCAGTATTATTTTGTATGAGTAAGTGCAGTTTTCATAGTTCAAGTATGTGGTTGACTGTAGTAGGTACTTATCTAATGTTGGGCATCTCATCTTCATCTCCAACACAGTGTATCTTAGATCTAATTCTATGAATATGTTGGGATTATGGTCAGTGCACCCTGACTGGCAAAATGATAGAGCAATCACACTAATATTATAAAGGCGAAAGTTTGTGAGTGTGTGTGTGTGTGTGTTTATATGTTTGTTACTTCTTCACGCTCAAACGGCTGGACCACTTTTGATAAAATTTTGTTCCTCCCGCTCTGGGTGGAGCGGCAGGGAGTGTCAGACTCTTACTGACTAAAACCCACCCATGTTCCTTCCTTAGCCCTTTATGTTCCGGGCCAGCGGTAACCCTTTCGGACAATCCCGCTGACCCGGCAGGCTTCGGCTCTAAGGGGCCCCTCCTTGATGCTGACATCTCTTTGAGGCGCGCGTGGAACACATACGCGCCACCCTGCTGACACCCTGGATTAACATATAGGCTACTTTTTATCCCGATATTCCCACGGGATCGACATTTACGCGGGTGAAACCGCGGGCCCGAGTTTGAACTAAATCACAACCAAAATAAAGTTCAAAAAGACATGCACATGATAATTTCCTGTGGCAAGTGGGAGTATAAGCTGGCTCAAGCATGTTGCTGCTTGGTTTGTGGGTATGTACTGGCCACAGTGCAATAATGCAAATATTCATCTTTATAGCTTTGTATCCACAAAATCCAATAAAGGTCCCAACAAGTCTCAAATTACGGATTTCAGACATGCTGCACCAAAAACCAATTTGGTTGCTTCAAAATGGGCCTTATTTTGATAGTTTTCTTGCCTTAATCAAAGGAACCTCATTCTGAGCTACATTTAGTAAAGGGAACTAATTTCTTGAGCTGTTATTTAAATATTCGAGATGTTATTATGATCAGTTGAAAAACATATTGAGCAGTTATTTAATTTAATGGCGGTTGATTAATTATTGCGACAGTAAAACATGGACAGTAATAAAAGATCAATTAGACTGTTATTTTATCATACAATGTCAATTCTAAAAATAATTGAGCAGTCCAATAACTAAATGAGCGGTAAAAATGATGGAATGGGCGGTTCGCTAAATAGTTCGGCAGATCATAGCGGATGCAAGAGCGAGCGAAGCGAGCTCGGGACTTGGGGTACCCCGACTCGGACAGGTTAGGTTCGAAGGGGATGACGGGGGCTCGAGTGAGCGAGCAAAGCGAGCGAACGAGCCCCCGTCATCCCCTTCGTGTTAGGTTCCTTTAAACCCTGTAGACAGAAATAGGGGCCCCGCGAAGCGGGGCTCCGTTGACTACACACCCAAAACTACTTTACCACCTCATTGTTTATAGAATTGCTTAGAATGAGATTTATTACCGACAAATTCCGATTTATTACTGCCCACACGTAACTGCTCGTTCAATAATTTTTACCGCCCATTTAATTATTTTCCCACTCAATTATATATTCACTGATCCATTTCATTATTTTTTATTACTCATTTTTGTTTACTTTACTGCTTAGTTTTAACTGCTGAACAAGTTATTAAACGTGCCATTTATAATTTTTAACTTACCAAAACCGCTATTTACAACTGCCTCTTTAAATCAGTGCCTTTAGTAAAGTTGGTATTCACTAGAGGCAGTCTCAAACAGCCTATAATGTTCCCACTGCTGGGACACAGGCCTCGTCTCAGTGAGAGGGAGTGGGCCGTAATCGAATTTTCGGTCTTAGGACATGCCGGTTTCGGCACTATGTTTTCCTTCACCGTTCTGAGAGCAATGGTGATATTATAATTTACACAAAGTAAAGCGCTTCTCTGGGTTCGAACCTACAACTCGTTAATCGCGGCCGTTACCACTGTGCCACCACTATTCTCAAGCAGACCCAGAATGTCTAATGTTAAGGGGCTTAACATTAGACATTCTGGGGCTGTCCGACAGTGGTCATGTGAGCCCCTTTATGCTGCTCATACTGAGGCTAAAATGGAAACAGCTTATTACAAGAGAGGCAAAAATCATTGTAGCTATGTCTATATTTGAATAGGATTTAAGGAAATTTCTTGTTTTTGTATTCATGATTACCTACTCTATCCTCTGTATGTAAAATACTGTTATTTACAAGTAAGCATTAACTTTGAGGTAATATTGTATAGATAATTAAGTGTTAATGTGTACTGAGGGTTGTGGCTAAGTAATAACAGCCGCACAGGTCGATCGATCAGGTTTTGCTACGCTTGCCGCGGTTGGTCTGTGGATGGGTGACCATCTTTACGTACCCAGACCCCTCCGTGCCTCGGAAAGGCCGATAAGCCGTCTGTCCCGGTTGTCATTCGCAGATCTTTGACAGTCGTTACTGGTAGTCAGAAGTCAGAAAATCTGACAACTAGTCTTACCAAGGGGTCTTACGTATTACCCAGTAACTGGGTTGTGGAGGTCGGATAGGCAGACGCTCCATGTAAAATATTGGTGTTCAGCTGCATCCGGTAGACTGCACAGACAAAACCTTCGGTTTCTCCAAAGAGGTCACCGAAACGCAGCCAGGCTGCGGGCGCTAGTAAATCTACATCGGGTCCATGTAGGGCCCGGAAAAAGCGTCCGTGAAGCTCCTTACTCTGCCATACCTCCATGCGATCATTAGTGTCAAGCACTACTGGTTTGCGCCAGTTCTCTTTACCCAAGGAGAGCGGGGTGAGGCCCTTGTCCACCGCGACTACATCCCGATGTATCCCCACGTCGGTTTCTAAGAAATATTCCCTGAGACTGCATATCTCGCGATTGTGGAGTGTCTTAGCGTTTAAAAAGCCTCGACCTCCACACTTTCGCGGGATATACAGCCTCATTACCGATGACCGTGGGTGATGCATTCGATTTGCAGTCAGCAGTGTACGGACCTTCCTATCCAGGGGGTCGAGTTCGGTCTGAGTCCATTTGAGTATGCCGAAAGAGTACATCAGAACCGGCATGACCCAACCATTGAAGGCGCGCACCTTGTTTCCGCCTGAAAGAAGAATTAAATACTTTTTTCTGACGGCCAAAGAAGCGCTCCTTCAATGATTGCTTCATGTCAGTAACATTGATGCCCAACGCTTCCGACATACCCAAATACTTATAGGTTCCGGATGCGGAGAGGGCTCTAAGGTTTGTGGAGTCCGAGAGTTGGATCCCCACGGATTCCACAATCTCCCCTCGCTTTACACGCATGACCGCACATTTGTCCACACCAAATTCCATCCTGATGGCGCTATTGAAAGTTTCAGTTTATTTATTTCGAAAAATAAGGGCTTGAAAGTTTTTATGAAATGCCGTACGGCGTAAACACTCTTAACACCTTCCGGCGCGGTAACGGCAATAACCGTATTTTAAAAGTTTATGGAATGACCCTCCCTCTCACAGAGAGGAGGCCTGTGTCCCAGCAGTGGGAACATTATAGGCTGATGATGATTATGGAATGACAGTACGGCGACATCCGTATAATTTGGTACTTTCTTTACGTCAAACACGGCTACTGCAGTGTAACATTTATTTGCATAAAGTCTAGACAATAATGTCTAGACTTTATGCTTAAAGCAATAAGGCTGAGATCACATTGATTTACTGTAAAAAACAAGTGGTGTACGAGCTCTCAATGTGTGCCATACCCACACATCATCATCTGCCTAGCCTTTTCCCAACTACCTATGTATTGTCTGGTCTATCTAACCAGATGCAGCTTAATACTGGTATTTTACATGGAGCGACTGCCTATCTGACCTCCAAAACTCAGTTACTGGGTAATACGATACCCCTTGGTAAGACTGGTTGTTAGATTTTCGGGCTTCTGACTACCCGTAACGACTGTAAGATCCACGAATGACAGCCGGGACCAACGGCATAACGTGCTTTCCGAGGTGTGCCATACCCACACGTAAACAGATTTCATCCACAACGCTCTATACGGATACGGTTGTAGCCATCTACTACCACCAGTGGGAAAAAAAAAAAATCCGTGATATTGTTGGAATGGTTGTGAACAGTATTGTGATTTTGTATGAAAAGTTCTACTGTCTTTCCCTAATAAAGGGCCGCGCCGGAAAGTGTTAACACTAGAAAAGTTCATTTATAAATGAACCATTTTAAATAATACAGCAGATAGTGGTTTAAGTTCAGAAAGAACATTACATAAGGCTGATTAGCCATTGTAATTATAAATTTACCTCAATATTTTGCCAAATGATATCCTCATACGCTATTGTTATTAAGGGCAGGATAACGAAAAACAAATACTAATTAAAATATAATAATAATTAGTTTAGCTTATGTGGCTGAAACCATAGGGAACCGTAGTTGGCAACATGGCTTCACTCGGTCAACACATTTCTATCAACTGTTCTGGGTGAGTAATTTATTTAGTTTTAATTTTAAAGATGGAAGGAGTGAAGGGAAGCCTTTGCCCGGGAGTGGGGACAGCGCAGACTAAAATAAAAAAAAAAAACAAAAGGCGTTGTTTCTTTACAAAGTTGACCTCAGATATTATTATTGTATTACTAACAATAATATTATTTATTTTTTGTATATCTGGTTTGCTAACCTATTATTTAAAAATAATGAGTAGATGATTTGGATTTTTTAGAAGAATTTATTACAATTAATATGTTAAAGAAGGACAGCTCTTGCTTGAAGAATTAATAGGCTGTATATTTATATGCTATGTTACCATAATTTATTTATTTAAACTTTTTACACACAAAAAATATGCAAAGGCAGACTTGATGCCTGCTTACTGCTTATTACCATTCTTTTTATTTTTAATTAAGTACCTAATTAAGGGCTGATTTTTCCAACGCCAGATAATTTTATGAAAGGAATAATTATGTATTTTTGACAGTTCTTCCATACAAAAACTGTCAGACGTCAATTTTATTCCACGAATAAAAAATATCTGGCGATTGAAAAATCTGCCATAAATTGTTTAAAGAATTGTTTAAAGCCAAAATCTCGTATTCAATTTTGTATTTTTTATGGATATTTAAGCAGGCTACATGTTTTCCGATTCAAATATTTTGTTTAATAAAAATAAAATACATCATATTAACAAATAAAAACAAAATTTGTGGCGCAATAATTTAATTTATATGAAATTATATTGTTTTAATTAATTAATTGTTAAATTAATTGAGTATAATCAAAATTATTGTGAATATTAATTAATACTGAACAACTACTAACTGAACAAATAAATAACTCATTTATAAAACAGCGAATAAATAATCAAACCAAATATATTTTTTTAAGTAATAAAAATTTGATTGATCAAGATTGCTCAGCAACAGATAAAAAATCGTCATCAGCCTCAAACAGACTAAAAATAAATAATAATAAAGAGTTATAAACTTATTACCTACTAGCTGTGCCTCGCCGTTTCACCCCCAAAGTTTCGATCCCGTGGGAATATCGGGATAAAAAGTAGCCTATATGTTAATCCAGGGTTTCAGCTACCTCCATACCAAATTTTATCAAAATTGGTCCAGCCGTTTGAGCGTGAAGAACTAACAAACGTATCGCTGCCCTAGTTCAACAGTAAGATATGTTGAACAAAGTATGTTTTGAGTTATTCATGCTTTTATGCTTTTACTATCATTATTTCACTCGTTGTTAATTGAATAATGTAGTTGATTTTTTAAAACTATAGCTTAGTTTAATGTTTTAGGGAGTTATATGTATAAGGACATTTGAAGAAGTCTCTATGTAGAAATAAAATAAAAGTAAAAATCTTCCTGGCTTTATAAATATCTTAAGATGTCAGAATCTTGAACTTAAGGGGAATGCTCCAACCAGCCCGCGAAATTCAAAATTTCTGGCGTTTTTTTCAATTTGCAGGCCAGTGCTAGGTTGTATGTTGATTAAAATATTATTCGCGGCTGTAAGACGTATGTAGTTACTGAATTATAATCATTAAAATCAGCAATACAACCCTCCAACTTCATAAAGTTGTAAGAACAAAAAAAAAACAAAAAAAGTAATTCCTACAGCTTTATGAACTTAGAGCGTTTTATTGATGTTTTTGATGATTATAATTCTGTAACTACATATAATATGTAGTTACAGAATTATAATCATCAAAATCACCAATACAACCCTCCAACTTCATAAAGGTATAAGAACAAAAAAAACCAGAAAAAGGAATTCCTACAGCTTTATGAACTTAGAGCGTTTTATTGATGATTTTGATGATTATAATTCTGTAACTACATAATTATGTCTTACAGCCGCGAATAATATTTAGGTATGGTACCCTAAAAATGAGATAAGGACTTTTAGTCATGCGAGTAACGATGTCATCCAATTAGAGAGGAATCAGTGTGAGGCACTGTTAAGGCGCCTGCAGACAGCCGCGACGTGCGGCGGTGCGACGCGATTCTAGTAGAAAAAATGTCCATGAAGTTTTCATAGAAATTGTTCTACTAGAGTAGCGTCGCGCCTGTTTGCGGGAGCCTTTATAGGTTGATGAAAATGACAACCATAGGAACTGGCAATGATCTATGACCCTTTCAATACTTTTGGACATTGTTATTAATTCCAAATCTGGGATTCCAAGAGAGAGAGAGACAGTCCTTTCAAAAGGCTCTTAGGCCTGAAACTGCGTTAAGCGGGCGCCCGCGCGGTTTCATACAAAAGTGCTCCGTCGCGGGGACCCGCGCGGGCGTCCGTCACGGGGAGGCGCGCCCCGCACCCACGCAACGGGGCTAAAAAACGGGGTTAAAATTGAACTAGCGACACTGCGTAAATAAAATAATCCGGTCTTCGCGACGGGTACCCACTACGGGGACCGTCGCGTTCCAACGGAGCCCACCCGCGTGTCCACGCGCATAGACACGCGACGGTTGCCCGTCGCGGGCGCCCGCTTAACGCAGTTTCAGGCCTTATACTTATACTCGTAGAAGGTCAATATTAGACAAAAAGTGCGGATACACTTACCTTATTACAAAATGAGTTCCAGTTTGATTTCAAGTGTAAATCGTTGACCCAGTTATTGTATTTAAACTTTATTCCGACATACGTAAAGTTAATTGTCAGTTTAGACTCTGTTCTCAAATCAATTTTATATTAAGAACTTTACGTTTGCCGGAATAAAGTCCAAAATACAATAACTGCCTCGAAAATAATGAGAGGGTATGTGCTGTACGATTTTGTTCCTTGTAATCCTTGACCTGCCCTGCAAATGATTTTTGTAAGACATCGTCATTAACAGCACTTCTTCGCAGGTACTTGATCACGAACACCCCACGCTTACAGCTGAAGAGAGCGCCCTTCAATATGTGGAGTCACTGTGTCTTCGTCTCCTCGCCCTACTATGTGCCGTTCCGTCGCCGCTTACTGTACAGGTAATATTATTATTTTTAAACACTAATCGTCGTGTGATTGCGGAGCTATGTCACAAACCATGCTCCACCTCCTATCCTGCCCTCTGTGTCCCAAAACATGCAGCCAAAGTGACCTCTGCGCTGCCACCGACAACGCCGTGGAAGTGGCAAAGCTTTGGGAAAACAAGATTTAAAATACAGTCGTGCCATCGACACGAAGAAGAAGAAGGGGAGGGGTTTGTGCAAGTAATAACAGCCGCACGGTTCGATCGATCAGGTTAAGCTACGCTTGCCGCGGTTGGTCCGTGGATGAGTGACTATCTTTACATACCAAGACCCCTCCGTGCCTCGGAAAGCACGTTAAGCCGTTGGTCTCGGCTGTCATTCGTGGACCTTTGACAGTCGTTACGGGTCGTCAGCAGCCCGAAAATCTAACAACCAGTCTTACCAAGGGGTATCGTATTATCCAGTAACTGGGTTGTGGAGGTCAGATAGGCAGTCGCTTCATGTAAAATGTTGGTATTCAGCTGCATCCGGTGAGACTGGAAGCCGACTCCAACATAGTTTGAAAAACGATAGGCAGATGATTTTTTAGTCGGTTCCATGTTCTAAGGTTCTAAGTTTTTATCTCTACCATGTCTATAACTGTATCCTTTGACTCCAGGATGTGGAGGAGCGAGTGGCCCGGACGTTCCCCACGCCCCTGGACAAGTGGGCCATCACCGAGGCGCGGGACCTCGTCACCATAAAGAGACGGAAACCCATGATACCATGTGATAAGCTACATCATTTGCTGCAGAAGGTAAACTATACCAATTCAGCTTAAATTATATTTCTTCTGAAAAACGGCCACTTTGCTGGACATAGGCCTTCCCCAAGGAATGCAACATTCACAACTAGGCAGGCAACTGGAGGTATACACGCCAGCACATTAAGCTACCCGAAACTGTCAAATTTTCCCAATCAACTTTGAACCCTATGCTTTAGCAATAAAGTTGAAAATCTATTAAATAAATTTGACAGATTCTCGACCTAATTTGAATAATTTACTTTTGATCGTTCTGCACTAAGATAACCTATAGTCGAACTATTGATGACGCGGCTAAGCGATCGTTCGGACGGTATGCAGCAGGTAAAGTGTTGCAATCAAGATTGTAAAGGAGATCCATTGTAGAACTCTTTATGTTAGAATTGTGAGAGAACTCTCAAATGTCAAGTTCTTCTGATAAAGTCATTTAATCGAGATAGCGTGACGACTTGGACGCCTATCTAAAGGACTGGCCAGATGTAGCAAGAGACAGGAAAAAATGGACAGGAGGCATTTGCCCTGCAGTGGGACATAACAGGCTCATAATCAAATAATAATAATCGGGCTTCGAAAGATGTATTGATAATTTTAATGATTATACATTAGTATACGTATTACTTACGGGCGTGTCTAACTTTTTTATTACTATACAGCCTCATACTGAGCTGCAAATTGCATAAAACGGAAGAGAATTTAAATATTATGGGCTCTCCTGGCGCTTTCCATATTTGGGGCGTTATCACGCGTCCGGGGAGACGACGTGGTTATGTGGGACTTGCACCCACTAAAAACTCCGCCTGTGCACCTACTTTCGCCTTGATGGGTGGGCCGCGAGAACTGCTACGTATGACATTCGCGACCCATCCAGCGTGGCCCACTTCTGGGCTCCCTCTTCTTAGCCCGCGTCATGGCTCTATCTTCCTTCGGCGATGTCCGGATGCACTGGGACATCACCACAACTCCAGGGACCGTGCAGCGTAGACGATAGACTCCCCGATCTATCATCCGCTGGCCCCTCTTATGGCGGCATCAAGTCCGCATTTCGCCGCCTGCGCCGTCCTGCCCTCCTGCGGCGAATCGGGTCAGCGCGAGAGTCTGCCTCCCTGACCCGCTCCGCCGCTTCTTTCTGCGAGATTACGTCCTCGCAGTAGGACGCAACCGCCTCCCAGGCCCTTTCACTGCCGACCATAGCCCTGACAACGGCCGGCAGCGACAGGTCAAGGATAACGTCCCGTGTCGCCTTCGTACCCACTCCAATAGGATTGGCTGGATGGCCCCAACAGTCCAGTGACCGGCACTGGGTGTTTCCAGCCTCTCCGCCCACTGCCTCATGATGGCAGTCTGCGCGTCTCTGCGCCACCTCATCATCACTTCAGGCGGTGGGCCCCTGCCGCTCTCCGCCCGAAGTTCCACACTGTGATGGTAAACTTCGGCAAGCACTCGCGCCTCCCGATCCCACGGGGGAGTTCCGGCCAATGTGTACGCCGCTTCGGCTGAGATTGTGCGGTATCCGCGTATCACCCTGATAGCCATGACTCTTTGTGGTCGCCGCAACTGTACCTTGTTCTGGGCCCAGCGACGTCCTAAGCCAAGGTCCGTACTCCAAAGGAGGTGCCCTTAGCGTGTAGTCGCTAAGTGTTTAAGTTTTTTTAGTCCTGGTTGGAGGCCATAATTTATTGAGGCACCCACAAGCAAGTCCGGTTAAGCAGACGACAACCTCCTAGGTTGACATGCGAGATGCCATTCCCAAAAAAAACGCGCCGTTCACGTATTCGAGCGACGATCGCTTTTGATCAGTGCCGAATTAAAACTACTTAATGCCCTAAGCAATCCACGCCTGTACGCCTGTAGGCCCTCCTATCCACTAGTCGTCTCGTATTTTTCCAAAACATCGACGAGCGATTTATAAAGATTGGCGCACATCTCTAGACTGACTTTTGGGTCTTGTAATATCTTGCTGATAAACAGCCTTGCCATTCATGTGCTAGCAAATACTGTTTCGGTGCTGTTTCTGCCTTATGGTGCCCCCCGAGACGTGATGCCCTAAGCAATTGCTTAATTTGCTTATGGGCTAACCCGGCACTGCTTTTGATAGGACGCGGCCTTGGTGACTTTGTCTTCAACTTTATCTGACACTAACTCACCTTTCCCAGGAGGTTCTCCTCTACAAAATCGACGTGTCAGTGTCGCAGTTCATAACGGCGGTACTGGAGTTCATGACCAGCGACATACTGCGGCTGGCCGGCAACTATGTGAAGAAGATCTCGCAGAAGTCGGGCTATGACACTATCACGTGCCGGGACATCAAGACTGCCATGTGCGCTGATAAGGTTTGTACTTCAAAGTTAGTGTAAAATATGTATAACAGCCGCACAGGTCGATTTATCAGGTTAAGCTACGCTTGCCGCGGTTGGTCTGTGGATGGATGACCATCTTTACATACCGAGACCCCTCCGTGCTTCGGAAAACACGTTAAGCTGTTGGTCCCGGCTGTCAATCGTGGATCTTTGACAGTCGTTACGGGTTGTCAGAAGCCCGAAAGTCTGACAACCAGTCTTACCAAGGGGTGTCGTATTACCCAGTTACTGGGTTGTGGAGGTCAGAGAGGCAGTCGCTCCATGTAAAATACTGGTATTCAGCTGTATCTGGTTAGATTGGAAGCCGACCCCAACATAGTTGGGAAAAGGCTAGCCAGATGATTCGTGACCAACATTTTTCACTACTATTATAAGGTATTTTTTGATATCAACACAAAAATTTGCAGAAAGACTGTCAAATGATTAGATTGGCTATTTTATTTCAGTTAGGGCTGGTTTTCCATCGAAAGATAACTTTTATTCGTGGAATAAAATTGACGTCTGACAGTTTTTGTATGGAAGAACTGTCAAAAATTCTAAATTATTCCTCCGATAAAATTATCTGTCGTTGGAAAAATCAGCCCTAAGCCTATCAGTGCCTGCACATCATCAGGCGGGAGGAAACGCCCGGGTGTCACCATTGCCAGGATCGCCCAGAGGACACGGTGGAGCACACGGTGGAGGTCTGCCCCGCTTGGGCGGAGCACCGCCGTGTCCTCGTAGAGGCGATCGGAAGCGGCGGCGACCTCTCGCGTCCGGCCCTGGTGCAAGCCATGGCCCGGGGCGAGAGGGAGTGGGAGGCAGTCACCTCCTTCTGCGAAGCAGTCATGCTAGCGAAGGAGGTGGCGGGACGGTTCAGGGAGAGAGCCTCCCGTCTTAGCTGCCGCGGGGGACCACCGTAGGCGCGGGCCTGCGGGCGGAGAGTAACGGGTAGCTCACCGTCCGATCAGGACCAGGCCCGTGCCGGACGGCGTGTACGTGTTCCACGCGCGCCTCAAAGAGATGTCAGCATCGAGGAGGGGCCCCCTTAGGGCCGAAGCCTGCCGGGTCAGCGGGATTGTCCGAAAGGGTTACCGCTGGCCCGGAGCATAAAGGGCTAAGGAAGGAACACGGGTGGGTTTTAGTCGGTAAGTCTGACACTCCCTTCTGCTCCACCCAGAGCGGGAGGAGTCATTTGATGATTTCGCATCCACAAAAAAAAAAGCCTATCAGTGCAGCTTGACAGTCTGCCAGCAAAATCCTTTCAAAAACCTTCTAACAGCACCGTTTTCTCCATCTCCCCAGGTGCTAATGGACATGTTCTACCAAGAATCCGAGCTGGCCTCATCAGAATCGTCGGGTAGCGGCACCGAACGTCGCGGCCGCCGCGGCTCCCTGTCCTACGCAGAACTGGTGCGCGACCTCTTGACGGACGAGAAGCATTTCTTGAGAGACCTGAACCTCATCATCCGGGTGTTTAAGGATGAGCTCGAGAAGATCCTTGATAGGGATAGTCGGGTGAGTTTGAGTTTTTTTACTAAACTTATTTTGGCTTTGGACTGGATATCAAGTGGAAAAATTCATGTTACATAATAATATTTATAGGCAGCGACAAAAGTTGTTCAAGTGCAAAGGACTTTGAAGGTCCGTGGCAAACCTACCTGCCCGCTGGAGTTCCATATAATTCAATTCCTACCGGCTTCCCTTTGAAAAATTGAACAGTCGGTGTTCTAAAGACAAATAATATAAACATAGTAAAGATATCTACTCCAGCTTACCTGTAACAAAAATCGACCCTTCGCTACTACTGCCCGCCATTTTGATTTTTTTTTCAAAATGGCGGTTACGCAGGAAACCCTATGGTGGCGCCTAACACCAAATACTTGGGCGGAAATATAAAATTGTTTGCGTTTATCCCGGCGATTGCGTTTATGCGGGAGCTGGTTCAATTAAATAGTGGACTGTATAATGCGGGGGTGAAAAGTACGTGGGTAGGTTTGACTTTGCAAAATACGACACGAATTAGGACGACGAAAATTGTACATGGACAAAGGAATTTGGCAGGAAAATGCAACACCACTGACCTGTAGATTCACCATCAATCCTCCACGTCGGCCGGCAGAAGGTTCGACTTGCTGGATCAGGTTCAGCGCACGAGAGGTCGCACAGACGCCTTTCACAGCATAAACACGCACTTTTCGTAGTGTTCCAGATAATAGTTCGTAAATGCTTCGCAACAGTTCGCAACCGTAAATTGGCAATTAATTAACAAGGGAGCATGTCATAGACCACTGCTCACGCGGGCGGTGAATCTCACACTGTCACCGTAGATGGTGACAAGGACAGCTATAGTCCGGGGTTGCATGTGGGAAAAGGATAGGACACGATAGGATAGTGACGCATTTTGCAAGTCATATTAACTTCTACCCTATAATGAAAATAATAAACTAATACGAAATCCAACACCCTATATAAATCGATAGCAGACATCAATGGAAACACAAAACATACTAAGATCAAACCACATAAAGCGTCACGTTTCCGACATATTAACGTTGAAAGATGATCACGTGACATCCATATATTTTTTTGAACTTGCGTACGTCTTGTTGCTTAGATGTTTGAAACTTTAAACATTCAGAGGGATTATTTCAAACGTTTATGCAACAAGTTCATGCGTGGCCGCCATTTTGAAAAAAAAAATCAAAATGGCGGACAGTAGGTGTTGCACGGACCATCAAAGCCCTTTAATTTCCTATCACACGATGAGACTGGTCATCTCTTAACTGCCAAGGCTTATTTTTAATCTTATATTTTGAATTGTTTCTTCATTTGTGTCTTTTTTTTACATTGTTCTCACATATAGAAGCAACAAGAATAATGTACCCTGGATTTTGTAATAATATCTTGATTTAAAAGAGTGTCCATGGAGTTTCTTGCCCGTTCTTTTCCATATAGATCTACGTTTTGGAATGGGCAACTAGCTTCATCTTTCTGACTAACTGACAGACTATTTAATTTTGACAATTCAAAAGTGCCTGTACAAGGTTTAATTGAAATAAATGCTTTGAGTTTCAGTTTGACACACACACACTCCTGTAGCTATTTAAAGTTTTGTAATTTTGTCCGCAGGCGATATCGTTAATATTCGGTAACATAGTGGACATCTACGAGCTGACGGTGACTCTGCTCGGGAACTTAGAGGACGCCATGGAGATGTCACAGGACTCGCCCACTCCTTACATCGGCAGCTGCTTCGAAGGTACGTTTGTATGACAGAAGAAATAACATTTTTGTACGTCCGGGGTCCCAATTCTGCATTATTCCCCGCGAAATCTTACGACAATGTTCTTAAGTAACTTTTTAGACCTTTGTATCCTGCTTATGCGTATGAAGTTTCACTAAAATAGGTTCATTCATTTCGAAAAACAAGGACTTGAAAGTTTGTATGAAATGCCGTATGGCGTAAACGCTTTTAATTTCCTTGAGAAATGAATTGTTTAACTAGTTGACACTACATCAAAGTGTGGCAGCTGATGTGATTTAAATATACGGGTAATTTAAGTTTGTAGTAAATATTTCCCTAAAAGGGGGGCTTGTGGCAAAGTACTAACAGCCGCACGAGTTGATTAATCAGATTAAGCTACGCTTGCCGCGGTTGGCCCGTGGATGTGTGACCATCTTTACAGACCAAGACCCATAAGTGCCTCGAAAAGCACGTAAAGCCGTTGGTCCCGGCTGTCATGCGTGGATCTTTGACAGCCTTTACGGGTCGTCGGAAGCCCGAAAGTCTGACAACCAGACTGACCAAGGGGTATCGTATTACCCAGTAACTGGATTGTGGAGGCCAGATAGGCAGTCGCTTCATGTAAAATACTGGTATAGAGGTATGAAGGTGTAAAGTTCACTCACGCTCCATAGAAAAGAGAGGATCCTCCGACCAGACGGGTGTTGTGTCTAGCGGGCAACTGCCCGATAATTCATGTCGGGCCGTTGTATCTGTGCTAGTTGCGCGGTAAACTCTGCTTGCGAGATGCAGAATTTTGCGTGACGTCAGTATGTCGAGTTGTTCGCATGTGGCGTTGTAGTTACCGCTACACTGATATTAAGCTGCATCAAGCCTGGTAGCCGACCCCAACATTGTTGGGAAAAGGCAGGCAGATGATGATGAGTCAATGTTTCCCTAACTTCAGTCAGTGTCAAGATAATAGGCCGAATTTGATCAGACCAACTAAATATATTGAAGATTTTTTTTTTAATTTTGCTAGTTTATACTCACGATAAAGTGTATTTCGTTACAGAACTGGCAGAAGTAGAAGAATTCCGTGCGTACGTCCGCTACGCCAACATAGTCACAAGAAAAGAGTCGCGGGAAGCATTGCAGAGCATTGTCGACGATCCTGTGGTAAGTTACTACTGCTACGAGAGCTTCATGTTAGTACCCGGACGCAGACCGGGACGGCATGGCAAGGGATTTTGCCGTCAGTCAAGGCACACTAGCCGCTTAGATAACGCGGCATTCCAGCGGCTTCCCCGCTTCCCCACCCCCGCCGCCTCGCCCCGCGGTATGTCACAACGAGCGCCGGAGTCCTGGACATGCCGTTGCCTACCGCAGGACGCCACGGCATCCCGCCGCGGGAGCCCGAGGCGCGTCTTTCAATGCCGTGCAATGAAATCCTTTTCGATGCCACGGCATCATTTTAAAGCATAGCAATTTATGTCGTATTTCTATGTCGATACGTTTGAATGTCCATTAGTAGAAATTTAAATCCCTTGCCATGCCGTCCCGGTCTGCGTAGGCCTTAATGGGATTATAGGACCTGCACGCAAAAAACGCAAGTTTTAGAATCAATAAAAGTATATGATCGACTCGTCGTTTCAGCCGATAGACGTCCACTGCTGGACATAGGCCTCCCCCAATTTTGGGGGGGGGGGGGTTTGCCATAATCGCCACGCTTGGCAGGCGGGTTGGCGATCGCAGTATGGTATGATGGTGGAATAAATAGAGAACGCTGCTGCCCATTCTCCGGTAAGACCCTTAGTCGCCTTTTACGACACCCACGGGAAGTAAGGGGTGGTGCAATTCTTTAAGTCCGGTACCACACAGACATATGATCGACTGCAGTAAACAAAATCAGAAAAATATGTGATATTCTTCAGGATATATGCTAGGTAGACAGTGTGTTGAAAACATAATACAACTAATTTGATACGATAGAAAAAAATCATGAAGATACCTCTAAAAATTTTCTTTTTACAATAAAAACCATACTAATATACATACAATCATTCTGATTTTTTGTCAGATTATTCTACAAGCAACATACTAAAGCACTAGTGTTTTAATTTTTTAGTCCAAACAATAGATTTTTTGTAAATAGATAATTGCTTCATATTTTGCAATAAATTACCAGCGTTGTGTCATCGCGCTTCTCTTTCTTTTCTACGCAGTTCGACTGTGACCGCGCTTTGGGTCATGTAATCTCCTTAACATAACGAAAAGTTGAATATGTATGGATTGACTAGACTACTATTTCGTTCCAGCTGTCGGAGCGCCTGGACACGGCCGGGCACGGCTTCCGGCTGGCCGTGAAGTACTACCTGCCCAAGCTGCTGCTGGCCCCGGTGGCGCACGTGTTCCTGTACCACAACTACGTGCTGGCGCTGCTGCAGATCGCGCCCGCCAGCGAGGACCGCGAGAGCTTCAAGCAGGTCAGTACGCACTGGGAACTGCCTATTTTTAGGGTTCCGTACCCAAAGGGTAAAAACGGAACCCTATTACTAAGACTTCGCTGTCTGTCCGTCTGTCCGTCACCAGGCTGTATCTCAAGAACCGCGATAGCTAGACACTTGAAATTTTCACAAATTATGTATTTCTGTTGCCGCTATAACAAACACATACTAAAAACAAAATAAAATAAATATTTAAGGGGGCTCTCATACAACAAAAACGATTTTTTTGCCCTTTTTTGCTCGATATCAAAAATGGCAACAGGTAGGCACTTGAAATATTCACAAAATACTCAGTTGTATTTTAACTTTAATAATAAATAATAAAATTAAAATAAAATAAATATTTAAGGGGGCTCCCATACAACAAACATGTTTTTTTTCGGCGTTTTTGCCTTGTGGTACGGAACCCTTCGTGTGCGAGTCCGACTCGCACTTGGCCAGTTTTTTTAAGTTGTTCTCTTTCTCTTTATTTAAGGGGACTCTGTCAACAATGACGATGTCGCCCTGTAATTCTAATTATAATAATTATAACTCTTATGGCTAAATACATCTTGGGGCCTAAAAAGGCCACTTTGGAGAGTCAAAAAAGGATAACATTATGAATTATAATATGGCGAAGACAGTCCGTGTTTTTCTTTTTTTCGCTGCACTACGTAGGTAAAGATCAAAGAGATTGGGGATTGGATTTGGATAGGACTGATTGGTATTTTAGCACACAAAAAAAAATAACTGAAAAATGCTTCATCAATGGGATTTGATACGATTAACTTAACAGTTAACTGTCCATTGTGTTATCCTTTTATGATTCTGCCAAAGTGGCCTTTTTAGGCCCCCCTTATCTCTCTAAAATCTTATCAATATTACAGCAATGTAGTGGCAGCAGATCCCAGATATTGCTGGGTGATGCTTCCACTCCGTGAATGGCACATATTCATATTTTACAGTTAGTGTTCCATAAAAGATGTAGTATCAAAAATTTAAAAGAATATACTTCATTTGCGTTCGCTATTTATTTAACAAATATGAATTAATGGAAAAATAACTTTAATTCCTACACAATAAAGTTCAATTTACGCTACAACTTCAAACATGTTTATAACCTTTTCAATAGTGCTAGTCACTCTGAAATCAATTTAATTTCCATTAAAATAAAGTTGATATTTGTTTAGCTTGAAATAATATTAATTTGAAACATAAGTTTGAATACACTTTATGTACAGACGCCAGCACATCAAGCTACCCGAAACTGTCAAATTTTCCCAATCAACTTTAAACCTTATGGTTTAGCGATAAAGTTGAAAATCTATTAAAGAAATTTGACAGATTGTAGTGGCTTGATGTGCTGGTGTCTGTATATACCTATGTGTTTTAAAGTAAGTGTCCACGTCCTAGAGCAGTTGTGGCTTAGTGGTATGGTAACGGCCGCAACTTACAAGTTTTGGGTCGTAGGTTCGAACCCAAAGAGGCGCATTCATCGTTCATTTCAGCCGAAAGACGTCCACTGCTGGACACAGGCCTCCCCCAAGGGGGGGGTTTGCCATAATCGCCACGCTTGGCAGGCGGGTTGGCGATCGCAGTATAGTATGGTGGTGGAATGCATAGAGAACGCGCATTACTTTATGTAAATTATTTCGTCACCACTGCTCTGAAAACGTGAGGGAACCGGAACCAAAAAATCCTAGAAATATGACATCTACCAATGCACTGGGTTCACTAGGAAAACACAACACCAACTTTCATAAAACACGTTTCAGTGATGTCATTTACCGGTATATTGCGGACGCTATGTCACCGCTTTACTAAGAAACCGGACTTAAAGAATATCACCACCCCTTACTTCCCGTGGGGTCGTAAAAGGCGACTAAGGGTCTTACCGGAGAATGGGCAGCAGCGTTCTCTATTTATTCCAACATCATACCATACTGCGATCGCCAACCCGCCTGCCAAGCGTGGCGATTATGGCAAACCCCCCCCCCCCCCAAAATTGGGGGAGGCCTATGTCCAGCAGTGGACGTCTATCGGCTGAAACGACGTAGCGTCATTACAGCCGAAAGTACGGATTACGTGTTTCGGGAGTAGACCTCCTGATGTGGCTCGATCTCGATCCAACATAATTATTGTATACAACGTTATTTTTAGTATATGCGAAACCTGAATATAGTTTGTTCAGAATAAGTAAGTGAATCGATTCCAATAATCTTTACCCCATGTTATATTTTGTCCCAAAAATATTTTAAAAAGGTTAAAAGTTGGACACCGTGCGACACTTAGTAGGTTATCCAATCTCCGCGCCGAACGGTTAGGTACCTAGGTACTATTATCGATGAGCGCAAGACGGCGCGGCGCGGGTGAGCATGTTTTTGTACGGACAAACAGGTAACTTAACAAGCTTATAACTTTGTGATTTTTCATGATACAGTTTTGAAGTTTTGTACATAGATTGTTTATATAAAAATACTAGACACGTGTTTCGGGTTTCGCATATACTAAAAATAACGTTGTATGTGCTAGTTGCGCGGTAAACTCTGCTTGCGTGATGTAGGATTTTGCGTGACATCAGTGTGTTGCGTAGTTCGAATGTGGCGATGTAGATGTCGCCACATTACTAATATGAAATTTACAAAAGCTTTTAAAATCGAATTGGATTTAGGCTGTTTATTATTTTTTATGTTTTTTTTTATATTTATTTTTTGTTACGTTCATGTTATTACAGATTACCCCTGCAGCTGAAGACAGAGAGAGCTTTAAACAGGTCAGTTGGGTCATTTTAGCGTACAGGGTCAAGTTATGGTTCTTTGAGTCAAAACAAAAAAAAAAAATTTTTGTTTCTTTTTTATATTTGTGCGTCGATAAGTCGTCATTAATAATATGTATTTTTGTCGTCAGGTGGAGTGCAATCTACATCCGATCAAAAAGTTATTGATAAAAGCATTGGGAAATGGACCAAAAATGTGAGTGTACACTTCTACCTACCCCTTTGGGGAATAAAGGCACATATCACAGATATAGATACACCTAGATAACGCAAGAGCAACTACTTCGCGTGTCCAGCTTACGTACAAAAATCGTAAGCCGTTACTCTCGCCCCCGGCGTCGTCGGGAGCCGCGTGACGACTCCCGGCCACCGTAGGCGCGGGCCTGCGGGCGGAGAGTAATGGGTAGCTCACCGTCCGATCAGGACCAGGCCCGTGCCGGACGGCGCGTACGTGTTCCACGCGCGCCTCAAAGAGATGTCAGCATCGAGGAGGGGCCCCTTAGGGCCGAAGCCTGCCGGGTCAGCGGGATTGTCCGAAAGGGTTACCGCTGGCCCGGAACATAAAGGGCTAAGGAAGGAACACGGGTGGGTTTTAGTCAGTAAGAGTCTGACACTCCCTTCCGCTCCACCCAGAGCGGGAGGAGTGAAGCCGTCACTCTCACGCTCAGTCCTGCCGGTAGATTCTATAAAAATCTCACCGTGAAAACTTAGGTGAAGTGAGTTTGTTTTTGCTAGGAATTGACACTATTGACAGCTCACTCCACGCTCACTTCACCTAAGTTTTCACGGTGAGATTTGCACAGAATAGCACCGCTGTAGTAGTGCCCGGGAGTGGGGCGAGACGGGTGCCACACGCGGTGGTATCTTTGAATCGATTTGATTTTCCCATCACTAAATAATGCTTGTGACGTCATAGGAGGTAGTAAAAAAAAATGGCACGGTTTTCATACAGATCGTGATACTTGCGTTATCTAGGTCTTTCTATATCTGTGGCACATATCCATATAAAGTTGGGAAACCTGATTAATAAGCACCAGCAACCTTTTAGGGGTTTGTGGCTAAGTAATGACAGCCGCACGGGTCGATCGATCAGGTTAAGCTACGCTTGCCGCGGTTGACCCGTGGATGGGTGACCATCTTTACAAACCGAGACCCCACCGTGCCTCGGAAAGCACGTTAAGCCGTCGGTCCGGGCTGTCATTCGTGGATCTTTGACAGTCGTTACGGGTCGTCAGAAGCCCGGGCCCAGGACGGGTAGTCAAGAAGCACTTTCGAGCTTCTGACTACCCGTCAGAAGCCCGAAAGTCTGACAACCAGTCTTACCAAGGGGTATCGTATTACCCAGTAACTGGGTTGTGGACATGAGATAGGGAGTCGCTCTACAGCTACTTAGATCGTTGACCTAGAACCATGAAATTTGGCAAGAAGCAATGTCATATAGCACAAGTAAAGGAAAAAATCTGTAAACCGTAAAGAACAATGCTCAAAACGTCCACCCTTGTAGCACTTTAAATCCTATGTTAAGGACGCCTTTACGGATCTGACAAAAATAAGCCGTATTTCGGTGCAATTTGCGGCAAAATGAGACGAAACCAAATGTAACTAATAATTACCACAGATAGATTACTCTTTCATCTCCAAATGGTAGCCATTTTTTATTCGAAAATGTTGGTTTATAATATAGTAAAAAATAATTTCCGTTGCCTCTTCACACAAAATCGACGATATCGTGCTGTCTTTGGGATCATTTTTCTTCTATTTAATAACATAAACATATTTATTTTAAAATATTTTATGTAAGCAGACATGTTCAACTCAAAAAGGTAGCCAAAAGAACTATCAAAATGTTAAAAATAAGCTCAGAAAAAAAATAAAAATCGGAGTCTATTTTTTCACATCTTTAGCTGTAATACGTGAATCTTATTGGATTGAAATAAGGGTTATTTTACTGGTCAGTGTCTCGGTTTATTGCACAAAAATTTGTAATGAAATATTAGTCTGCGCTCGGCCGCCGTTGTGAGTGGACTCTGTGTCGGTTGTAAGCAGCAGCTTGTGCTAAAAGAAGATCGCTGTACGGATACAAAATATTTGACACACAAAACTTGATACTTCACGCATTCTGTATGTACCTAACTACCTATTACCCAAGGAAAGATTTGATTCACAGTCTTATAATTTTTCTAGAAGTAAGTAGGGTTTATAAATTCATATTTCCTTCCGGACTTGCTGGAGTGACCTGCACAGCAGGTGTACTTCGAAGACTGCTACTGGAACTAACAGCCGAGCTGAGGAGTTATTCCGGTCTGATCCCCTGAAGACTTACAATATTTTATGATGGGTGTCAATTTCGTGGTTTTCGAGGGTGCTGAAACCGATGGTGAGGTCCAAATGAGAATCCAAGATGGCGGATGTGAAAAATGTTACAATTTTTCATGATGGGTGTCAATTTCGTGGTTTTCGAGGGTGCTGAAACCGACGGTGGGGTCAAAATAAAAATCAAAGATGGCGGATGTGAAAAATGTTACAATTTTTCATGATGGGTGTCAATTTCGTGGTTTTCGAGGGTGCTGAAGCCGATGGTGGGGTCAAAATAAAAATCCAAGATGGCGGATGTGAAAAATGTTACAATTTTTTATGATGGGTGTCAATTTCGTGGTTTTCGAGGGTGCTGAAACCGATGGTGGGGTCAAAATAAAAATCCAAGATGGCCGATGTGCAAAATGTTACAATTTTTCATGATGGGTGTCAATTTCGTGGTTTTCGAGGGTGCTGAAACCGATGGTGGGGTCAAAATAAAAATCCAAGATGGCTGATGTGAAAAATGTTATAATTTTTCATGATGGGTGTCAATTTCGTGGTTTTCGAGGGTGCTGAAACCGACGGTGGGGTCAAAATGAAAATCCAAGATGGCGGATGTGAAAAATGTTACAATTTTTCATGATGGGTGTCAATTTCGTGGTTTTCGAGAGTGCTGAAACCGATGGTGGGGTCAAAATAAAAATCCAAGATGGCGGATGTGAAAAATGTTACAGTTTTTTATGATGGGTGTCAATTTCGTGGTTTTCGAGGGTGCTGAAACCGATGGTGGGGTCAAAATAAAAATCCAAGATGGCCGATGTGCAAAATGTTACAATTTTTCATGATGGGTGTCAATTTCGTGGTTTTCGAGGGTGCTGAAACCGATGGTGGGGTCAAAATAAAAATCCAAGATGGCTGATGTGAAAAATGTTATAATTTTAATGATGGGTGTCAATTTCGTGGTTTTCGAGGGTGCTGAAACCAACGATGGGGTCAAAATGAAAATCCAAGATGGCGGATGTGAAAAATGTTACAATTTTTCATGATGGGTGTCAATTTCGTGGTTTTCGAGGGTGCTGAAACCGATGGTGAAGTCAAAATAAAAATCCAAGATGGCCGATGTCAAAAATGTTACAATTTTTCATGATGGGTGTCAATTTCGTGGTTTTCGAGGGTGCTGAAACCGATGGTGGGGTCAAAATAACAATCCAACCATCGGTTTCAGCACCCTCGAAAACCACGAAATTGACACCCATCATGAAAAATTATAAAATTTTGTCACATCCGAAATCTTGGATTTTTATTTTGACCCAATCATCGGTTTCAGCACCCTCGAAAACCACGAAATTGACACCCATCATGAAAAATTGTAACATTTAACACATCCGCCATCTTGGATTTTTATTTTGACCCCACCGTCGGTTTCAGCACCCTCGAAAACCACGAAATTGACACCCATCATGAAAAATTGTAACATTTTTCACATCCGCCATCTTGGATTCTCATTTTGACCTCACCATCGGCTTCAGCACCCTCGAAAACCACGAAATTGACACCCATCATGAAAAATTATAAAATTTTTCACATCCGCCATCTTGGATTTTTATTTTGACCCAACCATCGGTTTCAGCACCCTCGAAAACCACGAAATTGACACCCATCATGAAAAATTGTAACATTTAACACATCCGCCATCTTGGATTTTTATTTTGACCCCACCGTCGGTTTCAGTACCCTCGAAAACCACGAAATTGACACCCATCATGAAAAATTGTAACATTTTTCACATCCGCCATCTTGGATTCTCATTTTGACCTCACCATCGGCTTCAGCACCTTCGAAAACCACGAAATTGACACCCATCATGAAAATATTGTAACACTTTTCACATCCGCCATCTTGGATTTTCATTTGGACATCACTATCGGTTTTAGCACCCTTGAAAACCATAAAAACGACACCCATGATGAAAAATAAAAAAAAAACTACAACCGCCATCTTGGATTTTCATTTTTATCTCACTATCGGCGATCTCAATATCCGTCACTTTGCACGGCCAAAAATGTAATTGACAGGCTTATGGTGATTTATCGAGGTAGCCACTGCTAATATGCTTTTATGCAATGCACGACACTGCTTAGTACGTTATCCTAATTGTGTAACACACTTGGAATGGCAATCCATTCCGATTTGACAGTTCAACAATATCCATTGCGTTGTAATTGTTTTACGAATTTTTTAAATATTTATGAAGCAACTAGCTGTGCCCCGCGGTTTCACCCGCATAAGTTTCGATCCCGTGGGAATATCGGATAAAAAGTAGCCTATACAACATGTCCCAAAATTCAACGATAAGCCAGCACCGGAGGATAGACCTGCCCATGACTACTCGGGGAAAAAAAGAAAAAAAATATATATCTCTTTTTTTTTGAAGTTATAAAAAAAAAGAAGAAATTCTTAAAAAAGTGAGACCTTTTATGATATTTTTCACTACCATGACCACACTTTTTTAAATATTTCTGTTATTTTTTTTTATAGGCAACCTGAATAGCACTGCTATCTACCACAATTCTTAAAAAATCCAGAATACCTCTAGTTTTTTCACGTAAATTAATGAAACTTAATTTATTCCCTAAATTTTTTGAAGATTTTTACTTTTAATCAACTTTAACTCATCGTGGTGTAAAAAAAAAGTATGAACACTACTATGGCAAGTTTTTTTATAAATTGACGCAACTAATCAAGATTCCAAAATGGTATAATACTCTAGGAAAATCAACCACAAAAAAATTATATCCATACTAGTTCAAAACAAGAACCAAATTCCTTAAATTATAGTTGACAGTAATCACTTTCACTGCGTGCCCAAAATGGGTTCTTGTTACAATTTCTAGGAATTTGAGTGGGGCATACATACCTTAGAAGTTAGAGAGAGATAGATAGATAGAGATATTTACGTTAAAAAGAGACAACAACAGGGCAGGTAGTGGGTTCTTGTTACAATTTCTAGGAATTTGAATGGGGCATACATACCTTAGAAGTTAGAGAGAGATAGATAGACAGAGATATTTACGTTAAAAAGAGACAACAACAGGGCAGGTAGAGAAGCTGTTATTATTCTCAGAGCAAGTCAGTTCAGTACGCTCTGCTCCTTTGTTTACTGCGCACCGTTCCGTATTCAACTGACGTGGCTCTCGTACGTACTAACGACTTTTGGCTTGGCTTTTTGGACTGGAATCGATCTGCAAACTGAACTGACCTGGCATTATCTTGGACTACGATTGTGTGTTTTGTGACTACGATTGTGAGTTTTGTGATTTGGAGTTCTGGCGCATTTTGGACTGTTTAACGATCAACATGCCGCAACCATACACACCACAGGAATACGCAAATATGCACCTCATCTATGGAGAAACCCGATGCAATGCTAACGCTGCTAGCAGACTGTATCGAGAAAGGTACCCAAATGCTCAAAGATATCCTGATTATCGAGTGTTTATTAATGTGCATCAAGCGTTTTCGGAGGGTCGTATGCCATCCAGTAGGAGAAACGCTGGAAGACCTAGTTCGGATCGTGATGAAGAAGTTCTCAATGAGATAGAAAATGATTCGACTACTTCGGTACGCGCCATAGAAGAAGCTACAGGAATCCCGAAAAGTTCTGCACATCGAATTTTACAACGTCACAAGCTTCACCCATATCATTACAGGCGTGTGCAGACGTTGTTACCGCGGGACTATCCATTAAGAGTCACATTTTGCCGTGTGATGCTGCAAAGGCACAGGGAAGATCCCCAATTCCTGGACAAAATTCTATGGTCGGATGAAACAACATGCAAGAAAGATGGATATTTAAATCTACACAACCTACATAGTTGGAGCAATGAAAATCCGCACTTGATGAGACAAGACAGATCCCAATATCAATTCAAGGTTAACTTATGGACCGGCATATTAAATGGAAAAGTAATTGGGCCCTTTGAGTTACAAGGAAACTTAGATGGCAATAGTTATTTAAACTTTTTACAAAATGACTTGCAAGAATTGCTAGACGACGTGCCCTTAAATGATCTCCAAAACATGTGGCTCCAAAATGATGGTTGCCCAGCACACTATGCCCGCCCTGTGCGAGAATATTTAAATCAAGAGTATCCAGGGCGTTGGATCGGGCGACTTGGTCCTATCTTATGGCCACCTCGTTCACCCGATTTGAACCCCCTGGACTTCTTCTATTGGGGTTGTCTTAAAGACAGGGTCTACTCAAAACCCATTGCGTCATTGGACGAGCTTCGTCGAAATATCAGTCAGGCTGCGGATCATATTAATCGCAGAAGATATGCAAGACAAATAAAACGGTCATTTTTAAGGCGATGTCGTGCATGTATTATTGCTGGTGGCAAACAATTTGAACATTGGTTATAATGTTAATAAATTACATGAGAAATTGTTTGACCATTTATTTAAATATTAAACATTTTCCAAGAACTAATACTTTTTATTACCAGACCGTCATTTGGCCCCTGTTTAGAAATAATAGGAACATTTTTTTTTTTAACTTGTTTGCCTAGAGTATTATACCATTTTGGAATCTTGATTAGTTGCGTCAATTTATAAAAAAACTTGCCATAGTAGTGTTCATACTTTTTTTTTACACCACGATGAGTTAAAGTTGATTAAAAGTAAAAATCTTCAAAAAATTTAGGGAATAAATTAAGTTTCATTAATTTACGTGAAAAAACTAGAGGTATTCTGGATTTTTTAAGAATTGTGGTAGATAGCAGTGCTATTCAGGTTGCCTATAAAAAAAAATAACAGAAATATTTAAAAAAGTGTGGTCATGGTAGTGAAAAATATCATAAAAGGTCTCACTTTTTTAAGAATTTCTTCTTTTTTTTTATAACTTCAAAAAAAAAGAGATATATATTTTTTTTCTTTTTTTCCCCGAGTAGTCATGGGCAGGTCTATCCTCCGGTGCTGGCTTATCGTTGAATTTTGGGACATGTTGTATGTGTCAGCTACCTCTATACAAAATTTTATCAAAATTGGTGAAGCCGTTTGAGCGTGAAGAACAAACATATAAACATACACACACACTCACAAACTTTCGCCTTTATAATATTAGCGTGATGAATATTGTAGCATTTGTACTGTTTGCCTTGTAGGGTGTGTGCCAAATACACGTATTTTCTTTCCAGTTTTCGAGAACCTACTTGCATTTGATACCATAGCAAATTTATTATATAAAATACGAAATAAACCGAATAAAACAAGCTTGTTTTATATTTGTTTTCAATAAGCTCGTCCGCAAATTGTTAATACATAGGTACTTTGGCAACTTGTACTTGATTAATCACTGCCCAGTGAAATTAAGTAAATAGCATTCTACTTATATGAACTCTTCACATTACCTACAAACTGTTTGAAAACAAATCACCGTAAACTTAAAAAAAATACATGGCAAAAATAAAATAAAATTAGGCTCAAGTATCAAGTCGTGTCATTTTACTCATAATTTCACCGCTTCGCGCATGTCGCTGTGTGTGTGAGCCGTGCACGTGTAGTAGTAAGACTCAATACCTAAAATTGAAGCGCGTCATTTCGTAAACGCGTCCTTAATCGAAGGGCCTTATCCATTGGATCATTTTATTGTCTGACGGCGAAACTGAAATGTTCATCCGAATCATGTGGCATCGTAGCTCCCGAACGGATGAACCGATTTTGATTTTGTTTTTTTTGTTTGAAAGGTGAATTAGTCGGGAGTGTTCTTAGCTATGTTTGATGAAAATCGGTCCAAGATGGCCGCCGCCACAAAATGGCGGAATACATATTTTTTCACAAATCCCTTAATATGGGTATCAAATGAAAGGGCTTGAATAGTAGAATACTATACACTATAATAAATTTCAAATTCAAGATGGCCGCCACCACAAAGTGGCGATTTATATTTTTTTTTTCACAACCCCCTCAATATGGGTATCAAATGAAAGGGCTTGACTAGTACAATACTATACGCTATTACAAATTTCAAATCCAAGATGGCCGCCACCACAAAATGGCGAATTATATTCTTTTTTCACAACTCCTTCAATATAGGTATCAAATGCAAGGGCTTGACAAGTAGAATAATGTAAACTATATTGAAAGGGAATGAGGAATATTAACTAACGAAATGAAAACTAAAAACTTCAAAATATTTTTTTGTCTGATCAATGCTCTAGAATGATGAGGAAAGTGGAGTGATGACTGGTACCTACGACCACTGAGTTTGACTATTTTTATTACGAATGGAACAATCCCACTTAAAAAGCGTAGGTATTTCTACATCAGATAGTGTCGCAGTCCCATTTTATAAACTAGATCTGAAATACCTAAGATATAGCGCTATGAAATACTTGTACGAAAGTTGAATAACTAAAGGAAGAACTAGGAAAAGGATATAATAAAACAAAAAAATCTGTTTAGTCTTAAAAATTATTCTTCAACTATAAATAAATAATTATTTTTTGACGGATAAAAAACCTGATTAAACACCAAATTACCTGAATCTTAAAACGCAAGAAAATAAAAGAAATGAAATACAAATATTAAGGACTCCCTACAAAACATTAAATAAAAAATTAACTCTTTGCGGGACACTTAACGCCTATAGACGTAATAACAATAAAACTTCTATTGTGTCTCGTTCAGTGTCCTTCAATGTGTTAAATTAAAAATTTAAAAAACCCCCGACACAAAATAATAATAAAATTAAATGTAAGTAATTGGAAAAGGATCAAATAATTTAAAAAACCCCAACTTAAAGAATCTAGGTAACGAGACTAAATCAGATAAATTCATAATTTTTTTATTAAATTAAAAATTAAAAATTTAATTTTTTTCGACATGATCAAACCTAAATACACCTAAAAATTCACCATTTTGATTCCAAAGAGTTGTTTGAAAACTTCGAACGAAGGTATTTAATCATCCCACAGTAATATGTACCTACAATGTACGGAACTCGCACATGACAGTTTTTTTTTAAATATTATGTTATTTTTCCATCATCACAGGGACGCAACCCTCCGCATGGCGAGCCGAGCGCGTCGCCAACTCGCCATAGAGAAATGCAACGAGTTGGCTCGGATAGTAGATAATTGGGACATCAGGGACATCGGACAGTGCTGCAATGAATTTATCCGAGGTATGTTACTTTTCCAACTCTCCACTGTCCGTCTATCTGTCTGTCACCAGGTTTCATCTCATGAACCGTGATAGCTAGACAGTTGCAATTTTCACAGAGGATGTATTTCTGTTGCTGCTGTAACAACAAATACTAAAACACAATAAAATAAATATTGAAGGGGGGCTCCCATACAACAAACGCGATGTTTTTGCCCTTTTTTGCTCGATATCAATAATGGCAACAGGTAGGCACTTGAAATATTCACAAAATACTCAGTTGGATTTTTACCCGACTGCGTCAGAAGGAGGGTTATGTTTTTCGAGTGTATGTATGTATGTATGTATGTATGTATGTATGTATGTATGTATGTATGTATGTATGTATGTATGTATGTATGTATGTATATTTCTTTGGCACGCTCTGTAGCCTAAACGGCTTGATCGATTTCAGCTTGAGAGGTGCCGTTAGATTCGTCTTAATTGTAAGAGTGACACTGGGTACATCAAAATTGAAAAAAAAATTAAATGGCCGATTTTTAGCGCAATATGTCTTCAAAAAAAAAAATTTTTTTCTCGAAACCTATCGAGTAGGGTATCAAAATAAAGGGTTTTAAAAGGTGATTACAAAAATATATATACCTTATATGGTTAAAAGTAATTCGAAGTGACAAATCGTAAAAAACACGTACCAAGAACTAAATCGTTTGCGAAATCTTTCACATTTGTAAACTAAAAAGCTGGAAATAAAAAAAGTAATTTAAAAATAAAAAAACCCGACTGCGAAACTGAAAAGCTACAAACAAGCCCATTTTAAATTAAATAAAAGTTGGAAGCAGGCGGGACCCATTTGAATTTGAAAATATAATAAAATGGTATGGGTCCCGCCTGCTTCCAACTTTTATTTAATTTAAAATGGGCTTGTTTGTAGCTTTTCAGTTTCGCAGTCGGGTTTTTTTATTTTTTAAATTACTTTTTTTACTTTAATACTTTATAAAATTAAAATAAAATAAATATTTAAGGGGGGCTCCTATACAACAAACGCGTTTTTTTCGGCGTTTTTGCGTTGTGGTACGGAACCCTTCGTGTGCGAGTCCCACTCGCACATGGCTAGTTTTTTTTTTTTTGTGTGGAAAATCATCAAATGACTCCTCCCGCTCTGGGTGGAGCGGAAGGGAGTGTCAGACTCTTACTGACTGAAGCCCATCCATGTTCCTTCCTTAGCCCTTTATGTTCCGGGGTTGCGGTATTCATCTTCTTTTTGCCTCCTACAAACTGCACCTTGTGAAATCCTCAGGAATCCGCTGGATGCGGGGAGCTCAGAACCGGTCGAAGTAGATGTGCTTGGGGGAGGCCTATGTCCAGCAGTGGACGTATTTCGGCTGAGATGATGATGTTACTTTTTCGAAGACCGGGCTAAAGATAAAAGACGTTTATAATAATAGTCCAGCCAACGGCACGTCCATGGTCCAACCATTAGACCTTGACAGAGCTTTTATTTCGTAGCTTTAAGAGTAAACTAGTCCCGAGATCGAACTCACTGGTGGTCATGGCCAAAAAGCACGCTGTCTCACCTGACTTCGTGTCTGACAGAGCTAGTATCAGTGATGAATAGTTAGACGCTAGTCTACACGCACAACGTCTAGTTCTCACGCACAGAAACACTGTTCCGAACTAATAGGCGCGTAAAAAAAATTGAAAAGTGCTTTGGAAAATCGAGTTTTATGAAAAAACTACTGCATACATCAATTATAAATAAAGTTTATTGAACTCTTCGATAACTGAGCTTTGTCGGTACGGACTTGGATTTGAAGATTTTAGAGTTCTTTTATTACTTATTTACACCCAAAGTTACGTTAAAAATAGCAAGAAAAACGAATCTTTGTTGGCTTATAACTTTTTAATGGTTTTTTATTTTACTATTCTGGTTCCGCACAGACACAATTTATAATAATGCAAAACGATATCATGTTTAACTTTGGATGCATAATGTAAAATAGTGGAGTAATACTCTCCCGAAATTTGTATGGAAATATCGACTAGTAGCACCTTAAGGTCGGTTTTCGTAGTGGAAGTGTTATTACTGATTTGCGGTTTATTGTTCTAATACTGCACTGCAACAAAATCCAATAAATAACAAAAGTCTTACATTTCTCATGTGGCAATAGTATGGCACTTTTTTCTCATGTGGCAATAGTATGGCATTTTTTTTCTCATGTGGCAATAGTATGGCATTTTTTTCTCATGTGGCAATAGTATGGCATTTTTTTTCTCATGTGGCAATAGTATGGCATTTTTTTTCAAGTGAAAACTTGTTTAGGCGCGTTGGGCATCTTTTGAGATGGGAAAAAACCATTGAACTCACGCCACTGTTACCGTAAGTGACACTGCGCGTGTTTTGTTTATAAGACGATTAAAAAAATACCCGCTTCGGATGTGTTTGGCTGTCCCTAGGATGTCTCTCGGTTTGAATGTGTATCCGATATGTCAGTGAGTGATGGCAAAGTATTCTGTTTGTGTTTTGTTTTCACATCTGCCGGCACTCCGAAGTGCCACTGTTTTTTTTTTGTTAGCCTGCTCTGTCCCACTGCTGGGCGAAAGCCTCCCCCAAAATGATTACATAACTTGTATTAATCTGACAGTTATCAAAACGTAATTCTAAATTCAACTTACTTCACCCTTTAGTAAAGTAAAAACTTGTTAAGTGAAAATAACATGTATTTGTATAGACTTAACGTATATTATTCGTTGTTACAGAGGACACGCTGTCAAAGATCGGCCCGGGCAAGCGGATAGCGGAGCGACGAGCGTATCTGTTTGACGGACTACTGTTGCTGTGCAAACCTATTACTAGCATTGTGAGTACATTTTTTGCACGACTTATAATGCAAAGCATTAGAGAGTGCTTTTTTTTTTGTTTTTTCGGATGGGAAGTCATCAAAATTTAATGACCCCTCCCGCTCTGGGCGGAGCGGAAGGGAGTGTCAGACTCTTACTGACTAAAACCCACCCGTGTTCCTTCCTTAGCCCTTTATGTTCCGGGCCAGCGGTTACTCTTTCGGAAAATCCCGCTGTCCCGGCAGGCTTCGGCCCTAACGGGCCCGTTCGCTGATGCTGACATCTCTTATATCATTATAGAGTGTTTTACGATCGATTTTTTTTTGCCTCCTTTCTGCAACTGATTCTATTGTTATACTCCTGCTAGTACACTGAACCTACTTAATTTATATACCATTGTATATATAATTTAATGGATATTAATCAACAAATAGTAATTTCAGTTTTTTAAGTTATTTAACACACGTGTGGAAAATTGTGGTTTCTTACTGCATGAGTCCGTCTCACACTTAAGAGGAAATGCGCTCGGAGAGACTTTTGAAAAAGCCTAAGTAAAAAGTCATAATTCGAGGTTTGGCTCTCGCCAATTTCCTCCTCCTCAATATTGGACAAATTTAAAAGATATTTCATAAACCGAATAAGAAGGATTTATATACCTACTGTGTCCCTATGTTTTTCTTTTTTCATTAATAATTGTCTTTGTACACTAGGCCTCTGTTGACCGGTATAAATCGGCAATTTTGGAGGGTTCTAGTGCTTATAAAAATAACGTATCATCACAAGTAGTTATTATTTATTATTCTGTAAAAAATCATTGCTTTATGGTCATTAACCAGAAAGAAAACAGAAGAGAGCGTTTCTGTGGAGAATTTCTATGGAGCATTTCCTCTTGTCTGTGTGGTGCCGGACTTAAAGAATACCACCACCCCATACTTCCCGTGGGTGTCGTAAAAGGCGACTAAGGGGCGTACCGGAGAATGGGCAGCAGCGTTCTCTATGCATTCCACCACCATACCATACTGCGATCGCCAACCCGCCTGCCAAGCGTGGTGATTATGGCAACCCCCCCCCCCCCCCTCCTTTCGGGGGAGGCCTATGTCCAGTAGTGGACGTCTTTCGGCTGATATGATGATGATGATGATTTCCTCTTAACTGATTTATTTTTACTTATCCCATCAAAGCTAACGCTAGGCTATATCTTCATCCCTTTAGGTGGTAAACAGTAGCGGTAGCGGCTCCGGGTCGGGCGGTGCGCAACAACTTAAGCTCAAGGAGAAACTGCACATACGCAAACTGGAACTTGTTGATAGGCCTGACACTGAAGGTATGTAATCTGCGTTCGTGATTTACTTGCCAAAAATGAGTTTATGGAAAAATAACTTTAAAACCTACACAATAAAGTTCAGTTTACGCTACAACTTCATACATTTTTATAACTTTTTCAATAGTGCTAGTCACTCTGAAATCAACTTAATTACCATTGAAATAAATTTGATATTTGTTTAACTTGACATAATGTTAATTTGAAACAAGTTTGAATAGACTTTAGAATGCTGTCTGAATCTTTAATTCTAACCTCACTTTAACACCAAAGTATTTTAATCACATGTTTTTTAAAAAAAGGGAGTGCAGATTTTTATATGAAGCCGGGGTTGTCAGACAACAGAGGTTTTTGGGTTGTCAGTTGTTGGTTGAGGTTGTCTTTAGTATATGCAAAATCAACAAATGTTTTTA
Organism: Mesoligia furuncula; assembly: GCA_916614155.1. Lineage (NCBI taxonomy): Eukaryota > Metazoa > Arthropoda > Insecta > Lepidoptera > Noctuidae > Mesoligia > Mesoligia furuncula. The sequence continues at coordinate 12,416,603 of OU744819.1, forward strand.
CCCACTGAAGAATTTCATCTTTGAAAATAAAAAGAATGCCAAAGATCATATTCCGTTTAAAATACTTACTGTTACTTACTTTTTTTTTTTCAAACTGGCTACCATATTCGGAAACATGACGCTTTCTGTTTACATTGAAGTCAGCCTATCGATTTATTTAGGTGTCAGACGGGGCCGCCATTTTGAAAAAAATCCAAATGACGGACAGTAGGTATGCCATGAACCTTCAAAGCCCTTTGCCAAAGATGTAAACAACGATGGCCACTCGAAATTGTCTATGGTTTAGTGATGCGGAATTATGAATTTTCAGTTCTGGTGCTAGCGATGCTATAAATAATTTCCGCGCATACAATATACTGAATAATTGGAATTTCGTTATTTTCCATCTGCTTTTCATGACATTCTTATTTTTTCAATACAAAACTTCAAAACCCAGTTTCTTTTATTTCAAACTGTATTGTCCCACTCCTGAGCAACGGTCTCTGCTATGTTATTTACCATGCACAAATAAATGAATCTTCAACCCTTAGAGGGCCGCCACATGGTGGAGCTGTGTCCCCGCGTGGGCCCCGCCGTGGTGCTGGCGTGCGCGTCCTGCGCAGAGAAGCGGAACTGGATGTGCGACCTCGTCATGCTGAACACCAAGCCCATGCTGGACAGGTTCCTGGACAGGTGAGCTTCATCATCATTCAGCTGAATCCAGGGCCGTCTTTAACCTGTTAGAGCAGGGCCCCTAACAGGTTAAAGACGGCACATAAGGATCACGGGGCCCCTGTGTAGATAAGAGACAATAAGAGAAACATACTAATATTTCATAATTGGGAGGCTAGAAACTTATTGTAAATCGCACTGCAAATCACTTATTTTGTCATTGAATCTGGTACTAATAATGCGTAGAATGGAACGGTAGCTGCAAACAATGTTTTTTTATGAGAGCAGGCCAGGGCCCCCGAAGATCGCGGGGCTCTGGGCACTTGCCCAGAGGGCCCAATGGAAAAGAGGGGCCTGGCTGAAACACGTCTGCTGGATAATTATAGGCCTGTCCCAAGCAAATGATAGGTCCAGTGGTAACGGCCACGACTTACAAGTTGTAGGTCGTAAGTTCGAACCCAGCCGTTCCGAAGTGATGCGCTTATCAACGAACAGCATTTCATTCTTATTATTATACAGAAGATAGTTTCAGCTGCATCCGGTTAGACTGGAAGCCGACACCAATATAGTTGGGAAAAGGCAGGCAGATGATATTTATACGGAATATAGTTTCTGCCCGCGACTACGTCCGCGTGAAATTTCACCCTCCCCCCATTCACTCTCTTAGGGGTGGAGTTTTGAAAAGCTCTTTTTTAGTGGATACCTACTCTTCATAAAGAACACACACTCCAAATTTCATGTCTCTATGACAGGACCAGCGGTTTAGGCTGTGCGTTGATAGTTAGTCAGGAGGACTTTGATTTTTATATGTATAGATTAAAGTCGCTTTACATGTCTGCCTGTGTGATCACGTTATATTTCTAAACTAGAATTTATTCCGGAAAGTTTATGTGTAAAATAAATTAATATTAAACTTACATACCGGATGATTTTTTTTACCGTCTCGAAATTTTTACGGGGTGTTCTACCCATGAATATGAACAACGTTCACTATGGGACCAACTCGGAAATCACGAAAAAAAATCAGCTGTTTCATACATTTTGGTCAAGTAGGTATTGAACTTGTGTATTAAACAGCAGATTTTTTTTCACGATTTTGGAGTTGCTCCCATAGTGAAAGTTGTTCATATTCATGGGTAGAACACCCCGTAAAAATTTCGAGACGGTAAAAAAAATCATCCAGTATAATAACGTAATCTCGCTGTTATGTCAAGTCATAAAAACCGTCTGTGTGGTGGCCGGACTTAAAGAATAGCACCACCCCATACTTCCCGTGGGTGTCGTAAAGGCGACTAAGGGTCTAACCGGAGAATGGGCAGCAGCGTTCTCTATGCATTCCACCACCATACCATACTGCGATCGCCAACCCGCCTGCCAAGCGTGGCGATTATGGCAAACCCTCCCCCTTTTGGGAGAGGCATATGTCCAGCAGTGGACGTCTTTCGGCTGAAATGATGATGATGAAAAACCGTGCGGAGTAGGGGCGGGGTACAAGTAAAATAATTAACTATTCTACATTACAAAATGTGTCTTCAACACTTGTCCATAAAGAAGAAAGAAAATAAATTTATTTTAGCACAGACACAATACACCAGATTGTCAAAATATCATAATCAGATAGTAAATCATCATCATCTGCCTGCCTTTTCCCGACTATGTTGGGGTCGGCTTCCAGTCTAACCGGACGCAGCTTAATACCAGTATTTTACATGGAGCGACTGCCTATCTGACCTCCACAACCCAGTTACTGGGTAAAAGGAGCCCTTGGTAAGACTTGTTGTCAGACTTTCGGGCTTCTACCCGAAAGACGACGACGTACATCAAATAAAACGAAGATAAAGATAAAAATTAAGAAATTAGTAAGAAATTAGCAGGAAAGTGTGCCTCACGGCTGCGCCAAAAAGGCGAAATATGGGAAATTAGGTTTCTCCTAGTGACCACCAGGTGGCGCTATAACTTTTCCCATATAAAATTCTAACACGCTCGCAATCGAATGTGAGTGAAAAAACTCACACTCAAGCCTTAGTTCAGCAAAAATGCCAGACAACTAGTGCCTGACGCTGGTTTTCAACTGGACCTGGAACCACCTACTTACCTGAACCTGTTCCATCTTTCCAGCATACTCCTCGACCTGGAACGTCGGCACCCTCTAAAGCTGCCCCCGGCCTCGCTGTACCGGTTCGCAGTGCCCGACTCTCCGAACAACATAGTGCTGGAGGAGCATTCAGCTGCACGGCATCAGGGAAACGCTCCTGTGCCGCTCATTAAGGTACCTACACGTTATACTATCCTACTAATCACACTAATAATATAAAAGCGAAAGTTTGTGAGTGTGTTTGTATGTTTGTTACTTCTTCACGCACAAACGGCTGGACGGATTTGGATGAAATTTGGCACAGATGGTTTATCCTGTAAGCCCCTTAAAGATACGGAAATCATCCCTTTGATCATTTTGTTGGACTCTCATTGTATTGCGACGATTCTCAACTCCCAATCAAGCTGATTTCAACCTTAACTTCTTGTTCTCAGGGTGCAACGTTACTCAAGCTGGTCGAACGGCTAACCTATCACATATACGCGGACCTCAATTTGGTGCGAACATTCCTGACCACGTACAGATCGTTCTGTTCGCCTGGAGAACTGCTAGAGTTGCTGATTGAAAGGTTCAAGATTCCGGAGCCCAGTGAAGTGTATGACACGCCACGGACTGGTGAGTACATACATACACACATATTCAGCTTAATATGTTCCCCTTTTTGGAACTAAGCCTCCCTCTTTGTGAGAGGGAGCGGTTTTTAACGCGGATGCGCTTGGTAGCCTGCGAAATTCAATTTCTTTAAGAGTAAACTAGTCGCGAGCTCGAACTCACTAGTGGTCATGGCCAAAAAGCACGCTGTCTCACCTGGCTTCGTGTCCGACAGAGCTAGTATCAGTGATGAGCAGTTAGACGCTAGTCTACATGCACAACGTCTAGTTCTCACGGACTGAAACAACGTTCCGAACTGATAGGCGCGTAAAAAAAAATTCGAAAAGTGCTTTCGAAAATCGAATTTTATCAAAAATTGCTCATAACTTTTTAATGGCTTTTTATTTTACTATTCTGTTTCCGTACAGACAAAAATAATAATAAGTCAAAACGATATCATGTTTACCTTTGGATGCACAATGTCAAACAGTCGAGTAATACTCTCCCGAAATTTGTATGGGAAAAATATCGACTAGTGGCACCTTAAGAGCGTTTACGCCGTACGGCATTTCATTCAAATTTTCAAGCCCTTGTTTTTCGAAATGAATGAGCCGATTTTAATGAAACTCCATACGCATGCAAGATAGAAAGGTCTAAAAAGTTAGTAGAGAACATTTTCGGTATCTGTTAATGTCGCGAATCATATTTTGATCAAGATACAGCCTGACACTGACCTGCAAATTGCAAAAAACGTATGAAAATTAGAATTTCGCGGTCTACCACTACCCAGGATTGGATACAAAATTTTATGCCTCGGTTTATTTATAAGTATCATGTATATTTGTGCACGCTAGCCCCAAGGATCAAGACACCTAAAAAGGACGTGAGTCCGAACTCGTCTCTGCTGGATATTGATCTAGGTAATGTTAACATTATTATGTCTAAGGGGCTTTCATGACCTAAAGCGCGGTCACTCTCGGACTGCATAGAAAAGAAAGAGAAGCGCGATAACAACGCTGGCAATTTATTGCAAAATATGAAGCAATTATTTAATTACGAAAAATCTATTGTTTGGACGAAAAAATTAAAACACTAGTATTTTAGTATGTTGCTTGTAGAATAATCTGACAAAAAAATTCATGTATATTAGTTTGGTTTTTATTGTAAAAAGAAAGTTTTTAGAGGTATCTTCATGGTTTTGTTCCATCGTACCAAATCAGTTGTATTATGTTTTCAACACACTATCTACCTAGCATATTATCCTGAAGAAAATCATGTTGTTTTATTGTTTACTGTAGTCGATTATATACTTTATTGTTTCTAAAACTTGCGTATTTTGTGTTTAGGTCCTGTAAGCCCCTTAGGTATGTTATACTAGTGTATAGTTGCCAGCACGTAACTTGGCAAGAGTTTTTGTAGTGGGGGGGAAGTTTGCGCACGCACAATTTCATACATTTTTATATGCGCGAACTTCCCCCACTACGAAAATCTCTTGCCAAGTTACGTGCCGGTAATTGTAGCAATGATAGACACCTGCCGAAATTACATTGGCGTTACTCGCTAGCTAAATGAACAAATGAACCCTTCGACGTATTTATCCAATGAGGGCTATCGTTTTTGTGCTCACCGGTTGGCGCCACTGTCGAGTAAGGTCCTGAAGTATAACTCTCGAAGTTTGTTATAGCGAGCGTATTTAAATCTGTATGTCTATACAGGGTTATTGGTAAAACATTAAGAGCCTATACTACCTGAGCTAAAGTTCACTCTTTATCTCGCTCGCACGATACTGCTCGCGGACTGTGTAAGTGCGAGACAGAGTGCGGTGCTGGGCGGAAAGCAGCGCCAATAGTTTAGGTATTTGCTTTTTACGGTGAAAATAAAGGTAATCCAAAAAAATTAAATAACATAAGACCTGCTTTATAGTAAGTTCAGTTAGTATGCAAAGTTTCATGATCTTATTTGAAGTATTTTTTGAATACCAGCGGTTTATTGTTCAATTTGGAGGTAACTTTGGATTTTTTTTCTATCGAGAAAATTTTATGAAATCGTGTTTTCGTCTAACATAGTACCTAGCATTAATCCTCAACTTTACCATATATTTATTTCAAAATTAATGCTGTGGTATTTTCGACATAACGGAGGATCATGCTAAGCCATTTGAGGTAGTATAGGCTCTTAACAACCTCTTAAGAGGTCATTGTACTCATCATTATGAACAACTTTTACTTTGGGACCAAACCTGAAATCGCGAGAAGAAAATCAGCTGTTCCCTACATTATGTTCGTTTATCTCGTCAAAATGTAGGGAACGCTGTTTTTTTTGCGTTTTCAGGTTTGGTTGGTCCCGTAGTAAAAGTTGTTCATAATGATGAGTACAATGACCTCTTAACCTTTTGAATGTCTTAAGTTACACAGTTCGACATAAGCAATTGTCTTTCTATTGTGTCTCTAAATAAGATGAGTTAAGGGATTGTTAATGTTTTACCAATAACCCTGTATAATTATATTTAAACAAACAAAAAAAAAAATGAGTTTGTAAACAGTAAAAAATTTGTTTGTAAACAAACTAACTTCTGAATTAGCTGTTCTTTTAGCCCGTTTAATTTTGCACCTCTTTTTCTTAGCTCTGCTTATAAATCACTAACATTCATCGATCCGTGTTTGCCATAATCAATCTCAGGTATTGCAAAATACTCACAACATTATCCTAATGAGGGATTTTCTTTTTTAACTCTTCCCTAGTCGCTGGATAGATGGCGCTGAACTTGGTATGTTACTGTAAGGAACGGAACGTCACTTCATTATTTGATTTTTTCACTTGGATGAATTTTGAGATCGTGAAACGAAAGCAAACGAAAGTGTCAGTCAAGGAGCATATGTGACGTGACGCAATGTTTTTTTTCCCAAGCATTTTGGCTTTGGCACTTAGTAACGTAGTCAGTTCAACGCCATCTACAAAGTTCTTGGAAACTATGTTTTTTTTTTTAACCTCTACTCAAAAAGAAAACCTCTCATTGGAAATAAACCGCGTAGCCCACCCACAAACATTGACATTTGACATTTCGGAGACCTTACGCTACACTAGCGTCTCTAGCGGCGAATTCACACGCGATAGCCCTCATTATACATCAGTGACCTTTGTGTGAGTTTTTCGACTCACGATCGATTGCGAGCGCGTTAGAATTTTGTATAGGAAATTAGGTTTCTCCTAGTGACCACCAGATGGCGCTATAACTTTTTATATAAAATTCTAACGCGCTCGCAATCGAACGTGAGTGAATTAACTCACACTTAAGCCTCAGAACCAAAATTACGCGTCGTAGTTTCTATACAAAATACAAAGAATGCATTATTGCTGAACTAACGTTATATCGGTCTGATTTGTAACTGGTAATTTTAAAGACATCGGCAGGCGTAAGTATGCCGAATATCCGTCGCGTAATTTCTGTAGATGTGTCTTAGAAATAAACTGTATTATTATTATCATCTGTAGACTTATAATTTTATTGTGTTGTGTAACTCCATGTCCTACGTACCAGAACTTTAGTTTTCTTCGCTACAGGAATACATTTTTACTTAGAATCCTTAAGCCTGATTTACATTGATCCAGTATCGATCCAGGCTCTCTGGATTCTATATACTGTAGTCCTCTTCACCGTAACCGGCGACAGCGACCCAGACAAATCTTTATTCCTTTCGTGAGCTCTCTGATGACTTGCAAAACCAAATTTGGCTTTGAAAACCCGGTCACACAGTGTACAGAAGAGATGATCAGCTTCATTGTATGTATATGAATATGAAGGTTTTTTTTTTCTTGAGGATGGGAAATCATCAAATGAACCCATCCGCTATGGGTGGAGCGGAAGGGAGTGACAGACTCTTACTGACTAAAACCCACCCGTGTTCCTTCCTTAGCCCTTTATGTTCCGGGCCAGCGGTAACCGTTTCGGACAATTTCGCTGACCCGGCAGGCTTCGGCCCTAACGGGCTCCTTCTTTGTTGCTGACATGTCTTTAAAGCGCACGTGGAACACTTACGCGCCAACCGGCACGGGCCTGGTCCTGATCGGACGGTGAGCTACCCAATATGAAGGCTTTAGGCGACTTTTGCGTAATTTTGGGGATGCATGAAGAAGCCCCCTCGTGTAGCGCAGTTTGTTCCGCCAGTTACTCAACTGAACGCTCGCGCTCGGCGCATCCTGGACAGTCACACCAACACCTTATCTGACTGCCAATTCTTCCCTTGCGGTGGTAGTCACACCAACACCTTATTTGACTGCCAAGTCTTCTCTTGCGCGGTAGGGCTACCGCCCACCCTCCCACCGGAGTCGATGCGTGGGAGTTCCAGTGCCTTAGGCATCTACTGGGCACGCTCGTTCCATCATAGACCTCATCCGTCGCTTTCCATCAGGCGTGGTCAAGAGCGGGCTCATTCAGCAATAAAAAAAATAGGTCTTCAAGACTATTGGATTCTAGCGCTAGATTGAAATACTGGATCAATGTAGATCAGCCATTATTCTAATAGAATCATCTGTGTGATCTTATAGTGCTAGAAAAGCTATATAAAACATTAATCTCTTTAACAGCGGAGAGTATAGAGAGCGTTGCGAGCAGCGACGCGGAGAAACTTAGTAAAAATACGGCGCGGGAAGACTGGAAGAGGTATCGGAAAGAGTTCCAGCAGCCGGTCAAGTTTAGGTGAGTGTCTTTACGTTCCCTTTTACTTCATCTTGTGTCATTAGTCAAGAGCAGTGGTGGCCAAGTGGTAACGGCCGCGACTTACGAGTTGTACGTCGTAGGTTCGAACCTAGACAGGCGCTTTACTTTGTGTAAATTATTTCATCACCACTGCTCTCAAAACGGTGAAGGAAAACATCGTGAGGAAACCGGCATGTCCTAGAACCAAAAATTCGAAGACATGTGACATCTGCCAATCCGCACTGGGCACGCGTGGTGGATTACGGCCCACTCCCTCTCACCGAGAGGAGGCCTGTGTCCCAGCAGTGGGAACATTATAGGCTGATTATGGATATGATATGGATGGATGTATCATTAGTGGTCGAGCTCTTTGTGAAGGAGCTCGTCCGGGGACGTGCTACCACCATACATCAGTAGCGACATCTACAACGCCACATGCGAACTGCGCATCATGCTACGTCACGCAAAATCCTGCATCGCGCAAGCAGAGTTTACCGCGCGACTAGCATATACAACGTGTAACGTTAAATGCGCAAAACCTCTTAAGAGGTCATTGTACTCATCATTATGAACAACTTTTACCATGGGACCCAAACTGAAATCGCGAAAAAAAAATCATTTGTTCCCTACATGTATGTTCGTATAACTCGTCAAAATGTACTAACAGCTGATATTTTTTTTGCGATTTCAAGTTTGGTCACATAGTGCAATGACGGGGTTAAGAGGTTTTGCGCATTTAACGTTATACCTTGTATACAACAGCCCGACATGAATCATCGGGCAGTTGCCCACCCGACGCGACACACATCTGGTCGGAGGATCCTCCCTTTCCTATGGAGCATGAGTGAACTTTACACCCTGTTCCTCATACCTCTATACTTCTTTCTGCCACCAAGCAGCGTTGCTGTGATTGCAGGCACATGAGACATTTCAGCTTCATGTCTGTGATGGAAACACAACGTATTGCAGATGTGCATGTTGACACGCCATTATACCGAGCGTCGGTTAAAGGTTATAATAGCACACGTATCAAACCGGAAAGGGATCGGCACCGTATCAACTCTCTCACCCCTCCGGCCTGCCTCCTGCACCATCAACCAGCGGTCGGCGAGCCGTAAGCGCCTAGCCGTAGCCGAGTCGACGTATCGGAGCATCTGATCCGTTTTGGTTACGTACTTACGTTAGGTTGACGCCTGTTTGACGGCAAGGCGAAAGGCGATAAGGTGCCGATCCCTTTCAGATTTGTTACGTGTGCTATGACCTTACTAAGGAAATTTTATCATAATGTTTTTTTTTTCAAAGTAGACAGAATCGTCAAAATTTTAAAAATACAAACCCCAAAATGCTCACCCTTCACCACTTCTTCTTCTTCTTTGCGTGACATCAGTATGACGCGTTGTTCGCACGCGGCGTTGTAGATACCGCTACAGTGTTTTAGCTGGGAAAAAGTAGTGCAACAAACTCGCCAGCAGAAAAGAAAAGAATGAAAACATAAACACGTTTTCCATTACGCGTTTTCCTTACGGGGGGGTAAGCAATATTAACAGAACATCATCTGATACAGTCCTTACATATACCATCGTTTACGTTCATACACTCACGGCGGCTGCTTCTTCTTCTTCGTTTCGCTGGCACGACTGTATTTTAAATCTTGTTTTTCCAAAACTTTGCCACTTCCACGGCGTTGTCCGTGGCAGCGCAGAGGTCACTTTGACTGCATGTTTTGGGACACAGAGGCCAGGATAGGAGGTGGAGCATGGTTTGTGACATAGCTCCGCAATCACACCCTTCTTCCGTTCCCTCAAGGTAGCCCCATTTTTTTACGGCGGCTGCTAAAGCACTTGGATTTGGTGAAGAGCGGGCGTTTTGGGAGACTGTCTTATGTAATGATGTTCCAAAAGTACTGATTCTCAGCCTAATTGGACTTTTGATTTCGTTATTTCACAAAAGAAATTATTTTTACGCTTTCCAGGGTAATTAACGTGCTTCGTCACTGGGTGGACCAGCATTTCTACGACTTCGAGCGCGAGCCGGCGCTGCTGGAGAAGCTGCGCGAGTTCTTGGAGTCGGTGGATGGCAAACCCATGAAGAAGTGGGTGCAGAGTGTGCTCAAGACGTTGCAGAGGAAGGTAGGTGTTACTGTAACTGTAGAGGACTAAAGGTTACCGACTGTACGTTACGGACAGTTGGAAGGATTGCTATTAAGAACAAATTGTTGAAACTGAACAGAGTGTTCATTCATCAGTGTGAGCGATAGAATCATCAGATTGATCTCACCGTATCTGGTGGTCTTAGGGCCGGCTCTGGCGGACGTCGCGGCATGGCACGGCACGGCGTGCTTCGGCAACCCGAAAGACGCTTTGGCATGCCGCGACAAGTCGTGGCATCCCGCAGAAAACCCAGCCTACCAACACCTTATTTCAATTAGTCTAGCTGTCATAATCCTGAGACCTATGTGGCTCGCGGGATGCCATGGCACGTCGCGGCAATCCGTGGAATGAAACGATATGACACGACATGCCGCGGCGGCCCGCGGCATGTCACGACCTGCCGCGGTATGATTGTATTGAAATAAAGTAATATAAATTCTAAACTCATTGACATAAGGATAAATTTAACTTGATCAGAAATAAAAATCTACCGTGCCGTGTCACGACGTCAGTCAGCTACGGCGCTTAAGAGCGTTTACGCCGTACGGCATTTCATACAAACTTTCAAGCCCTTGTTTTTCGAAGTTAATGAACCGATTTTAATGAAACTTCATACGCATAAGCAGTATACAAAGGTCTAAAAACTTAGTAGAACACATTTTCTAAATGTCTTATTTAAATAAAGATAACTGGAAATCTCTGTTTCCATGGAAAGTTTAAAATCGGTCTAATTTGGCTGTAACACTATTTTTCAAAAATGTTCTCTACTTACTTTTTAGACCTTTGTATCCTGCTTATGCGTATGAAGTTTCATTAAAATCGGTTTATTCACTTCGAAAAACAAGGGCTTGAAAGTTTGTATGAAATGCCGTTCGGCGTAAACGCTCTTAATGACTTCTTATATGCCTCGTTGGCCTATTGGTTAAAAGCACGACTGGTAAGCATTACATTTTGGATTCGATCGCCAAGTCAGCAGAGTGTTCTGCTTCAGCTTTTTCTTCCAGGAATTTCTCAGAAGACTTGAATGGCATGCACTCAGGATGGGTCTCCCTTGTTTCATCAAAAATATATTGACAATTTATCACTTCCCAAACAATATTCCGCATAATTTCATTTGCCAAATCATTACCTACTTAGCAAATAAACTCTTCACAAAAAATTGTATCGCAAACCTAATTTTTGGCAAGTGAACGTTTAAACAATAACTTGCTTACCAACTAGTACTTTTACCAATTTTAATGTAGTCAAATATTTCAGTTGGTATAACATATTTTACGCATAATAAAATAGGCCAAATATTTAGTATCGTCGGGGCCCCTATTTCTGTCTGCCTATGATTTCAATTGGCCTTGTTTAAGAGTCCTATTACGGATCGTAAACGCAAATCAAATTATTTCGATCGGCGTACACGAGTCGATAATAGTAGCGATCTCCGGACGATTGCGCGCCAAAAATTCGGCGACAGGTCCTACCTCGTCAAGCGCTTGTGCGGGAATCAGCGGGAATGAGGGGCGCGCCGAATTGACGCAGAATATATAGCATTTTAACTTTATTTATTGCAATTTTGTTTTATTAAATTGACAAACGAAAACTAATGAAACGTATTCATTGTAGATTGAAGTTTTATATATTATTAGTTTATTTGATAAAGTTGCGTTAATTTGGAGTGTAATGGACGCTGAATCAAGACATTTATTGCTTAAATTAGGCTTTCTTTACGATTTTATCCATAAAAACTCAAGGAATTTAAAGGAATTCTAGAACTCCAATAAACAAGTAAAACATTCAAAGTATCTTTTTATAATTTTAGCATTTATAAGAATTGAATGTAACAATGTGAATTTGAGCGTCAAAGTTCCATCGCCAACGGTTTTTCTTGCAAACTGTGTTCGTAAAATATTTATAGTAAATTACACGAAAAGAAAAATGAAAATGTGTAACTGCAACTTACAAGAAAGAGAATAGTACTATCGTTATTCTTAAACAAATAATTAAAATATCTTACAACTGCTGAAAATTACAGCGTCAAAAATCATGAATTTGCGTAAAAAATAACAGGACTCTTAATATGATATGAGGTATTTGTATTCTCATTCGTTCGCTCTTGCATCCAATGTGAAAAGGGTTTACAGTAACCTAACCAAACCTAACCTCGGGGTGCCCTTCGCTCGCTCTTGCATCCTACGACGCCTATCGACCGACCGTAACCATGCAATGTAACTAAAACAGTAATAATAAGTAATTATGGCAGTAAAATCACGTAATTTCTTAAAAAAAAAAAAATTGTCTATATTATATATTTTTATTCATAACAAATTATTTGACCGAATTTTTATTGTCTAAAAATTGTTTGCTGTAATAAATCATTTGATTGAAGACCAAATGCCTTTAATTATCCTTGGTAATATTCTGCCAAGTACAAATTCGACCAAATGAAAATGTGCGTACTAAAAATCATTCGAAATATTGCATTGGTATAAAAAAAGGTTGCCAAAATTTGTTTGGATAATGAAATTTTGTCAAAATCTTTTAGGTAAAACGGCAGGATCCCCTCAGGATATGTGCCCGGTTGATAGCATTACACTCGCCCCACAAGAGGGATTGGTGAAATGTAGGTTTCATAACAGTGTTAATTATTGTACGTGTACAGAGCTTACCATCGGACTGCGACTCGATGTCGACCCTGTCGGGCGCGGCGGTGGTGTCGCACGTGTTCGACCGCCTGCCGCCCACCCCGCTGCGCCACGTGGCCGAGCCCGAGCGCTGCGACTGGCACCCGCTGGCGCTGCACCCGCTGGAGCTGGCGCGCCAGCTCACGCTGCTCGAGTTCCATCTGTACAGACAGGTACACGCACACGCGGCTACACATCGACCTGTACTTCTCCAGTTTTAGCTGACCTTGCATTGTATATGTTATGGAAATTTACCAATTCATATACGCGATTTGAAAAATGGTTTTTCATTTAAGATGAATGGGTAGCTGAGACCGCGAAATTCAAATTTTCTTACGTTTTTTGCAATTTTCAGGTCAGTGTCAGATTGTATCTTGTTCAAAATATGATTCGCGACAAAAATAGGTACATATTTAGAGAATTATAATCATTAATATATCTTTCTAAGTTAGATTTCTACCACCAACCACCAATCTCTTATGGAAAAGTGTTAATGGTGTACTTACTATTCATTCACCTTAAGTGGACTGTATTTTAAAGGATGGCGGTATTCGCCTAGAAAGAACTAGAAGATGAACGGGCGATCAATTGTGAGGAATACAAGGAGAACACACCTTACCTTACAATATCTTCTCTCGCGACACGTGTTCAGGACGAAAATGGCGGCTGGCGATCCTGCTTCGAAGCTGATCACAGGAGTCTCTCATGCACCAATCACACAAACAACCACACCATCACACCACACCACACCTTCACACCACACCACACCTTAGTTCAATCACAGTTTTTAGCGGAAGCGATTGAAGCGGATAAAGCGAGCGGAGCGGCGTCCGCGCAGCGCTCTCACACGGCCACGCGACACCATAGTCGAAAGAGGAATCCTTCACGTCTTGGCCAATTAGGGATAGGCGTGCTTTTGCGGGAGGGAGAAAGAGATAAGATCGCCTGTTCCGACAATGATGTCAAATGAAGGACTGCCCAGCGGCGATATCAATTTATTATTAAACCGTCAAGAGATGGCGTTACCAGTATAGGCTTTTCGTACAATGAGAAGTCAGCATATACTAGAAATGTATACAATACTCAATATCTTTATTGCTATACCATAATGTGTACTTAGGTGGTAACTATATAATTTAGATCATTATGGACCCTGTTGGGCACAGCAAGAGGGTTAGGAGAGAGGAAGCCCTGAGGAGATATATCATTATTATTTTTGTTATATTAATTATTATATTATTTATTAATTATTATATTAATTATACCTACCTTGATATGTAGCCGTGCGTACAGAAGAATTTGTGAGATAAAAATTTAATTTGGTACCTTTAAAACTTTGGACACTTTCCCTTCATGTCCTGTACGATCTTACACAAAAAAAATGGTAACTGAAGTAAAAACTTTTTTAGGCGCGTTTGGCATTTTTTGAGATGGGAAGAAACCATTGAACTCGCGACACTGTTACCGTAACCGACACCTCTGTTTTAAGTTTTGGCCATTATAAAAAAATCAACGCGCGGTACATTTTCTTTGACAAGAATTACCTTCAAACATATTTATAAAATGACTAGCTGCGCCCCGCGGTTTCACCCGCGTAAACGTCGATCCCGTGGGAATATCGGGATAAAAAGTAGCCTATATGTTAATCCAGGGTGTGAGCTACCTCCATACAAAATTTTATGAAAATTTGTCCAGCCGTTTGAGCGTGAAGAAGTAACAAACATATAAACACACACACACACACTCACAAACTTTCGCCTTTATAATATTAGTGTGACAACGCTTTTTCAAGTTTTACTTCTGTCCGCACTCCTGGAATGTCACTGTTTTTTTTTGTATTATTATTACTTCTAGTCTAAACAATTCCTTATCGTGTCCAGGTAAAACCTTCAGAACTCGTGGGCGCTGTGTGGACCAAGAAAGACAAGGAGAAGACCAGCCCCAACCTACTTAGGATAATTAAACATACCACCAATGTGAGTATCACTGCATTAAATATCAACTTTACAGCGGAAAAAATATATATATAATAATCATCATCTGCCTAGCCTTTTCCCAACTATGTTCGGGTTGGCTTCCAATCTAACCGGGTGCAGTTGAATACCAGTATTTTACATGGAGCGACTGTCTATCTGACCTCCAAAACCCAGTTACTGGGTAATACGATACGCCTTGGTAAGATTGGTTGTCAGACTTTCGGGCTTCTGACTGCCCGTAACGACTGTTAATTGTAATATCTTGATTTAAAAGAGTGTCCATGGAGTTTTTTGCCCGTATAAATGGTTTGAGTTTGACTGTCAAAGATCCACGAATGAAAAAAAAAAATTTTAAAAGACTAACAGGGCTATTAATCTTTAGATAGCCCTGATAGTTTTTTTATGTTTTTTTTTCTTTGAGTGCTCTGCGAAGTAATTGAAAAAAAAAAAACAAAAATTGGTCGTAACTTTTGAATCGTAAAAAAATTCACCGACATTCGCAAGGTTATAAAGTTTGAAAATGACCTTGCCCACGTCCCTATTCGGTTTGATCTATACTTCCAGGGACACCCTGTATAATAGAAAGAGAGAGAGAAAGTCGCACGAAACCGGTTGCTTTCCGCAAGCCGCGTTACTTCGCGGGACTAACATTATTCTTACGCCCACAGTTCACCCGCTGGATGGAAAAATGGATAGTAGAAAGCGAAAACCTAGAAGAACGCGTCGGTGTAGTCTGTAGACTGCTGGACGTGTGCGTGGCCCTGCGGCACCTCAACAACTTCAACGGAGTGCTGGCTGTCGTCGCGGCCTGCGGCAGCGCCTCCGTGCACAGGCTCCGCGCCACCTTCCAGGTGAGGGACCCGAGAACGTTAACTATTTATCTCACGAAGCAACGCGCGTTTTACTTGTGGTCAATAAGTGTACAAACCCGCTGCGCGTCAGCACATTACACGCACACACACACACACACACACACACACACACACACACACACATCCGCCATCGCCATTGTCTCGAACGATACCGAGAGCTCCTGCGCTTACCCATCCATTCACGGCATGTTTGTACATTTGGCAACCACAAGTAAAGCGCGCGTTGAATTGTGAGATAAGAAAATACTATAGTAGCAGTAGAGTTTTGATTGTTATTGGGTTTGCCTTTTATGTATTTCTCATATGAGTCAGGATAAACTCGCCCCCAATTACGTGGGACTTAAATATAACTGGCGAAGTGAGAGTATACACGTTACACCTTTGCCCTCTCTACTTATATCGCATGCCCATCTTCCTAAGGACAAATTTCACCAAACTTTTATATACAGGCTGAATTTTTCAAGTGAGGCGTGGATGGCCAAATCCGAAACTATGAGGAATAGCGAAAAGTACTCAAAGCAGTCTCGGGCTCGATTTTGATGAAAACTAAAACTGCATCATTGGTTTTTTGAAAAATCAATATTTCTAGCCTGGAATCCCATTGATTTTGATAAAAAACTTACTTCCCAGAATTCTATCCTTATCAGCGACACGATCAAATCGTGTAATAAGACAGTGTTTTTTTTTTTTCAAAATCAACGAGTTCGATTCCTGGCTAGAAATATTGATTTTTCAAAAATCCAACGGTGCAGTTTCAGTTTCAGTCAGTCCACGCCCACTTGGAAAATTCACCCTGCATATGTCGCATCCGGTCATTCGTTTGAATATTCGGAACGCTAGCGCCATCTGGTGGCGCTTGACAGAGACTAGCCTGAGTTCGTGGAGGATCGATGACAGCGCGACAGAACGGTGTGGAGCTGACTTGGAAAAAGTGTTACATGCTCTGTGACTTGGACATTCGACATCATACGGACATGCTCAGAAACTGTCCCGCATTCCGTATCTGGTTGTGTCGTGTACCTACAGTGTGTGATTCGCTGCTGTGATTAATTTGTTCGTGAAATTATAATCTGATTTGAAATACAAACGGTTTTTATTGCGCAATAACCAACACTACCCAATAGTACGCCCACAATAGTTAAAATATGGCTGATAATAACGAGACACACATACCTTCTCCGTCGAATAAGTGCTATCCTGAGAATAAATTAAAATTTTTTGATAGTTTTGCCATACTAGAGCTGTCAGACGTCAATTTTATTCCACGGATAAAATATATCTACATAATCAGCCTATAATGTTCCCACTGTTGGGACACGGGCCTCCTCTCTGTGAGAGGGAGTGGGCCGTAATCCACCACGCGAGCCCAGTGCAGGTTGGTAGATGTCACATGTCTTCGAATTTTTGGTTCTAGAACATTTTTCCGGTTTCATCACGATGTTTTCCTTCACCGTTTTGAGAGCAGTGGTGTAGAATTGATATCTGGCTTTGGTTAAATCAGCCCTTAGACGTATATTCCTAATACTTATATTCCTTTCACAGATGGTACCTCTCCGGCTAATCCGAGCACTAGAAGAATTCCGCGAACTGAACTCGGACCACTTCCGAAGGTACCAGGAGAAGCTGCGCAGCATCAACCCGCCGTGCGTGCCCTTCTTCGGCATGTACCTCACCAACATACTGCACATCGAGGAGGGGAATTTGGGTGAGTATACACTGTAGGCCGCTGTTAGTTGACGATCATTATTTCAGCCGAAAGACGTCCACTGCTGGACATAGGCCTCCCCCAAGCACCTCCACTTCAATCGGTTCTGTGCTTCTCGCATCCAATGGGTTCCTGCGGCCTTCACAAGGTCGTCGGACCACCTTGTGGGAGGCCTTCCAACGCTACGTCTTCCGGTATCCGGTACGCGATCGCCACTCCAGAATCTTTTGGCCTCATCGGCCAGTTGAAGATGCGTCACGTCTATTCCTATTCTTGCAAATAAACCGTTTTAAACCGAAATCCGATAGTTTAAAACGGCTTAAAATCACGACCACGTATGCCGTTCATTGATTAGATAAGTATTACTTTAAAAAAAATTAGTATAATTTTAGTAGTTGTTCTGTATTTTGATCAGTGTTTGCTCAGTAATAACAGCCGCACGGGTCGATTGATCAGGTTAAGTTACGCTTGCCACGGTTGGTCCGTGGATGGGTGACCATCTTTACATATCAAGACCTCTATTACCCCCTATTCCTCCTCCACCCCCCCCCCTCTATTTTATTATTGACCTCGGAGAGCACGTTAAGCCGTTGGTCTCGGCTGTCATTCGTGAATCTTTAACAGTCGTTTCGGGTCGTCAGAAGCCCGAAAGTCTGACAACCAGTCTTACCAAGGGGGGGGGGGGGGGGGGCAAAGTTATTACCTAATAATTGGGTTGTGAAGGTCAGATAGGCAGTCGCTCCATGTAAAATACTGGTATTGAGCTGCATCCGGTTACACTGGAAACCGACCCCAACATAGTTGGGAAAAGGCTAGGCAGATGATGATTTTGATTTTCTGATTTCGAATAAAATTAAAATGAGTGAATTATGCCTATTTTCGATGAGGTTTTGTTAAAATAGCTAAGGTATTTATGATAACGCTGTTTAAATATTTTATGCAGACTACCTGCCCGACTCGGAGCTGATAAACTTCTCAAAGCGCCGCAAGGTGGCGGAGATAACGGGGGAGATACAACAGTATCAGAACCAGCCGTACTGCCTCACGCCGGAGCAAAAAACCAGGGTATGTAATCTCTGCGGACGGTAAGGACCAGCCGGTCGATTCTGTAAAAATCTCACCGTGAAAACTTAGATGAAGTCAGTTTGTTTTTGCTAGGAATTGACACTATTGACAGCTCACTCCACGCTCGCTTCACCTAAGTTTTCACGGTGAGATGGTTATAGAATCGCCCTGCTGGCCCGGGTCGACGGCGCGTTGTGTTCCACGCGCGCCTCAAAGAGATGTCAGCACTAACTGACGGGGTCCGCTAGGGGCGATGCATACCAGGGTCGCGGGCTGTCCGAAAGAGTTACCCTGGCCCCAGGCACAGGCAACTGAAGGAACACAGGTGGGTGCACAGGCAACTGAAGGAACACAGGGGGTTAGGCAGTAAAAGTCTGACAGGCCCTCCGGCTCCGCCCAGAGCTATTTGACAATATCCCACCCAAGAAAAAGGGTATGTAATCTGATTTCGCGATCTATTTGCCAAAATGTAAACAAATACGAGTTTATGGAAAAATAACTTTAAATCTTACACAGTAAAGTTCAGTTTACGCTACAACTTTAAACATTTTTATAACTTTCAATTGTGCTAGTCACTCTGAAATGAACTTAATTCCCATTGTAATAAAGTTGATATTTGTTTAATTAGCGGCTGGTGTGTCTTACCAAATAATAAGAATAATTGTTATGTTCCAGGCTTTTCTAGAATCCCTGGACCCGTTTCCCGGCAAGGACGACAACGAGATCACAAACTACCTGTACGCGAAGAGTTTGGAGATTGAGCCGCGCCTCGTCAAACAGATGCCCAAGTTTGTGAGTACATTCTGATCCATACTTATTTATTTATTACATACATTTAGTACATGGATGACTTACAGCTAATAAAAACAAACACAAAAGGCAATCATAGTCACCCGAAAGCCAATTACAAATCCTCACGTATTGACTTATAATAATAATAATTTATGATGTGAGCACAAAAACAAAAAACACATCGCCTAAATTAAAGTAAGAAGCAATATAAATACTTCATCATCATGTCAGCCGAAAGACGTCCACTACTGGACACAGGCCCCCCCCAAAGGGGGGGGGGGTTTGCCATAATCGCCACGCTTTTTTGCATTCTCCGGTACGCCCTTAGTCGCCTTTTACGACACCCACGGGAAGTATGGGGAAGTATGTAAATACTTAGTTTGCAATTATATGACTAAAATAGTTGAGAAAATAATAAAAACAAATAATATTATCTACCGCTACTTGAAAATTTTGAGGCTTAAAAACACCTGGCCGAATTCACACTAATTGTGAATGGATCAAAATCATATTTCTTGCATAATTGTCATTGAATTTACTTTATTATTTAATTATACTACAACCATGTAATACAGGGTTATTGGTAAAACATCAACAACCTCTTAAGAGGTCATTGTACTCATCATTATGAACAACTTTTATTATGGGACCAAACCAGAATTCACGAAAAAAAAAAAACTGCTGTTCCGTACATTTTGACGAGTTATACCACAGATATAGATATACCTAGATAACGCAAGAGTAACTATTTCGGTGGCCAAAAATTGCACCAACTTATGATTACAAATCGTAAGCCGCCCCTTTCGCGCTCAGTCCTTTGTACTGCTGGCTGCGTAAGTGTGAGCGAGAGCGCGAGCTTGTGACGTCATAGTAGGTAGTCAAAAAATGGCACGCTTGGTTTTCATACAGTTCGTGATACTTGCGTTATCTAGGTATATCTATATCTGTGAGTTATACGAACATAAATGTAGGGAACAGCTGTTTTACCAATAACCCTGTATAAAATAATATGACTTTTTCAATTGGTGTTTTTTCTGAGTTTATATTATTTATGTTTATTATTGACATTGCTGAAGGAAAATATCGTGAGGAAACCTAGACTTGTTAATATAAGATTGAAATCGCCAACACGCATTGACGCCTTCTCTGTATGAGAAGATGTCTTTGCCCAGCAGTGGGCCAATAATTGGTTGTTAATATTATTATATTATTAGTATGTAGCACCCCGCAGTTTCACCCGCATAAGTTTCGATGCCGTGCGTAAATCGGGATAAAAAGTATCTTATGTGTTAAAAAAAAAAAAAAAAAAAGGGTGTCAGCTACCTCCATACCAAATTTTGTCAAAATTGGTCCAGCCATTTGTGCGTAACATACAGACCTGGATTAACATATAGGCTACTTTTTATCCCGACATTCCCACGGGATCGACATTTACGCGGGTGAAACCACGGGGCGCAGCTAGTTAGTGTGATAAACGGAATCCCGCTGAAAAAGTTTTAATATAATTTTTTCGCAGTCCTGCCTTTAATTTCTCTTATTTTCAAAGGGTACGTTGGAAATCCTTGCAACATGTGTAGTTTTTAACATTGTATTGTTCGTTTACAGCCTCGCAGGTACCCGGACCTGTCCCTGAAGCAGGTGAAGGTCCGTCGCTCGAACCTCGACAACCCGACCGGCTCCACCTCCTCCGTTGGTTCTACCAACACTTCGCACTGTGATGATACTATGAGTAAGTAACATCGCTCATCACCGTCATCATATCAGCCGATAGACGTCCACTGCTGGTGACGACCCTTCGTGCGCAGTCGCGGCCCTTCGTGCGTACTCGCGGTGCTTCGTGCGCACTCGCGGTCCTTCGTGTGCACTCGCGGCACTTCGTGTGGACTCGCGGCCCTTCGTGTGCACTCGCGGCACTTCGTGCGCACTCGCGGGCCTTAGTGCGCACTCGCGGGCCCAGAAAAAGTGGCCTTGTCGCTCTCTGCCCATAATCTTCTCTATGCAAAAACAACATTGACCGGAAATAACATTTTGTTTGTGTTGCAGGTATGACGTCACAAATATCTCCGACGAGTATCAGCCAATGGGACGGTGGCTCTCTACAGTCTCTGCCCTTAGATTTTCGTAAGTACTAACAAAACTGCAGTACCCAGACATTGCAGCAGCACGAGCATTACGAGTTGGTCGTAGGTTCAAATCCTAATAGATACTTTACTTTGTCTAAATTATTTCATCACCACAGCTCTCAAAACGGTGAAGGAAAACATCGTGAGGAAGCCGGCATGTCCTAGAACAAAAAGTTCGAAGACATGTCGCACCTCCGCTCAAATAGGTAGTGTTGTAAGTCAAAAAAGCAAACTTTCGAGAAAAACGCGGTTGACATTTTTTTTTCTAGTTTTTTTCACTTAACATTATAATGACACTAGTGCCATCTAGGGATAAATATTTAAATCATAAGCACGACGTTATTCGAGATAAGATTTTGAAGTTTTCTGAAACGAATGGTGCAATAAAATAGTTTTTTTTTTTTGACTTGTGACATTATTTGAGCGGAGGTGCCATGTGACATCTACCAACCCTCAGCAGCTCCGCGTGGTGGATTACGGCCCACTCCCTCTCACTGAAACGCTCGATCACAGTCGCTTATAGGATTATGCACTATAAACTTCATACGTACAAGGTTCATTTTCGTATAAAAAAAACTACTGTATTTAGCACGAATAAAGTCTAATTTCGCTTTATAGATCTCAGGCTGAGTGTGAAACATATCCAGCTAGGCAAAATTATGTTTACCATCTATCAGAGGCTTTATAATTATAGTAATAAGGTCTAAAATCGTTCTTTTCTTTCAGTTTCAGGCAGTAAACAAGAGTTAGTCAGCCCTCGGTTAGAACGATGTTCGCTGTCTCAACTCAGTCAGCTGAGCTTGTTCGACAAGGGACTGGCGCTGTTCGATAAGAACAAGCCTACTAATAATCATAAGTACGTTTATTTCAAAATCTATACTAATATAAAAAAAATAGTAAATAGTATGTATGTGTATACAGGGTTATTGGTAAAACATTAAGAACTGAGGTCATTGTACTCATCAGTATGAACAACTTTTAGGCCGCTTGTATACGTCCGTTGTTCGTCCGGTGTCCGTTGCGCCGAGGGGAGGCGGCGTTGCATCCGGCGTAACTTTTTCGCCGGACCTGTGTCCGATGCATGTGCACATATTCATCATAAACCATACACCACCGCGAATCCGGCGAAAAAAAAAACGGTCCGTTGTCCGGTGAAAAAAACGGACGTATACAAGCGGGCTTACTATGGGACAAACACGAAATCGCGAAAAAAAAAATCAGCTGTTCCGTACATTTTGACGAGTTGTACGAACATAAATGTAGGGAACAGCTGATTTTTTTTCAGAATTGGGCTTATCAAATGCAAGAAGAATTGGTTAAATCTGATTGGTAGTTCCAGAGATTAGAGTGTTCAAACTAACAAACTTTTCAGCTTTATTAACAGTCTATAGATAATTAGTAAACATTAGAGGGGCCCGTGGCTAAATAATAACAGCCGCAACATCGGTCGGTCAGGTTAAGCTACGCTTGCTGCGGTTGGTCTGTGGATGGGTGACCATCTTTACATACCGAGACCTCTCCGTGCCTCGGAAAGCAAGTTAAGCCGTTGGTCCCGGCTGTCATTCGTGGATCTTTGACAGTCGTTACGGGTAGTCAGAAGCCCGAAAGTCTGACAACCAGTCTTACCAACGGGATATCGTATTACTCAGTAACTGGGTCAGATAGGCAGTCGCTCCATGTAAAATACTGGTATTCAGCTGCATCCGGTTAGACTGGAAGCCGACCCCAACATATTTGGGAAAAGGCTAGGCAGATGATGATGAACGTGGTTGTTCTATTGTTTACAGAAGCAGTACACGAGACGAGCCTCCTTCGCCCAGGGACCGACATTCGCCTAGACACGATCGGTGAGTAGCTAAATAATCAATTTCAAGTTCCTTATACTTAAACAAAGCACACAATTAGACCTCTGGGGTCTGTCTGAGCATGCCATGCATGCATTTGAATACCCCTATTTAGCGAGGTTTAGACTAGCAATAAAACTTGCAGAAGTTGACTGGCGCAAGCTGTTACCACTGTGTAAATAAGTGTGGCAAGCCAACTTGTGCAAGTGTTTTAGCTTGCTGACCTTGCTACAAGTTACGTGTGTAAACGCCAAATTTGATTACTTTCTCCGGACAAACCCATTGAAGTTTTTGTGATATTTCTGTGTAAATAACGAATTAGCAGATACAATAGAAATTCTATTATAATAATAATAAAATTTTATTTGTACACTTTAAAAAACATACATAAGTACACACACAGGATTTAATGTATATTGTACAACAGAGTCACATTAAAGGGCGAACTGATGCCTCCTAAACTAGGCCAAAGCCTGTGTTTTAGGAGTCAAAGTTCCTCTAGGTATGACATACAACTGGTATTAAGTGTCATGCAAGTACTTACATAGAATTAAACAAACAATGCCTTAATTTAAATACAGTATTAGTTTGGTTAAGACTTTAAGAGACAATTATAATAAGATTTTCGGTTTCGTCATACGTTAACTTCTGCAACCAATTAGTAAGTTTGATTTTAACTTCGTGCTTAGTTAGGGAGTATATGTTTAAAAGTTTATGTATTCTATTATACAGACGAGAGCTAGTTGCCGCATACTGTCGGCTTGCAAACTTGGTACGGCAGTGGACAATATCGCACACGGGAGTGCCTTTGCGTCTTTTTAGCTTAGCATGATCTAGATGTAGAGTGGAGTGTTTTCGCAGCGTAGCGCAGAGCACAAAAAGCTGTCTCACAGTCAATACTTTGGCTTCTGAATAAAGTTGAGAGGTTGAAAAGTCCCTGCGCTTAAAGTGCATGACTTTCAAGACAGCCCTTTGAGCTCTTTCAACTTTTAGTAAGGAGGTTTTGTAGGTTCCGCCCCACCCCGGAATACAATATAAAATAATGGACTGGCAAAGACTCTGGTAAACCATCAAAGCTAGATCGGGATCAACACAGTGCCTAAGTTTCTTAAATATATAAATTAATTTTCTGATCCTTGTACATAAGGCTTCGATATGGGGTTGCCAGCTAAGTTTGAAGTCAATGTGGACTCCTAAGTATTTTATGTCTGGGACCAAGGACAAAAATGGGCAGCTGCAATTGGTTGCCTCGCCTGAGCAAATGTGGGCTTTGATTTGACCTGATTCCAGTGGAGGAGTTAAAGTGTTAGGTAGCGAAAACTGAATGACCTTTGTCTTTGCTAGGTTAAGGGTAAGTAAATTCTCTGAGAGCCACTCCATTACAAACCGAAGCGACTGTTCCGCCCTTTTACTTGCTCTGTTCCAGTCAGTATCATAAACAATCAACGCTGTGTCATCAGCGTACGTAAATATGTCGCAATTTGGAATATGTGCATGACACAGGTCATTGATGTAGAGCAAAAAGAGAGGGGGTCCAAGGATGCTACCCTGCGGAACCCCGAAGCTGATAAATCTATCATCACTCATAGTAGAGTCGATTTTAACCCGTTGGGTACGATTGGAGAGATAATCTTTAAAAATGTCCAATGCGAGGCCACGAATCCCAACGCTTTCCATTTTCGAGATCAAGGTGGGAACAGAAACCGTGTCGAATGCCTTGGATAAGTCAAGGAAGATACCGTAGCATTTCATGCCTTTGTCCAGGTTGTTAACTAATGTTTTAGTAAGGTCAGCTACAGCATCCTCCGTTGAGATTCCAGGTCTAAAACCGTACTGATTGTTTGCGATGATTTTGTGCTTAGAGAGATACGCAACGAGACAATTGTTAAGTATCCTTTCGAGAATCTTAGATAAAGAGCTTAGTACGGAGATTGGACGGTAGTTCGTTTCATTGGCTCTGTCACCACTCTTGAAAATCGGGTGCACGACTGCTTTTTTGAGGACGTTGGGAAAGATTCCAGTATCAATAGCACGATTGCAAATATGCGTGATGGGTGATGATAGAACGGAACTCGATTGTTTCAGTACTTTAGCTGATATGTTGTCATAGCCAGTGGCACAATCAGAACGCAAGGTGCTGATCAGTCTTTCCACTTGTGTTTCATCCACTGGCAGAATGACGAGAGACTGGCAGGGTGGAGGTAGCGGTGGGGTTCTAAAATCATGGTTAGATCTTGGGAGAAGTGTTACTTGAGAGGCTAGTTCACGACCAATATCAGTGAAAAAGCTGTTGACACGGTTTGCTGAAGCTTTAGGATCATCATTGAGTTGAAGAAGCTCTTTGGGAGAATGCGGTTGAGGAGTAGAGTTGGTAATAGCTTTAATTGCCCTCCAAGTGGCTTTAGGGTTATTTCTGGCCTTTTCCAATTCATCTTTATCATGTGCTCGCTTTAGTTTTTTTAATAAGGTGTTAAGGTAATTGCGATATCTTTTGTACGTAATTTGAAGGACTGTATTTTCAGGATCTTTTTTTAATCTGTAGTGCATTCTGTCACGGTTGCGTATACATCTAACCAAGCCCTGAGTCATCCATGGCTTTATAACACGAATCTTATTTTGAATCCGTATGAATAGGGTGTGTGTAGCAATAGCATCTTGAAGTATTTTTACAAATAATTCCGCGGCCAAGTTGGGGTTGATCTCATTCAACACCGGACTGAAATCAGTACTTTCAAGGTCTTCTTGAATTGCTAGGAAATTGTGGCGGACAGATGTAATTGGGATATTCTTGAACATAGAACCCTTGATTTTCAGAGCCAGGATGATTGGCAGGTGGTCGGTGATGAGTGTCTGAACTACCAAAACACATGCGGTATTTTTAGTTTTCAACAGGACATGATCTAAGCAGCTCCCTGATCTGGTAGGGCAAAGGTGCGCTGGGAGTAACCCAAGAGTAGCAGTAAGTGTAAGATAATGATCTGAGTTCCGGTCATGGTTACTAGGTTTAATGTCTACGTTTAAGTCTCCAATAAGAACCACATTTTGGAAGTGATTCATAGTACACGCTAAACTGTTTAGGCTATTATAAAAGAGATCTAAATTAGAATATGAGGGGGAACGATACAAACAGATTATGAAGGTATTATCTATGGTGCAAACAAGGCAGTTAGCTCCATAAAAAGTGGGTTCGTGCACTGTACACCGTAGGGAGGTCTTAGTGAATACTACGACTCCGTCGTTTTGTGATCCATTGTTTACAGTAGCGTGGCAGGTATATCCCTGCATAGAAGGATTAGGTCCAGATACTTTAAGCCAGCACTCAGTGAGCACAATGACGTCGAAAACTATTTTAGTGATGGACAACATGGTGATGAATTGTTCGAAATTCTTATTAATACTCCTAATATTAATATGTATTATTTTCAAGTTTACGTTAGGATTTTTAATGAAATCCGAGCATCTGTCGGGCGAGCATTCATACGATGAAGCTATAGAAATATTGTCGAGTTCGTTTGATATAGAATGAGGGATTTTCTTTTTCTTTTTTTTTTAACGCTTCCCTAGTCGCTGGATAGATGGCGCTGAACTTGGTAAGTTACTGCAAGGAACGGAACTTCACATAATTTTTTTATTAATTCAATTGGATGTAATTTTGAGATCGTAAAACGAAAGCAAACGAAACTGTCACTCAACGAGCGTATATGACGTGACGCAATGTTTTTTTTCCAAGCGTTTTGACTTTGGCACCTAGTAACGTAGTCAGTTCAACGCCATCTTCAGGGTTCTTGGAAACTATGTTTTTTTTTTAATACTCAAAAGAAAAACCTCTCATTAATGTTAGCCATTGGAAGTTGAGGGGGCAGTAAAAACAATTGCAGAAAAGAAGTATGCATAAAATATAAATATCAGTAACCACCTGAGAAAAAACAGACGTAATTGATTATGTATAGCAATTCCTTTTGATAAATAATGAATAGTCTTTTTGTAGTTAATAGTGCGTAAAGTTAGTTTGCAGTAGTTAATCTTATTACTAATATTTAGAACATTTGGTTTGCATACTGTATGAGCATGCAAAGTAGTAAAACAATTTTTATATTATTTCGAATACAAAAGTGGGTTTTTAGCCCTAAACATATAGGAACAGAGAGCATGCAAATTATAAGTAACAATGTAGGAAAACGTAAAAGATAAAACAATTGATGTGCAGTATAGTCATTGCTTGTAAGCTATAGCGAGCAAACATTTTTCGGATCTTATTTGCGTCGGTTTTTCATTTGGATCACTAGGATCTTTTCTTAGGAAAATTCTACCATGCGAATTCCAGCAAGAGAACTTATTGGCTTTTGCCAATGCCCGTGTATCATAGAACAGCTTTTTCTTTGATGGCATAAGGTGTTCATCTACGTAGATTGGCTTCTTCTCTCCTACCAACCCAATAGTGTGCGTGTTAAGCTTGTCGACTACAGGGCGCTCTTTATTGAAGCTACGAACATTTGACAGGAACTCATTCCTTTTCGTAACCGAGTTAAATTCTGCTACGATAGGTCTAGGTGTTCCCGAAGTCCCCGGTAGGCGGTACAGGTCACGCAAGTTATCCTTTCGGACTTCCACGTTAATTGCTTTACCCACCGCCGATACAACAGATAGAAGGTCTTCTGAATTTTCCTTTGCTTTTAGTGGAATGTTTCTGAACTCAACTGTTGATGGACGTGACTGAAGTTGCAGATCTTGGACGAGCTTCTCAAGCTGGACAATGCGATCTACATTTTCTTTTTTCTGCTTCTCTAGAACAGCCAATTCTGTCTTCATCTCTTCATAACATTTATCCGTGAATGTTACGCTATTTACCATTTCTGCGTGGGATTTTTGTATCTCTGCACACTTTTATTTCAACTCACTCATATCTCTAACCAAGCCTTTTAAGACCGCATCGTGCTCTGTTTTCCAGGAAGAGAGTCGGTCGTCGTTGTCGGCTTTCCACGAGGCAAGCATCTGCATGATTTCATTTTTGAAATCATTTTTAAATTCGTTAAATATGCAGGAAAATTGATTTGTTTCTGAGTTAGGGGAGTCCGCAGTGCGCGGGCGCTTGCTTCTAACGGTTATATTTTGTTCCGACACGTTCATAGATACTGGGGTAGATGATAAATCGGGCTCAGATACCGATTGACCTTGTCGAAGAGGAGGGTTCGTTGATTTTGGTGGAGTACGTTGGATATTCATTGCTTTCTAATGAATCGGCAAATAGCGTAAATTATCAGAAATTTAGTTATCTCTTGTTTTACTCAGTTCACAGAATGGCAAAAAGACTTTCCTTTTTTTAAATAAAACCAAAAAGACAAAAACAAGATTCAGCAAAAAGTGCTCGTCCACGGCCGGATTCGAACTACAGACACTTTATACTGCAGTCCACCTCTTTCCGTACGAGACTAATTGACGGCAATTGGGTTACGTGAAATAATGTTTCTATAGATGCCGCGTCGCGTAACAAGTTAGATAGGCATGGTGACCTTACTGGGTCATCAGTCACAGTAGCAGAAAGAAAACACTTACACCCACATTTTTTTAAATGTTATATTGTGTCACGTTATTATTTCGAATAAATAAGAAGTGCTCGAGTGTATAATAATACTTGCTTTACATAGATTTAACTATGAAATTCAACGCACATTATGACGTATATTTCACAGTAGTACACGCGGAGTTTACACCACTTTTAGAATTTTTAACACAGAGACGGCGCGATTACGTGTGACTTGCACGGACACTCTTCGGAACTCAAAATTTATAAATATAATTAAATAAATTATTATATAATTATTATTATAATTAAATAAATTATTGTTATCGGTACATACCCTGTACGCGCGACATGCGAAGAGTTAATAAAATGATAATGCCGCCAGTCTCTTGGGTACATTACTAGTCGACAGCGATGCGGATGAATTTCTCCACGCATTTTTTTAGTTTCTGTAGAGTTTTAGCTAAGTTAGGATTTAATTTTGTTATTTTTATTAAATAATTAAGTATTAGTTATAATTTAGTGTAAATAATTATTGCTGTATTTATGTAGTTTTATTATGAAATTAATAAATAAATAAAATAACTTAGTCTGTGTGGTGCTGGACTGTCTGTGTGGTGCCGGACTTAAAGAATAGCACCACCCCATACTTCCCGTGGGTGTCGTAAAAGGCGACTAAGGGTCTAACCGGAGAATGGGCAGTAGCGTTCTCTATGCATTCCACCACCATACCATACTGCGATCGCCAACCCGCCTGCAAAGCGTGGCGATTATGGCAACCCCCCCCCCCCCCTTTTGGGAGAGGCCTATGTCCAGCAGTGGACGTCTTTCGGCTGAAATGATGAAAATAACTTATACCTTTCTAAAAATGTGTAGTTTACGGTAAATCGTCATAATTAGCTCAGTTGGAAAATCACGGATATAGAGAATTTGAGTATTTCTATGACAAATCGGGTTTTAGAAAGACCCAACAAAGCCGAACCTTTTTCTAAAACAGGATTTGTCATATTAAGAGCAAACTAGTCGCGAGCTCGAACTCACTGGTGGTCATGGCCAAAAATCACGTTGTCTTATCTGGCTTCGTGCCCGACTGAGCTAGTATCAGTGATGAGCAGTTAGACGCTAGTCTACATGAAAAAAGTCTAGTTCTCACCCACAGAAATACCATTCCGAACTGATAGGCGCGGAAAAAAAAATTAAAAGTGCTTCGGAAAAAAGTGTTTTATGAAAAAAATAATGCGTAAATCAATTAAAAATAAAGTTTATTGAACTCTTCGATAACTGAGCTTTGTCGGTACGGACTTAGTTTTGAAGATTTTACAGTTCTTATATTACTTATTTACACCCAAAGTTACGTTAAAAATAGCAAGAAAAACGAATCTTTGTTGGCTCATAACTTTTTAATGGCTTTTTATTTTACTATTCTGTTTCCGTACAGACAACATTAATAATAAGACAAAACGATATCATGCTTAACTTTGGATGCACAATGTCAAACAGTGGAGTAATACACTCCCGAAATTTGTATGGAAAAAATATCGACTAGAGTCACCTTAAGAGGAAATGGGGGTGGTCGTTTCTCTATAGAAACGCTCTCGTCTATTTTCTTTCTGGTTAATGACCATAAAGCAATTATTTTTTACAGAATAATAAATATTAACTTCTTGTATAACGCGGTCACATTAACTTGACGCCTGGCGTTGATGACGTAATTTTGTTTTTTTGGTAATAAAGAAAGAAAAGAGAAAGAAAAACTGTTTATTCTGCACAAACAAAACGCACAAAACAAATAAAAAAAAATATAAAAAAGACATAAAATATACACGCACAGCGTAGTCAAAAGCCTCGTACTCAAGCTAAAAACATGTTGACAATTTTGTCCATTGCTTTATGTCACATTATTTATTAATTGACATTGACAATTTGAGATATACATCAGTGTTTGAGATTGACATTTGACAATACCACTGATGCGCCCGCGTCACTGGCTTATAGATGACAACAAAACAAAGTGAAAAACAATAACAATCAAAACAAAAACAAAATGCCAATTGCAGAGTGGAAAAATGACTACTTTTGTAACAACCAACAATAATAAGAACAAATTAAGCCGTGCCTCGCATCTGTGCAAGAACAGGTCGTCGCTCAGCAAAATGCTGAACTAAATAATAAACCTAAATATACCTAATAAACAATATAATTAAAACACCAACAGAAAACTAGCCAAATTATCGACGCGCGTATCGGTAACAAAGACAAAGTACAGGCCTAACACTTGCTGGGCGAGCTAAGGAATGCGGGCCTCGCATTCCAGAGATGCGTCAAGTTAATGTGACCGCGTTGTATGTCCCTATGTTTTCCTTTTTGATGATACATTGTTTTTATAACCACTAAACTAGAACCCTCAAAAAATGCCGATTTAAACCGCCGTCAACAGAGGCCTAGTGTACAAATTTGACAACTATTAATGAAATTAATGAAATTCAGTTTATGAAATATCTTTTAAATTGGTCCAATATTGGAGGAGGAAATAGGCGAGAGTCAAACCTCGAATTACGACTTTTACTTAGGATTTTTCAAAAGTCTCTCTAACCGCATTTCCTCTTAACAGCCTGTTACTGTATACAAATACAGGTCAAAGTGTCAAACACAGTATTTTTAAAGTCGGTTAAAAAACTTTTAAACACTATCATCTGTAACGAGTCTTTTAAGCCTGTTACATGATAGCGCGTTCTTTGCTTTAATTTGAAGGCAACATGGTGGTGTTGCCATGTAAGAATTTCATTTTTTTGAATCGGAATTCGTGTAGTGGTCACACTGATTTTTTTGATGCTGTCAGTTGATTTTGACAGGTCACTTTCCGACCCAACCTTTGCATAGAATGGAGTAATTTGAGAGCTCCGAATTAAATCGGGATTTATTTACGGCTAGGACGATATCTAGTCCTAAATATGTGGTAGCTGATTTGCCCTTGTCGGCATCATAATGGGATTGCCCATATTTTTTAAAAAGGATCTTTTGAACCTTATATATTTTGGATTAATTCATCTACTGATGTAAAAACTTTCTTTTCATTTCAAGACTTAAATTTTTAACGCTAGCCCCTGCCGACATATTTCATTGAACCGCCCTTGACGTCCCCGCGAAGATCAAAATCACCAAAATGAGCGTGGTTTGTTAGTTTATTCGCCGGAATGTGGTATGGTTTATAAAAACTT
Source organism: Mesoligia furuncula (assembly GCA_916614155.1). Taxonomy (NCBI): domain Eukaryota; kingdom Metazoa; phylum Arthropoda; class Insecta; order Lepidoptera; family Noctuidae; genus Mesoligia; species Mesoligia furuncula. Next base: position 12,448,574 of record OU744819.1, read on the forward strand.
AACTTAAATTGACAAAAGTGCAATAATGACAGGACAAAAATTAATTTCTATTCCATCTTAGTTTTACACCAACTGTTAATATTAGAAAGGAATTTTCTTGTATATTGAGACCAGCAGCCTTCGGGTAATAAAATCGTTCAATAACTTTTGTGTCGATTTTTATTGATACTCCCCGCTTGAAGATTAAAAGTTTCCAGTTCCCGCAGGTTAGTCTATCCTTGGCATAGTTTGGTGTGTGCTCCTGGCGCCCGAATTTTCACTTCTACTTATTGTTTATTTATTTGGAGTACTACACATACATTCAATAATCACATTTCATAATATACATTTTTAATAACATCCACACTCTTAAAATATATTTTTTTTTTTATTATTACACATTCTTAGCACCCTCAAAAACCATAAAAACGACACCCATGACGAAAAGTTTAAAAAAAGTTACAGCCGCCATCTTGTATTTTCATTTTGACCTCACTATCGGTTTTAGCACCCTTAAAAACCATAAAAAACGATACCCATGATGAAACATTAAAAAAAAAATACAGCAGACATCTTGGATTTTCATTTAGACCTTACTATTGGCTTATTGAGCACCCTCAAAAAACCATGAAAACGATACCCAAGAAAAATTTGAAAACGTTAACAGCCGCCACCTTGGATTTTCATTTTGGCTTTATTATCGGCGACGTCATTATCCAATATCCATTCCTTTCTTTCTTCGCACGGCCAAATTACGAAGTATTATTTTAACATTCATACTCGGTCGGTTATTTGAGTAGGCATGCCTACTTAAGGGTGATCAATTGCGAAGGTCGAACGTCATGGTATTACGAACATAATAATGAGAGGTAATCGTTGAGCTCCTCAACTTCTGAGTTGAGCTGCACGATTTTTGACAAATGCGTGCACTGATTGGACACGTCCGCTCAATCTGTGTGGTTCTTTCCTCAAAAGACCATTTCAGACACCAATCTACATGGTCTTCACACGATCTGACCAAGATTTTGTCTGGACTTTAAAAGAGACTGTGACCTCTGAGTTTGTTTCGGCCTTTCTTCTCAGAGTAGTCAGATAGGAAAAGCCGACCTCATCTAGTTTAAAAAATATTATTGACGTGTAAAAGTGTTTGTAAAAACCTACTTACAGAAATAAATCATTTATCATTTATCATTACGCGTGAGACGTACGTATTTTTAATTTCGTCGTATTAACTTGAACGAGTAAAGACCAACGACAATGTGCGAATAGTACGGGAGCCGAGTAGGCCGTCTACACAAAACGCCGTCTAAACACGCGCGGCAGTAAACAGCCGACTGTTTACTGTCGCGCGTATTTGTATGAAGATTTTGTTTTTTGTTAGGTGTGATAATTTTGTGAGTTTCTTAATGAGAGGTTTTCTTTTTGAGTATTAAAATAAAACATAGTTTCCAAGAACTCCGTAGATGGCGTTGAACTGACTACGTTACTAGGTGCCAAAGCCAAAATGCTTGAAAAAAAAAAACTTTGCGTCACGTCACATATGCTCGTTTACTGACACTTTCGTTTCCTTTCGTTTTACGATCTCAAAATTACATCAAAGTGAAATAATCAAAAAATGATGTGAGGTTCCGTTCCTTGCAGTAACTTACCAAGTTCAGCGCCATCTATCCAGCGACTAGGGAAAGTTAAAAAAGAAAATCCCTCATTGTGGGACACACACACTAAAATGTAATTGACAGGCTTATGGTGATATATCGAGGTAGGCACTGCATAAGCAGTATAAATGCCTGTATGCAATGCATGCCACTGGGCCCAGTCCCATTTAAGTTTAGCGGCTTTCTGGGTAGCGTCCGTGACCTTGGTTTTGGCGCGCAGTATTGTGTTCCTTATACAGTCAGAAATTAGCACCCCCAGGATACTGCGCTCCATGGCTCGCTGGTAAACTGGACGAAGGTATATTTGCGATTATTCCCTTCGACTACTTACAATAAATCCTTTTTTGTCGCAGTCAAACGTCAACGTGCGAGCGGAAGCCGGCCGCGCTGTCACCGCGCAACGCCATCGTGGATGCCGAGCTGTTCTACTCGCGCACGCTCGACCATCGCCTCAGCGCCAAGAAACCGGAGCAGGTGCGTGGACGACTACTCATAAATATCAGTGCCGGATTAAGACTACTTGATGCCCTAAGCAATCCACGCCTGTAGGCCCTTCTATCCACTAGTCGCCTCGTATTTTTCCAAAAAATCGACGAGCGATTTGTAAAGATTGGCGCACATCTCTAGCTAGAGTGACTTTTGGGTCATGTAATATCTTGCTGATAAACAGCCTTAATTGCCATTCATGTGCTAGCAAAATACTATTTCGGTGCTGTTTCTACCTTATGGTGCCCCCGAGACGTGATGCCCTAAGCAATAGCTTAATTTGCTTATGGGCTAATCCGGCACTGATAAATATCAACCACTAGCTGCGCCCCGCGGTTTCACAAGTATAAGTGTCGATCCCGTGGGAATATCGGGATAAAAAGTATCTTAAGTGTTTTTCTAATGTTTCCATACTAATATTATAAATGCGAAAGTGTGACTGTCTGTCTGTTACCTCTTCACGCTTAAATCGCTGAACCGATTTAGATGAAATTTTGTATAGAGATAGTTAGAGTCCCGGGAAAGGGCATAGGATAGTTTTTGTCCCGATATTTCCACGGGATCGACAGTTATGCGGCTGAAACCGCGGGGCGTTGCTAGTAAGCTTTATTACTGTAAGGTTTCATCAAAATCTGTTCAGTAGTTTTTGCGTGAGAGTAACAAACAGCCATCCTTCCATCCTCAGAAACTTTTGCGTTTATAATATTAGTGTAGGATAGACTTTTACTACAGAACTGACTCTCAATCACTTCCCAGTGCTCCAAGTAAAAAATCATAAAAAAAATACTATCAGGCTTATGAATTTAATTTTTTTAGTAATCCTTATAGATTTTTTAAATGATTTTTACTTTGAGCACTATGCGAAGTGGTTGAAAAAGAAACAATAATTGGCCATAACTTTTGAACCGTAAAAAATTACCGACATTCTCAGGGTTAAACAGTATGGAAATGATCTTGCCCACGCCTCTATTCGATTTGATCCATACTTTCAGGGACGCCCTGTATAAGGAATTCTTGTGAAAATTCATGCTTAATGCTTCTACACCCAGTGGTTTAGGCTGTGCGTTGTCTGTCAGCGAATTGTAAGATTTTTATTGATTAGATAAGTAAGTTTAAACGAGTAATTTCTTCCCCAGGAGCGCGTGCCGCCTCTGCTGCCCCGGAGCGGCGAGCCCGAGCGTCCGCCCGCACCGCCGCGCCGCCCGGCCTCGCCCGCGCACCATGCCAGCTGTACGTACTCCACAGCTGTACCTACACATAGTGTCCCCCCAGGAGCCCGAGCGGGCCCGCACCGCCGCGCCGCCCGGCCTCGCCCGCGCACCATGCCAGCTGTACGTACTCCACAGCTGTACCTACACATAGTGTCCCCCCAGGAGCCCGAGCGGGCCCGCACCGCCGCGCCGCCCGGCCTCGCCCGCGCACCATGCCAGCTGTACGTACTCCACAGCTGTACCTACACATAGTGTCCCCCCAGGAGCCCGAGCGGGCCCGCACCGCCGCGCCGCCCGGCCTCGCCCGCGCACCATGCCAGCTGTACGTACTCCACAGCTGTACCTACACATAGTGTCCCCCCAGGAGCCCGAGCGGGCCCGCACCGCCGCGCCGCCCGGCCTCGCCCGCGCACCATGCCAGCTGTACGTACTCCACAGCTGTACCTACACATAGTGTCCCCCCAGGAGCCCGAGCGGGCCCGCACCGCCGCGCCGCCCGGCCTCGCCCGCGCACCATGCCAGCTGTACGTACTCCACAGCTGTACCTACACATAGTGTCCCCCCAGGAGCCCGAGCGGGCCCGCACCGCCGCGCCGCCCGGCCTCGCCCGCGCACCATGCCAGCTGTACGTACTCCACAGCTGTACCTACACATAGTGTCCCCCCAGGAGCCCGAGCGGGCCCGCACCGCCGCGCCGCCCGGCCTCGCCCGCGCACCATGCCAGCTGTACGTACTCCACAGCTGTACCTACACATAGTGTCCCCCCAGGAGCCCGAGCGGGCCCGCACCGCCGCGCCGCCCGGCCTCGCCCGCGCACCATGCCAGCTGTACGTACTCCACAGCTGTACCTACACATAGTGTCCCCCCAGGAGCCCGAGCGGGCCCGCACCGCCGCGCCGCCCGGCCTCGCCCGCGCACCATGCCAGCTGTACGTACTCCACAGCTGTACCTACACATAGTGTCCCCCCAGGAGCCCGAGCGGGCCCGCACCGCCGCGCCGCCCGGCCTCGCCCGCGCACCATGCCAGCTGTACGTACTCCACAGCTGTACCTACACATAGTGTCCCCCCAGGAGCCCGAGCGGGCCCGCACCGCCGCGCCGCCCGGCCTCGCCCGCGCACCATGCCAGCTGTACGTACTCCACAGCTGTACCTACACATAGTGTCCCCCCAGGAGCCCGAGCGGGCCCGCACCGCCGCGCCGCCCGGCCTCGCCCGCGCACCATGCCAGCTGTACGTACTCCACAGCTGTACCTACACATAGTGTCCCCCCAGGAGCCCGAGCGGGCCCGCACCGCCGCGCCGCCCGGCCTCGCCCGCGCACCATGCCAGCTGTACGTACTCCACAGCTGTACCTACACATAGTGTCCCCCCAGGAGCCCGAGCGGGCCCGCACCGCCGCGCCGCCCGGCCTCGCCCGCGCACCATGCCAGCTGTACGTACTCCACAGCTGTACCTACACATAGTGTCCCCCCAGGAGCCCGAGCGGGCCCGCACCGCCGCGCCGCCCGGCCTCGCCCGCGCACCATGCCAGCTGTACGTACTCCACAGCTGTACCTACACATAGTGTCCCCCCAGGAGCCCGAGCGGGCCCGCACCGCCGCGCCGCCCGGCCTCGCCCGCGCACCATGCCAGCTGTACGTACTCCACAGCTGTACCTACACATAGTGTCCCCCCAGGAGCCCGAGCGGGCCCGCACCGCCGCGCCGCCCGGCCTCGCCCGCGCACCATGCCAGCTGTACGTACTCCACAGCTGTACCTACACATAGTGTCCCCCCAGGAGCCCGAGCGCCTCATATATATTGAGGAAAGGTGCATGATGCAGTTATTTTAGGGCTGGTGAGTCTGTGCGTTGGCGAGCGGAACCGGGGCAGAACCCCCCAGCCGCGGAAGACTATACGGTAAACACAGGCCCCTCATTTGATTTGTGACATTGGCTGGTGGATGGTTGAGCGTACGTAAGTTACGCGCGCTCATGTGAGTGGTTGCATGTTGTGTTTATGTAGGCGCGCCGCGCCACTGATTCACAGCGCCGCTTTCTTCACGACAACCGCCAGGTGAGACCCCCAGTTACCTGGAGGAGGCGGGGGACGACCAGCGACAAAGGTGCCCACTCGACGCTCCTACCGAATATAGTTGGGTTGCTCCCGCCCGCCCCTTTTCCAGAGCCAGCCGGTCACGGTCCGGGCTAAGGAGCAGTCGTGTGTGAGTGAGAGTGGAACCGCGCGCTCGGACCAACCTTTTAAGGGGGAAGCGCTAAGGTAGCCCGCGAAATTCAAATTGTCTTACGTTTTTTGCAATTTGCTGGTCAGAATTAAGTTCTACGTTGATTAAAATGTGATTCGCGGTCGTAATAAATATGTATTTACAGAATATTATAATCATTACAATCAGTAATACAACTTGTTAAGTTAGTATAATCCCCAAATGTCAAGATTTCATGAAATAGTCATTCTTGGGGATTACTTGGTCTTAGAGAGTTGTGTTGATGACTCAACACGATAAAACAAAACAAAAAAAAAATTAATTTAAAATATAAAAAAACCCGACTGCGAAACTGAAAAGCTACAAACAAGCCCATTTTAAATTAAAAGTTGGAAGCAGGCGGGACCCATTTGAATTTGAAAATATGATAAAAATGGTATGGGTCCCGCCTGCTTCCAACTTTTATTTAATTTAAAATGGGCTTGTTTGTAGCTTTTCAGTTTCGCAGTCGGGTTTTTTTATTTTTTAAATTAATTTTTTTATTTCCAGCTTTTTAGTTTACAAATGTGAAAGATTTCGCAAACGATTTAGTTCTTGGTACTTGTTTTTTTACGTTTTGTCACTTTGAATTACTTTTAACCATATAAGTTATATATTATATTTTTGTAATCACCTTTTAAAACCCTTTATTTTGATACCCCACTCGACAGGTTTCTAGAAAAAAAAATTTTTTTTTGAAGACATATTGCGCCATAAATCGGCCATTTTATTTTTTTTTCAATTTTGATATACCCAGTGTCACTCTCACAATTAAGACGAATCTAACGGCACCTCTCAAGCTGAAATCGATCAAGCCGTTTAGGCTACAGAGCGTGCCAAATGTATGTATATTTCATATATACATGTCTGTATATTTCATACATACATACATACATACACTCGAAAAACATAACCCTCCTTCTGACGCAGTCGGGTAAAAACTAGCCAAGTACGACAAGGCAAAAACGCCAAAAAAATCACGTTTGTTGTATGGGAGCCCCCCTTAAATATTTATTTTATTCTGTTTTTAGTATTTGTTGTTATAGCGGCAACAGAAATACATCATCTGTGAAAATTCAACTGCTCCAGCTATCACGCTTCATGAGATACAGCCTGTTGACAGACGGACAATGGAGTCTTAGTAATAGGGTCCCGTTTTTACCCTTTAGGTACGGAACCCTAAAAAACAGATTTTCTCAACTCACCAGCGAAAATCGGGTCGTTGACCCCTATTTTTAATTTTCAAATCTTGTTTTTTTTTTCGTTTTTAGATACGGATACTCACCGCATCTGCAGAGTTTCGCTGACTAATTTAATTTGACCTTGTATAAAATTTTAATTTGTCATGATGACTATTGACTATGATAATGTTTTGAACTAATCTCCTTGTGTGTACAGTATCGTCGTCTACGTGCGAGCCTCCTCCCGAGCCGCCTGACCGGCCGCTGCCCAGTCCCAAACATCACGACCTCTTCAGGTTAGTACTTATTACTCTATCGTCGTTTCAGCCGATAGACGTCCACTGCTGGACATAGGCCTCCCCCAATTTTGGGAGGGTTTGCCATAATCGCCACGCTTGGCAAGCGGGTTGGCGATCGCAGTATGGTATGATGGTGGAATACATAGAGAACGCTGCTGCCCATTCTCCGGTACGACCCTTAGTCGCCTTTTACGACACCCACGGGAAGTAAGGGGTGGTGCTATTCTTTAAGTCCGCACACCACACAGGCCAAACACACAGATTACTCTATACTTAAGGCTGATTTTACCAAAGTCAGATATCTTTTATTCGTGGAATAAAATTGACGTCTGACAGTTCTAGTCGAACTCAAAGCATTTATTTCAATTAAACCATTTACACGCACTTTTGAATTGTCAAGAAGTCGGTTAGTCAGAAAATATGAAGCTAGTTGCTCATTCCAAAGCGTAGGTACCTATGGAGACTGGCAAGAAACTCCATGGACACTCTTATAAATTATATTTTTACAAAAATATTAGTTACATCATTAATTTTGAATTTATAATTATATGTGAGAACGATGTAAAAAAGAATCATGAGTAGTGCAGAACAAGTAAATGGGTAAAAATCCGAAAACCGTGAATTTGTAGTTACATTACAAAAATAATATTTTTTCCCGTGATAAACCATTTACAAATTTGTACGGAACTCTCGGTGCGCGAGTTCGATTCGCACTTGACCGGTTTTTTCTTTTTGTTTTATCATGTGTAGGTATTGATACCAATCACGCTCGCGGAGTTTGTCTAGCTAATTTAATTTGACCTTGTCTAATGATAACATGCATGTTCGCACATCATATTATAACACCGCTGTCTATTCCTTCGGAGACTCCTTTTTTTTTACGGATGGGAATTCATCAAATGACCCCTCTCGCTCTGGGCGGAGCGGAAGGGAGTGTCAGACACTTACTGACTAAAACCCACCCGTGTTCCTTCCTTAGCCCTTTATGTTCCGGGGCAGCGGTAACCGTTTCGGACAATCCCGCTGACCCGGCAGGCTTCAGCCCTAACGGGCCCCTTCTTTGTTGCTGACATCTCTTTAAGGCGCGCGTGGAACACGTACGCGCCCCCCGGCACGGTCCTGGTCCTGATCGGACGGTGAGCTACCCATTACTCTCCGCCCGCAGGCCAGCGCCTACGGTGGCCGGGAGTCGTCACGCGGCTCCCGTCGCGGCGGCGCGAGGACTCCTTTTTTTTTTTTTTGATTGGGAAATCAACAAATGACCCCTCCCGTTCTGGGCGGAGCGGAAGGGAGTGTCAGACTCTTACTGACTGAAACCCGGGTGGGTTTTTGGGTGTTCCTTCCTTAGCCCTTTATGTTCCGGGCCAGCGGTAACCCTTTAGGACAATCCCACTGAACCGGACGCGGGGACTCCTGGCGTGATGTTACGTGATGTTCTACGACCTTCCAAAATATCGATTTAGAGATACAACAACACATTGCCGTGTATCTAGTTTCACTAATAAAACAGCGCAATGTTTGGTAATTCGATTCTAGGTCAGGGGTAGACAACATTTTAAACTAAAACTGGATGGCAATGCTGCTTCAAGAAGAAATTAACTCAAAATTATGAAATAACTTTAATTTCGGAAGTCGGTGTCTTGGGATCTGTATTTTAGTTTAATTTTTTTGCCACCGACTTCCGAAATTAAAGTTATTTCATAATTTTGAGTTAATTTCTTTTTTAAGTCGGTTTAATTCTCTTAAATTACTTTTTTATTTCGTAATTTTTAGTTTTAGGTAAAAACTGGAATATTTGTTTGTAATAAGTAGGTAATAGTTTTGTTGTAAATATTGTGCTAGAATTTGACCAAGGTTTTGAGATGTTTTCTTTTTAACACTACACCCACCCGTAGCTCGTATCAATAAGCCAGGCCGTTACACTTACACGTATTAGTCCATATCTTGAAAATTACTGAATCGATTTTGATGAAACTTGCACTGTTCCCTAAGTTGAAGTAAATGTAAGCCAATAAAAAAAATGGTCACGATCCGATTAATAGTTGCGGAGAAATGCCTGGACAAACATACATACATAATTACATACATCTATAAAATTTTGTATATTTGTTTGAAAGCCCTAATAGATTGTCATAATTATGTCATTAATATAATGCAGTTCCAATAATATTACATCCATACGTGTCGAATTGATAACCTCTTTTTTTTAAGTCGGTAAAAATAGGCCAGCCCTCTGGTCACGTGAAGAGTCGACCAACCAATTGGCAATGTCCTAAAATATTCGGAGAGCACTCGGACCCCAAGGTTCTAGTGTTTCAACCCCAAACGGCACAAACATAATATAGCTCCCAATAAGGTTGTTATATTTGCGCCGTTTGAATTTTTCTGCTCCTGCAGCAGCCGCCCCAGTACATCCTCCCGTGCTAGGAAGATGGGATGGCGCGAGGGTGTCGACACAGGTTGCTTCCCACACCAAAGGCCTACCCAACTTCCAAAGCATTATGGTCATGCCATCTGGCCTCTTCACACCCCCGGCGGTGACAAGAGCCCGACGGATGATGTCGTTAATGCTGGCATAAAAGAGAATGACTAAAACTCGTACCAAAAAGTCTCATGCATCAAGATCAAAATATTGTAGTAATTATTTTCATAATTTTTTACGACTGCTCGTCGGGGATTTTATTTTTGAACAGGGAATTTAATTTAAAGTAAAAAAGTGTTGATATTGCTTTATTCCCCTTACATGAAGTTCCGTTTCAAATGATATGATATGACCTTGAATTTTGAAAGTGCTTTGATGTCTTGAAAAAACATGTAAAAAATTATACTTTGTCGATTCTACATTAATTAAAAATAACTAGAATAGAATAGGCTGTTTTTAGAGCAATAATGGCCGTTCGTGTCAAAAAAAATAAGGTTATTATCTTTTTTTTTTTTTGGATATCACCGAAACCCGGGTTTTGTTTACAAAAAGAACTTTTGTAGGAGTTAATATGATACGTGTAATCTATAAAAAACAAAGTTTGACTTTGATGCAGCATGGGATTCCATACATCCATGAGCATTGTCCTTTCATAGATTGTTCATAGGTTTAACATCCCTGCATTATCACTATCATAATTACAGTGCTAGTCTGTCGAATTGTCTGTCTGTTATTTAATGTACTTAATTGACTGGGTCGAGCTTGTGGCGTGTGAAACATAGATACAAAGAATTGTGAAGTGTTCTAAACGTAACATTATACGTGTTTTTTAGTAAGTATCTCTCAGGAAAACAAACATGCCTTCCTGCCTTTGGCAAGTATGTTTGTCCGCGATTCTACAAAAACTACATAACCAAATTTAATTTAGACTGTTTGTAATTTAATTTGTATTTGTACCTACCTATTTTTTATTTTTGTATTCTGACATGTAAATATTTTATTAACTATTTCGTAACTGTGACTGAGAAGGCTGACATTTTAAATATTATATTGTACTTTACATTATTTGCATACCCTTAAGACGGTTAAGCATGGAGAACTTTACTACTTCTACTTATATAAAAAAAAAAAACATCGATGTATATTTTACCCATGTTTGCAAATTAATAAACGATTTATGATTTATGAAACTTGAGCATTACCAGTTTCGGTGATGTTTTTCACTAACTAAACAAACAAACGGACAGATTATATATCTCCAAGCTATATACAACATTATTTTTAGTATATGCAAAAACCCGAAACACGTGTCTAGTATTTTTATGTAAAGAATCTATGTACAAAATTTCAAAGCTGTATCATGAAAAATCACAAAGTTATAAGCTTGTTAAGTTACCTGTTTGTCCGTACAAAAACATGCTCACCCGCGCCGCTCTCGCCGCGCCGTCTTGCGCTCAATAATAATAGTATCTTGGTACCTAACCGTTCGGCGCGGAGATTAGTTAACCTACTTAGTGTACTAGGTGTCCAACTTTTAACCTTTCTTAAATATTTTTGGGACAAAATATAACATGGGGTAAAAATTTTTGGAATCGATTCAGTTACTTATTCTGAACAAACTATATTCAGGTTTCGCATATGCTAAAAATAACGTTGTATATACACACACATCAGCTAATTAGCTGCTAGTGTGTCTAACCAAATCATAATAATAATAAGTTGGTGCCTCATTTCATTAAAAAGTCTAATGGCCCTCTGCGAGTTGGTTTCGGCCCTTCGTACGCTCCCAAAGGTCCGGGACCCCAGGGACCCGAGAAATGTCAAAAGTTGATTATAAATAAATCTCTATTATTCTATAAAGGTTTTTAAAAATTGCAATAAAAGTGTTTTTATCTTATCTTGTTGCATACTGGGGGCACTATGTGGGCAATTCATTGTTCTTATGTTATCAACCTGGCTGACTAGCTTATCTCACCCGTGTTCTCCTGATGTCTACCCGGTCGTGTCGGATTGCGTGCCGTCTCAAAGTCAAAGACAAATCATTTATTTCAAATAGGCACATTAAAGGCACTTTTGAACGTCTAAAATTACAACTAAATAGAATTGATTCTAGTCGCCCATTCCAAAAGGTAGTTTTCGTATGGAGAATAATGGGCAAAAAACTGCACCGTTACTCTTTTAAAATGTTTTACAAGGTCTTGTATACATAATATAATTATATGTGAAGACGATGCACCTAGAATAAAATTAGTCTATCACAAAAGGTAAAAACAATTAAAAATGAAGCAATGACAGGTAAATCAATTATGTGATAGATGCATGGTGCTCACATATTTACAAATTATTTACAAATATTATATCTCATCGGACTATGAGAGTGCACTATAATTATCTACCGCGCCGAAGGGTAGTCTCCGTTGAGATTAGCCGTTATGGCCGAAATACAGTCTGGATGACTATTCTTTTTATTTATCCACCGTATAGAGAGGTTTCCCATTTATGCTTATATTAATCACAAGAATTTGTAAAAAAAAGAAAAATTGTTTATTCTGCACAAACAAAACGAACATTGCAAATAAAAAAAAATAAAAAACTGGCCAAGTACGAGTCGGACTCGCACTCGAAGGGTTCCGTACCACAAGGTAAAAACCCCGAAAAAAAAAAATGTTTGTTGTATGGGAGCCCCCCTTAAATATTTATTTTATTTTAATTTTATTATTTATTATTAAAGTTCAAATACAACTGAGTATTTTGTGATCTGAGCAAAAAAGGGCAAAAAAATCGCGTTTGTTGTATGGGAGCCCCCCTAAAATATTTATTTTATTTTGTTTTTAGTATTTGTTGTTATAGCGGCAACAGAAATACATACTTTGTGAAAATTTCAACTGTCTAGCTATCGCGGTTCTTGAGATACAGCCTGGTGACAGACAGACAGACAGACGGACAGACAGCGAAGTTTTAGTAATAGGGTCCCGTTTTTACCCTTTGGGTACGGAACCCTAAAAACGACATAAAATAAACACACACAACGTAGTCAAAAGCCTCGTACTCAAGCTTTAAAAAAAACCTTCGTAAACCTTCGTGTCCTGCAAACTGTAATGGGAGGGCCCCAGGTGCCGCCAACCCACTAGAAGTAGTAGTTAGATGTTTGTGTATTGTTACAGAATGCCCGCGGTCTCTCCGAAACGGTCGCCGGCGCCGCAGCCGCCCGCCAGCCCGCTAGTACCCGCCGACAGGTAAGCTATACTTGATACTGACAACGTCCCGCGAATACACCCGCATAAGTTGCGATCCCGTGGGAATATCGGGATAAAACGTATCCTGTGTGTTAACCCAGGGTGTCAGCTACCTCCGTAACAAATTTTGTAAAAATTGGTCTAGACGTTTGTGTGTGAAGAAGTAACATACATACAAACACACTCTTAAACTTTCGCCTTTATAATATTAGTGTGTTGTATTATGCATACAGGGTTACTTTTCAAAGACCTATACAAAATTTCAACACCTACTTGACCAAAATGTATGAAACAGCAGATTTTTTTTCGTGATTTCAGAGTTGGTCCCGTAGTGAAAGTTGTTTATATTCATGGGTAGAACACCATGTAAAAATTTGGATTCTCTTTGAAAAGTAACCCTGTATACACCTACCTCTTGAACCACTCTCTATTGAATCTCTCTGCTGAAAACGGCATTAGAATCCGTTGCGTAGTTTAAAACATCTCACCGGATCGCAACGCACCGGATCAACTCAGGATGGATGAAATGGCGACAGGTCACAGGAACAACTTGCGACCCACGGATGCCCCTCAAGTTAACGGGGAAAATTTATAAGTCTGTGATACGGCCTGTCGTACTTTATGGGTCTGAATGCTGGGCCGTGAAGAAGACGGATGAAAAAAGATTGCATGCAGCGGAGATGAGAATGTTGAGATGGATGTGTGGAGTGACGAGAATGGATAAAGTAAGAAATGAGTATATAAGAGGAAGTTTGAAAGTGGCGCCAGTGACAGAAAAGTTGGGCATGTGATGAGAAGGGACAAAACGCATGTGACTAAAAGAGTGATGAATATACATGTTGATGGATGGAGAGGGAGAGGAAAGCCGAAGAAAAGATGGATGGATTGTGTGGGGAATGATATGAAAGAGAAGGGAGTGAATGATAGCGTGACGGTTGACAGGGGAGAATGGAAGAAGAAAACGTGTTGCGCCGACCCCAAGTAACATGGGATAAGGGCAGGAAGATGATGCGTAGTTTAAAACATCTAAGCTTACAGACAGCGGGAGCGACTTTGTTTTGTACTATGTAAAGATTATTTTATTATTTTTCTTGTATGTGTGTGTACAGAGGCGTCGCGTTCAAGTTCGAGTGGCGAGGTGCGCCCACGCCGTCGCCGCCCGCGCCGCCGCTCACGCCACATCACCGTGAGTACACAACTATCTTTATATCATTACTAGCTTACTAAAATAACAGCCACATTTTTATAAAACTTCCCGTCGCTATAACTTCGTTTTCGCTTAGCGTTCTTGCTGACTTTTTTTCTTTTTCCTCGGCTCCAATTGGTCCTAGCGTGAGATTAAATAGTCTATAACCTTCCTCAAGAATTAGGCTATCAAATGAAAAATGAATTTTAATTTCCTAAAATTTCAGTAAAATTTTTAACTCCGACAAAAAAAAAGACATTTTTATCACATTTATTCAAAAAGAGCTAGTGTATTCTTCCTAAACAGGGACTAAAATAGCTCTTTACTCCCTAGGGACCAAAAGTGTTTTGAATTTGGAATGTGGATATTGTTCATAAAAGTTCCAATAGATCGATCACGAACATTGTTTGAACAAGTAACAGGCTGTACGATAAAGTAAAGCGCGCGCGAGCCAAATTAAATTAAAAAAGCTTATGAAAAAATAAAACGCGCCTAAATCATTCTGCCTTGGTTCGTAATTGTTTACTCAAAATTGTATGTAATAAAATAAACGTACTATTGTTATTCATAAGTTGCACTTACATATTTTTTCATAGAGGGTGATAAAAAGTAGAGTGTCCACCTGGGGAGCAACACTATTTTAAATTTCGAGTGACGTAACACTCGCCTTCAAAACAGTTGTTTCGATGGCGAAGTGCCAATACCTCCTAACTGACAAAGTCAAAAATTTACACAAACTGAAAAAAACGTTCAAAAATAGACATTTTGCGTTGGTTTAGTCTGGAGGTACGTATTTCAACATTTTTATTTAATGCTCTTGCAACTAAAAATACACTTAGGCGATTTCAATAAAACGCGAATAACGCTTTTAAATTCAAAACAATAAAAAAACTGAATTTCTCAAGGAATGTCAGTTAGGAGGTATTGGCACTTCGCCGTCGGTTTGCTCCCTTGGCAAACAATCTACTAATGTTCCTGTATTTGTAATAATAACGTGTACCGTACAGCGGTGTCGTGCGGCACGCCGCCGCCGCTGCCGCCGCGCCGCCGCCGCGACTCGGCCGCGCCGCCCACGCCGCTGCCGCCCGTGAGTACACGCTGCAGCTTCTTAATTTGTCTATACGTTAGTTTGTTTGTCTGTGTGGTGCCGGACTTTAAGAATAGCACCACCCCTTACTTCCCGTGGGTGTCGTAAAAGGCGACTAAGGGGCGTACCGGAGAATGGGCAGCAGCCTTCTCTATGCATTCCACCACCATACCATACTGCGATCGCCAACCCGCCTGCCAAGCGTGGCGATTATGGCAAACCCCCCCTTTTGGGGAAGGCCTATGTCCAGCAGTGGACGTCTTTCGGCTGAAATGATGATGATGATGATGACGTTGGTTTGAAGTACTTGTGGCTAAGTAATAATAATAATTATTTATTTATTTCTTACCACAAATTACAGAGATGGTAAATTATAGTCTACAGACACAATTTCATAATTAATTTGTGGAAGACTGGTGCCTAAATTAAGTCTTTTACAAAACCTATAATATGTCAGGTTACCAGCCCCCCCCCCCCCTAATTAAAGTTTTACATTATTTTTGTTGCACTGGAGACGATCTGGCTCATATATCATCATCATCATCATCATCTGCCTGCCTTTTCCCAACTATGTTGGGTTCAGCTTCCAATCTAACCGGATGCAGCTGAATACCAGTATTTTACATGGAGCGACTGCCTATCTGACCTCCACAACCCAGTAACTGGGTAATACGATACCCCTTGGTAAGACTGGTTGTCAGACTTTCGGGCTTCTGACGCTAGGCAGATGATGATTAGCGCTAAGAAGTAGTTTTTAACGAGTTGAAAAAGTTAACTAGACTGAAGAATAAGAAAAAAACTGGCCAAGTGCGAGTCGGACTCGCACACGAAGGGTTCCGTACCACAAGGCAAAAACGCCTAAAAAAACACGTTTGTTGTATGGGAGCCCCCCTTAAATATTCATTTTATTTTGTTTTTAGTATTTGTTGTTATAGCGGCAACAGAAATACATAATTTGTGAAAATTTCAACTGTCTAGCTATCACGGTTCTTGAGAAGCCTGGTGACAGACAGACGGACGGACGGACGGACAGACAGCGAAGTCTTAGTAATAGGGTCCCGTTTTTACCCTTTGGGTACGGAACCCTAAAAACGATGGATGGAATGTGTGAAAGATGATATAGCTAGAAAAGGGGTGACTACCGAAAGGATGACTATTATATTCCGCGCGGAACTAGTTGACCGCGCCTTAGGTATGTGAGCGAAGGGGCGGGGGCGCTTTGTCATTACTCAGTACGTGCGTTGCGAACACTAGGCAACCCCGCCGCTCTCACCACCGGCCCCACCCAAGGCGCGGCCAACTAGTTCCGGGCTGACTATAGTGAAGTGTGGAAGAGGACATGTTACGTCGACTACTTATTCCAATCTTCATTTCCCATTAACGTTATTTCCACTTAAACAAATATCATTTTAATGCTAGTGAAAATTAATTTGATTTTACAATAACTACACTCTGTCCACGAGGTTGTTCGTTTTTTGACAGCTGCCTTAGAACGTAACTAGTCCAGATTAAGTAGAAATTAACTTTAAAATGCGTAATAAAATAAATATATAAACAGCATTTTCTTATTGAATTATCTTATTTATGACTTCTTACAGACATTATTATACCATACGTGTATTAGTTTTGAAAAAAAAAAATGCTTATTAATTTGATTCAGTATGATTAGTATAGAGCGCTTGCGCAACGATTTTCTCAGCCTCCATGCAAGCTCTGCATAGAGGACTGTCTGTTATGCCTACTGTGTGGGGATGTGTTTGTTTAGCGAGCAGTGTCCTGTGATGGTCCCCGTCACCAGGCGCAGGCCTGTCCAGGCGTAATAAACGTCTGGTTAGTCTCCCATCTAAAGCTTCCTCTACACGTCGACAGATTCATCAGCAGATGGCCATCTATCAATGCCTCCGCCGACATGTTGACGGGGTAATTTGCTAGTCTGTGGTAGGTGCCGACGTCAAATACCTACCACAGACTAGCAAATTACGCCGTCTACACGTCGGCGGAGGCATTCGCAGATGGCCATCTGCTGATGTATCTGTCTACGTGTAGAGGAGGCTTTCGGTTTAATAGCATCCCTGGACTGCCTGCAGTGGTGCCCGCTACTATAAGCCCCGAACGTTGATATTGCGACTGGCGGCCATCTTAGTGACGTAGTCGAACTGTCAGTACCTACCGGTTAGCGCTTACGTGTATGTACGGTGTATGACGTCACGCAGCTGTTATTGTGACAAGGTTCCATCGCAATATCAACGTGCGGGGCTTATATAATTATGTATCCCCCCGCAGTCGTCGTCCGTGCCGGCGAGCTCGCCGCCCGTGTACGGCACGGCGGGCGCGCCTGCGCAGAGCACGCCGCCGCCCCTCCCGCCGCGCCCCGCGCCGCCCCCCGAGCTGCTGCGACCCGCGCACTCCACCATCCTGCAGCGCCGGCACAACAACACGTGAGGATACTTTCCGCTTAGCTGTTTGGAGGGACTGGTGGAGCCACCTTCTGTGGCCGCCGTCTTTATCTTTGACCGACACTTTCTATGGCGTCACCTTCTTTAACCGTAGACCTCGATGAAGTCCCATTTGGAGGTGTCATCCTTTGCAGCGTTACGCTTACTCAACGCTTACGCCGCTAGAGGTGTGCGAACGTTTAAGAAAAAAATGTCCTGGAATTAAAATCTTCCGGATTCCAAACAATCTCAAAAAAAAAAATGTTTTCATATAATTATTATGCTAAAACGTATTCTTTCCCCACAGCGGTGCGCCCCGCCTACCGCCCAAGCCCGCGCCCAGCAACCCGGCCGCACGCACGTAGCGCACGCACACGCGCACGTAGCGCACGCACACGGGCGCACACGAGCGCGCACCCACACTCGACGTACACACAGACCAGTCCACGTAAGACCAAAAAACACTCCGGTATATCGTAGGCTAGCGCATATTATGCAGTCTCTAGACGGTTAAAAATGCACGAAAATTGTTCGTGCTTGTCAAGCAATTTTAATCGTTTAGAAATAAGCTTGATGTGTCTGAAAAGCAAGCTCCGTGCTCGATCATGTTTGACAAAACGGATGGCAATGAGTGTGAATGATCGAACACAGTGCTTGAGACTCATCAAGCGTACTTCCGTAGAACCGCGTATATAGAAAGCCCGCGACCCGCCTATAATGTGCAATATGTGTGAAAACAATGGAGGATTTTACCGGATGCACAAATGTGCGCTAGCCTTTTAACCCCACTTATGTAATTTTATATCGCAGAAAAATTACATAACCCCCCCCCCCCCCCCTTTTATTCTCAAACTTCTTCCAAAAGAATATCTTTGTCAAGTTTTTATGAATAAGTGGGTAAGTCCCCATTGAAACAGCCAAGTTCACTCACGTATTGTAAAAAAAAAAAATGTACATTGTAGACATTCCTAAGTAATGTTAAAGTTCAGTTAACATTAACTGGTCAATCCTTACGTTACGTTTTGGTTTTTCTTTGTAATATTTGAAGCTGGTTTAAGTCCTAAACCATTGTATTGGAAAAATATAAATTTTCCTGTCATCACATAGATAAATAAAAAAAAAATATACAAGGAAATACAGTCATAAAAAATATACAATTCAGTGCCCAAAAATAAAACAATCTAATTAAGATTACATAAGCAAACAAAACTTTTAGATAAATATAATATAATATGTAAAACAAAAATAGGCGTGGCTTACACCCGGTTTATTATAAAAACAAATGGACGCTTATTGTAAATATCGCCTATACTGTATACAAGACGATATATAAAGTTATACAATGCGTATAAGCTGACTTAGCATTGTATGGGCTTTTCGTATAATGAGAGATCACCTTATACTGGATAAATACAATATTATTTTTAGTATATGCGAAACCCGAAACACGTGTCTAGTCTATTTTTATGTAAAGAATCTATGTACAACATTTCAAAACTGTATCATGAAAAATCACAAAGTTATAAGCTTGTTAAGTTACCTGTTTGTTTGTCTTGCGCTCATTGATAATAGTACCTAGGTACCTAACCGTTCGGCGCGGAGATTGGATAACCTACTTAGTGTCGCTCGGTGTCCAGCTTTTAACCTTTTTTTAAATATTTTTGGGACAAAATATAACATGGAGTAAAAATTATTGGAATCGATTCAAGTTACTTATTCTGAACAATATTCAGGTTTCGCATATACTAAAAATAACGTTGTATACATAGCTTGATGTGTACTCGAGTGTACTGACACTGATGTTGTTAAGGAGCCTCAATATACTGGAGTTTACATAGTTTTAGAGGTACCTATGTACAATTTTTTAACATACCACATAACAGCAGGCAGAGCTGTAGACCTACAGGATTGTGACTAAGTAATAACAGCAGCACGGGTCAATAGATCAGGTTAAGCTACACATGCCGCGGTTGGCCCGTGGATGGGTGACCATCTTTACATACCAAGACCCCTCCGTGCCTCGGAAAGCACGTCAAGCCGTTGGTCCCGACTGTCATTTGTGGGTCTTTGACAGTCGTTAAGGTCGTCAGAAGCCCGAAAGTCTGACACCCAGTCTTACCAAGTGGTATTAACCAGTAACTGGGTTGTGGAGGTCAGATATGCAATCGCTATATGTAAAATTGTGGTATCCAGCAGCATCCGGTAAGACTGGAAGCCGACCCCAACATAGTTGGGAAAAGGCAGGCAGATGAGAACTGTAGAACAACATTTCGCCAGTTGTTTAAGTTTCCTGTAATAGTTGGCGAGCCCCTTGCCACCAGACAGGCTCAAATCCAGTCTCCGTTTTACTACTGAATAAATTCTAATGGAAAAAACACACTAATTTACTGCTAATATATGTTATTTCCAACATTTCAAAAAAATTACTAAGAACATACTTACATTTATTTTATACTAGCTTCCGCCCGCGGCTGCGCCCGCGAGGTATGTCGATAAAAACTATTCTATTTCCTTCCCCGGGATGCAATCTATCTCTCTGCTAAATTTTATCGAAATCCTTTCAGTGGTTTAGGCGTGAAGGTAACTTACAGACAGACAGAGTTACTTTCGAGTTTATAATAATATTAGTAAGGATTTCAAAATCTTTGCATTTGTTTTTCAAATCCACCTCAATGAAAAAAGAGTGTATAATTCCTTTTTCAGTGTCTCGTTCGGTAATGTTGAGACATCTCTCCCTTCAGCTACCACTAAGTGACGACAAATAATATTATGGCCTTTACAGTTTCTTGACAAATAAATTCTCTTCCTCACATGGTAAGTATGTACACGAATTCGTTTGCCATAAAAAGCGTTTTTTGTTTCTAATTTTCCTGATAATATTAACAGTTCCATTCGTTTTTGAGATCCACCTCAATGTTGAGACGGCTCTGCCTTCGGCTACTATTATTGGCGACAAATGTAACATTTCCGAAAACGGACTTTCTTGCAACCTAATATTGAAAAAAAAAACATCGATAAAACTTAGTAATAGGGTTCCGTATAAAAACGGAACCCTATTACTAAGACTTCGCTGTCTGTCCGTCTGTCCGTCTGTCTGTCTGTCTGTCACCAGGCTGTATCTCAAGAACCGCGATAGCTAGACAGTTGAAATTTTCACAAATTATGTATTTCTGCTGCCGCTATAACAACAAATACTAAAAACAAAATAAAATTAATATTTAAGGGGGGCTCCCATACAACAAACGCGATTTTTTTGCCCTTTTTTGCTCGATATCAAAAATGGCAACAGGTAGGCACTTGAAATATTCACGAAATACTCAGTTGTATTTTTACTTTAATAGTAAATAATAATAATAAAATAAGATAAATATTTAAGGGGGGCTCCCATACAACAAACATGTTTTTTTCGGCGTTTTTGCCTTGTGGTACGGAACCCTTCGTGTGCGAGTCCGACTCGCACTTGGCCAGTTTTTTCAAATCCACCAGTGGCAAACAAAGATTTACGGGGACTAGTGATAAGTATCTGTCAGTGTCTTATGTCGATAACTGAGCTATTTTTAATACCTATCTCTTTAAAAAAAAAATCTCTTATTTTATTATGTGACATGTCAGTGATCTCTTCCGGTAATGTTGCCACATGTAACAGGCTCGACCTTTGATATGTTACATTAATCTCAGCTATCACTTGCATTTTGCAACATTATCATTTCAAGTACTAACTAGTCATCATCATCATCATTTCAGCCGAAAGACGTCCATTGCTGGATATAGGCCTCCCCCAAGCACCTCAACTTCGACCGATTCTGTGCTTCTCACGTCCAACGGGTTCCTGTTGCCTTCACAAGGTCGTACTAACTAGTACTACTAGTGAAATGAACAAATTAGTCTTTTCTTCTTTGTCCCAATTTTTATTAATAATTTTCCTGAAAATTATTTCGGTTGATTTGAGTTGTATTTTTTTGGTATCTTTACATTCATTCTTCAAATGGACCACAACACAGTATGATTATTTAGTCTAGTTTCTTGCTTCTATGAATGATTCCAATGATGTCTTGTAATTTTCATTCTTATTATTAATTTGTCAGTGATATTGTCACATGTGATACATCCGACATCACACACACACCATGAAATGCTGTGATTAGATTATTATATGTTGGGCACTGCTGGGCAAACGCCTCCCTACTTTCCTTCCACCTCTCTCCGTCCAGAGCTGACTACCTTCCATATTATTTAAAAAAACAGTGGCACTCTGGGAGTGCCGACAGATGTCAGATCCGATGTCAGTGCGCCATCACTCACTGACATCCGATACATTAAAACCGAGTACATCCCGAGGACAGCCGAACACATCCGAAGCGGGTATTTTTTTAATCGTCTTACCGACCGTCGTCGCCGTGGTCGTTGACCGTAAGCGACACCGCGTGTTTTGTTTATACAAAACACGCGGTGTCGCTTACGGTAACAATGGCGCGAGTTTCATGGTTTTTTCCTATCTCAAAAAATTCCCAACGCGTCTTAAGATGTTTTCACTTCAAAAATGTAAACTACCTTTCCAGAAAATTGTCACGGTTCATTTTTCATCAGCATCTTTGTTTTCATAACTACACATGAATTTTCACATTTTATCCGATGTCGTGTCAGTTGTCTCTTTCAGCACGCGTAGCATGAACACTTCTATCTCTACGAAGAGTAGACACATTGCTTTCTATACAAAGTGACATTTCTTTTCTTAATTTTTGACATACCGCCTAGAAATCTTTCTACAATCTGTCATTTTGTCTTTCGTTTCTAACGATCTTTGTCTAGGTCCTTTTTTATGTAGACTATTTCAGAAGAAAGTTTTCTATCCCGAATGTCAAAATCACACTGACAACTGAGAGTTGTCTAAGGTAGTGAAGAGATTTTACTCGACAGACATAAAGTATATACGGTTATCTATAAAATCCCACGAAAAAAAAAACAAAATTCCCAAAATTCCACTGTCAAAGATCCACGAATGACAGCCTTAAAAATTAAGAATCAAAAAGAAAAACAAATCCTATGACAAAACAAAGAATTCTGACTCGAATTAAGTAAAAGAGTGAATTTCGTAAAAAGTGCAGTTGACGCTTTCTACTTTGCTGCCGTCGTACTGTCTACACGGAACGTCATCTTTGTCTACTCTTCCGTCGACAAACCGGTGCTCATGCTACGCGTGCAGCAGTGTTCTCACGTCTCTACCTTCTTGTAGGTAATTTTATTTTAAACTGATATGAATGTCGTGTCGGTTGTCCCATTCAGATATTAATTATTTTTAGAGATAATGAAATACGTTTATGTCGCATCTCTCCTTCCAGCTATTAGGAATGACGAACATTATATATTTGACATTTTAATTAGACATCTGCGATGACATTCGGTGATTTATTTTTCCAATTTATATTCATAAAAAGTTATAATTCGAGGTAAACCCGAAATTCCAAGAAAAGCTTATCAACACAAGCGGTCAATTATCTTTTTCTATACTCAATAAGCTATCACTCGAGTGAGATCTGTCTATGGAAACTGAATATCGTTTTTTGAAGTGAAACTTCTTTACGCACGCTTGACTTGGGGAGTAAGCTGGCGAACGCGTGACGTAAGCGTTACGAAAAGTGTGATCGGGCAAGGCGAACGGAAGTTAAGTGGGGGATATAAGCAAGAGACAGCAGTGCGCGCGCACATTTTCTTTCTCTCTTTAAGTTTCACTTCAGTCGTGTGGTCATAAGCACACTCGTTTTTTTTTAAATTCAAATTCGTTTTATTTACAAGTAAACTCGGTCTTTCTTGCGTGTTAGGAATCCTTGATTAAGCGGACCATTTAAAAAAAAAATCTCTGTCTGCTGTTAGCCTCGCCTGGTGAAAAGTGACCAATGAGGTCTACAAATGAATAGGGGTATACAGAAGATACCACTTTACTCTTCTACAGTTTTTTTTTTAATAATGCAGACAGAGTGCAATGACAAATTGCACGCGTTTCAAACGACGTTTTTCAAAACATTTCCGTGAAAAAAAAGTCTGGATTTGTACCGGTCAAAGGCAATTTTTTCATTTTCACTGTGTTTTAAATTAAAATATTTTTTTTAACCAATATGACTACTTTCACGCTTAAAACTATAAAAGTTCTATGTTAAATTAAAGTATGAAGTACACACATGCCATCTCTAAAACTATTCAAACTCCAGTTCGCATACGGAACTGAAAACTATGACAAAACATGCATTTATGTACATACTAAATATATGCGTTAATGATAGCTGCGTGTACGACGCTGCTGGACCGACCCCGGTGGCACCGCCGCTATAACTTAGATGTAACATAATTTATAAGAACTTGCTTGCAACCATCGGAGTCTGTCCAACGGTGTTTGAGATCGATGTTATAAAATAGTAAATAATTAGTATGAAATGCTCTTAGCTATAATTATTATATATTGTTTTTAAAACTGTTAAAACAACAATAAATTCCTATTATGTTGCCATAGTAAAATAATATTCGTGACTATTGTTGTTATACATTGTTAATTTTTAGTGTGGATATTACGTGCAGTGGCCGTTCAGCGCGTGAATTAGCCAATTCACATATTTACCGGCCAATACTGTTACAAAGAAACTTATACAGCAGCATTAACTAATTATAAAATATAAATATATATAATAAAAATCCATTGTATATTAATACTTGTAAAGTAAATGACGATGTTTTAGCGAAATTTAAATAAAATATAATGTACAGTTAGTTTTTAAGTGAGAAACAATAAAATAATGCGAATTAATGTAAATGAAATAGAATTATATACTTAGATGTGATTTTCCCGCTAAGTGGCTAAAACTGTAATAGCCGATATACTATGGTGCTTAAGTGATGTGCTGCTAGCTGTCACATTAACCGGTCAAAACGTAAATTAATAAATATAACAATGATCAGGGGGCCTAAAAAGGTCACTCTAGCACAATCATAAAAGGATAACATTATTAATCATAATGTGGCGAAGACAGTCCGTGTTTTTCTTTTTTTCGCTGCACTACGTTAGGTATAATAATCAAAGAGATTTGGATTGGATTGATTGGTATTTTAGCACTGACAAAAAAAAATAACTGAAAAATTCTTCACCAATGGGATTTGATACGATTAACTTTAACAGTTAACTGTCCATTATGATTAATTATGTTATCCTTTTATGATTCTGCCAAAGTGGCCTTTTTGGGCTCCCGGGAAATGTGCAGCAGTTGCGACCGGTTGACTTAACAACAACCAACATGAAGGGTTAACGCTGCCTCTAAGATGATATTTTGATCGAAATATTACAATGTTTTTTTTTTAAAAAGGCCACCTGTGACAGTTAGCACCAATATCGCCGTTTTCAAACAGTTCCTGTGTCAGGCCAACTCCAAACCCCGATGGCTTCATTATGGCATAGTTAAAAACACATTCGGACAATATAATGTAAGTCGTAATAGTGGTAATATACGGTTCATTGTTAAATGAAACAAATGAATTCAATTCCTTTAATTTCAGCAGGGCTAGCATGGCCGGAACATTTTATCCACGGGGAGAGGAGAAAATACTATTCCCCTCTGTCAATTTTGTCCACCCTCCGAGCATGGCGACATGGGTGGATAAACTATTCACGGTGGCAGTAAGCACGAGACATTTTTATAGTACAATTAATTATATTTTCTCCAAGATGTATACTTAAACCCACCATCTAAAGACGAGGACAAATTTCTCCCTTTGTTATGTCAAAATATCTGTAATTTTTCTCTTCCACTAGTCGCCATGCTATAGACGTGGGGTGAGTATCCACGTCTAATGTTAAAAAGTGATATAATTCTCTTTCCCCCTGTTGCCGTGCTTTGGCAGGCGGATAAAATAATTTTATCACTTGTCAGCGGAAATAACCGGTGGAGAAAAGTTTTATCCCCAGCCCATGCTAGCCCTGCTGGTCCATTTATCCAAATTTTTAGAACCGTGTGTTACTGTCATGATAGTTGAAGCTTGCTTTGAAGTCCGGACTATTATGAGTATGTACAAGATGGCGCCCGCATACGAACGTCTTCTTTTTTTAAATTTGAAGTCACAGTCTCATCTGGGCGACAAACAAATGACAAAAACTTGTCAAAATGTAGGGGAATTAGAGGTATTTTTAACTGAGATCAGACTTTCAAATTTCGAGAATGGTAATTCTCGAAATTTTAGGTCTCTGAAATGTGACTTTCATATAGTTGGAATGTAGAGGGGCCCGTGGCTAAATAATAACAGCCGCACAGGTCGATCGATCAGGTTAAGCTACGCTTGCGGCGGTTGGTCTGTGGATGGGTGACCGTCTTTAGATACCGTGACCCCTCCGTGCCTCGGAAAGCACGTTAAGCCGTTGGTCCCGGCTGTCATTCGTGGATCTTTGGCAGTCGTTACGGGTAGTCAGAAGCCCGAAAGTCTGACAACCAGTCTTACCAAGGGGTATCGTATTACCCAGTAACTGGGTTGTGGAGGTCAGTCGCTCCATGTAAAATACTGGTATTCAGCTGCATCCGGTTAGACTGGAAGCCGACCCCAACACAGTTGGGAAAAGGCAGGCAGATGATGATATAGTTGGAATGTCAGTCGTTCATTTCTTGTAAATTAATCACATTTTCAAACTTTTGCGATAGGCCTAATTCGGGAGTAGCGAAAGATATACGCTGTATCATTAAAACAAATGCAATACTCACTGAATGCATAAAATAAAACAGAGGCCCTTTATTCGCAATTTCACAATAAAATTGCTCCCATAGCTGTTAATCAAAACATTTGAAACAAGACAAAATAAATTATAAATCGTGTGGACAGTCTCCACACTGCCTACTATTCGTTTTATGAGTTACAATTTGATATACACACTAAAGAAAACTAACATTTTATCCGGTCGTCCGTTTGCGCGCGCCGTATAGTTACAAAATGTCAAACAAATGACAATGTATGATAGATAATAATTTGTACATAATATAAAAATATGTAAGTAGTTGATACATAGGGGTGGGCTATACGACCATGATATATTGACCATTAATGTAGTACAAATAATAAGGATTTATAGTATGTAATATTGCCGTTGGCAATAATTTCAAATGGATTCTAAACTTTGAAATGGAAAAGCGATTTTCTTTTATTTAATGGATTGAAATTATGAAGGTACAAATTAATGGTGGTTTATAATAACTTAATTTTATTCTATAATTTTGAAGGAAATCGCTTTTGAACTGTTGAAACGCACTGCGAATAAAATCAGAATGAACTTGTTTAGTAAACTGCCCTCAACGATCCTTCGTGAGACATGTTTATTAATATTTACGGTTTTAGCAAGTAAGTATTTATATCGGGTCCGCCCGACTTCGATTTCCAGAACTAGAGTTCTTTGGGTTCGTAAATATTAATGAATATGGTCGAGAAGTCTTGAGAAACATGTGGAGTGAGAAGGCGGGTATTATACGAAGTATAAAGTATTCCAGTTCCACCTTAGAAAAATTGTGTTGGTCGCCTAGTAAGTACGCGGTTGCACTTTCGCTGCAGCATACAGGAATCTTAAGAATTATTCGCAGTGCGGGCCAAATCTTCTGTCGGACTTAACTGCCCACCCCCAAACGTAATAAAACATTGTAGAAAAGACGATATTTGGCCTAAGCATGGATCTATACATAAATATATATATAAGATAGCAAGTTGTTAGCGTTAAGTGAAGCCACTGTGAATATACTGTAAATATTATATCAAAAGAATTCATATATACAGTTTTTTGTTGTTTCATTTCTCTTTAAACCACAGCACTAAGATGCCCTGACGGCATTGTCAACACTTTCACAACATGTAGTTTCTTCGTTTTGAAATGGGCAACTAGATTCCTGCAGTACGGCCGGTAATAATTACAGAGACAGCGGGTCGACTTGTTTAACTCCTTTATTGATTTGTAAAGACGGTCCTGTCTTCGAACAGACTTTAATGGCTGCGGTGATGTCCGAGTGTAGGTACCTACATCTCTTAAACAGCTGCACACCATGGCAACTTAATTTGGTCGGGTTATACGCGAAGATTTAGTACGGAAAAGTAATGAAAGCCAATTTCTCTTAAAATACAACACTTGGGAATCTGAATTTTTGGTCGCTTTAACTTCTTTAGGAGTACTAAATTTTGTATTTTGGGAAGAAATCACAGAGTTTTTAATAGGGAAATCTTGAAATGAAAATTTGGCACCGTGACTACCGCCACCCCACCAATGGCATGGTATATCGTAAACTACTGGAGTACTAGTGTCGAATTTTGGGTACTAATTTTATCTTGCAGGGTACTAATTTTCTATGTAGGCTTGAGGAAAGCGACAAGCTTCTCTATCTTGGACTCAACATTCAAAATTGTGGTCCTGCTGAACAATTGCGAGAAAGTTATCATCGTTGATTTCTCGGTAAATACAAATGTTACAGTTCTGTTTTTTTTACGTAATAAATCACATTTATGGGCACTAATTATTTGTATACTTAGAATACCTGTAGCGTGCCCCCTTTTTCGGCGCTCATGGTGGTCCTGCTGAAGGGAGCGTGACTACCGCCGGACCACCTTCAAAGTCGATTTTCTCGAAAACTACTAAGGTACAGTCGAGTTCATTAATATATTGGCCCTTTCAGACTTCAAAAATATATGAACGTCAAAAAAGTTCAAAATATTGGGACAACTATAAGCATGTAGGATTGTAGGTACATGCAATACAAGTTTTATGACACTTACCATTGCCTATATTTTGTCAATTTCTTCAAATTCTATCGTTATTTAATTAATTTTGTTATTATGATACATTGGGTGAACCTTTACGAAAACAAATGAAATATGCGTAAGTTGTGAAATGGTTTAATTGAAACAAAAAAAAAATAAAAAATGAGAATTTGCAGTTTTCTTACAAAACAAAAGTTAGAAAATTTTTAATTTAAAAAAAAGTATACTCTAAAAATGATCGCATTAATAATGTGTATTTCCTCCTCTGGCCCTAACGAGCTCTTGTAACCGATTTGAAAGCCCGTCCATTATGTCTTGAATGTCGCTCTGTGGAATGTTCTCCCACTCCTCAACAGCCGCAGTTTTTAGCTCAGTGATGGTCGTAGGAGCTGGTGTACGACTCCGAATCCGTCTTTTTAGGTTATCCCATACATGCTCTATCGGGTTTAGGTCTGGACTCCGAGCTGGCCATGGTAATCGCTGAATATTGACGGCATCCAGGTAATCCGTGACAATTCTCGCGGTGTGTGCACGTGCGTTGTCATACATTAAAACAAAATGGTCGCCAATGAGTGGCGCAAACGGCATCACATGTGGTTCTAAGACTTCTGTCACGTACCTGTGAGCATTAACGCTGCCTCTATCGAAGACGACCAACGCTGTACGGGCGTCGTAACAAATGCCACCCCACAACATTATCGAGCCTCCCTCGTAGCCCAGTTTCAACCACAGCACATTCAGCAAACCTTTCACCACGGCGTCTATACACGCGCTGACGTCCATCTGGACCTCGTAAAGCGATTCTTTATTCATCAGAGAAGAGAACTGCCTTCCATTGTTCCATAGTCCAATTTAAATGTTCTCGAGCAAATGCAAGTCTTGCTCTTCTGTGAGTTGCGGTCAGTTCTGGCACTCGAGCTGGTCGAAATGATCCCAGATCCCTCTCTGCTAACCTTCTTCTTATTGTTCTTAGGCTCACACTTACATTTCGTACCTCAAACAAACGGTTACGAGCCTCAGAAGCGGTTGTGAAACGATTTCGACGAACGTTCGAGACGATGTAACGATCATCTCTCTCTGATGTACACCTTCTTCGACCTTGCCCTGGCCTCCTCGTGTAGGAACCAGTCTCTCTGTAACGCCGGATAGCATCTTGAAAAGTGGTTCGTGTGTATCCAAGCATTCGTCCAATCCGACGCTGGCAGAACCCAGCGTCTGCGAGTGCCACAGCCCTGGCTGCTCCAGCTGCGTCCAATGGCATTTTTCTGGTGTAAATGAGGTCATGGCACTCCAACACCTCGGATTTATTCGAAAAAATGGTAACAAAACCATTTAAAACAAATGTATCCTTCACACAAAACCAGGGGCGAGACTGTCAAATTTCGACTTAATTCATTATTATTGAATAAAAACCACAAAAGTAAAACGCGGGTATGATTGTTTTGTTTATTCCAGACATACCCACTTATGAAGTTACGCCTAGTAGTCAAAGCTTAAGTTATCATAAACATACGACATGGAATTCGATATGAGTGGACGGTTAATTGTGCCCCTGAGTGTATTTTTGATTCATGAACATGCATGCATATTAAAGAGCTCGACTGTCTGTACCAATTTTGTGGTTCGGGTACTAATTAGTACCAATTGAGTACTAATTATTTACCAAATATGAAAGCGATTGGCGTTGGTGGTCCGGTTCATCATCATCATCATCGGCGGTAGTCACGGCCATGCTGCGGTGCTGTTCTATAAATATTTTGCAAAGGTTTATATACAGTCAACAAAAGAGATAAGTATGCAGGATGGTCGGATAAGTAAGAAACCGATGGATGTTGTCGACTGAAATTTAATTTGATAAAGGAGCTGTTTGTTTTCTATTAATTTAAATTAAACTTTATTCGAGAACATCCATCGGTTTCTTACTAAACTTCAACTATACTACTTGACTGTACGTGGTGTCTATTTCTAGATTCTGTAAGGCGTTGAAAATTGAGGTATGACTGATGCTATCAAAAGCTTTTGAGTGGTTTACGAATGTAATAAAAAGTGGGAGCTGGAGCCTGGAACTCTAGCTGTGTGTTTCTCAACAATCTGGTTGATGGAGTGGAGCTGGTCAATGGTAGAGGCCGCGAAGAAATCCGGCCTGTTTGGGAGGCTGATGTTTGTGGAGGGCTCCGGCTTTTCTGTTCTCGATTAAGTACTTTGATGAAAGCTTTGTACAGGTGCGAAACCAGAGTGATAGGACGGTAATTGTTTATGTCTGTTTTGTCACCCTTTTTGTGGAGAAGAATAATCAACGAGCGACAAAATGTGCGTGGCAGATTCCGTTTTTAAAATTCTGTTTAAAAAGTTTGTAACACGTAGATGGACATGCTCTCCTATTTTTTTAAGGCTTCAGTGGTTACGCCATCGTCGTTTGGGTTCTCTAACACTAGAGAACCCAAACAGTATAATTATAGTAGATGAGAAATTGTATTTTTTAAGGTGAGTATACACATAATCACCTTAACACCACTGCTGCACGTGTCTATTAATTTTTTATTTACTTTCTATATTCGCAAACCTACGCATATTTTAAAATACATACCAAACACATACATAAATATATACACACACACAACTACATACATACATACATACACTACAACATCACTAATCCGAACACACATACATACCTACCTATTAACCGTGCCAATACACAAGCACCCTTTCACACTCCCTCACACACATGTACATCATTTAATACCACACTACGTGCGCACTCAGCTAAATTAACCTTGCACTGTATAATTTACTTTTAATTTACTTTTACTTTTATTTAAATTTACCTTTTTGTGTTTAGCTTCAACTACTTGAGAACGCTGTAAGAACCTAGTAATTATGTAAACTGGAAGGGAACTGTCTCCTGAGATACAGGCTAACAACCTAGTTCAGGAGGCAGTGCGCTTATGTAACTGTGTACCTACTTACTTTGTTTTCAATAAAGCATTATTATTATTATTATTATTAATAGAAGTTCCACTTGTACTGACTAGGTGGCGCTTTCGCAAAACGCTATAAGTAATATTTCCTTCTCTTTTCCGGTGAGTATGTTTAGTATAACGTTCAATTCAGATGTATACTGTTTCTTGTAGCGTTTTGTTGTCATTGTCGCAAGCTGTGCATGGTTTTGGTGGGAAAGTGTGTGGTGTGATCTGTCAAATTTATTAAATAGATTTTCAACTTTATTACTAAAGCATATAAGGTTTAAAGTATTTATTTACATAATCTATGCTAATATTTAAAATAATAATATGTACATTTATATGAAGAAATAAGTTAATAGGGCATCAAAAAATTAGTACGCATCGCTGTCAACAGGAACAGTGCCCAAAAGGCTAGCAGCATTGCCACGTTGAATGGCAATGCTAATTCTTTGGCCAAGAAATAGGCCAGCCCTCTGGTCACGTGAAGAGTCGACTAACCGCTTGGCGATATCTCGAAAAACCAAGTGGGCACTCGGACCCCATGGCCCTAGTGTTTCAACCCCAAACGGCTCGAACATATAACTCCCAATCAGGTTGGAATATTTTCCGCCATTTTTATTTTCGCCGTTTTAGGTTTTCTGCACTTGCAGCAGCCGCCCCAGCCCAGCACAGCCCACCGTGCTAGGAAGATGAGATGGCGCAAGGGTTTCGACACATGTTGCATCCCACACCAAAGGTCCGCCTAACTTCCAGGGCATTATGGTCATCCCGTCTGGTCTCTTCCCATCGTCGCGTGCCAGGCCGTTGGGTTCTAAAACAGCTGGCACCCCGGCGGTGACAAGAGCACGACGGATGATGTCATTAATGCTGGCGTGCCGTGCTATCCGGCCTGCGCTCCTACTGCAAGATAGGCCATGGTGTCCGAGACAGTCGACAGCTTCACCGCACTGACAGCGATGCGGAGCCCCGCAAGGAGCGCCCAAACGCAGACAGGTAGCGAGCCGGAAGGTGGTGGTGGTGGTGGTGGTGCCGGTGGTGGTAGTGCCTATGTTGGGTGACGGGAGTGCTTGAAGCCAGAGCCCCGACTCCCACTCACCCACAGTCAGCAGGCGGGCACGCTCAGCAGAATTGGTGGACGTACGTGGTTTAAAGTTGATTGGGAAAATTTGTCAGTTTCGGGTAGCTTGATTTGCTGGCCTGTACTATGCTCCAAAAGTGCGGTGATTCACGCAACCTGTGTCTCGAACAGCACCCTATTTGCGTAACACACTATCAATCACAACCTGAATCATTTTGAAGGAAACTGCTAATCCATTGCTTCATAATTATGTTCGAAAAATTTGTCTGCTCAACAACGCAATGAATGTTGTTGAACTGTCAAAATGAAAGACATTGCTACTGTTGTGTTACGCAATTAAGTACCCCGTTGAAAAGGAAATACGCTAACTTTGGAGTCTTCAAGTCTCGATTCAATAGACTATTTCTAGGCAAGCGCACACCATGTGTGATGGCGCCTAACACCAAATACTTGGGCGGAAATATAAAATTGTTTGCGTTTATCCCAGACGCAGGGAGCTGGACCAATTAAATAGTGGACTATATAATGCGGGGTGAAAAGTACGCGGGTAGGTCTGGCTTTGCAAAATACGACACGAATTAGGACGACGAAAATTGTACATGGACAAAGGAATTTGGCAGGAAAATGCAACACCACTGACCTGTAGATTCACCATCAATCCTCCACGTCGGCCGGCAGAAGGTTCGACTTTGCTGGATCAGGGGCAGAGCACGAGAGGTCGCACAGACGCCTTTCACAGCATAACACGCACTTTTCGTAGTGTTCCAGATAATACCTAGTTCGTAAATGCTTCGCAATAGTTCGCAACCGTAAATTGGCAATTGATTAACAAGGGAGCATGTCATGGACCACTGCTCTCGTTGAAAGGCAACGCGGCAAGAGGCGAGCGATTTCTCACACTTTCCCGTACATGGTGACAAGTACAGCGATAGTCCGGGGTTGCATGTGGGAAAAGGATAGGACACGATAGGATAGTGACGCATTTTGCAAGTCATATTAACTTCTACCCTATAATGAAAATAATGAACTAATACGAAATCCAACAATGTGTGATGTCGGTATACTCACGGATGTCGAGGGATATGTCATGGCGGCGTGGCACATGTCGCCTCCATTCGATCAAACTGACCAAAAATTTAATTGCGTAGACACAATTAGTAGCTATTGTCAGTTTAACAACATTCATTGCATTATTTACGTTGCGCGTTGAGTAGACACATTTTTAGAACATATGAAGCAATGGGTTACCATTATCTTTAAAAATGATTGAGATTTATAGTGTGTTACGCAGTGCAGAGTTGCGTGTGTGCATTCAGTGACTGTATCTATACTTTCTAGTGCCCGCCCCTTTTGAGCATGTGTACAATAAGATAGCACAAAAGTGTTACGCCTACTTTCTTGCGTGTGTGCCAAAAAAGCATCATGTGTGCCGTATCTATTTATTTTGTTTTTGTGTGAGTTTCAGGAGTGGGAAAAAGGTGGCGACATTTGAACTCGAATAAATATAGAGTGAAGGCATATCTTTCGGATATCTATGGTGACACTTTTTAGATGCGAGTTCTTTCAATCTAATCTGAAAAAATAAATAAACAAAATATTCCCGGTCATTGGAAAAAATAAGATGAAAGCCAAAAAAGGATTTATTCAAATAAAACAATAATGAACGATGTTCGTACAAGTTTATTAATAATTATTTATAATCAGCGCCACAAGCGCCCTCTACTACAGTTAAATAATAATATATATATATTATTGTACATTTAAATATACAACAGATGTGGGCGCTACGTCTTAGCATACTTGTTTACACGGCTGGGCTCGAACGCGATACCTTTAACAATAATACCAAACAGTTAACAATTTTACTCATATACTTAAGGCCTGCGGACAGACGCGACGAGACGGTGCGACGCAATGAGGGATTTTCTTTTTTAACTCTTCCCTAGTCGCTGGATAGATGGCGCTGAACTTGGTAAGTTACTGCAAGGAACGGAACGTCACATCATTTTTTGATTATTTCACTTGGATGTAACTTTGAGATCGTAAAACGAAAGCAAACGAAAGTGTCAGTCAACGAGCCTATGTGACGTGACGCAATGTTTTTTTTCCAAGCATTTTGGCTTTGGCATCTAGTAACGTAGTCAGTTCAACGCCATCTACAGAGTTCATGGAAACCATGTTTTTTTTTCTGGTAGAACAATTTCTATGAAGTTTTCATAGAAATTGCTACTAGAGTCGCGTCGCTCCTTTCTGCGGGAACCTGTGAACGGCTCCTGACTTGAAACCATTAATATTGTAAAAAAAAAAACATGTTTTTAAGGAAACGACTTGGGACTAAGAGATTTATAATGTAATAATATGCATATCAAAATGTCAAGATTAATTATTGTTTCTTCCGTAGCGAGGAAACTTCGAATGCTTGAATGGAAGTCCCAGAAGGCATAAGCTCATTAACAAAACCTTCCAAACTACTACTTACTAATAATATTTGCAGATATGTTAGTCAAGACAGCTTGTAAGAGCGCGTTCCCACTATGTCGTGACGATTAATTTATCGTTGGACGACTGTCGTCTCTAGTTGCCCCCATTATAACGACTGTTTATCGTCATTGTGTCGTCGAAATATTTGATCGTTGAACGACTGTCGTTTCTAGCTGTTCCCATTGGATCGTGACGACATTTTTACTGTTCACGGCAGTCGCCTTGTCTTTTATGTGATACGTGATAGAGTCGCAATAACGACACATGATTTGTCGTCACCATAAGTCGTGACGTTTTTTTATCGTTTTACGACTGTCGTGCTAGCCGTTCCCATTGACTTGGCAATCTGTCGTCACTGCAAAAAAGAGTCGTGAACACCTCCATTTAAATACAGAAGCCACAACGCTTTAAACGACACGATAATCTGTCGTCACGACATACTGGGAACGGGGCCTTAGGCTAATAAACCTAATTCCAAAAGCAAGTAACATGTCAGGGGCACACGGTACTTACGTCAAAATGTAGGCATCAGCGTTATAATATAATCGTTGAAACGATAGTTGAGATTCAAGCACGATGCGATGAAAAAATGCTACAACTTATGGAATGCCACACAAACAATACGTTAATGCAAAATTTAAAGTTGTTAAAAGTTAATACAAGTCATGTGTCACTTCAATTTTATTGGATGCGATAAACAAAAAACTTTCATCGTATAATGTC
Organism: Mesoligia furuncula; assembly: GCA_916614155.1. NCBI lineage: Eukaryota > Metazoa > Arthropoda > Insecta > Lepidoptera > Noctuidae > Mesoligia > Mesoligia furuncula. The sequence continues at coordinate 12,484,002 of OU744819.1, forward strand.
GACTTGTATCTCAAATATGACAGCCGTTATCTCCATACTTATTATCGAAATCGGTTTAGCCGTTACCACACAGATAGAATAACTTTCAAATATTAATATGGATTAAAAGAAATAGCTATATGAGTAAAATGTTAACCCCAAGCAGTACAAATTAAGTTTACAGTTATACAACAAGTTTTTATACAAGCAAATTACATCATAAATATTAAAAATAAACCCTCGATATGAAATTTATTTATTTGCTCTGTAAAAAGCTCTAAGTGCACGAGACAACGGAGCTGTCTGCACGAGGACATATGTTGAACAAAATGGGTTCGAGACAAAAATGATTACTGGTCATTTAAATTATCAACTTAAATTAAATTTGTTTGAAAATTTCATGAAAGATCATGACGTTCCTCATGAAATATAACTTAAGAGCGACTAGAATGACATGGTACAATTTTTACCGTTCAATTTGGCTGACCGATGAAGCAATCAAAATTGTTTGCAATTGTCAAGCCCAGCCCAGTCTAGGATTGAGGATTAAAACATTAATTTAAATCTTTATACAAGAGTCGAAATAGTTACCATACAAAACTAAATGTTGCCAGACTCGCGACCGACGTGCACCGATTCGATTGATTTAATTGACAAATGTAAGTACACTCAACTCTAATACACACACACAGGCGTTCTGAATTTTACGACTGACATGATGTTGACTGTAGTATGCCTAATTGATCGACGACCTCAATACGTAAGTATCAATTTAGATGAAGACTAAGTACTATTTCAACCATGATCTTACGCGTAAGAAATAATTACCGTTATGCTTCACAAATCGCGATCATTTAACTCAATTGAATTTATTTATTCAGTAACAATTGATACTGCGTTCGAATATAATCCAGTATGAAACATAAGTATTAGATGCACAAGTATATAAAAGAATAAATTAAGGGCTGATTTTTCAAATGACCGATAATTTTTATTCGTGGAATAAATTTGACGTCTGACAGTTTTTCTTATGGAAGAACTGTCAAAAATACAAAATTATTCCTCCGCTAAAGTTATCTGGCGTTGGAAAAATCAGCCCTTAATTAAAGTTAGAAAATATTATTTAGTTTTTTAAATAATGTCTTATTAAAAAATAAATGATAAAACCAATTGTCAACAAATTAATAGCAGAACACAATTTAACGCTACAGATACCTAATTAATAACAATATAAATTCATTGATTCAAATCGATGCAACGTCGATCGTCGATGTGTTACAACTAACAGACACAATATCTACGGACGTTATGTCGTTTGCAAATATGCCCCTAGCCCATATAAATATAAAAAAAAAACAAAATATATAGCGAGACAATATCAATGATAACGTTATTACTATAACATTCAATTTTGTATGACAAACTATTGTAGACATGCTACAATGTAAAATCAACTGTATTGTTACATTTTTAGAGTTCGACATTTGGAAGCATGTTTATTCTAAGATTAGAGAGGCTACAGTTTCGTTATAATTGCACTTTAGTACATTTTTATTAGTTATTCAGCTGGAAAATTGTACGAAAATGCAAATATTTTAATTGTTACAGTACTCGTAATGTTACAATAATAGTTGCATGTCGTCTACAGTCACTGTCAACCATTTTAGAAAAACAAATTCATAAGTTCATTTGATACAGGGTGTAAAAAGACTCGTTACATAGCCGTCAACTACGCATTCTTTATATCAAACTAAGTAACATTGCACAAAAATAATTGCTTGGAAACGACTTTTATTTTTATGTGTGAAAATTTGCTGTTTGCGTGCGCAGTATAACGCACGCAAAACATTGTGCGTTTGGGTGCCCGCAACGGCACAGAGGTCGTGCGAGTATTTATTTTTGTGTTATAAAATTAACAATTTGTTTTCGCAAAAAACACGTCAGTAAAAGTTGGAATTTTGACCTTCAATTTCTAGGACAAGGAGGAGGAAAGGAAGGAAAGAAAAGAAGAAGGGTTAGGGCAAGGAGGAGGATTTTTCAATTTTCAGTACAAAAAATAAGATCGCAATGACGGAAGCCGAGAGTCACTTGCTCCACAAGTGTGCTCGACTTCGTTAAGGGTCTTTTTACACCCGCTAGTGTACTTTCTAAGTTTATCTTAGGGCCCAATCACACCACATCGCAGCGACGAAATGATGGCAAGCAGTGGTTACGTGTGAATAGTGTCTCTTGCAGTTGCGTTGTGGTAACTACAAAATTTCGATGTGGTTATGTATTGGCTAGTGTTTCCAGACTGACAGGTCGACTTCGCTTGTGACAGTGTCGTCGAGTCGACGCAACGTCGTGGCTGCGTCGTCGTCTTGATATGGTCCATGTGAACAAACTATTCATTTTCATACAAATTAGCGCCACTGACATGAGGTGAAGGAAAACATCGTGAGGAAACCAGGGGGACTAAAAAGGCCACTTTGGCAGATTCATAAAAGGATAACATAATGGACAGTCAACTGTTAAGTTAATCGTATCAAATCCCATTGGTGAAGCATTTTTCAGTTTTATTTTTTTGTCTGAGCTAAAATACCAATCAATCCAATCCCAACCTCTTTGATTGTACCTACGTAGTGCAGCGAAAAAAAGAAAAACACGGGCTGTCTTCGCCGTATTATAATTCATAATGTTATCCTTTTATGATTCTCCAAAGTGGCCTTTTTAGGCCCCCAGTTCTCGTAATTGAAAACGTTTAAAATATAATTTCATCTCAGCGACAAAAAAATTTATTACGCATTTAAATTTAACAATAATTCCATAATAATAGTTATCATTATTAAAAATTAAAAAACATTGGATTTAAAAAAAAAATAACCAGTATCAATAAAAAACAACGAATAAATCACAAATCATTTTACTGTGGCTGTCGTTATTCACCTATGAACTCATCTATAATATAAATGTGTTTAATTTTTTTTAAGTTTATGTTGTTTAGGAGCGTTCACGCCGTATGGCATTTCATAAGAAATGGCATTTCATAAATGGCATTTCATACAAACTTTCAAGTCCTTATTTTTCGAAAAGAATGAACCGATTTTAATGAAACTTCATACGCATAAGCAGAATACAAAGGTCTAAAAAGTTAGTAGAAAACATTTTCGAAAAATATTGTTACAGTCAAATTAGATCGATTTAAAATTTTCCATAGAAACAGAGATTTCCTTAAAGATTTCCTTAGATCTTTTTTAAATAAGACATTTCGAAAATGTTCTCTACTAACTTTTTAGACCGTTGTATCTTGCATATGCGTATGAAGTTTAATTAAAATCGGTTCATTAGTTTCGAAGAGTAAGGGCTTGAAAGTTTGTATGAAATGTCGTACGGCGTAAAGAAAGGTGTTGTCAAAGAATGATGGGCATTTTTGTATGGAACCTGGCCTGATGACCAATAAAGTTCTAATGCATGTCAACTTATTGCTTCTAACCGGCAATTACTATAACAAAACAATTTATCTCCAAGGCACGGAGGGGTCTTGGTATGTAAAAATGGTCACCCATCCAGGGACCAACCGCGGCAAGCGCCGCTTAACCTGATCGATCGACCTGTGCGGCTGTTATTATTTAGCCACGGGCCCTTCAAATTTAAACATTTTAGTAAATTTCGCAATAAATGTTGTAGAAAAATCGGAGACATTTCTACTGTTAGTGTGTTAGCAATTATACCACTGTAAAGGCAACTTGTTGTATAAAAACGACAACTCTATGCTATAAATAAAGCGTTAGAAAGAGAGCCACAGTCATGATATTAAATAGTATACCTTATCTAGTGATTTGAGAATTTCTTTACTAAGGCGAAAGCGCCAGGGTAGCCCGCGAAATTCAATTTTTTTTACGTTTTTTGCAATTTGCTGGTCAGTATTAAGTTTTACGTTGATTAAAATATGATTCGCGGTCTTAACAAATATGTCTTTACAGAATTATAATCATTAAAGTCATCAACACAACTCTCTAAGACCAAGTAATCCCCAAGAATGACTATTTCATGGAATCTTGACATTTGGGGATTATACTAACTTAACAAGTTGTATTAATGATTGTCATGATTATAATTCTGTAAATACATATTTGTTACGACCACGAATCATATTTTAATTAACGTACAACTTAATACTGCAAATTGCAAAAAACATAAGAAAATTTGAATTTCGCGGGCTACCTTAGCGCTTCCCCCTTAAGATTATTAAAAGTAAATATCACACAAAATTTCGAATTTACACGTACAAAATGTGTTGCATTTAAGTAGCCGACTACGTTGCGCAACACTGAGCAACATTGCGCTACATCGTGCGTGTCATATTGCGCGACATAAATAAGTGTTCTACAAAAAACCTAATTAGGGTGAAATCTCCTATAAACGTCGGTCGTACATATGCTGCGTCAAGTTCTATGTCAACTTAGATTAACAAAACAAGACACAACATGAAGTTCAAATTCATACTCGAAAAGCGTCCATACTTTCTTAAACAAACGTAAATAAAATATGTCACGTTGAAACAACAAACTGTTCTCAAAACCCACCCATATCACTATTAGGTTACGACTCAATTTTCTAAAACAAACCCAACAGTGAAATTGCACTTACGATATTTTTAATCACAATTTGACTGTGAATAGTTTTTGATGCGCCGATGTCAAACTCAAACCGTTCATTTCAATGAGGGATTTTCTTTTTTAACTGCTCCCTAGTCGCTGGATAGATGGCGCTGAACTTGGTAAGTTACTGCAAGGAACGGAACCTCACATCATTTTTTGATTATTAGGGTTCCGTACCCAAAGGGTAAAAACGGGACCCTATTACTAAGACTTCGCTGTCTGTCCGTCTGTCTGTCTGTCTGTCACCAGGCTGTATCTCAAGAACCGCGATAGCTAGACAGTTGAAATTTTCACACATGATGTATTTCTGTTGCCGCTATAACAACAAATACTAAAAACAAAATAAAATAAATATTTAAGGGGGGCTCCCATACAACAAACGCGATTTTTTTGCCCTTTTTTGCTCGATATCAAAAATGGCAACAGGTAGGCACTTGAAATATTCACAAAATACTCAGTTGTATTTTAACTTTAATAATAAATAATAATAATAAAATAAAATAAATATTTAAGGGGGGCTCCCATACAACAAACATGTTTTTTTCGGGGTTTTTGCCTTGTGGTACGGAACCCTTCGTGTGCGAGTCCGACTCGCACTTGGCCAGTTTTTTTAATACTCAAAAAGAAAACCTCTCATTAAACCATTTGAATAACAACCTTTGAATTGTCAAGAAGTCAAGAAGTCGGTCAGTCAGAAAATATGAAGCTAGTTGCCCATTCCAAAGCATAGGTACAGTCAACAAAAGAGATAAGTATGCAGGATCGTCGAATATAGTTGAAGTTTAGTAGACCGAAATTTAATTTGATAAATGAGCTGTTTGTTTTCTATTAATTAAATTACATTTTATTCGAGAACGTCCATCAGTTTCTTACTAAACTTCAACTATATCCGACGGTCCTGCATACTTATCTCTTTTGTTGACTGTACCTATGGAGAAGAACGGGAAAGAAACTCCATGGAAATGGATGTTGTATCTAGAGTTTGTTTAATCTAAGTGAATGTGTAGTCGACCCCGAAATTCTTTCACCACTTTTGACAACATTTCCTGGTAAATTGAAACTATTTTTTTTTTTATTTACTAAGGTTGATACTATCTAACTGTCACATGAAGCGCTACAAGGTTTTTATGGCGTGTGGCCAAAATCGGAACTAACGACAGCCATCTTTTAGAATACATTTCAAGTGACATCTCGCAAAACAATTGCAAAAATGTTTTGGTAAGCAATTGTGCAATTGTTTTGTGAATGGGCGATGTTGGTACAGCAGCTGTGGTAAGACGGTTCGAACCTACGACCTACAAATACGTGTAAATTATTTCATCACCACTGCTCTCATAACGGTGAAGGAAAACATCGTGAGGAAACCGGCATGTCCTAGAACCAAAAATTCGAAGACACGTGGCATCTATCAACCCGCACTGTACCCGCGTGGTGGATTACGGCCCACTCTCTCTCGAAGAGAGCAGGTCTGCGTCCCAGCAGTGGGAACACTATAAGCTGATTATGTAGTACAACGTAGGTAACACCAGCACATCAAGCTACTCGAAACTGTCAAATTTTCCCAATCAACTTTGAACCTTATGCTGTAGCGATAAAGTTGAAAATCCATTAAAGAAATTTGACAGATTGTAGTAGCTTGATGTGCTGGTGTCAATGTAATGTGCGTTTTGTTTGTGAAGAATAAATTTTTTTTCTTTCTTTCTTTTCTTTGTCATTCAGTCGCCAGCAGATCCTTCTAGCACTAAACAAATAGACCTTATCGTTTTATGACGTGCAAGTGACATTCAACCTTAAGGTGGTCAAGAAATTACGAGGTCGGCTATACATATGTTGTCTCTTAGAAACTTTGAGTATTAAACCAACTGGAGGCGCCATTGTCAGTCGATCCCCGCTGCCAAAGGTACGAGACCGCCGGTCATAGCGGTTATATACATGTGTGCGTATAGTTTATGCTTGTGTTTGTTTTTTGTTTTGTGTGCGTGCGTAACAACGCGATCGAATTGCATTAGTGTATTGTTGCGTTCGCTCGTCCCCCGCAATGAAAGTGACAGACTTATTTGCATAGATATTAGTACTCGTGGCGTCTCCGGTTGGTTTAATACTCAAAGCTTAGAAAGCTCATTTTAGCTTGAAACTTAGTAAAGTCAGATGGTACCGATAGCGTTTAAATAGGAGACTTCAGCCCGCAACTGTCTGTTACAAAAGAGCGCAACCTCCGCGCTACATGCGCGTGCGCAGCCTCACCTTGCCTACGCGAGGTAGGAGTACGTGTCGAGCGCGGCGGGGGCACGCTCCAGGTACTGCTTGTCGATGAGCGCCTCGATGCACTTCTTGATCATCGCGACAGAGGGCGCGAACGAGCCGCGCGCCTGCGACACCACCTCCTGGATCAGCTCCGTGTGCCGGAGGACCTGGGAATGAAGGTTATACGCTAGTTGAAGTTAGTGTGACGTCACATAGCCTATAACCAGCGGACGGTCAAGACGTATCTACAGATACCTCATTTGTCAAATTATTTATAAGTACTTTTGAAGTTATGAGGGAACAGTTGAACAAACATACAGTTTGTCTATAAAGTCGTGACATGAATGTTTGAGGAACTAACATTAATCACGTGTCTGGCAACACCAAACATAAGTACAAGAGCTGTCAATGCTGTCATCGAGTTTGAGTTGTGGAACAGTTTTCCTTTTGTATTTCTTATTGTTTTCATTAACCTTTTCGCCGCCAACGTACACAAAACGCAATGCCTCGCCGAGCGCCAAGCTATAAATGTATAACTAAATATACAGTAAACAGTAGTGATGGGGATATCGTCATATCGATGAATAAGATTTGTACGCGTAAAGTTAAGATTTAAAGTTGATTTTACGAATATAAATAAAAACTGATTAAATATTTCCAGATTTGTTTTATTTCACAAAATCAAATCAAATCAAATAATTTATTTGCATTAAAACATGGTATTACAGATGTTACATTAAAATTAGTGCTTACATGTTTTGCTATACATACATAGCATGCAAACTTGTCGGTATGCATTACATCACCTAATATCTATTGTTGGAGCATATTTAGTCTCTATAAATTCCTTAATAGAATAAATATTTTGAGTATTTAGCCATTTATATAAGTTGTGCTTAAATGCTCTAGAAGTCAACGTTTTTAAGTTGCTCGGTATATTATTATAAATACGTACACACATTGCTAAACAGTTCTTATTGTATTTTGTAGATCTAGGAATGTCATTTAGTACGAGTCTGAATGGATCTCTACGATTTCTTGGATTTACATCATTTGCAGTTCTAAATAAATCTTTATTGTTTGCTACGAACATACATGTTTCATAAATGTAAAGTGAGGGTAGAGGTAACAAACCAAGGTTCTTAAATATTGGTTGACATGATTGGTCAGGTTGCATGTCATACATTGCTCTTATGCATTTTTTTTGTGCTGCAAATGCTTTGTGTTGGTCTGTGCCGTTTCCCCACATTACAAGTCCATAACGTAGTATTGATTGTACATGCGCATGATACGTCATTAAAGCTGTTTTTAAATTGGTAATGTATTTAACTTGTCTTAACGCGTACACAAATTTATTTAACCTTTTGGATACACTTTCTGTCTGTAATTTCCAATTTAAGTCTTCGTCTATGATTATTCCTAGGAATTTTGTATGCGTTACAGACTTTATTTTTGGTATGTCAAGAATAATATTATGTCTTTTATTATTAGATTTATTAAATTGAATGAATACGGATTTGTCAAGATTTATTTTAAGTTCATTTATTTGTAACCAATTAATTAATTTGTCTATTGTGTTGTTTATGTCATTTTCGTGGTCTTTAACTGTATATTTTTTTTTATCTGTTGTTACTATTATTGAAATATCGTCAGCAAATAGTGTACATTTATGGTTGGTCACTTCTACGATGTCATTAATGTACAATAGGAATAAAATCGGTCCCAGTACGCTTCCTTGTGGAACGCCGCGTATGCATTGTTTATATTCAGACTTGTACGTTCGGAGTACCTTTTTTCCATCGATTTTCGATATCACAGTACATTGCTGTCTGTTGCTGAGATATGACGATATCCATTGATATGCATTCCCTCTTATCCCGTTCCTTTCTATCTTTTGTAGTAATATGTCGTGTGAAACAAGGTCGAAGGCATTAGACAAGTCAAAGAATAGCCCGGTGGTCAGGTGATTACTATTGAGTTTAGTTAAGATGGAATCTAAGGTATCGTAGATAGCGAGAGACGTTGATTTATGTTTTTGGAAACCATACTGTTCTTTCCGAATTATATTATATTTGTCACAAAAATTAACTATTCTTTTATACATGCACTTTTCATAAATCTTTGATAAAATAGGTATAAGCGTTATTGGACGATAATTATTTACATCGCTTCGTGCTCCTTTTTTAAACAGCGGTTTAACTGTAGATAATTTTAATGCGTCTGGGAAAACACCTTGTGCAAATGATAAATTAATTAAGTATGTAAGTATTCCAGTTATTTTATCCGTGCATGCTTTTATGATTTTTGTATTGATTTCATCATAGCCTACCGAATTCGTATTTCTCAGTGACATTATTTCTTGTTTAACCTCGCTTTCCAGCATTGGTTTAAGAAATATTGAGTTAGGTATTATTTTCTTACTACAATTGCCATTTGTAAATTTCTGTGTTGTGTCATGTTTTCTATTAATATAATAATTATTAAAGGTAGAGGCTATTTCTGTGGGTCCTGTCATGATTTGGTTGTTAATTTTTATACAGTCAATGTTGTGTTTTGTAGCAGTGTCACGAATTTCATTATTAATAATGTTCCATGTGGCTTTACATTTATTGTCACTATTACTTATAATTTTAATATTAGCATTTTTTTTTAAGTATATATACATTTTTGTAAAAGTTTAGTGTATGTCAAGTATTTAGTTTTATTGGCAATATTTTTATTTTTATAATATTTAAACCGTAATTTTCTTTTTGTTGTACAACTTAGTCTTAGGCCCTTACTTATCCAGTTTTGTTTGTTTTGGTTACACAAGTTAATTTTTATTCTGTTTTCAGGAAAACAGAGTTTATAAAAAAGGCATATTATTTCGTGAAATTTACTGAATGCCACATTCGCATCACTTTCATTATATATTTCCGACCACGATAAATTTTGCAGGCATTCTTGAAACTTACGGACATTCTCTGTGTTATAATTTCTTTTGAAAGTGTAGTATATTGCAGGTTTTTGAGATTTATACTTAATGGGAAAACTAAGCATCTGGGCCGTGTCGTGATTAGAAAGATACAGCGGTAGGACTGTTGCAGTTGCACCCGATATGTTACTCAGTATATGGTCAATGCACGATAATTTGCGCGTAGGTTCATTAATGTGTATTTTCATATTATTATTGCTGCATATGTCTTGTAATTCAGATGTCACATTACTTCTTTTAAGCGTGTTGATATTAAAGTCACCAGTTATAACTATGTGTTTTCTTGTTTTATATTTTTTAAGTAATACATATAAAAGGTCGTTTAGTTTGTTTAAAAATTGCGTAGGGTCTGACTGTGGTGTTCTATAGATACAGATAACTATTAAATTATTTTGTGGGATCTCTATGCCACATGCTTCAAATGTAATTTGCGAGGAGAAGTTTTTTATTAGTGGTATTTCTGTACATGTAAGGGTATTTTTTACTAGAATACACGTTCCTCCTCGTTGCTTATCCCTGCAGAAACTGTCTGCCATAGTGTAATTATGAATTTTTACATGGGATTCGTGACCTTTTTTAATGAAAGTTTCAGCAAGACATATTACGTCAGGCTCGTGTTCCTTCCTCAACTCCTGCAGTGTGATCTCCAGTAGTTCCTGTTTAGACAATATACTGGCGATATTTTGATGCAATATTCTAAATTTCAACGTAGGGGAAGTATCAGGGTTCGTGAGTATTTTAGGCTCGAAAAAAAGTATAATTTTTTTTTATTACTGGAAAGTAGTAGGGTATCGTGCCTTTTTGGACTGTTTGGACAGGTGGTGGGGTGTTATTAATTTGACCAGTGTTAAAACCTTTGAAGCGGCTAAAATAGTAGGGGATGGTCCCCTTCTTAGGTTCATTTATGTTAGTGTTTAGATTTTGACTTGGTTTGTTGCCTAATAGTTGTCTAAGTGCTCTGGGGTTCAGATATTTAGCACTGTAATCACAATAATCTATAAATAAATTGATTGACTTACATAAATTAGGTAGATTTGAATTTATAAAATTACAATTTTTATAACTATTACATAGGTTTTTCAAGGAATTATTTATTTTATTTACATCTAAAAGAATATTTTTTTGATACTTAGCACTATAATTTTATTACTTCTAAACGTATCTAGTATAGACTGTAATTTTGATAATACTTGTTTTGGATTATAGTCATTTTCTCCCACACATAATATAAGTTTGTCATCTGGTCTCAGTTTGAGGTTTTTACAGTTGTTTATTAGTTCGTATGTAGGTGCGTAGGGTTTTGTTTCGGCGACAATTCCGTATTTCTCATACTTGGTGTTCAGTCTAGAGGATGTTAGAGCCGCAGCAAGGCCCACACACTGCTGGGAACCAAATAAAAATATTGATTTTTCGCATTGTATTTTTATACCAGGAGTCTGTGGATGATCTGAATATGGTAGTCACAGTAGTCACAGTATCCTTAATAAGAAAAAACAGTATAAATAATGAGTATCAAAGAAATTAATACATAACTCAATTAGAACTATAAGGAATGGGGTACATCTCTATTTGTTTCATGATCTCATTCTTTAACTTCATATCAAGTTATTGGCACTGAGGGCACGTTGAATTCGATTCTGATCAGGGATGGGGTCTATGGTCTTTCTTTCTTCTTTTTTTGGTTATTCCTGTGTTTTTTTAATAACTTCAGTCAACGTTTTTTATCGTAGGTATCTAAGTGGCATCTAAGTGGTACACTGTATTTACCATAATAGTGTATAGAGTACAAAAACAGTACCTAAATCTACTGTAATTACAGTGCATCTGGAGATACTGGGCTCACCGAACATTTTACATACTTATTGAATTCCTACTCTTTGATGAATAAACATTATTATTATCATCCAGTTAGACATACCACAGAATTATCTTCTGGTTCAATGTTCTCCACAAAATACTCCCGAGTCCGATTCCACACCTTGCAAAATTTTAAGAAGTTCGTCCGAATCAAGTTCTTCACTCATTTTTCTATTTGTTATCAAGTGAAAGAAAGAAAGATGCGTGCGCGCGAATCCGATTTTGTGCTGCACTATGCCAAAGTGACCTTGACAGCCGCACGCCTATGACGTCACTGACCAACTTCTATGGCACTCGGTGGCGCACAGGGGCATAGACGACCAATTGTTTTGTAGAGATGGAAAAATAACTATCGACAAGAATTGGTAACAACTTTATAATTACGTATCGGCATCTACCTGAAGGTCGAAATTCATCTACTATCCTTTGTAATGAAGTAGATAACTAAGTTCATATTTTATTGACCTCAAATTGTTTTCGATATTCGTAACTTTCTGTATTTATAAATATTTCAATAGTGAAATCAACCTTTCACGGCACATCACTGGCCAACTTGATATGAAGTGATTGGCGTTCTGAGGAAAGTAACAAAATTCGGAGTTTCTGTTTTTGCTGATTTTAGGACAAACTAGGGCTTATTTTGTGTAGAAAAATAAAAAACATGGTAGTAGACAGTGCTATCTTAAATAATAAAATGAAACAAAGCTTTTAATCACAGTAAATTTATTTTAATAAGATAGTTAAAATGAACAACTTCTATAGAAGTTGTGGCGCTGGTGGCACGAAAATCCCGAACTTCTATAGAAGTGCTTGGCGGTGAAAAGGTTAAACTGCAAAAACTGGCCAAGTGCGAGTCGGACTCGCACACAAAGGGTTCCGTACCACAAGGCGAAAACGCCGAAAAAAACACGTTTGTTGTATGGGAGCCCCCCTTAAATATTCATTTTATTTTGTTTTTAGTATTTGCTGTTATAGCGGCAACAGAAATACATAACTTGTGAAAATTTCAACTGCCTAGCTATCGCGGTTCTTGAGATACAGCCTGGTGACAGACAGACGGACAGACAGCGAAGTCTTAGTAATAGGGTCCCGTTTTTACCCTTTGGGTACGGAACCCTAATAAATTAAGACCAAACTACGCAGAAAGGTATCAAAAATGAGTAAAGTAAATCGGAGTGGCACGCGGGAAGTGATTTTTAAAGTTTCCCAGCGATGTTTCGCGGAGTACAAAGCTGGACGAATTTTGTGGAATTTGGATGATGTTTATGGGCGAACAGCATCTATGACGGGTATATAATCATGTTATTGTTTGTTTTTAATCTGCCTGAAGTTACAAATTTACTGAATTTACGATTTGGAGACCAAAAAAGGCATTGTTTACATTGCACATTTTTAGGTTAGATTGACATTGTAAGTAGGTCATATTATAGTATGACCATAATTTTTGGTACATTAGGATGGTACAACTCAGTCCATTCGGGTTTTCTACCAATTTTGAATTTGTATTAATTGCTTCATGTCTTCATGATTGTTTCCATTCCGTTACAATTTTTTTTTACTTTTTTTCAGGAAAATAAGAGAGTACGTAAGCTTTTAAGAATGATGGAAAGTTTGAAACTCCTGGGAAACACAGGAAAGGCCGACCAAAGAAAGAAATGGACGATTTTAATATTTGTGTCCTGCCAAAAAATCAATTCTTTTACATAGTGAAAGAGGTAACATTTTTTGCCTAGAATTGCATGTTTTTATGTGTATGCTTAAAAAGGCAACATTTAGTACAATCAATGTAACCCTTTGAAATTTCAGGTACCAACCCTCATAAAATTGCAGATGATCGCCAGAACTGAACTGGAATTTAATTGTACCTAGTCTTGAAGTTCTCCGTAAAATTTCAAAAGCAATAGGTTTTGGCTACAAGAAATGCCAAAATAATAGAAAGGCTCTAATCGAACAATCACATATTGCTGAAAAGCGAGAAGAAAACTTTTTATAAGTTGTTGTTGTTTTTTTTGTACCTACTCTAAATCAACAGAAACAAAGACTAGGTATAGATGATGTGTCTCATTTATTTACTCACTTTACTTGAATGAACTGCTAGTATCAAAATCATTTTGGTCACACTATATAGGGTTGCTACATGCACGTTAGCAACGCCATCATTTAATGTCACGACTTTATAGACAAACTGTACATATCCGTCAAAATTATAACCCTCCTTTTTCTTCCCCGTTGTCGGGTAGTAACACAGAAGTGACCTTATAATAAAAGTTCATATTACTAAACAGCCCACATAGATGTATTATGCCTTACCTTCCTCTGCTTCATGATGCGAACGATGGCAGCCTGTAGATACATCTTCCGGTCGTCGTCACAGTGCGCGGCCGTCTCGCCACTCTCGGCCGCCGCGCCGTTATTGCTAGACCCGGAGCCGCCTGCGAACGTAAGCTTACGTAGAGATGTCAGCGCCAATGAAGGGGCCCGTCAGGGCCGAAGTCTGCCGGGGAAGCCGGATTGTCCGAAAAGCCTCCTCTACACGTAGACAGATTCATCAGCAGATGGCCATCTGCGAATGCCTCCGCCGACGTGTAGACGGGGTAATTTGCTAGTCTGTGGTAGGTATTTGACGTCGGCAGATGCTAAATACGTACCACAGACTAGCAAATTACCCCGTCTACACGTCGGCGGAGGCATTCGCAGATGGCCATCTGCTGATGAATCTGACGACGTGTAGAGGAGGCTAAAGGGTTACCGCTGGCCCGGAACATAAAGGGTTAAGGAAGGAACGCGGTTGAGTTTGTAGCGGTATCTACAACAAATGAGAACAACGCGTCATACTGATGTCACGTAAAATCCTGCATCTCGCAAGCAGAGTTTACCGCGCAACTAGCATAGATACAACGGTCCGACATGAATCATCGGGCAGTTGCCCGCCAGACACAACACCCGTCTGGTCGGAAGATCCTCCCTTTTCTATAGACTATGAGAGAACTTTACACCCTGTCCCTCATGCCTCCACAGGTTTTACTCAGTAAGAGTCTGACACTCCCTTCCGCTCCACCCAGAGCGGGAGGGGGGGTCATTTGATGATTTCCCATCCTCAAAAAAAAAGACAAACTAATATCAACTTTACTCGCAAGGAAATTGAGTTGATTTTAGAATAATTAGTACGATAGGCAGACACGCCAGTGGTAACACCAAGTATAACCAGAAGGCGAATTCTCATAATTTAAAACGTTCAAAATCTAGGCGCGGTCTCATTTCGACGACAAACAAATGTCAAAAACTTGTCATCATTGTACCTACAATTTTACCTAATATACCTACCTACCTAGGTAGGTATATTAGGTAAAATTGCTTGCGTTTCCGATCACATGATTCTTCGTTTACAAATCAATTTGTTAGATGGCGCTGTGATGAACTATGAAATCAGATAATGATTGCCGACCGACCTGTCCATAATATGGGCTGGTGTCCGCATCTCCATGTCAACGCGTGCATCATTCTCATTTGATGTTACGGATTGTCTCACAGATGGTACCTGGGCTACCTGCCCTGAACAGTCACGAGCATAAGTATGTATACACTTGGCTTTATTCAAAGGCAATTTTCTCCATTATTTTTGATTGAAATTTTATATTATTAGGAACATAGTATTTTCGAACCCATAGGTTTGTGTAAAGTGTCGTATTTCAACGTTGCATTCGTCATTTCACGAAAAAATTGCAATTGAAAGTTGCCAAGTGTTGACATATTACTGTTCTTGACTGTACATGCGCCCAGCGGTCAGTTTAGAAGCTCACGTGCAGCTGTCTCGTCGCCCTGCCTGCAGGCCTGCACAGCGGACTGTCTGCGACTCCTGTGCTACCCACAGTGATATAGTTGTTGTGTGTACCTGGGTGGTTGGGCGCGTTGGCACACGTGAGTCGCACCTTGGTGCGCTTGCAGCTGAAGGCGAGGTTGAGCGCGATGGTCGCGTCGGCCGACGTCTCGTCTTCAGTCTCCGAGCCCACTTCACCCGTCGCCGTTAGGAGGCCTGTAAGAATAATTAACGACCAATGTAGGGTTGGTTATGTTATTTTAAACGTTTTGGAACGAAGTTCTTTTACAGAGCTTGCGGTAGGAGTATATTGGTAGAAATGGTCACGTAACGAAAACCCGTTATGCAACTTTTTATTATGTGTAATAAAAAGAGAGAGAGAGAGAAAGAGAGATATAGTTTTCATAGTTTTCCAGGGTGCTGAAAAGGTCAAAATGAGAATGCATTTTTTTTTTGTCTTGGGTGTCGTTTTCATGGTTTTCGAGGGTGCTAAAGGCGATAGTGAGGTCAAAATTAAAATAAAAAGATGGCGGCTGCAAATATGTACAAATGTTGGTCATTTTAAAATTTTTGTAGCCGCCATCTTGGATTTTCATTTTGAACTTCGTTCTTGCTGGGGGTCCCTCGACACGTTTTATATTTTTTTTTCGTGGGAAAATCCTCATGGACACCCTCCGCCTGGGGAGAACGGAGGGTATGTCGGACTCCTACCGACTAAAACCTCACTGTTCCTTTTAGCACCACCATGCTACCACGAGTCGGGGATTCGCCGCACCCCCCACTGATGTCAGCCCACCATACCCCCACGTGCGGCCGCTCCCACGACCGCACATCCTCTCATAAAGGCGCGCATACAACACTGCGTGATTTCTTTGGGCCTGACTGTTCAAGCGACGATATAATTCCAGTTTCTCTGCCCATTTTAAACCTACAAACAATGTTACAGAAGCCATTTTTCCAATACCGATCCGACTCATTAGTCATTGTTTCGCAAAGTTTTTACAATATAAAAAATAGTAAGATCTCTTTATGATACTTTAATCATCATCTGCCTGCCTTTGCCCAACTGTGTTGACGGCGGCTTCCAGTCTAACCGGATGCAGCTGAATACCAATTTTTTACATGGAGCGATTGCCTATCTGACCTCCATAACCCAGTTACTGGGTAATACGATACTCCTTGGTAAGACTGGTTGTCAGACTTTCGGGATTCTGACTACCCGTAACGAATGTCAAAGATCCACGAATGACAGCCGGGACCAACGGCTTAACGTGCTTTCCGAGGCACGGAGAGGTCTTGATATGTAAAGATGGTCACCCATCCACGGACCAAACGCGGCAAGCGTAAGGGCAGAAGCTAGTCTATATAATAAAAATGAAATGCTGTTCGTTGGTATGCGTATCACTTGAGAACGGCTGAGCCGATTTGGCTATTTTCATTTTAAAATATCCGTAACAGTCCGAATCAGGTTCATACGTAATAAAGAAAAATTTTAAAAGTTGCTAGGAAAACTGGGGCAAAATAAAAGTGCATTTTCTATGGGAATTTTGTATGAATGATTGGAATTTGGACAAGACAACGTCTGTCGGGTCAGTTAGTAGTTCGTATAAACGATCGCGACCTTCACCAGGTTGCCCGTTCACCTAATGAAGGGGGGTAGAATAGGTGTAGTAGTGTTACCAGCATCCAGCAGCGGCCGCAGGTGCCGGTGCCAGGCGTCGCCGGTGAGCTGCAGCGACTCACGCAGCTCGCGCGCGTTCCACACGTCCACTGTCTCGAAACTAAGCAGGAGGGCGCACTGGAAATAAAGTCAAAGTTCGATCAAATAAAATCTTCATACAACGTTATTTTTAGTATATGCGAAACCTGAATATAGTTTGTTCAGAATAAGTAACTGAATCGATTCCAATATTTACCCCATGTTATATTTTGTCCCAAAAATATTTAAAAAAGGTCAAAAGTTGGACACCGAGCGACACTAAATACGTTATCCAATCTCAGCCCCGAACGGTTAGGTACCTAGGTAATATTATCAATGAGCGCAAGACGGCGCGGCGCGAGCGGCGCGTTAACTTTGTGATTTTTCACGATACGTTTTAACAAACGTATCGTGTATTTGTCCAGCTTGGTGTTCTAACGAACACCAAGCTGGACAAATTTTATTAAATTTGGATGATATTTATGCTCGATCAGCAGATAAGACAGGTATGTAATCGTGTTACTGTTTGTTTTTCTACTACCAGAAGTTACAAATTTACTAGATATACGATTTTAAGACTAAAATAAGGATTGTTTACATTGCGCATTAATAAGTTAGATTGCAAATATAAGTAGGCCATATTGTAGTGCGACCAGAACTTTTGATACTTTTGGATGATCCAAATTTACCGCTGATTTTAAATACATATGAATAAGTTATATTGTGTTTGAAATTAAAAATAGTGCTATCTATTTTTTGTTAGATATTAAGTCATATTATTTTTTTTAATTTTTCTTTCAGGAAAATCTGAGAGTACAGTGAGGCGTATTGTAGATGAAATGATTATTATTGCTGGCCTTCAACAGCATTACGCCTGAAAAATGTAAAAACTGTTGCCGTCATGTTACAATAATTGAAAAATAATATTATGAACGAGGAAGAACCCTCAATATATAGATGAGTTAGTCATTCGCCGAAGCGAAGATAGCAGCAGCAATGATAGCAGTAGCGAAGACGTTGTTAGTGACGCAGCTGACAATGAAAATACTTTTTTAACGGAGAATATTTCTAATCAGATGATGAAAGTAATTCATTATTATGTTATGGGATATTTTTCATGAATAAAAAAAGGTTAAAACATATTATAAAAAATATGTATGAACATTTTTCTTTTATTTACTCATTTTATTTGAACAAAAGTGGCCATAGATTTGTGCTACCTGATCGTTTATGCAAACTAATGAAGGTCGGAAAGAAAACATCGTGAGGAAAGCTGGACTTATAATTAATATAAGTCTGAAATCGCCAACCCGTCTTGAGCAAGCGTTGTGATCAATGCTCGTGCCTTCTCTGTTGAGAAGAGGCCTTTGCCCAGCAATGGGACAGTAACAGGCTGGTATTATTATTTATAATGAAGGTAGCATCTTTGTGTATGGTTTCTGTAGATGTTTTTAATAAGATTACGGAATTTACGACTACCTTTTCTATCCAGTTTAAAAAAAAGGTCGTTTTCATTAAAACCAGGTTTGCTTTTAGTACAAAATAATGTGCTAGTATCAAAATCAATTTAGTCACACTATACAGGGTTGCTACGTGCACGACCGCAGCGCCCTCATTTTTTTTCACGACTTTATAGACAGACTGTACATGGTCTTCACACGATCTGACCAAGATTTTGTCTAGACTTTAAAAGAGACTGTGGAGTTTGTTTCGGCCATTTTTCTCAGAATAGTCAGATAGGAAACGCCGACCTCATCTAGTTTAAAAAAATATAATTGACGTGTAAAAGTGTTTGTATAAACCTACTTACAGAAAATAAATAATTTAAAGTGACAAAATTAAGAAACTTTGACTTCTAATATTCTACTTTATCTTATAATTCATAAACTACTGGTTCAAATTGAATGAAATTTGAAATATACCGTGTTTATACAATGCCTGCTTGATTACTGAAAATTCAGGTCTCTAGTTCAACAAAGTTATAGGGGGTCGAAAATGGTCTGAACTGCTTCGACAAAAGGACACAAACCTACTTACAGAAAATAAATAATTTATCACTATGGACACTTAACGAGCATGTCATTCTACACCATTCATCCATTCCTGATGTAATTCATTCATTTCAGCCGAAAGACGTCCACTGCTGGACATAGGCCTTCCCCAAAAAGGGGGGGGGGGGGAGGGTTGCCATAATTGCCACGCTTGGCAGGCGGGTTGGCGATCGGAGTATGGTATGGTGGTGGAATGCATAGAGAACGCTGCTGCCCATTCTCCGGTACGCCCCTTAGTCGCCTTTTACGACACGCACGGGAAGTATGGGGTGGTGCTATTCTTTAAGTCCGGCACCACACAGACAACTAATATTTTGATTTTAGTGTCCATGGAATTTCTTACCCGTTTTACTCCATAGGAACCTACTACGCTGTGGTATGAGCAACTAGCTTAATATTTCGGAGCAACTCCTTGCCATTCCAAAAGTGGCTGTAATAGGTTTAATTGAAAGACATGTTTAGTGATAGAGTAGATGATGTCACCTGTGGCGTGGTGGCACTGATGTGGTAGAGGCGCGGCGTGTAGCGCGTGCGCAGGTCGCCCGTGCACAGGTGGTGCAGCCAGGCCAGGCGCCGGCCGCTGAACGAGGCGCGGTAGAAGGCCTCGAACAGGCGCGCCGGCCGCTCCAGCTGCAGCGGCGGGGCCAGCGGGGCCATGGCGCCGCCCAGGGGCCACGCGCCCGCCTGCAGGACCTGCCGGGCAACACACAGTGTCGTTCAAATACGAAAACCTTCTTTTATTCGATAAATTACAATAAATCTTTTTTATCACATCTATTAAAAAAGAGCTAGTGTATTCTTCGTAAACAGGGGACTAAAACTAGTATTACTTTTGTCGTAGTTAATTATTTTTGTGTGGGGACACATACATACCCCCATACACACAGTCAGTATTTAGTTGTTTTTTTGTTGTTAGTTATTGTTGTTCGTTGTTAGTTATTGTTACTTTATGTTGTTGTTAGTTTTTTCGGCTGTTGTTTTTTGTTGTTATTGTCGTTGTTGTTTGTTATTACAGCGCTTACCCGTATAAAAAAGCCAGTGCTAGTGGCGAGGTTATTATCCCGTAGATGTTGCTGAAACTAAACGAGGACACACCCCCACTCATACATACCCTCATACACACAGCCAGTAGTTGTTTTTTGTTGTTGTTAGTTATTGCTACTTTTTGTTGTAAGTTTTTTTTTGCTGTTGATTTTTGTTTTTATTGTTGTTGTTGTTTGTTGCTATTAAAGCGCTTACCTGTATAAAGAAGCCAATGCTAGTGTCGAGGTTATTATCCCGTAGATGTCGCTAGAACTAGACGAGGACACACT
The DNA here is from genome assembly GCA_916614155.1 of Mesoligia furuncula. Taxonomy (NCBI): domain Eukaryota; kingdom Metazoa; phylum Arthropoda; class Insecta; order Lepidoptera; family Noctuidae; genus Mesoligia; species Mesoligia furuncula. The sequence continues at coordinate 12,504,576 of OU744819.1, forward strand.
CCCATACACACAGCCAGTAGTTGTCTTTTTGTTGTTAGTTATTAGGTATTGTTACTTTTTGTTGTTGTTAGTTATTTTTTTGCTGTTGTTTTTTGTTGTTATTGTCGTTGTTGTCTGTTGCTATTTAAGCACTTACCTGTATAAAGAAGCCAGTGCTAGTCGCGAGGTTATGTTGTTAGTTATTGTTGTTTGTTGTTAATTATTGTTACCTTTTGTTGGTGTTATTTGTTGCTATTAAAGCACTTACCTGTATAAAGAAGCCAGTGCTAGTGGCGAGATTATTATCCCGTAGGTGTTGTTGGAATTTGGCGTTAAGGTCCGCAGACACAGCCACGTCTGTGAACATCCTGTGCAGTTTGTTTGTGAACTCGTAGCCGCACGCCGCTTTCAGGCGGTTTATCATTGCTTCTTCCTGAAAAGATTTTTTTTAGCTAAGAGAATATTAAGACAGAGCTATGCTTACTCAAGGATGCATATCCGGTAGGCTCTTAAATCCTTACCTACCCTACGGGCATGTCTTCCTTACCAATACCAAACAACAAAATGGCGCGACAGTATGTATGTCAGGCTCCATATAAAAATCTTCAATCCTCTTACAAGTCGTTATTCGCTGACTAAGTAAGGTAAAAGTGCGCAGTACTGCACATCCTTACCCAATTTCAAGTTAAACAAATATCAACTTTATTTCAATGTTAATTAAGTTTTTTATTATTTTATTTTATTTCTTAAGAAAACTTACAGCTAGGATACAGATAGTTGACAGTTAGTGAAAGAAGGCCAATTAAAAGTTTTCACTGACAGTATTAGGGTAGCACAAGAAACAGTAGACAGGTAAGCGAAAGCAAGAATAAGTAAGCACTCGGAGAGAATTAAGAAAAGACTGAACAGGTTTTAGTGATCTTCAACGAAGTTTTTAAACAATATTTTTTTTAGTTTAGGAACACTGGTGGAGAATAAATCAAGATCATCAACACTCTGACACATCGAGTTGTATGCCCTGCTAGCTCTTATTATATAAGAGTTGATTTTAGAGTGACTAGTACTATTGAAAAAGTTATAAAAATGTTTGGAGTTGTAGCGTAAACGGAACTTTATTGTGTAAGATTTAAAGTTATTTTTCCGTAAACTCATATTTGTTAACATTTTAATCAAATAAATTGCGAATGTCCCACCTGTTCCATAGAAGCGCTGAGTTGGTGTATGAGCCTGCGCGCGAGCGCACGCGCATAGTACTTCTGGAAGACGTCCTTGTCGTCCACGTATTTGAACACCACGATGGCGGCCGCCAGCTTGTCGTCCACGTCGGTGTCTGCGCCGGCGCGCTTGCGCAGCAGCGCGTCGCAGTAGCGCGCCAGCAGCTCGGGCGCGCGCGCAGACCCGTCCGCCGGCAGGCGGGAGTTTACCACTGCACTGCACGCCTAGGACGAGTAGGGGTTCAAAGGTTTATCACGCAATTTACAACTGCAAATTCTTAGAGACATTTCCATTCATCATCATCATTTCAGCCGAAAGAGGTCCACTGCTGGACATAGGCCTCTCCCAAAAGGGGGAGGGTTTGCCATAATCGCCACGCTTGGCAGGCAGGTTGGCGATCTCAGTATGGTATGCATAAAGAACGCTGCTGCCCATTCTCCGGTTAGACCCTTAGTCGCCTTTTACGACACCCACGGGAAGTATGGGCTGGTGCTATTCTTTAAGTCCGGCACCACACAGACGACACATACACATTAGATACATATATTATTTTTACATTTCCATTATTTCATAGCAATAAGGACGCTATTCGTGCACTGAAAAAAATAATTTCTTACTACAGCACATTAAAACGATTTCATTAAGACTTACTGACTTTATTCAGTAAGAAGAAATGTTTGTAAAACAGTAAAAGACAAAACAGTAACACCTACCTACATACCTACTATTTACTGAGAAAAAAAAAAGGAAACCACCATTACTGTAATTACTGTAATGTAAGTAAATTTCAATGGTTTGAACGACACCAAATGAATAAAACAGTTAATTTTGTGACCTTTTATCTACTTAAAACGTCAAAGTTTACTGTCATGACGGTAACATTTTGCCTCAAGCTTTAACTGTTTTCGGATCAGTAAAAAATACTGTTTCGAACGTTAGGCTCATATGGAACTGTTTAAAGCAGTTCAGATCAATGATTTTATATTTTTGAAGTAAGCACTAATAAAACAAAATATTATACACAAAAAGACAACAAAGAGAAACGACGTAGTACTTTCTGCCCATTCTTATCCATAAAAATCACCATTCAGGAATGGGCAAATTCGTTTTCTTTAATTTTTTGTTTAAATGTAATAAATTATTTCGACTTGGGATAGTAATCGTAGCAAAAAAGTAGTCTGTAATATGGCAACTCGGGATTTAATACAACATAGCTTTACAAAACGTCATTTCTGGCACTCATATCTGTGTGACAGTCTCTTTATACAACTCGATGTACAGTACTTTTATCTCACGAAGAGACGCGCGCTTTACTTGTGGTAACCAAGTGGACAAACACGCTATGAATGCGTGCGGGACGGGTAGCGTCAGCACATAATACACACTTCCGACTTATGGATGGGAAGTATGTGTGCGAGCGATACCGAGAGCTCCTGCGCTTACACACTCATTCGCAGCGTGTTTGTAAGCTTGGTAACCACAAGTAAAGCGTTGCTTCGTGAGATAAAAGTACTATACGATAATAACGCCAGGGTACTGCAATATCCTCCTTCTGTGAGACCATGATGGTCAAGTAGGAGGCCGCCGAGCGGGATCGGGAGAGGGCTGATCCTGCTCGGAGAAGGAGGCGTCGGGGTGGCAACCGCCTTGGCGCCTAACACACCAAAACCCGCGTACCTAACAAGGTAGGTGGACCTTTGGGGTCGCGGGCGCACAGAGTGGGGTCTCTGTCCGCCCACCAAGTGACCCCAGGGAAGTAGGTGGCACAGTGTTCACGTGCTTCTGTGCATAGTGAGGCTCAGGGGAGGCCCCTTTACAGTCTTCCCAGAGATGTGCCTTACAGGCGTTGCACGGGGGGGTTCCGGAATTGGTCTTTTAAAGGGAACGGGGACCACCCCTATGTGTTGATGGTGATCACCGGGGTGGTTTTAGTGAGGTAAAAATCCCACACTCCCCGACCTCCATCCCCGGAGGTCGGGTGCCTTTTGAAGGTTTCCCCCCCAACAACAAAAAAAAGGGTACTGCAATATAAAGTCAGGCAAATTAATTGTCAAGCAAATTGAAAGTCAATTTGACTGACTGACTGTACGTAAAATCATGATTTACCTTATCCAGCGCGCCGACGAAGGCCTGCGCTCCGCCGAACACTTCGCCGAACAGCTTGCTGTATTTACCGTGGAGAGACAGCATTGCGTTCACGAAGTGTGTGTGAGCCTGCGTAGAAATAAAATGTTTTATAAATTCAATTTATTTATTTTTCACATTTGCTCCTAACTTTACTGTTTTGACATAATTATGTTAAATACAATATACAAGCTAATACTAATATGAATATGTTATGTACAGTCAACAGCAAAAGTAGATGATCAAAATCAGAAATTCAATACTAACGGAGTTCGCGAACTCCGTTCATTAGTATTGAATTTCTGATTTTTTTTTTAATTTTTAATTTCAAATTTCTGATTTTGATCATCTGCTTTTGCTGTTGACTGTACAAGTATACAACGTTATTTTTAATATATGCGAAACCTGAATATAGTTTGTTCAGAATAAGTAACTGAATCGATTCCAATATTTTTTACCCCATGTTATATTTTGTCCCAAAAATATTTAAAAAAGTTTAAAAGTTCGACACCGAGCGACACTAAGTAGGTTATCCAATCTTAGCGCCGAACGGTTAGGTACCTAGGTACTATTATCAATGAGCGCAAGACGGCGCGGCCCGAGCGGCGCGGGTGAGCATGTTATTGTACGGACAAACAGGGAACTTAACAAGCTTATAACTTTGTGATTTTTCATAGATTCTTTACATAAAATTACTAGACACGTGTATCGGGTTTCGCATATACTAAAAATAATGTTCTATAAAATAAAGGGAAGAGCTCATTGGACAAAAACTCTTCTGTGTCGCTTTCAATGGGAAAGGTACCCCAAAAGTCTGGCAGAATTGGCACGTTGGATGGCGATTCTGCCAACCTTTTGGGTTTGACTTGTTATTTGATAAATAGGAAATATACAAGTAATGAGGGATTTTCTTTTTCTTTTTTTTTTAACGCTTCCCTAGTCGCTGGATAGATGGCGCTGAACTTGGTAAGTTACTGCAAGGAACGGAAGTCACATAATTTTTTTATTAATTCATTTGGATGTAATTTTGAGATCGTAAAACGAAAGCAAACGAAACTGTCACTCAACGAGCGTATATGACGTGACGCAATGTTTTTTTTTTCCAAGCGTTTTGACTTTGGCACCTAGTAACGTAGTCAGTTCAACGCCATCTTCAGGGTTCTTGGAAACTATGTTTTTTTTTTAATACTGAAAAGAAAAACCTCTCATTCAATACTCTTTCATTATTTACATTATACACCGTGTTCTTCACGTTATCCATAAATTTTGTCAAACGCTTCTATAGCTTTTACAAATTAAATCTAACAAAGGAAGTAATACTTAAAAAGGCTCCGTTACAAAGATATTTGTAATTTCATTTAATGAAATTTAATTGAGCTATGCAGTAAGAAAGGGTCTTAACTTATTTTTGACAAGTTTCAGCCCGCCAAATCCTACGAATGAAAATACGTCGTTGCCAATTCAGATAAAGAGGGATGCATATCGGGTGATTTATGTCAAGATATTTAGTTTGTATGAAAATTAACAAAAATTGAGAATTCATTAATATGTCCATAATGAAAAATACTTATTTCCATGGTCTGAACATCTGGTCGAAGTTTATGTATATCGTCCAGAACACGGTGTATAGGAAGATACTTTTTCATTATAAACAAATTGTTATTTTAAGGGCTGATTTATCCAGCGCCAGATAATTTTGAATTTTCGACAGTTCTTCCATACAGAAACTGTCAGACGTCAATTTTATTCCACGAAACTAAATTATCTGTCGATTGAAAAATCAACCCCTAATTATATTACTTATTTCACAATTCATAATTTTATGTTGCGTTTCTTTTGGTGAAACGGAACGCAAACCAGAAACGCCATGTGAACAAACATCTTTTCTTAGCAAACTGCGTGAAATCTCACTAAGGTAAGTATGGTCGAGAGAATGCCTCCCTGACATCTGTCAGTGCAACAATTCTACTAGCTAATAAAGACCATCATCATATACCTCCCTTTTCTCAACTATGTTGGGGTCAGCTTTCAGTCTAACCGGAGCAGATGAATACCAGTATTCTAAATGCGAAGCGACTGCCTATCTGACCTCTTCACACACCAAGACCCCCTCCGTGCTTCGGAAAGCACGTTAAACCGCTGGTCCCGGTTGTAATTCGTGGATCTTCGACAGTCGTTACGGGTCGTCAGTAGCCCGAAATTCTGACAATCAGTCTTAGCAAGGAGTATCGTATAACCCAGTAACTGGGTTGTGGAGGTCAGATAGGCAGTCGCTCTATGTAAAATACATCTGGTTAGACTGGAAGCCGACCCCAACAAGGTTGGGAAATGCCTGAGCGGATGAGACTGCCTAATAGAACTACTATTTAACTTATTGACCGCTTGGTTTGATATCAATTTCCGTGCCCCCAGCACCCAGCGCCCAGCACTTAAATCAACAAATAATTATCAACGACGAACAGGGTCGTGCAATGAAATAAAAAACAAAAAACCAACCCTATGTATTTCACTGTGTGTACATAAATAAATAACATTGGTTCTCTGTAGTATAAATACGATTCGGCGGCGCGGGCACGGAAACTTTTGTCGTATTAACCCTTAATCTGCCGGAACGTAGATCTACGCGAGACACAATAGCTTTTTAATTGTGTCTGTGAATACGGCACACAAGCGGTTAATCCGACTGGGGCGGGCAATAGGTTAAATTATACAAAAGTAATGATAATAATGCAAAAAAATCCAGAAAGCGCCGATATATGAAACAAGAAATAGACAGAGGACAAAATAGGGTTCTAGCGAAAAAATTTGAACAATGTCGGATTCTGAAAGCTTGTCAAAGTAAAGGTCATAAGCACACGTATCAAATCGGAAAGGGATCGGCAGCGCCGTCAAACAGGCGTCAACCTAACGTAAGCACGTAACCAAAGCGGATCAGAAGCTCCGACACATCGACTCGGCTACGGCTAGGCGTCGCCGCGCTTACGGCTCGCCGACCGCTGGTTGATGGTGCAGCAGGCATTCCGGAGGGGTGAGAGGGGCAAGGGTGGACGAAGAGACGTAAGCTCAGTTACGGAGAGACGTAAGCGCGGGGACGATGCCGTAAGCGCGGGGACGACGAGTCATAAGCGCGGGGACGACGCCGTAAGCGCGACGAGCCGAAACGCGCCGCATCGCGGTTCGCGAGCTTGTCCCGAGGCGAGGCGATTACGTTACGATTCCGATTAGTGTGCGTTGCAGTAAGGAGCTTCATACAAAGAATACTGAACGGCTCGAGTTGATACGGTGCCGATCCCTTTCCGGTTCGTTACGTGTGCTATGACCTTAATCTGTTGGGCAAATGGTTGGCTGGTGTTATTTATGCCAACCAATCACAGTTCTCTCCATAATTGAATAGGCTATTTTGGACAGGTGTCAATATAACAAACTGTCAAAACAAAACGGTAACCATGGCAACGAACCCAATGACACAACATTGTTACATCGAAAAATGTTGTTGCGGTATTGTTGGCGTTTTAACGGTGTAAGTTTTGAAAAAAATACATCTGGTGCTTATGAATGTTACATAATCAGCCTATAATGTTCCAATTGCTGGGGCACAGACCTCCTGTCAGTGAGAGGGAGTGGGCCGTGATCCACCACGCGGGCCCAGGGTTGGTAGATGTCACATGTCTTTGAATTTTTGGTCCATGCCTGTTTCCTCGCGATGTTTTCCTTTACCGTTTTTTATGCAGTGGTGATGAAATAATTTACACAAAGTCCCCCGAGAGTCAAGAGTCGGGGTCGAGTCAAGTCTACCTGTCTGGGTTTGTACAGACGCCAGCACATCAAGCTACCTGAAACTGTAAAATTTTCCCAATCAACTTTGAACCTCATGCTTTAGCGATAAAGTTGAAAATCTATTAAAGAAATTTGACAGATTATGGTAGCTAAGTAAGTCGCGGTCGTTTCCACTGAGCCCCCTACCTATTGTTTTACTGTGTGAATACATAACAACATGGCATATCGTGTAGTTTACCTTTTGATTTCGTGTATGACGTTCAAACAAAGCCATCGCGTCATGCCATCGACATAGTATGATGGTCATGAAAATCAGAGAGGCCATTGACTGATGCTGAGATGGGATTGCGACTCGAATTTGAACGTTTTTACCGATTTCAAAAAAAAGGAGGTTATCAATTCGACACGTATGTATGTAATATTATTGGAATTGCATTATATTCACTAATGAGAATCTATTAGGGCTTCCAAACAAATATACAAAATTTTATAGACGTATGTAAGTATGTTTGTCCACGCATTTGTCCGCAACTATTAATCGGATCGTGTCCATTTTTTTTTATTGGCTTCCATTTACTTCAACTTAGGGAACAGTGTAAGTTTCATCAAAATCGATTCAGTAATTTTCAAGATATGGACTAATACGTGTAAGTGTGACGGCAAGGCTTATTGATACGAGCTACGGGTGTAGTGTCAAAGGGAAAACATCTCAAAACTTTGGTCAAATTCCAGTCAAAAACTAAAAATTACAAAATAAAAAAGTAATTTAAAAAAATTAAACCGACTTCAAAAAGAAATTAACTCAAAATATGAAAGAACTTTAATTTTGGAAGTCGGTGGCAGAAAACTAAAACTATAAAATACAGATCCCAAAGACACCGACTTCCGAAATTAAAGTTATTTCATAATTTTGAGATAATTTCTTTTTGAAGTCGGTTTGATTTTTTTTAAGTACAAGAATGGGCCTTCTGAACCTTCACGAATTGATTTATTTAGAAATCTCGTGCTGTTTTTTTTTTATTGTTATTTTTTTTGAAATCTCATGTTGATTTCAATACTGATTTAAGAGCGTTTACGCCGTACGGCATTTCATACAAACTTTCAAGTCCTTATTTTTCGAAATGAATGAACCGATTTTAATGAAACTTCATACGCATAAGCAGGATACAAAGGTCTAAAAAGTTAGTAGAGAACATTTTCGAAAAATAGTGTTACAGCCAAATTAAACCGATTTCAAATTTTCCATAGAAACAGAGATTTCCAGTTATCTTTATTTAAATAAGACATTTCGAAAATGTCTTCTACTAACTTTTTTGACCTTTGTGTACCACAAGGCAAAAACGCCGAAAAAAAAAACACGTTTGTTGTATGGGAGCCCCGCTTAAATATTTATTTTATTCTGTTTTTAGTATTTGTTGTTATAGCGGCAACAGAAATACATCATCTGTTGAAAATTTCAACTGTCTAGCTATCACGGTTCATGAGATGCAGCCTGGTGTCATAATCATAATTATTTATTTCGCCAGAGGTATGGTACAATTGGTGTTACAATAAAGTAGTGCTTTACACATCTCATCTAAAGGAGGCATACGAAAATTCACAGGAAAAATAAAATACGAAATACAAAAGTTCACAGATACAATAGTTCAATACATAGTTTATAGAGATTAAGTCTTAAAGTTAATCCCTATCTATACATAAAAAATTCAAAGTCCTGACTGACTGACTGATATATTGTTACGAGCTTCGGGTTCGTGACAATAAAAACTGCCGATTTAATAACCAAAAATTGACACTTTAATTAACAACACTAATTACAACTCAAACACACTAATTACAAAACACAATTGCACTACTGATCGCCTTAAGTTGAGCCTCGCGGCTCACGCCGGCCTTATATAGTGCCGCAGAGAGTTCTAGAACCTTCCATTGTAGAAACATCTAGAATGTTCGAGTACATACAGGCCCCGATCGACCAGGTGTCGATAGTTCGGGAAAGTTCTAGAAAGTTCTCGCATCGAAATTTCTAGAAGCGTCTTGACTACTAGTTCCGCTACTCGATACTAGATGGCGCTAGTGTCGCTATGTACTAGGCATTAATTGTGGCGCGCAACAATATCAACGCACAGCCTAAACCGCTGGTCCTAGAGACATGAAATTCGGAGGGTGTGTTCGTTGTAAAGATTAGGTATCCACTAAGAAAGGGTTTTCCGAAATTCCATCCCTAAGAGGGTGAATGGGGGGAGGGTGAACTTCACGCGGACGAAGTCGCGGGCAGAAGCTAGTAATCTATGTATTGACAGACACAGACAGACAGTGGAGTCCTTAGTAGCCGTTTTTACCCTTTGGGTACGAAACCCTAAAAAGATATGTGTACGCCATATTGTGACAGGATATGCTGGAAGCAATATTGTAACATCTATTGTACCATATTCTAACAAACAAATATTTTTAATTTTGACTTTGACATCAATGCAAATAGAAAACATACTAGGACCAAACCCCGTAAAGTTTCACGTATCCGAGATATTAAGCCGCCACTAGTCGATATATTTTCCATACAAATTTCGGGAGAGTATTACTCCACTGTTTGCCATTGTGCATCCAAAGTTAACCATGATATCGTTTTGACTTATTATTAATTTTGTCTGTACGTAAACAGAATAGTAAAATAAAAAGCCATGAGCCAACAAAGATTCGTTTTTACCCGACTGCGTCAGAAGGAGGGTTATGTTTTTCGAGTGTATGTATGTATGTAGGTATGTATGTATGTATGTATGTATGTATGTAGGTATGTATGTATGTATGTATGTATATTTCTTTGGCACGCTCTGTAGCCTAAACGGCTTGATCGATTTCAGCTTGAGAGGTGCCGTTAGATTCGTCTTAATTGTGAGAGTGACACTGGGTATATCAAAATTGAAAAAAAATTAAAATGGCCGATTTTTGGCGCAATATGTCATCAAAAAAATTTTTTTTTTCTCGAAACCTATCGAGTGGGGTATCAAAATAAAGGGTTTTAAAAGGTGATTACAAAAATATATATAACTTATATGGTTAAAAGTAATTCGAAGTTACAAATCGTAAAAAACACGTACCAAGAACTAAATCGTTTGCGAATCTTTCACATTTGTAAACTAAAAAGCTGGAAATAAAAAAAGTAATTTAAAAAATAAAAAAAACTCGACTGCGAAACTGAAAAGCTACAAACAAGCCCATTTTAAATTAAATAAAAGTTGGAAGCAGGCGGGACCCATACCATTTTTATTATATTTTCAAATGGGTCCCGCCTGCTTCCAACTTTTATTTAATTTAAAATGGGCTTGTTTGTAGCTTTTCAGTTTCGCAGTCGGGTTTTTTTTATTTTTTAAATTACTTTTTTTTTCTTGCTATTTTTAACGTAACTTTGGATGTAAAAAGGTAAGAAAAGAACTGTAAAATCTTCAAAACCATGTCCGTACCGACAAAGCTCAGTTATCGAAAACTTCAATAATCTTTGTTTGTAATTGATTTATGCAGTGGTTTTTTCATAAAACTCGATTTTCCGAAGCACTTTTCGAATTTTTTTACGCGCCTATCAATTCGGAACGGTGTTTCTGTGCGTGAGAACTAGACGTAGTTCGTGTAGACTAGCGTCAAACTGCTCATCACTGATACTAGCCCTTCTTTTTCTTCGTGTCGCTGGCACGACTGTATTTTAAATCTTGTTTTCCCAAAACTTTGCCACTTCCACGGCGTTGTCGGTGGCAGCGCAGAGGTCACTTTGACCGTATGTTTCGGGAGTCAGAGGGCAGGATAGGAGGTGGAGCATGGTTTGTAGCATAGCTTCACCGCAGTCACACCCTTCTGCCGTTCCGTCAAGGTAGCCCCACTTTACCAGGTTGGACTTACATCTTCCCACTTGTGTCCGGTGACGGTTCAGAGACTTCCAAGTGGGCCACGGAAGGTTACACCCTGCATGGAGATGCTCCTTTGGTGGTAGGTAGTGAGTAGGAGGGGGAAGAGTATCCTGCCACAGTTTGCAACGGGCGTCGGCCGGGTTTCCTGACAGAGACGCTGTCGATTTCAAAAAGCTGTGTCTGCTTTTTAGCCGTTGCGTTGGTAGCTGTGCGCCAGATCGTGGATGTCTGGTATCAGATTCCTGTTTGAGTTTCTCCACTGCGCACGCACCTTCTCTTCGGACTTGTGGTGGAGCTATGCCAGCTGTGGAGTAAAGTGCGCTGATCGGGGTCGATTGCAGGCAGCCTGTAATCGTGCGGCAGGTTTCATTTAGAGCAACATCTACTTCCTTGGCGTAAATACTAGCTCTGTCGGAGTTTTAAAATGAGAATTAAAATGTTGAAATACGTACCTCCCTACTAAACCAACGCAAAGTGTCTATTTTTGAACGTTTTTTTCAGTTTGTGTAAATTTTTGACTTTGTCAGTTAGGAGGTATTGGAACTTCGCCGTTGATATGTTTTCTATTTGCATTGATGTCAGTTACCACACTAATATTATAAAGCCGAAAGTTTGTGAGTGTGTGTGTGGGTTTAAGTTTGTTACTTCTTCACGCTCAAACGGCTGGACCAATTTTGATAAGGTTTTGTATGGAGGTAGCTGAAACCCTGGATTAACATATAGGCTACTTTTTATCCCAATATTCCCACGGGATCGACACTTATGCGGGTGAAATCGCGGGGCGCTGCTAGCCAATTTATAAAGGTAAAAGGCGTGGCCGCCATTTTGAAAAAAAAAAAACAAAATGGCGGACATGTAGGTATGCCACGGACTTTCAAAGCCCTTCATAATCATCATCATCTGCCTACCTTTTCCCAACTATGTTGTGGTCGGCTTCCAGTCTAACCGGGTGCAGCTGAATACCAGTATTTTACATGGAGCGACTGCCTATCTGACCTCCACAACCCAGTTACTGGGTAATACGATACCCCTTGGTAAGACTGGTTGTCAGACTTTCGGGCTTCTAACTACCCGTAACGGCTGTCAAAATATCCACGAATGACAGCCGGGACCAACGGCTTAACGTGCTTTCCGAGGCACGGAGGGGTCACGGTATGTAAAGATGGCCACCGAAAGCCCTTCATAATATTAGTATAGATATGTCATGCAAGTGGGGTTTACGATCAGAGACTTTTGAGAAGGCTTTCAGAAACCGAGATAGTTTAGATTTCAACACACCTCAGCTCCATTTCCATAATAATCGGCTGGCTGTGAAAAGAGATAGCGATATTTTCAAGAAAAGGCGATGTGTTTCATCTCACTGGATTCATCAAATTGTACGTATAAGCAGTATAGTAGTCTTACAGTATTTTTATTTTAAGAAGGGAAGCGCACTTTACTTGTGGTAACCAAATATACAAACACGCTGTGAATTTGTGCGTAAGCGCAGGAGCTCTCGGCACCGCCCGAGAAACAGCCAAAGTGTGTGTATATATGTGTTACGTGCTAACGCTACTCATCTTCACGTACACACGTACACAATTACAGCGTATTTGTACACTTGGTTAACACGAGGAAAGCGCGTGTCACTTCGTGAGATAAAAAGCTGTAATATTAGGTATATGGATCATTTCTTAGCTTAAAATGTTCAGGCCCGCATGCACACACATATTTAAATACTAGCATCTGCCCGCGACGTTGTGCGCCTAAAAAAATTGTGGCAGGATTTTATCGCGCACTGGATTTTTAACCCACTGCTTAGCGCCGAGAGCTGAAAATCCAACAGTGTGTTTTATTGACGCGCTGGGATGTGCTCTGTTGGATTCTCAACGCTCGGCTCAACACATAAGAGTTGAAAATCTAACAGTGTGTTTCTTTGACGCGCTGGGATGTGCTCTGTTGGATTCTCAACGCTCGGCTAACACATAAGAGTTGAAAATCCAACAGTGAGTTTCTTTGACGCGCTGGGATGCGCTGTGTTGGATTCTCAACCCTGGGCTCAACACATAGAGTTGAAAATCCAACAGTGTGTTTTATTGACGCGCTGGGATGTGCTCTGTTGGATTCTCAACGCTCGGCTAACACATAAGAGTTGAAAATCCAACAGTGAGTTTCTTTGACGCGCTGGGATGCGCTGTGTTGGATTCTCAACCCTGGGCTCAACACATAGAGTTGAAAATCCAACAGTGTGTTTTATTGACGCGCTGGGATGTGCTCTGTTGGATTCTCAACGCTCAGCTCAACACATAAGAGTTGAAAATCCAACAAAGAGTTTCTTTGAGGCGCTGGGATGTGCTCTGTTGGATTCTCAACGTTCGGCTCAACACATAGAGTTGAAAATCCAACAGTGTTTTTATTGACGCGCTGGGATGTGCTCTGTTGGATTCTCAACGCTCGGCTCAACACATAGAGTTGAAAATCCAACAGTGTGTTTAATTGACGCGCTGGGATGTGCTCTTTTGGATTCTCAACGCTCGGCTCAACACATAGAGTTGAAAATCTAACAGTGAGTTTCTTTGACGCGCTGGGATGTGCTCTGTTGGATTCTCAACGCTCGGCTCAACACATAAGAGTTGAATACATAATGACAAATTAATGACTGACTTAGGCGGTAATCTGCTGAAATTTTGACAGTTTTTTTGGTCAGTGACCTACCTATAGAACATCATTGTGCAGTCATCAGTGCTTTTAATTCGTTATGAGTATCGTATATGTTCTGTGCCATTAACCGACCAATGATCGAACATTATGAATTTAGCAGATTACGAACTTTTAGTAAAATGACAATGGGATCGTGTTGGAATGATGAATTTATAAAAATAGCAGACTTGGGCCCCAGACGGGTGTTGTGTCTGGCGGGCAACTGCCGGATGATTCATGTCGGGTCGATGTATCTATGGTAGTTGCGCGGTAAACTTTAATTGCGAGATGCAGGATTCGCATGACGTCGGTATGACGCGTTGTTCGCATGTGGCGTTGTAGATACCGCTACACGGGAATAGAGGTGGGCAAAGTGTATCATTTATGCGATTGGAACATTTGCATCTCGTTCAGTGAAATGAACCGAAACACTGATATGTTTCATTTGGCTCATTTAGATCATCGGTTCAAAGGATATAAAATAAAGAATCAAAATCTGTGAGAGTATGAGTGATACACATCTCATTTGGTATTTCTTTCTGACTTGTATAGATTGTAATTATGTTGCCCGCTCACTCGCGACTCGCGAGTCTATAGTTAAGTATCTCAGTGTATCTCAATCTCCCTCTCACACTGATCAGTCGCCTCGAAAGTGACGCGTCGCGCGGAATGAGCACAGAGCAAAGTAATGTTCCAGATCCAAATGATGCATTTGAAACGTTGTTACTGAACCAATCTTTTGAATCACTTCAATGATCCGGATCAGTGAGTCGGTTCCGTAAGGAGTTACACACCCCTACACGGGAATTGGCGTTCAGATCCGTGCGCGATAAAATCCCGGCGCGATATTTTTGCATTCGGGCGAACGTGGGCTTATCTCATTTATGCCTTCTTTGAAATTACATTATTTGTTCGAACATTCTCGACATCAACCCTATTATCTAATAATTAAGCATAAGCAATGTCTGAAATGTAGTTTGAAATGAGAACACCATGCTTAACTTTGAATATAGTAACGTAATATTAAGTTTATAAAGGGTGATGAGCGTTTTGATACCTAACCCCCCCCCCCCCCCCCCCTCCAATAGCAATAATTATAGTGAAAGGGGTCTTTCAAATAGGTACAGACGCCAGCATATCAAGCTACCCGAAACTGTAAAATTTTCCCAATCAACTTTGAACCTTATGCTTTAGCGATAAAAATGAAAATGTATCAAAGAAATTTGACAGATCGTAGTAGGTTGATGTGCTGGGGTCTGTACAATATTTACTATGACGACTTTTACCAATTCGTCGTCCGTTCGGAGTTACCGCGGTATGAACATGACTTATTTTGCAGAAATATTTTTTTATTATTATTATTTTATATTTCTTCAGTCCATTTTTATAAACAACCAACTAAGAAAACGACGGCGACCACACGATAATATCATTTATTGTTATAAAATGTATTTTCTCTATCCATACTAATATTATAAATTCGAAAGTAACTCAGTCTGTCTGTATGTTAACTTTTCACGTCTAAACCACTGAACGAATTTCGATAAAATATGGCACAGAGATAGATTGCATCCCGGGAAAGGACGTAGGATAGTTTTTATTGCGATATGCATACGGGATCGAAACTTACGCGGGTGAAACCGCGGGGCGCTGCTAGTGTTATAATAAATAGTATCACCCAGATGATGATGGTGGCGCTGATGATGTCCATAAAAATCCGATATTTGATTGTGACAGTCCCTTGCAAAACCGTTAATTCGGCATTAGTGAACAATTAACAGTAAATAATTTATAAAAAAATAGTATTCAGTTTATCTCGAATTCGACAACAAAACAAAACAAGCAATATGAAATTATTATACATAGAGATACCTTTTTTATACATATAAAAATTATTGCTGTTGGAGAGGGTACCAGGTTCCATACATTTTTGCCCTTCATCCTTTAGGTGAAGCGCAGTTGTGAACTAGCCGGTCGATTCTGTAAAAATCTCACCGTGAAAACTTAGGTGAAGTGAGTTTGTTTTTGCTAGGAATTGACACTAGTGACACTATTGACAGCTCACTCCACGCTCACTTCACCTAAGTTTTCACGGTGAGATTTTTACAGAATAGCACCGCTGCTAGTCATTGTAACACGCCGCTGTACTGTAGGATATTTACAGTAAAATGTAAAGATCACACGTCAACATCCCACAGTACATGCGGTTAGAAACAAATGTATGAAACTGCCGGGTGATCCCAACATTACACAGTAAAATATTGTACTGATTAAGGCGAAAGCGTAACCAGTAAAATTAATTTTTTTTTTACGTTTTTTGCAATTTGCTGGTCAGTATTAAGTTGTACGTTGATTAAAATATGATTCGCGGCCGTAACAAATATATATTTACGGAATTATAATCATTAAAGTCATCAGACACAACTCGCTAAGACCAAGTAATCCCCAAGAATGACTATTTCATGAAATCTTGACATTTGGGGATTATACTAACTTAACAAGTTGTATTACTGATTATAATTCTGTAAATACATATTTGTTACGACCGCGAATCATATTTTAATCAACGTACAACTTAATACTGACCAGCAAATTGCAAAAACGTAAGAAAATTTGAATTTCGCGGGCTACCTTAGGGCTTCCCCCTTAACGCAGTGTGAATGTGGCTGTATGGTGTTGTAAAATTAATAAAAGCACGCAGTTGTATTTTGAATTTTCGCCGCAGAGCCAACGGTTGAAAATCCAACAGTACACTTAACATTCATATGGGTGTCGCTTAGTGTAAGTTAAAATTAGCATGACAATGAGTGACGTGTGAACTGTGTAATGTGTGTGTTTACATACCTCTTCCTTGTTGTGCGAGAGCGCCAACAGCGCCTGTCCGTCGGCCGCGGCCTGCGCATGCGCCGCGTCCACCAGCGGCCGCAGCGCGTTCGCGCCGAGCGGCCGCAGCAGCGTGTACATGCGTCGCAGGTCCAGGCGACGCTGGCGGAGTACACATGTCATTTAAAATTACAGTTCGCGTCAAATCACTTTGCCGCTCTGAAGTTAGGCTTTTCGCTAGCCGCGCGTGCGCGCTGCTGTTTTTACCCGACTGCGTCAGAAGGAGGGTTATGTTTTTCGAGTGTATGTATGTATGTATGTATATTTCTTTGGCACGCTCTGTAGCCTAAACGGCTGGATCGATTTCAGCTTGAGGGGTGCCGTTAGATTCGTCTTAATTGTGAGAGTGACACTGGATATACCAAAATTGAAAAAAAAATGGCCGATTTTTGGTGCAATATGTATTTAAAAAAAAAACATTTTTTTCGAAACCTATCGAGTGGGGTATCAAAATAAAGGGTTTTAAAAGGTGATTATAAAAATATATGTAACTTATATGCTTAAAAGTAATTCGAAGTGACAAATCGTACCAAAAACTAAATCGTTTGCGAAATCTTTCACATTTGTAAACTAAAAAGCTGGAAATAAAAAAAGTAATTTAAAAAATAAAAAAACCCGACTGCGAAACTGAAAAGCTACAAACAAGCCCATTTTAAATTAAATAAAAGTTGGAAGCAGGCGGGACCCATGTCATTTTTATTATATTTTCTAATTCAAATGGGTCCCGCCTGCTTCCAACTTTTATTTAATTTAAAATGGGCTTGTTTGTAGCTTTTCAGTTTCGCAGTCGGGGTTTTTTATTTTTTAAATTATTTTCATAGGATTATCTATTGAGTAGTGATTTGTTGCCGACTTCAGAGCGGCAAAGTTATTGACGCCAACATCATAAATGTAGGAATGGAACGTTGATAGACACTTGAATGTGAAAGAGCTGAATGCTAAGGTGTAAGTGAGACAGATGATGTATGCCAAAGATGTGTGTATTTAAAAGGGTAGAATGACAGTTGCTTTTGAATGACGGAGAAACGACGAGACGTGGTTTTCTCCCAAAATGTTTATTTATGTTTTTTACTAGTTTATTTACAAGAATAAATCAGTTTGTGATATTTCTTTTACTTTTCTTTTGACCCCTTATTTCGACAAAATTAAAAAAAAAACAGGGGCACTCCGGGAGTGCCGACAGAAGGTAAAACTTAAACAATTACGTGTGTATTTTTTAAATTGACCTATAAACAAAACACGCGCGGTGTCGCTTACAGTAACAGTGTCGCGAGTTCAATGGTTTTTTCCCATCTCAAAAAATGTCCAACGCGTATAAAGTTTTCACTTCAAAAAAAAAAAACAGTGGCACTCCGGGAGTGCCGACAAAAGTGTAAACTTGAACAATTACGAGTGTATTTTTTTATTCATTTTATAAATAAAACACGCGCGGTGTCGGTTATGGTAACAGTGTCGCGAGTTCAATGGTCTTTTCCCATCTCAAAAAATGTCCAACGCGGTTAAAGAAGTTTTCACTTAAAAAAAAAAAAAATTAAGTAAAGTTATTGTAATGTCTTCCCAGGGACTGAAGGTACACAGAAAAAACAAAAAAAAATGTTTAATTTTTCTCGACTCTATTTTTTACCCGAGTGTGGCCGGTCGGTTGAATACAAGGTACAAGGTTACAAGGTAAAAATTACTGGGTGGGAATGATGAGTGATGATCAGTGATCGGAATAGGTAGAGCTATTTAGGTTCATTGACCGCAAACATTGATATTAATATGGATATTCCACGGGATTTCGACTGATACTACGGAATTTTATTGAATTTCATACTTTTTGTCAATATGTATAAAAATAGTTTATGTAAGCCAATAAGCGCATGAGCGATGTTGTAAATTTTACGTCAACAGCACGCTATAAAACTTTTTGCCAAGCGCGTGACGTAGCCGCTTTGTTGAGATGCGTAATGTCGCCGCATTATGGAAACAAAAGAAAACAATAGCGGGGTGTTTCTGTCGCTAGAGTGACGCACCTGTTTTTGTCTCTTTCTGCGCCAGTAGAATTCAATTCTTTACCAACAGTAACTTGTTGTCGCATTCGATTACCCGGGACTCGGGGATTATCCATATTATTCTAACCTATGGCAAGTACATAAAACAGCTCTACCTATTCCGATCTCTGGTGATGATCGAGGGTTTTTTAGATTTGCAATGTGACAAGTTGTCAGTAGCGCCGATTCTGTTGTTCACAAACTAAACTAAATTTAAGTTCAGGCATCTTTTTCTTTCTATTTCATTAAGAAAAGGGCAGAAGATAAATATTAGTTTAGTCCTGTCAAATTAAGATACTCCATAGACAACTTTAGACGAGATTAAAATATTGACTATTAATAAATTAATAGTTTAAAAAAAAGTTGAAAAACACGCTTACAAGACTTTTCTAAGAAATCCAAAACAGCTATGATACGATTTTCCATTATGAAGTTTCAGTTCATATCTTCCGACTCCATCATCAGATCAGTTCGACAGTACCATATTATTGTATTGTCATCAGAACTACAACAGCTGCCAATTTTCATTACGCTACGACCCTTGGAAGATGGTTAAATTCGTTACCTTAGATTCCATTACATAGTTAGTTACATACAGGTCGACCTAATAAAAGCGTGTTAAAAACACGTCATTTTACGTCAGGCGCTGACTAATTTGACAGGACTAAACTAATATTTATCTTCTGTCCTTTTCTTAATGAAATAGAATGAAAAAGATGGCTGAACTTAAATTTAGTTTAAGTTCCAGAAGAACAGAATCGGCAGCAGTACGCGGTGCAGTGTGCCCACCTCGCCGGCGCCGGGCAGGTCTGCGGCCGCGTCGCGCAGCAGCTGCTGCACCGTGGCGTGCAGCGCGGGCAGGTGCGCGGCCACGGCGGCGCGCTCGTAGCAGCCGCGCACGGCCTCCGCGGACGACGAGTCCAGGAAGCGCGCGCCCAGCGACACCTGCCCACCGGACAAGAGCGTTTAATACATTGAACGGAAAGGTTTCTTTTTTCTTTTTTTGAGGGTGTGAAATCATAAAATTACCCCCCCCCCCACTCCCCCCCCCTCCCGCTCTGGGTGGAGCGGAAGGGAGTGCCAGACTCTTACTGACTAAAACCTACCCGTGTTCTTTCCTTAGCCCTTTATGTTCCGGGGTAGCGGTAACCCTTTCGGACAATCCCGCTGACCCGGCAGGCTTCGATCCTAAGGGGCCCCCCTACCTTGATGCTGACATCTCTTTGAGGCGCGCGTGGAACACGTACGCGCCGTCCGGCACGTGCCTGGTCCTGATCGGATGGTGAGCTACCCATTACTCTCGTCTGCAGGCTCGCGTATACGGTGGCCGGGAGTCGTCTCGCGGCTCCCGACGTCCGAAGTGTCTCCCGCGGCGGCTGGGACGTGAGGCTCTCTCCCTCATCCAGCCCGCCACCTCCTTCGCTAGCATGACTGCTTCGCAGAAGGAGGTGACTGCCTCCCACTCCCTCTCGCTCCGGACCATGTCTTAAACCAGGGCCGGACGCGAGAGGTAAAGGCATGCCCTTCAGTAATCTTCGTATTTCCGAATTAGCACGAGCGTCGCGCCTCCGACTGACTCCCAACAGAGGCAATACTTCTAAGGTAAAAAAAGTGCGCACTCCTGCTTACCCCTACCCTATTTCAAGTTTAACAAATATCAATTTTATTTCAATGACAATTAAGTTGATTTCAGAATGACTAGCACTCTTGACAAAGTTATAAAAATATTTGAAGTTGTAGCGTAAACTGAACTTTATTGTGTAGCAATTAAAATTATTTTTCCATTAATTCATATTTGTTTACATTTTTCGCAAACAAATCGCGAATGCACGGTAAGTATTGTACTGCCGCGCTTTGTACGCCTATCGCAGTCCACTGCTGGACATAGACCTCTCCCAGGCTGCTCCACAACACCGTCCTTCGCCTTCCGCATCCAGTCTGCCCCAGCCACCTTAAGAAGGTCGTCAGTCCATCTAGCTGAGGGGCATACCACAACATGTTTGCCGATACGCAGTCTCCACTTCAGGACGCATCTGCTCCACAGCCCATAGAGGTCACAGTCTCTTTTGAAGTCCAGACATAATCTTGGTCAGATCATGTGAAGACCATGTAGATTGGCGTCTCGAGAAAAGAACCACACAGATTGAGTGGATCTGTCCAGTCAGTGCACGCATTTGTCAGTAACCGTGCAGCTCAACTGACGTGGTGTATCCTCTCAGGGGGCCTAAAAAGGCCACTTCGGCAGAATCGTAAAAGGATAACATTATGAATCATAATGGAGAGTTAACTGTTGAGTTAATCGTATCAAATCCCATTGGTGAAGGATTTTTCAGTTATTTTTTTTTGTCTGTGCTAAAATACCAATCCAAATCCAATCCCAATCTCTTTGATTATACCTACGTAGTGCAGCGAAAAAAAGAAAAACACGAACTGTCTTCGCCATATTATGATACTTAATGTAATCCTCTTATGATTCTGCAAAAGTGGCCTTTTTAGGCCCCCTGATCTCCAACATATGTGGGTAAGGCTAGGCTGGTGATGGTTACCTCTCTGTCCAGGCCTGCGAGTGCGTGCTTGGTGTAGTGTGCGACGTCGCCGCTGGCCAGCAGCTCGGCCGCTAGTTTGGCGTGTGCCGCGGCCGCTGCTGTGAGGTAGGGCTCCAGTACTAGTTGCTAAAAGTAAATACATAATAATATAGTAAGTTATTAACTATGTATAAAATTCGTATAATACCTAACTACTTTCTGTCAGCGCGCTTAGTACGATAATGTAAACGGGTGGGATCCTGGTGTCCTGAAAGACAGGCCACGAGCCTAGCTTAGGCACCAGTATATACTACACCACACTACCACAATATATACCACAAAATACAGATAGTACAGAAGTCAATCACGTGTATGTACTTCACTTTTCATATCTACGCTCGGCGGTCGCGCTATGGTTGTCAACTTTGGCTTATGCACAAAAAACTATCGTGGTAGTGGCATTCGTATCTAGTTGTTTGATTTATTGTTGAGCTTATTCTAAAATATTAAAACAAAACCATAAACATAGTATTACAATACAAAAAGTTTCCAGAACAAAAACATTTTTACATTTGTCAATTTTCACTATCGAAAATCCCTAATAACTTCAAAACGGAATACCCTATTTACACAATTTATTTTGCCCTATCCGTTTTAGACCTAAACCTATCAAATGACACTAAGAACAATACAATATCTACACAAACAAAAAATCATGTTTTCAACTTACGTAATAGTTGGTGGCATGAATTTACCTTACAAAAAAGTTACTTTGTTTATACTGATTCAAAATATTAAACTATTATATAAATCGAGCTTAGATAAGCATTTTTTTGTTGCTCCATTTTTGCATTTCACAGACGCGTGTCGCAAGCGGATGACACGCGCGCTCGCACTGCTCCCAACCCGTCTGAGATAACGTGTCCGTGAGTGGTGTCTATGTGTGCGTTGCTCGAGCGCACTTTGTATGTAGATTGTCTTCTGTTACTGTCTGTATTTTGTGCCTAAACTATGTATCATTGTCGATTCTGTCTAATGTAAAATGAGTCATGTATATTGTGGTGAGAAATAAAGTTGATTGATTGAATTAAGAGTGCATACACACGAACGATACGCGTCGAAGACAGAAGCAACTGCAACGGTCGAGGCGGGTCGTTCGTGTGTATGCACACTAAAAGAAGAATCACAATGACTATGTCGCAACCAACTGGTTTAATTTACCATTTAGTTAACCGCGTAGCCTTTTAACAGGTTCACTGTCCAGGCTCCAGAGTGGGAATGGTCCATAAGTCCAGTTATGTTTATTTCATACCCTTTAGAAAAAAATATCGACTTTTTCCCTATGTCCCAGCATTTTATAATCCTTATGATGTGTCCTGCCAAGTCCGCATTAAATACGAGACTTTCTCCTTACGTCCTCAGTATCAGATGACTTAGAAATTGTACGGGCGAACATACCACATACGGTCTGTGGACTGATATGGAAGTCTCTCTACAGACCATCATGTGGTCTGTGGACAGTGAACCTGTTAACTAAACGACGGCCGTTCAACTAACGGCCTGAATGACATTCAATATTATAATTTAGGTTGGAACTGTAACCAAACACTCGAGAGCCGAATTTGGTCGCAGTAACTAAGTTAGGGCACCCCGACCAAATGGGTTAGGCTAGAACTGTGATCAACCGCGTGCGAGCCGAGAGAGCGAAGCGAGACGAGCACTACTTCCAAAGGCCAAGTTATTTTTTTTTATTTTTTTATTTATTTAAACTTTTCGCACAAAAAGGTACAAAAGCGGACTTAATGCCTTAGGCATTCTCTACCAGTCAACCAAGGGCGGTGAAGAGATTGGATGGCAGGTGCTTTGGTTGAGAGGAACAATGAACACATTAAAAAAAAAACTATTAAAACTATTAACACAAATACATAAATAGATTATATACACATACATACTATTTACTATAATATATACTTATAATATATATATACATACAAATTCAAGGAAGGTGTTGAGATGACTCTACTCTATTTGTTTTGAAAATAACTACAAAAGAATATCATAAAAAAAAATATCATTCAATTATCATGAATATCATTTATACAAAAGAATACAGGATTATTATTCATATTAAATAGCAACCAAAAACCACTAAGGTTTAAACTTGTGCTATCATGAGTCTATCTCAATATCGAACTAAGTATACAGTGATGCATTTTCTATGTATGCGTTATAGTCGATACAATTAATAATATCTTTAGGTCTTTAAATATTATGTAGTTACAATCATTCCTACATAATACTTAAATAATATTGCTTAAGTTTACATTAACGGCTAATATAACCAGTTGGCTGCGACATGTATAATACTAGCTCCGCCCCGTGGTTTCACCCGCATATGTGTCGATCCCGTGGGAATGTCGCGATAAAAACTATCCTGTATCCTTCCCCGGGATGCAATCTATCTCTCTGCCAAATTTTATCAAAATCCGTTCAGTGGTTTAGGCGTGAAAATGTAACATACAGACAGACTGAGTTACTTTCGAATTTATAATATTAGTATGAATTTACAACCCTTCGTAATTATTACCCTCATTTTGTCATATAAAGAACCATATGAACAGTAATTGTTTACTATTATTATTTGTTCACGTTTTTGACACGGTTCCCTATCCATTTGCATAAAAATTTAAGACCTAATATAACTTAGCATAATTTTGTTTGGCATAATTATATTTTCGCATAATATAATTACGCATAACAGCTTACGCATAATTTTTTTAAGCATAATTTCTCTGACCATAATAATGATTAAGCATAATATTCTAAAGCATAAAGTTCTAAAGCATAACTTTTTTAAGCATAATATCCTAAAGCATAAATTTGCCCGAAGAGGATATATCAATTTATTTCGACGATTGGAAAAAAGCCATATCTCTTGAATCAGGTAATATATGTATAACATATTAATATAATATAACGTATTGAACAATTTTGTGGGTTTTTTTTCGCTGTAGGAAGCATGAAGCAAGCAAGCATACAGCATGCCAGTAAGCATGCAGCAAACAAGCAAGCATGCAGCATGCAAGCAAGTATGCAGCATGCAAGCAAGCATGCAGCATGCAGCATTCAAGCGAGCATGCAACATGCAGCAGGCAGGGTTTCTGTCACGGCTCCGGCGGCCCCACGCGTACTAATCGTCGCAGACGGCTTTCGCTCACCACCGCAGCAACTGGCGAGGCGGCAAGCCTCCTTGCCGGACTGCCGCCATGGGATCTGGAGGCGATGGTCCTCGCGCGCCTGTATGAGTGGCGCGCGGAGGCACTACGCCGGGGGGAGGATCCGCTTCCGCGGCAAATCGCTGCGGAGCGGACGGATCTCCGGCGCGATCTCATGGCGGCATGGAAAGAGCGACTGTCGCAACCCAGCGCAGGGCACGCCGCGATAGCGGCGATAAGACCCCTCTTTGAGGAGTGGCTAGAGAGGCGCCACGGCGCCCTCACCTTTCGCCTGACGCAGGTCCTCACCGGACACGGAAGTTTCGGGAGGTTCCTGCACATCATCAGGCGGGAGGAAACGCCCGGGTGTCACCATTGCCAGGATCGCCCAGAGGACACGGTGGAGCACACGGTGGAGGTCTGCCCCGCTTGGGCGGAGCACCGCCGTGTCCTCGTAGAGGCGATTGGCAGCGACGGCGACCTCTCGCGTCCGGCCCTGGTGCAAGCCATGGTCCGGGGCGAGAGGGAGTGGGAGGCAGTGACCTCCTTCTGCGAAGCAGTCATGCTAGCGAAGGAGGTGGCGGAACGGCTCAGGGAGAGAGCCTCCCGTCCCAGCCGCCGCGGGAGACGCTCCGGGCGTCGGGAGCCGCGTGACGACTCCCGGCCACCGTAGGCGCGGGCCTGCGGGCGGAGAGTAATGGGTAGCTCACCGTCCGATCAGGACCAGGCCCGTGCCGGACGGCGCGTACGTGTTCCACGCGCGCCTCAAAGAGATGTCAGCATCGAGGAGGGGCCCCTTAGGGCCGAAGCCTGCCGGGTCAGCGGGATTGTCCGAAAGGGTTACCGCTGGCCCGGAACATAAAGGGCTAAGGAAGGAACACGGGTGGGTTTTAGTCAGTAAGAGTCTGACACTCCCTTCCGCTCCACCCAGAGCGGGAGGAGTCATTTGATGATTTCCCATCCTCAAAAAAAAAAAAAAAAGGGGTAGGACAAACAAGACTACGTGGAGTCTGTTTTGCAACAATTCGGTTCTGTCACTAACTTTTGTTGCACAGCATATTAAATTTAATTAATTGTATGCCTAAATATTATTATGCTAATAGTCATTAGGCCTACTAACGTTATGCGAATCAAATTTATGCCAAAACAAATTAGTCTTTAAGATGATTATGCCAACATAAAATATATGCCTAAAAAAATTATGCCGAAGTATTATTATGCCAAAACAAATTGTGCCAAAATCGTTATGCCGAAGTATATTAGGACAAAGAACATTATGCGAAAAGAAGGGATCCCTTTTGACACATTTTCTACAAGTTTTCTGTTTAGAACTCATGTGTAGGTATTAACTCTAAACTAAAATAGTAGACACATCATGGAGGATACACGTTTCATACCGTGCTGTAAACGTAGGGTCATAATTCAACTTGCAAGATACCAGAAGGCCAATTCTACTAATTTAAAACGTTCAAAATCTAGTCTCAGTCTCATCTCGGCGACAAACAAATGTCAAATACTTGTCAAAATTTAGGGAAATTAAAGGTAATTCTGACAGATTGAGGCTCAGATCAGACTGTGAACGCTCTTAAAATTAGTAGAATAGGCATGACGAATGATTTTCAAATCCTCTTCCGTAATGTACGTACACATTTACTATTTACGAAAACACCTATATTTCGGTAATAAACTAAAGTTTAACGAAGTTTGAAGCCATTTTTCTAATATTTTTTCAATAGGGCGCGAAAACAGCTCACAGTGTCATGGCGTCGGATCTGACGTCACGCCTAGGTAAACATCAAATGTTGTCAGTATACTATCTATAGTGTACGCTGTGAACCACAGTGATGTTTACATAGGCGTGACGTCATGCGCTGTGATTGGTGTTTCAGTCAAAATGGCCGACTGCAGTGCGATCTTTTATTTTAGTGAAAATCCGATTAATCTCAAGTTTTTAAATTAAACTAAATCACTGTTTTAAATCCTTTTAATATGTATTTTCCCCTAACATCATTAAATTTTTGATTATTTGATACTGTCGTCACGCCTATTGCCCCTAAGGTCAAATTAAGTTAGCTAGCGAAACTTCAGAGTAAACTCAGACTAAATTGTATACAGTACCAGCGACCGTTAATCATCGTAAGTTATTTTAAACTAGCTGCGCCCCGTGGTTTCACCCGCGTAAATGTCGATCCCGTGTGAATATCAGGATGCAAAGTAGCCTATATGTTAATCCAGGGTGTCAGCTACCTCCATACAAAACTTTATCAAAATTGGTCCAGCAGTTTGAGCGTGAAGAAGTAACAAACATATAAACACACACACACTCACAAACTTTCGCCTTTATAATATTAGTGTGATTACGAGTTTAAAAAAACTTTTTTCAGATATCGATACTTAACTTCTGTGAAGTTTCGCCAGAAAATCTAATTTGACCTTGTATTTTAAGGCACATGTCTAACCTGGTACAGCTGCAGCGGTGCGCGCACTCGGAAAGCCCTGACTTGAACAGTGGAGTGGATGGCTTCACGTAGTATGGACGCATGCGCCGGGTCGGGGGGTGACTCGCGGGCTGCTGCCAATGCGTTTACTATGCGACCTGTACAGCAAAAACAACCATAAACTAATACAGTACTTAAGATAAGAACCAAGATAAGAACGCTTGGAAACATGTTGGTCCTGATCCATAGGACAATCTAGAGTCATGACAAAAACAAACTGGTTGCTAATGTAATTGTAAAATTTATTATTTTTGTTGACATTGATTTACATTCTGTAATTACGAGTACTTTAACTCACACCCTGACTTAGTACTTGCATTTTTTTTTTATTTAAAAGAAAATCGTTTACTTTTACCATGTTTGTAAATATGTGAGCACCATGTATCTATCAGATAATTAATTTATATGTCATGGTGTCATTTTTAATTATTTTACCTATTGTGGTACAGTAATTTTATTTTAGGTGCATCGTCTTCATATATTATTATTATATAATTAATGTATGCAAAATATTGTAAAACATTTTAAAAGAGTAACGGTGGAGTTTCTTGCCCATTCTTATCCATACGAAAACTACCTTTTGGAATAAGCGACTAGAATCGTATCTATTTTGTTGTAATTTTTGACGTTCAAAAGTGCCTTTTATGTGCCTATTTGAAATAAATGCGTCGCATTTCTAGTCGCGTTGTAAGTGTTGCTCAGATATTAACGAAGTAATGAATGTTCAGATATTAATGGTAACTTGTAGGTGTATAGAACTTATTGACATTTATAATTGTCAGAAGCATTTGGTCACCTTACCTGCTACAATAATATCTGACGGGGACTGTATAATTTATAAAACAAGACCATCACTAGAGGGCGGAGACATAGTGACCTGAAACACAGGCCCTTAAAGCCTATCTTAGGCACCAGTCTCACACAGTAAACTAAACAAAATAATATATCATGTGTAACATGTGTAACAATGTCTGTAATGTTTATTGTGATGAGAAAATAAATATTTATTATTATTCCCTTATTAATCTCTATTTGGTGTGGACAAATGTGCGGTCATGCATTGACCGCACATTTGTCCACACCAAATCCCATCCTGATGGCGCTACTGAAAGTTTCAGTAATTTTTAGTAGCTCCATCAGTTGCAAATTGTTGGGAGCAAAGAGTTTTAGGTTGTAGTGACCATCAACCCACTACATGTTCCGCTCCGCTTATGAATCTTGGACCGCGTCCTACGTTGTGACGTCGGGTGGCGTGATCCTTTGTTTCGATGCGCAGGCTCCGCCTTCCTTCGAGAATGCTCCGGAGAAATCAACACCGAGGCGCGGGCGCGCTGCGGCCGGCGGCCGGCCGGCAGTCTTCCATTGGTCGTCGACACGCGCACGCGCTTTGTAGCTAGCTTTGCATTCATTTTCATTTGTTTTTAGTTCTTTATCAATTTTGTATTTTCCTTTAGTTATTCGTGTTAAAAGTAGTAATAAATTCGTTGGTTCAAAAAGTTAATAAAATCATTCATTTTTGTTTCTTAGTGTTCAGTAAAATCGCCTTTCCGCCTATACTCTACAAGGTCATCCATGTAAAGGAGGTGAGATATAACCTGACCACCTCTCCTCAGCCGATAGCCTAGACCTGAATCCTGGCTGTCGCCCTGGAATATGCCTCGTTCGATCCTTATCGGCTCGCTATTCCTCTGGATATTTCGACATCCTGGATAGCGACGGACCGTCCTTCATTGCCCCATACACGACATCAGGAAGGTGCGTAGAGTTGTATCTACTCTATACAACTCCAGCACCCTCATGAGCCATGTATGCGGCACCGAGTCATAGGCCTTCTTATAATCAATCCAACATGTCGACAGAACCTTTCGGAAACGACAAACCTATTGGATAATGGTCATATCAATGAGGAGCAGCTCCTTAGTACCCCGGGACCCGTTCTTACATCCATTTTGAGAGCAGACATGATGGAGTTGGTGTCTATATGTTTGTTAATTTTAGCTCTCAAAATGGATGTAAGAACTTTATAGACCGTCGGTAAACAAGTGATCGGTCTATGATTTTTGGGATCCGCGGTACTACCTG
Organism: Mesoligia furuncula; assembly: GCA_916614155.1. Classification (NCBI taxonomy): domain Eukaryota; kingdom Metazoa; phylum Arthropoda; class Insecta; order Lepidoptera; family Noctuidae; genus Mesoligia; species Mesoligia furuncula. The sequence goes on from OU744819.1 coordinate 12,533,485, forward strand.
ATTTATGGAGCAGGTGGGTTATTCCCGTCGTTAGGAACTGGGGCAGCGATCCTGACTCTAAGGCTGACTGGAACTGGGATGCCAAGCGGGCGTGCGAACCTTGGAACCATTTTATCCAAAAGTTGTGCAGTCCGTCCATCCCCGGAGATTTCCAACAGACGGACTGCACGAGCAACATCTTGGGGGCTGATGGTAAGTACCCCCATTTCTGGTATTAGCAACAGACGGACTGCACGAGCATCATCTTGGGGGCTGATGGTAAGTACCCCCATTTCTGGTATTAGCAACAGACGGACTGCATGAGCAACATCTTGGGGGCTGATGGTAAGTACCCCCATTTCTGGTATTAGCAACAGACGGACTGCATGAGCAACATCTTGGGGGCTGATGGTAAGTACCCCCATTTCTGGTATTAGCAACAGACGGACTGCACGAGCAACATCTTGGGGGCTGATGGTAAGTACCCCCATTTCTGGTATTAGCAACAGACGGACTGCACGAGCAACATCTTGGGGGCTGATGGTAAGTACCCCCATTTCTGGTATTAGCAACAGACGGACTGCACGAGCAACATCTTGGGGGCTGATGGTAAGTACCTCCATTTCTGGTATTAGCAACAGACGGACTGCATGAGCAACATCTTGGGGGCTGATGGTAAGTACCCCCATTTCTGGTATTAGCAACAGACGGACTGCACGAGCAACATCTTGGGGGCTGATGGTAAGTACCCCCATTTCTGGTATTAGCAACAGACGGACTGCATGAGCAACATCTTGGGGGCTGATGGTAAGTACCCCCATTTCTGGTATTAGCAACAGACGGACTGCACGAGCAACATCTTGGGGGCTGATGGTAAGTACCCCCATTTCTGGTATTAGCAACAGACGGACTGCACGAGCAACATCTTGGGGGCTGATGGTAAGTACCCCCATTTCTGGTATTAGATCGCACGCTATTATTATTATTATCACTAGCCGTAGTCTCATCATTTGATACATCTAAGTAACATTGAGTAAAAAATATTGCTGTAAACTGTGAAAAAGTCAAATTCTGGTAGTTAGTTCTTGAAAAATGTTGTTCATTGGTTACCTGTGAGCGCGGAGCTGAGCGGCTTGACCAGCACTCGCTCCCATATCTCCAGACCCAGTTCCCCAACCTGCACAGAAAAATATTTTTTAAAGTTTCGCTACTTTAAAAAGGCTATAAGAAAGACAACGCGTCATGTTCGTGAACGGGCGCCGTCGGTTGAGACTGGTCATCTCTTAACTGCCAAGGCTTATTTTTAATCTTATATTTTGAATTGTTTCTTCATTTGTCTTTTTTTTTACATTGTTCTCACATAATTATAGAAGCAACAAGAATAATGTACCCAGGATTTTGTAATATCTTGATTTAAAAGTGTGTCCATGGAGTTTCTTGCCCGTTCTTCTCCATAGAGATCTACGTTTCGGAATGGGAATTGGGACTGATATAACCTCAAATTTATTGCAAATTCCAAATAAATAGGAAAAAAAAACAGTGGCACTCCGGGAGTGCCTACTGCCTACAGAAGTGAAAACAAAACACAAACGGAATACTTTGCCATCAATGACATATCGGATATACATTAAAGCCGAGTACATCCCGAGGACAGCCGAACACATCCGAAGCGGGTATTTGTTTAATCGTCTTATAAACAAAACACGCGAGGTGTCGCTTACGGTAACAGTAACGAGTTCAATGTTTTTTTCCATCTCAAAATATGCCCAACGCGCCTAAATAAGTTTTCACTTAAAAAAAAAAGGTTCACTTGCGAGATGCCCAAAAAAAAAAGACCTGATTAGTATTGTTTACCTCAAGTTGGCGCGCGTCGTGTTCCGGGCACGTCACGGTGGCCGACGAGCCGTAGATGATCTCAGCATCTGACACCTGACGACAAACACTTGAAGCTTAGAACAAACAGCAACATGTTTTTATTCTATCAGAATACCAGCGAAATTTAAAAAATAAATGTCGCAGCCTCATGATGTGATAGGAGTAGTGTTGCAAAAAACTCGAGTCCTCGAGCGTAATTTTAAAGACTCGATTCAATTAAGCAAGACTCGGTGTGCTAAAAAGGTTCGGAGTCTAGAGTCGAGCCGAGTCCGAGTCATTTAACAACCACTTGAGTCTTACAAAAGGACTCGAGTCTTAAAATGAACTCGAGTCTTCAAGAAAAACTCGAAGCATGAAGATGAGACTTGAAACTTATCATTCGAAAGGACTCGAATAGGTGATAAGTTTATATTAGTGGTTATGTAAATCTGCCCTGAAAAAAACTGACAAGACATAAAAACTTTTTACAAAAAAAAAACAACCGACTTCCAAAAAAAACACTACAAATTGAAAAATAACTTTAATTTCGGAAGTCGGTGTCTTTGGTTCCGCATTTTCGTTTATTGACACCGACTTCCGAAATTAAAGTTATTTTTCAATTTGTAGTGTTTTTTTTGGAAGTCGGTTGTTTTTTTTTTGTAAAAAGTTTTTATTTTTCACTTTTTAGTGGGCCATCTGTGGTCTTCTTCATCAGCTCCACTTTACCAAATGATGGTTTCCGAGAGCAAATGCTGAAGTTATTTTAAAAAATACCCAAATCGTTATAGCTTTGCCTATAAACCCTCGATTTCCATGGGATCCTCTCATCAGATTCCAATTTGTTGATAATGGGACCACCTCGAGAGTATACCCTTTCAAACAAAAAAAGAATTTTGAAAATCGGTAAAAACTCACTTCTATGGAAATAGAGATGTGCATTAAAAATATCCTTAATCAATACTGTTATTTTTCTGTCTGAGCCTTTCTACCTGCCCTGTAAATTTAATTGCTAGACTCATACACGAAAAGAACTTTTTAACACGTTTTGCAATGGGCAACTAGCTTCAACTTTCTGACTAACTGACAGACTATTTAATTTTGACAATTCAAAAGTGCCTGTACAAGGTTTAATTAAAATAAATGCTTTGGGTTTGAGTTTGACTTGAGTACGACTCGCTGCATAAAAAGGATTCGAGCGCACAAAGAGACTCGAGCTCTCGTGTCACATACAAGGGCTCGTAGAGAACTTAGTTCTCTAGTCTTGGAGTCCTGTTGTAATGAGTCGAGTCTTGTAATTCATCATCCGAGTCCGTTTATATAGGACTCGAAGAGTCGAGTTTTTTGCAACACTAGATAGGAGTCTTGTAGCCTCGTACAAGAGTTTCTGTTTTTATTACTTTCCTTTTATCCTTTTATACATCGTGTTCTTTACGATATCCAAAAACTTTGGCAAACGCTTCTAACAAAGGAAGTAGGCTTCGTTACAAAGATACTTGTAATTTCAATTAATAAAATTTAATTTTGCTATGCAGTAAGAACTACTGGTATTCAGCTGCATCCGGTTAGACTGGAAGCCGACCCCAACATAGTTGGGAAAAGGCTAGGCAGATGATGATGTGCTATGCAGTAAGAAAGGGTCTTAACTTCTATCTGACAAAAGTCATAATGATTGTATGTATATTAGTATGTTTGTTATTGTAAAAAGAATGTTTTTGGAGGTATCTTGATGATTTTTTTTTTTTTCTTTCGTATCAAATATCTTGAAGAATATCATATATTTTTCTGATTTTGTTTAATGTAGTCTATCTTATACCTTTGTTGTTACTAAAAACTTGCGTGCACTACTGTATTAGGTAAGCCTGTGATGATAGTGTATGTGTTTTAAAATAAATAAATAAACTTAGTTTTGACAAGTTTCAGACTTTCAGCCCGTCAAATGTTATGAATGAAAATACAACGTTGCCAATTCGGATAAAGAGGCATGCATATCGGGTGATTTACGTCAAGGTATTTAGTTTGTATGAAAATTGACAAAAAATAAGAATTCATTAATGTGTCCATAATGAAAATGCTTATTTCCATGGTCTGAACATCTGGTTGAAATTTATGTATATCGTCAATACTCAATCATTTACCTATTGCATTCCACAATGTATATGCTTACAACAACAAATTGTAGGTAACATTTGTTGTAACAATTGTGGACACTGTCGGGCACAGCAAAAAAAAAATATATATATTGGGAAGAAGGCTTATGTATACATGCAAAACTAACTTAATCTAAGTATAAGGTAACATTCTATTAATTATTAATTTAATCTAACAAAAAATATTATTTATTCATATTATTATGTCTGATTTGTAAATTAAATATTCATTTATGCTATAATAACATTTATTTAGTAATCTTTTTTTTAAATTTATTTGTAAATATAGCAATCTTTTTCTCATTTCGAGTACCTCGGGTTGTCCGAAATTATACACCGTGGTATAATTTTGATTCTTTATTTATTTTTTTATGATTATGTTTAGATTAGATTGTGATCCTCCTGTACGAGTCCCAGTAAATACCTTTTCTTTATTTCCTTTTCCCACCAAATCCATTGCCTTTGGCATAGCATTAATTGAACAAAGAAAGAAAGAAAATACGTTTATTTACTGCAAACCTGACGCATAAAAATAAAAACACAAACAAAAAAAAAATTGGGAGAAAGTGCGCGTCAAAAAAAATCTACGCAACACAGCCAAGAAAGTAAATAAAAGTAATAATATAATAATAATGAAGCAACAATAAAAGTTGCATCCTATAAACAGTGTTAGAAGACGCATTACTGTATCAGGCAAGAATCTTGCAAGGTGCAAATGGGGCTTAAAGCAATGGATATTGTTGACTAGCTTCCGCTCGCGGCTTCGCCCGCGAGGTATATCGATAAAAACTATTCTATGTCCTTCCCCGGGATGCAATCTATCTCTCTGTCAAATTTTATCGAAATCCGTTCAGTGGTTTAGGCGTGAAAAGGTAACATACAGACAGACAGAGTTACTTTCGAATTTATAATATTAGTATGGATAGAGATATATGGGAGAAGGATACATGTCATGTTGAGGACAGGAGGATGATGCACAATCAGCCTATAATGTTCTTTCTGCTGGGTCTGAGGCCTCCTCTCTGTGAGAGGGAGTGGGCCATAATCCACCAGGCAGGGCCAGTGCGGATTGGCAGATGTCACATGTCTTCGAATTTTTGATTTTAAGACATGTCGGTTTTTACCGACTTCACAAAAAGGAGGAGGTACTATGTTCGGATGTTTGTATGTTTTTTTTTTTTTTTTCTCTGACAATGTTTTCCTTCACCGTTTTGAGAGTAGTGTAGCGGTATCTACAACGCCACATGCGAACAACGCGTCATACTGACGTCACGCAAAATCCTGCATCTCGCAAGTAGAGTTTACCGCGCAACTAGAATAGATACAACGGCCCGACATGAATCATCGGGCAGTTGCCCGCCAGACACAACACCCGTCTGGTCGGAGGATCCTCCCTTTTCTATGGAGTGTGAGTGAACTTTACACCCACCACACCCCTCTTCCTCTTTCCTCACACCTCTATAAGGTGATTAGATAATTTACACTAAGTAAAGCGCTTGTCTGGGTTCGAATCTACGACCTACAACTCGCAAGTCGTGGCTGTTATCACTTGGCCAACGCTGCTCTCAGCTCACTGGAGATGGATGATGATTGTTAAAATTTCAAAAGTAAAGGGATTGCCATTCCGTTTGTGATGACCTAATGATTGGCTAGTATACTCATCATCTCTAGACTTTCCATAGAGTAAGAATAATTTATTGTATACTAGCACCGCCCCGCGGTTTCACCCATTAAGTGTCGATCCCGTGGGAATATCGGGATAAAAACTATCCTATGTCCTTCCCCGGGATGCAATCTATCTCTCTATCAAATTTTATCGAAATCCGTTCAGTGGTTTAGGCGTGTAAACGTAACATACAGACAGACAGAGTTACTTTCGAATTTATAATATTAGTATGGATGACTATGTTGGGGTCGGCTCTCAGTCTAACCGGATGCAGCAGTATTTTACATAGAGAGACTGCCTATCTGACCTCCACCATCCAGTTATGGTAGTTGGTGAGACTGGGCTGCAGACGTTCGGCCTTCTGACTACCAGAAGAGATACTATTACACAATAAAGGCAGAAACCTTGTTTCTCTTTCGTTTGACCGCTTTTCGGGGAGGATTGCACCGCGGGCAAACTGGCTTGTGCTTGTAGACGCCGAAGCCTCTACCGTCCTATGAAATGTAAATTTTTAAGTTTAGCGATCAGACTGCAATTGTTAACGATAGATAATCTGTGGTAGAACGAGGTCTCTGAAGTTGGCAACACTGCCCGGAACTGCCAACTTCACTACCGTGCGATGGCCGCCGCCCGCACCGGGTCGGCGTCTAAAGAGTTAGTAATAAACATTTTCGTAAAAATAGTGTTACAGCCAAATTAGACCGACTTTAAATTTTCCATAGAAACGGAGATTTCCAGTTATCTTTTTTTAAATAAGACATTTCCTAGCATCATTTTTTTTTTCTGGTATGATTACTGATGGACCTGAAGGCAATACTCGCCTTGTATGGAATATAATATTCGTTTTAGCATGGCAGTAATTTATAGACATCCATTATTACGGAAAAATCCCGTTAATGTCCTGATCATGATCCTCATTATTTGTTACTTCAATCCGCCTAACCCTTTTCTAACTATTTATTTATTTAAACATTTATATACACACATACATGAACAGACAAGAAGAAAATAACGGAAAATTATGTACAGACGGCAGCACATCAAGCTATTAAAATCTGTCATATTTCTTTAATAGATTTTCAACTTTATCGCTAAAGTATAAGGTTCAAAGTTGATTGAGAAAATTTGACAGTTTCGGGTAGCTTGATGTGCTGGCGTCTGTATAAAGGTGACGCTTATTTCTACAGAAATCTGTTGGGATCGACTTCCAGTCTAACCGGATGCACAAACCCAGTTACTGGGTAACACGATAATTCTTGGTAAGACTGGTTGTAAGACTTTTGGGCTTCTGACTACCCGTAACGACAGTCAAAGATCTACTATTTTCTAACTGAACAGTCAAAGATCTGCTATTTTCTAACGACTGTCAAAGATCTACTATTTTCTAACTGAACAGTCAAAGATCTGCTATTTTCTAGCTGAATAGTCAAAGATCTACTATTTTCTAACTGAACAGTCAAAGATCTGCTATTTTCTAACTGAACAGTCAAAGATCTACTATTTTCTAACTGAACAGTCAAAGATCTGCTATTTTCTAACGACTGTCAAAGATCTACTATTTTCTAACTGAACAGTCAAAGATCTGCTATTTCCTAACGACTGTCAAAGATCTACTATTTTCTAACTGAACAGTCAAAGATCTGTTATTTTCTAACGACTGTCAAAGATCTACTATTTTCTAACTGAACAGTCAAAGATCTGCTATTTTCTAACTGAACAGTCAAAGATCTACTATTTTCTAACTGAACAGTCAAAGATCTGCTATTTTCTAACTGAACAGTCAAAGATCTACTATTTTCTAACTGAACAGTCAAAGATCTGCTATTTTCTAACGACTGTCAAAGATCTACTATTTTCTAACTGAACAGTCAAAGATCTGCTATTTTCTAACGACTGTCAAAGATCTACTATTTTCTAACTGAACAGTCAAAGATCTGCTATTTTCTAACGACTGTCAAAGATCTACTATTTTCTAACTGAACAGTCAAAGATCTACTATTTTCTAACTGAACAGACAGCTGTGCTGCTGGGGAGCTTGTTGCGCCACTTCTTCTCCCCAGCGAAAGCACTAGGAAGTGGTGAAGGGCGGGCGTTTTGAGAGACTGTCTTTTGTAATTTTGACGTTCGAAAAGTGCTGATTCTCAGCCTAGTTTGAATAAATGACTTTTAATTATGATTTTGACGAATGACAGCCGGGACCAACGGCTTAATTTATTCTAGTAGTTGTAAGCACGTTACCTTCCTGCCGGGCCAGCGGGATTGTCCGAAAGGGTTACCGCTGGCCCGGGACATAAAGGGCTAAGGAAGGAACACGGGTGGGTTTTAGTCAGTAAGAGTCTGACACTCCCTTCCGCTCCACCCAGAGCGGGAGGGGTCATTTGATGATTTACCATACTCAAAAAAAAAAACACGTTACCTTCTGCCTCTTGACGTGCTGCAGGTTGAGGTAGGAGTACAGACTGTTGAGGTAGGCCACGCCCTGGCTGTACTCACGCCACGCCGTCACGTATCTGTGGCACAGACAAATAATACCAACAATATACTAAATGATTTTATTTTTGTAGGTTATTTAGGTTTAAGTAGGTTTGCACAAACACTTTTACACGTCAATCATATTATCATCTGCCTAGCCTTTTCCCAACTATGTTGGGGTCGGCTTCCAGTCTAACCGGATGCAGCTGAATACCAGTATTTTACATGGAGCGACTGCCTATCTGACCTCCACAACCCAGTTACTGGGTAATATGATACCCCTTGGTAAATGATAAATGATTTATTTCTGTAAGTAGGTTTTTACAAACACTTTTACACGTCATTATATTTTTTAAACTAGATGTGGTCGGCGTTTCCTATCTGACTAATTTGAGAAGAAAGGCCGAAACAAACTCAGAGGTCACAGTCTCTTTTAAAGTCCAGACAAAATCTTGGCCAGATCGTGTAAAGACAGATTGTGTGTAGATTGATGTCTGAAATGGTCTTTTGAGGAAAGAACCACACAGATTGAGCGGACATGTCCAAACAGTGCACGCATTTGTCAAAAATCGTGCAGCTCAACTCAGAAATTGAGGAGCTCAACGATTCGACGAACAATAAGATGAAGATAGACTGGTTGTCAGACGTTTCGGGCTGCTGACTACCCGTAACGACTGTCAAAGATCCACGAATGACAGCCGGGACCAACGGCTTAACGTGCTTTCCGAGGCACGGAGGGGTCTCGGTATGTAAAGATGGTCACCCATCCACAGACCAACCGCGGCAAGCGTAGCTTAACCTGATCGATCGACCTGTGCGGCTGTTATTATTTAGCCCTGGCCCCCCTTACACGTCAATCATATATTTTTTAAACTAGATGAGGTCGGCGTTTCCTACCTGACTACTCTGAGAAGAAAGGCCGAAACAAACTCAGAGGTCACAGTCTCTTTTAAAGTCTAGACATAATCTTGGTCAGGTTATATGATGTTACTATTACATTCAGCGAGTGATTGTGTAGGAATCCTTACATAGTATAAAACAAAGTTGCCAAAATGTCTGTCCGCGCATAACTTCCTAATGACTGCACCAAATTGGATATTCTTTTTTTGTTGTGTTCGGTATTACCAGGACAAGGTTTGTATGAAAGAAAATTTCGGAAATTCCATAAATAAATATGGCACCCCTGCGAAGCTGGGGCGAGTCACTAGTTAGGTAGTTATAACAGCGAGGCCCCTAGTACGTTGCGTCGACGCTGCGTCGTCGCTGCGTCGACTCAATACTGACTAATGATTAATTAAATTATGATAATTTAATTATTATTTCAATTCAATTAGTCAATAATGGCGCTGTACACACTGGGCTTCACAGCTTAGTACGGCCGTTATCCCAATTGCGTACAGTGTGGCTAAGTTTGACACAGTGGCGCCTGGTACCTATGATTACCAAAAACCCTACTGAATATAAACCTAGCCCTACAGCAACTGCCTAGCACCCTAGTTACCCTAACGCCCGACCCTATCATACAAACCACACCAAACGTGAGTTACGCTGGTTTTACGTGAGGGAAGTCTGTTTCCAGGAGACCTACGGAAACAGACGGAATTTGGGTAGGAATAGGGGTTTGTGTACGTCGTGCAATGTACACAGGAAATGGTTTTCTCACTGCCGATCCCACAGACTCATAGGACCGATGATGGCTAAAGGTGTCTTGGCACAGTGAGAAGAGTTATGGTAGGTGAATCAAACTCGACTCCAGCTTGATGACTAATTTATTACAATAATTAACTTAATTATATACAATTTTAGTACTCAATACACACACAACACACATATAAATAGGTATCAGGCGCCGATTCCCTTGTTCACAAACTAAACTAAATTTAAGTTCCGTACATCTTTTTCTTTCTATTTCATTAAGGGTTGATTTTTCAATCATCCGATAACTTTATTCGAGGAATAATTTTGAAATTTTTGACAGTTATTTCATACAAAAACTGTCAAACGTCAATTTTATTAATCGAATAAAAGTTATCTGATGATGGAAAAATCGGTCCTAAGAAAAGGACAACATAAATATTAGTTTAGTCCTGTCAAATTAGACAGCGCCTAACGTAAATTGACGTATTTTTAGTAGCCATGTTTTTAATTACGTCTAAATTTGCTATGGAGTATCTTATTTTGACAGACTATAAGTTGTCAAAAACGAATAGGCCCGTTTTGACATTTGTCATCGCGACGTAACTAGTGAAGTAACCATACGACTCGGTACTCGATACTCACGATAAATCGATTCAAGTTTGTATGAGTATTTGATCGATTTGATTATGTATTGTAAAGTGATATTAATCTTTTTTTCGAGTCTAAATCACTATCTTTAAATCAATGTCCAAAATAGAAGAGCCAAGGTTAACGTGATAGTGAACAAAAGCAAAGCCGTGCCGCTTGGTCAGAGACAAGCCATTCTACAGAAACCAGCGTCGCCAATTCAAAATTTTATTTACGGCTTTGAGCGCCAAGCTCATTCTTTTCAGTAAAGATCACTACACAATATTTAATTACTATTAAAATCGAATGAAGCTGATGAAATTCAGTAATTAATTGGTTACAACACTGGTATTTAAAAAAAAAGACTGAGAACTAACTGTTTTTGAGACGTGTCGTAATAATTAGAAATTGCATGCTACTATAAAATAAACGTAAAAAGAATACTCGCAATATATTCCATCATATTAATTAACGCGCCAAAAAAATTATGTATTTTTTTAAAACACTTTAGTAATTAATTATTATTTTATTGTTTCTTTCAGTTTCGTTCCAAGTTACATTCTAGGTTCTTTCTCAAATGTCAAAACGGGCCTATTATTTTTTGACAACTTTAACGCATTTTTTTTTTTGTTGAGTTTTAAAGCAGATTATAACAAAACGCCTATGTGAGTATATACCTGGTGAGTAGTCCATCGTTGTGATCGTTGTTGTCAAGCGCGACGGTCCCACGAACACGCTTCAGCAGCCCCTGCACATGCTCCTCCAGAAAGTTCCTATAAAAACAGTACTGAGTATAGTGATGCGAACAAATATCCAATTTACATACTACTGAAAATCCAATCTATAGTTTCATGCAGGATGTTGCGAATATTCGCATCCGCATATGCGGAACATCCGCATCGATGCAGCGGATGCGGATGTGTAGCAAGCAGGTCGCGACAAGAAAGAAAAGGGCGGGCCCGGCGAGTGGCGCGTGTCGACCGTACGTGTTGATGAACCAATAGGAAAGCAATAATTTTGTTTTGGACTTCGGTGAATCGGTGACGGTGACGCGTCTCGCTATTGTTTGTGTTGTGACAAGATCTGACGCGCACGTTTGTTGTTTTGTCAATCACAAGTTTATTACTTTTTCATTGTGCTTTTTGTTAAAAAGTGTCATCGCATACGTGTAACTGTATTGTTTACGTACGTAAGTACTACGTATTACGCTAAGTAAAGTGAGTGCTGCTTTTTTAATTCAAATTGACTTTTGTTAACCTATTGGACAAGTGAACTATGCCACCACCCTTGCGAAATAGACTGGAGTCCGAAAAGGCGGCCCTTCTACTTATATTAAATAAAATGCTCCAATAATATTGTTGCGCGCCACAATTAATGCCTGGTACATGGTAACAGTAGTTACCACTAGCGCCATCTAGTATCGAGTAGCGGAACTAGTAGTGAAGGCCCTTCTAGAAATTTCGATGCGAGAACTTTCTAGAACATTCCCGAACTTTCGACATCTGGTCGATCGGGGCCTGTATGTTCTCGAACATTCTAGATGTTTCTACAATGGAAGGTTCTAGAACTCTCTTTGGCGCTATATAAGGCCGAGACGCGCCACGACCGACACAGTTTGGATAAAGCGATCGAAGTGATAACATCGAAGCGATATTCAAGTGCGACTTAGAGCGATCAGTAGTGCAATTGTGTTTTGTAATTAGTGTGTTTGATTTGTAATTAGTGTTGATTATTAAAGTGTCATTTTTTTGGTTATTAAATCGGCAGTTTTTATTGTCACGAACCCGAAGCTCGTAACAATTGGTGTCAGAAAAGGGGATTAAAAATCATGCCGGTTTTACCCAAAGACGACACGGAGGGTATCCGTACCCGGAGTCAACGCCAGCAAGAGACGGACCAGAGGCGATTTGGTGGAGCTACGCCACAGAGGTCGGAGGGGCAGCTACCGACCATGGAGGCCGGCCCGTCCGCAGCAGCTCCAGCATCAGCAGCACCAGATTTGGCTGCTCTGATGATGATGCTGCAGGAGCAGGCTCGCCGACAGGAGGAACAGGCTCGTCGGTTGGAGGAACAGCTCCAGCGGGACAAGGAGGAACAGGCTCGCCGACAGGAGGAACAGGCTCGTCGGTTGGAGGAACAGGCTCGTCGGTTGGAGGAGCAGCTCCAGCGGGACAAGGAGGAACAGGCCCGTCGACAGGAGGAACAGGCCCATCGACAGGAGGAACAGGCTCGTCGGCTGGAAGAACAGCTCCAACGTGATAAGGAGGATCAGGCGCGCCGCCAGGAAGAGCAGATCATCCTTATGAAGGACCTTCACGCTACCTTCGGGAAAGACATGAAGGAGGTGAAGGATAAGGTTGCTCAACATGACAACCGCCTGTCGGAAGCTGAAAACCGAATCGACCAAGTAAATAATCGGGTTGACAACGTGATGGCTGACGTGAAGCTAACCGTGATGGCTGACGTGAAGAAAACGCTGGATTACCTCAAACTTGGGGATGGAATCGTAGCTCCCGTAGCTACAACACCTTCGCTACGTGGATTCAAAGTGCCACCGTTCGACGGAACTTCTTCCTGGTCGGCCTACAAAATCCAGTTTGAGGCTGTCATGAAGGCGAACGGGTGGAATAAAAGTCAGGCCATGACTGCTCTCACCCTAGGCCTGCGCGACCAGGCCTTAACTGTCCTGGAAGCTCTCGGTAAGGAAGTGACTTACGAGCAGCTCCTCGAGGCATTGGAGGCTCGGTATGGCGACGCTCACCTGGAACACGTGTTTCGTGCGCAGCTCAAGGATCGCGTGCAACGCAGTAGCGAAAACTTGCAGCAGTGGGCCCTTGAAGTGGAGAAGCTGGTTCGTAAAGCTTACCAGTCCGTACCTGCGCTTATTGATGGAAACCTGGTGCAGGCATTCATCGACGGCATCCGCGACCTTGAAGTGAGAGCTGCTGTGAGGCTCGGGCACCACGGGACGCTTAAGGACGCCTTAGCCCATGCACTGGAGGTGGAAGCTGTGCGGCAGGATCATCGTTCCCATCGCGTCAGGGAGGTTGCAGCAGCTACAGTTCGCGACCGCAATAGAAGATACTGCCCTAGGTGCTACGGCTGTGGGGAAAGGGGCCACCTTCGATCCAGTTGCCCTAAGCGAACTGCAGAAAGGGAGAATGGCTGGTATCCAAGGGGTAGTGCGGCTAACAGCACCGCCCAGCAGCAGCAGCAATATGACTTTGTGGTCAAACATAGCAGCGGAAAATCTCATGGCAACACAGATGCATTGTCAAGAAGACCTTGTCCTGAAGACCGCAAGCATTGTACTAGGCAAGAAAGTAAAGAAGTCGTACCTGTGAGGATGTTCAAGACAGACCTCAGCAACGAGTGGAAGGAAAGCATACAACGTGCACAGCAGGAAGATTCGGACATCAAGCCGATTCTGGAGTGGATGAAGGCCAGAGCTCCTAAGCCCAGGTGGAGCGACGTCTCAGCAATGAGTTCGGTCACAAAAAGCTATTGGGCCCAATGGGACAGCTTGGTGATTCAGGATGGAGTCCTGTGCCGCAAATGGGAAAACGCTCGAGGAGACAGCTGTCATTTGCAAATGGTTGTCCCTAAAGCTCAAGTACCGGATGTTCTACAGCTGTACCATAATGGTTGTTCAGGAGGTCATCTGGGAGTAAAACGGACTCTACTGAAGATACGAGAACGGTTTTACTGGGTCCACTGTCGGGACGATGTCGAGGACTGGTGTCGCAAATGTACAAGTTGTGCAGCTGTAAAGGGACCTCAGACTCGTAGTAGAGGTGCATTGAAATTGTACAATGTTGGTGCACCATGGGAGAGGATAGCCCTTGACGTTGCGGGACCGTTTCCGGAAAGTGAAAGTGGTAACAAGTATTTCATGGTTGTGATGGATTACTTCACTAAGTGGCCGGAAGTCTTCGCCATTCCAAACCAAGAAGCTTCAACAGTTGCAGATAAACTGGTTCATGAAGTCTTCTGCCGTTTTGGAGTACCTTTGGAGATTCACAGCGACCAAGGAAGAAATTTTGAGTCCCAAATATTCCAGGAAACTTGTCGAGTTATGGGTACACATAAAACAAGAACAACTTCTTACCACCCACAATCGGATGGAATGGTGGAACGATTTAATCAGACACTGGAGAGGTACCTAGCCAAAGTTGTGGAAAATCGGCAACGAGATTGGGACAAGCACATACAACCGTTTTTGTTGTCATATCGAAGCGCTGTTCACGAAAGTACATCGGTGACACCAGCTTTCGCAAACTTTGGAAGAGAATTACGGCTGCCTGCAGACCTGATCACCGGAATACCACCTGATGCCCCACGCAGTATAACCGATTATGCGAGTGACTTGCGGAACAAAATGAATGACATTTATGAGCACGTCAGACAATCGGGCCAGCAAATGTCTGAAAAGATGAAAACCCGTTATGACCGTAAAATTAACAATAAAGGGTTCGACGAAGGTTCACTAGTGTGGTTGCACAATCCAGTCCGCAGCAAAGGGAAATCTCCTAAGCTTCAAGCTAAATGGGACGGACCGTACCGGATTGTGACAAAGATCAATGACGTAACCTACCGGATACAGAAAGGTGCAAGAGGTACTCCTAAGATCGTCCACGTGGATCGACTGGCGCGTTATTATGGGGCCGATAATGCTCGGGACGAGCATGTCTTAGGAGGGGGCAGTGTTGCGCGCCACAATTAATGCCTGGTACATGGTAACAGTAGTTACCACTAGCGCCATCTAGTATCGAGTAGCGGAACTAGTAGTGAAGACCCTTCTAGAAATTTCGATGCGAGAACTTTCTAGAACATTCCCGAACTTTCGACATCTGGTCGATCGGGCCTGTATGTTCTCGAACATTCTAGATGTTTCTACAATGGAAGGTTCTAGAACTCTCTTTGGCGCTATATAAGGCCGAGACGCGCCACGACCGACACAGTTTGGATAAAGCGATCGAAGTGATAACATCGAAGCGATATTCAAGTGCGACTTAGAGCGATCAGTAGTGCAATTGTGTTTTGTAATTAGTGTGTTTGATTTGTAATTAGTGTTGATTATTAAAGTGTCATTTTTTTGGTTATTAAATCGGCAGTTTTTATTGTCACGAACCCGAAGCTCGTAACAATATTCAAATTTAATTACTAAAATAATTAATCAGTAATAGTAATTCACTCACTACTTTATTGTTAAATAAAGAAAGGATAAATATTACTGTCTTTTTTTTAAACTTAAGTGTGGGTCACTTAAGTTTTTTGTACAGATCCGCATCCGCGGATGTGAGCCTCTTAAAATCCGCAGCCGCGGATGTGAAAAAATCTAACCGCAACATCCCCGGTTGCGAGCTCACTCTTCGCAGTAAAACACAGTTTCGCTTACCTGGTCTCGTCATATAGCTTGTCGGCGAGCGGCTCGGGGTGAGCCACGCACAGCGCGTACACGTCGGAGAAGCGAGTGTTCCACACGGAGCGCTCCACCGCGCGGAGCCCTACCACGCCCGCCACCTGTAGCACAAACACACACTTTACATACCATACACATAACATGACCTATATCATCATCTGCCTAGCCTTTTCCCAACTATGTTGGGGTCGATTTCCAGTTCCGGATGCAGCTGAACACCAGTATTTTACATGGAGCGACTGCCTATCTGACCTCCACAACCCAGTTACTGTGTAATACGACACCCCTTGGTAAGACTGATTGTCAGACTTTCGGGCTTCTGACTACCCGTAACGACTGTCAAAGATCCACGAATGACAGCCGGGACCAACGGCTTAACCTGCTTTCCGAGGCGCGGAGGGGTCTCGGTATGTAAAGATGGTCACAGATCCACAGACCAACCGCGGCAAGCGTAGCTTAACCTGATCGATCGACCTGTGCGGCTGTTATTATTTAGCCACGGGCCCCTTATAACGACCTATATGTGTTACTAAATGGCAATAAACTTGGCTGTCAATTTTAGAGTGACAGTCCTATAAATGCTTTTAGACTGGAAATAGAACTCATGGCTGAACGCTGACCTCAAAATCCAGGTCCAGGCCTAGTTTGGGGGTTACGATCAGTTTTGTGGCGATACATTCGTAATTATTTTATGATGACTGGTTTGTAACATGTAATTCTTAGTGTCAATTTTTTTATTTTTCAACAATAATAATAATAAAATAATAATAATAATATATTCGACAACTATCACACAACGCCGTCTAGTCCCAAGCTAAGCAGAGCTTGTGTTATGGGTACTAGACAACTGATAAACATACTTATATATTTCTAAATACATACATATTATAGATAAATTACACCCAGACACAGAACAAATGATCATGCTCATCACACAAACATTTGTCCTGGGTGGGAATCGAACCCACGACCTCCGGCATAGCAGTCAGGGCCACTAACCACTAGACCAACGGGCCAGTCCAATAAACGAGTGCGGTCGGGACCCTAGTCTAGAACGAAGTTCCGTACACGATACTCGTACGCACACACTCCTAGTATATAATAGAAAGAGACAGTGAGTGAGAGGGAGAGAGAAAGTGTGAATTTATTACGCGTTTATCAGACAGAGCCATCTGTTGTAAGGTTTTAGAAGCTCTCATAAAGGTGTCGCCATCTTGGATTACATTTCATTTCACTATCGAGTTTAGTACCCTCGAAAACCATGAAAACTATTTCTCTCTGAGAGAGCGAGAGAGAGAAAGTCTCATGGAGGGCGCGTAAAGGCCTACGCCGGGACGGCATGGCAAGGGATTAAAATTTTTACTAATGGACATTCAAACGTATCGATATAGAAATACGACATAAATTGCTATGCTTTAAAATTATGCCATGGCATCGAAAGGGATTTCATTGCACGGCATTGAAATTGGTTCCCGCGGCGGGATGCCGTGGCGTCCTGCGGTAGGCAACGGCATGCCAAGGACTCCGGCGCTCGTTGTGACATACCGCGGGGTGAGGCAGCGGGGTTAGAGAAACGGGGAAACCGCTGGAATGCCGCGGTATCTAAGCGGCTAGTGTGCGCTGACTAACGGCAAAATCCCTTGCCATGCCGTCCCGGTCTGCGTAGGCCCTTAACGCTTTTTCGGTCTGTGACGATTTCTACCAGTTTACTCCTAGACCAAGTCGCGTTAAAGAGCTTTGTTGCAACAACACTGGAGAAGACCCAATAAGGCTTTGTTCGCACTAGTATAATTTTGTTGTACCCGCCCTTTTTTTTTTGAGCGGGAAATTTTCAAATAACTTCTACCGCTCTGGGCGGAGCGGGAGGGCGTGCAAGGTTTTCATTCACTAAAACCCACCCTTGTGTTTCTTAAGTTGCCCGTGCCAGGGGCCACGGTAGCTCTTTCGAACAACCCGCGACCACGCAAAATGATATGCGATCATTCGAGTTATTTTGGGTCCAAACTAGTAGTACTACTAATCTACTATAGTGATACAAGACGGTGCCACGCAAAAGAGATCTGAAGGCCAATTTTTATCCTGCCGGGTCAGCGGGATTGTCCGAAAGGGTTACCGCTGGCCCGGAACATAAAGGGCTAAGGAAGGAACACGGGTGGGTTTTAGTCAGTAAGAGTCTTACACTCCCTTCCGCTCCACCCAGAGTGGCCTCCCACTCTGGGTGGAGCGGCCTGTTTTTTTTTTCTGGATTGGAAATCATTAAATGACTCCTCAGTCATTTGATGATTTCCAATCCAAAAAAAAAACAGGCCTATTTTCGTAATTTAAAACTATCAAAATCTAGTCGCAGTACTGTTGCAACTCCTAGAAGGATTAATGACAAGTTTGTAGAAAAAATGGGTAAATATGTATATTACCGTCTCCTTGAGGTTAGCCCATGTCTCCGTAAAATCAACGTTCCGGGGCTTCAGTGACATCATCACAAATAGCTACCATGTACCTGCAACATAATCATAGTAACTTGTTAACATTATGGGGTTCATTTATAAACAATGATTAAAGTTAAGTTGGCTAAGATGAAGGAGTCAAAATATTTTATTTGCACATGTATTATTGTTTATTGTGAATTAAAACGGTAACACCAATTACATTAATTAACATATAAACCTACATGGACACTAATCAAGAATCAGAAGCTAGGTGCACGGTTCCAATTGGTTGTTTCTTATGGAGATGAGCCAGCAAGAAACTCCATGGTTACTCTTTTAAAAATAAATGGCTCATACAATGTTAATAGGTGTAGAAGAACAGTGTAGGCCTCTCACCAGGTACTTAATAAACACAACGGGTCTACAAATCTACAGTCTACAACTACAAGGCCTACCCTACAATGCCAATGTTCTCACATTCACAAAATATAAAAGAATCAATCAAAAAGACAAAAAAAAAACCTATTAAAACCAAATGATATGATTGAATAACAATAAGTCCACAGGATTGAAACTATAACCCCACCCCATCTTCAGCAGTTGCACTTGAGATCACAAACCCAAAGAGGCAGTAATTGTGAAACTTGGCAGGTACATTGATTTTTTTATTTATATTTTTGGAAGACAAAGAATTTTACTTAGTAAAGCTACAGAAATAAACTAGTGTATAATAATGAACAAAAGGTTGGCATCACACTAAACACACTAATATTATAAAGGCGAAAGTTTGTGACTGTTTGTGTGTGTGTGTTTATATGTTTGTTACTTCTTCACGCTCAAACGGCTGGACAAATTTTGATAAAATTTGGTATGGAGGTAGCTGAGACCCTGGGGTAACACATAGGCTACTTTTTATCCCGATATTCCCACGTGATCGACAATTATGCGGGTGAAACCGCGGGGCGCAGCTAGTAGTATTATAAAGGCGAAAGTTGGTGAGTGTGTTTGTATGTTTGTTACTTCTTCACACACAAACGGCTGAACGTATTTGGGTGAAATTTGCCACACAGATAGTTTATAACCAGGATTAACACATAGGATACTTTTTATCCCAATATTCCCACAGGATCGACACTTTGTGGGTGAAACCTTGGGGTGCAGCTAGACAGGTATAAAAATATGTGGGTAGTGTATGCATACCAAAATAGTTTGTACCCCAAAATACAGCAACAAAATCAACAATGTGTTGTCAAAATGAAAACAAAGGGAATGCATGCCGTTTTATTTTCTTTTAGAGGCAACATTTTCATAAGGAAAATGAATTATTATTCTGTTTACCAGTAAGTGCATAAATACAACCAGCTTTTAATTCATATTTTGAACATTTAGTTGACAAAGAAGTGTGTGCGGCTACAGCAGCTATCTCTACAGCCAGTATCAAAACACAGCTGAGGTTGCTACAACCTCATTATTTACAAATTACATTTAAATTGTGCCGTCGTAAACACGCTGAGTAGTATTCCTACATTATATGGGTCAATAACATGACGACAAGAACGCAAGTCATTGTGAATGACCATTGTTTGTGACCGAATTCACGGCTCAGGGGTGCAAGGGGACGACCTTGCTCCTCATTCCACCCTGAGCGCCACTTCCGCAGCTACAACACGGCTTGATAATCAAGATTCGCCCATACGGCTGGTTGACAGAAGGAACGCAATTTTCACGCGGTTTCCACTCTGATAAAATTGGCACGCTGACAAGTTCGCAGCAACAAAGACCGCGCTGAACGCCGCAGCTTACTAGCCAGAAATTACTCAGCAGGATTGGCACAAAACAAAAATAATATATATCGATGCAATGACAGCCACATACAAATAACCGAAATTTATCACTTTTTATATGATTTTCTTCATCTCACCTTTGTTGTATAGTGTAATCCAGTAACGCACACGTTAATTTACTAGGCAACCGTGAAACTTTTAGCTTATTTTAACGATAAAATTAATCATAATCAAATAAAATCGGGTTCGCAATAATTCTTTAGCACTCTAATTTGAAGTCTGATCAAATGTTGCCAGTGTAAATAAATATGTGCTAGTTTTCGTTTCGTTTCAATCATAATCGTAAAACATCCACGATTGTGAAAAAATACCACTCTAATGCTTCTTAATTTATTAATAGTATTATGTTAAAATAAATGTTTCTATTTTTAGCTCTTAAAATTATAAGATGGACATATAATTTTAAGCGCTAAAAATGAAAAACAAGAGCGAGTCGGACTCGCACACCGAGGGTTCCGTAACATCCGGGTTTATGCATAAGGTTTATGTTTATGAAATTAAATGTTTTTTTTTATTTTTGAGTTGATTGAATGAATGGTAAATTGTGGTTTACGATTTATGACGTATTAAAAAAAAAACTACTTACTAGATCTCGTTCAAATCAATTTTCGGTGGTAGTTTACATGGTAATGTACATCATATATTTTTTTAGTTTTATCATTCTCTTATTTTAGAAGTTACAGGGGGAGGGGGACACATTTTACCACTTTGGAAGTGTCTCTCGCGCAAACTTTTCAGTTTAGAAAAAAATGATAATAGAAACCTCAATATCATTTTTGAAGACCTATCCATAGATACCCCACACGTATGGGTTTCATGAAAAAAAAATTTTTGAGTTTCAGTTCTAAGTACCTATGGAGAACCCCAAAATGTATTATTTTTTTTTAAATTTTGTGAAAATCTTAATGCGGTTCACAGAATACATCTACTTACCAAGTTTCAACAGTATAGTTCTTATAGTTTCGGAAAAAAGTGGCTGTGACATACGGACGGACAAACAGACAGACAGACATGCCGAATCTATAAGGGTTCCGTTTTTTCCCATTTGGCAACGGAACCCTAATAAGGGTAAGAAGCCCAGCTAGGTGTACTGACGACCGGACCTAAAGATGACTAGGACGGACTGGATGCGGAAGGCGGAGGACAGGATGTTGTGGCGCAGCCTGGGAGAGGCCTATGTCCAGCAGTGGACTGCGATAGGCTGAGTTGATTATTTATTTTGAAGGCTAAGAAACCTAAAACCTCGAAAACGTTTTGAAATCAGCATAGGATTTTTTTTCTTTACATACCGGACGTCAAATTTGTTGGCCAACCAATAGACGATGTCAACAGATTGTTGTATTGTATAGGATTGAGGTAAGGAACTAGGATAGAGATATTTGAGGTTAATATAAAACAATTCGTTTGTATTTTCATAAACCCTTTAATTAATTTAATTACTATTTACAATCAATCTAATTGATATCACTTTTCCATGAACACGTTACACGCTAAGTATACTCATTAGACGGTATTTATTTATTAACATTTCTATTATTAGGTAATTATACAATTGAATTCAAGTAACCCTATTTCTTTTATCACAAAATAAATATTTTTATTAAGGAACAAAGTGCACCCAGGGCGGCGAATTATGGAACTAAATACGAATGTCAAAAGCTTTTTGACAGTTGCTGTTGCGCCTGTTGCAACAGAACCGCAGAGCACTTGTCTCAGCTAGGAGTATAGTGTTCTGTGACTTGTCTTATAATACTGGTAAACTATCGTGTCAAAAAAATAATCGACACCGCACCTACTATAGTCTCTGTCTATGACATGTCTAGGTCTTGTCTAGGACCAGACCTGTATTATACAACTTGTATGATAGAGGTCAGTGTCTAGGACACACTAATTATGTACCAAATTTATTATACAACACACTCTTTATATTAATATTATAGGCACTGACAGCTGTCAGTGCAAGCAACAAGCTCCGCTAATAGAGCCATCTTCTTGAAAACATACTTGGGTATTATTAACATTATGAACCTATATAAAAATACAGTAATCGTAAGTAGGACTATATGGTGAACGACATATAACCTGAAAAAAAAAGAGAAATATAAAAATTAGTTACTGAAAAGGACCAAATTTTATTGACCTGCTGGAGGCCTAAAAAGGCCACTTTGGCAGAATCATAAAAGGATCTGATAATGAATCATAATGGACAGTTAACTGTTAAGTTAATCGTATCAAATCCCATTGGTGAAGGATTTTAAAGTTATTTTTTTTTGTCTGTGCTACAATCAATTCAATCCCAATCTCTTTGATTAAGTAGGTATACTTTGTAGTGCAGCGAAAAAAGGAAAACACGGACTGTCTTAGCCATATTATGATTCATAATGTTATCCTTTTATGGTCCTGCCGTTAACCGAAAGCCGTTAGCCGAAATCAAATTATGTTACTGTGAGCAAAAAAAAAAAACTTATTTTGGTGTGATAATCGCTGTTCACGACAGCGCCCAATGTAGGTAACGCACACAAAACATTGTGCTTAGATATGCACACAGAACATACATATGCAACACGGTACAGTCAACAGCAAAAGTAGATGATCAAAATCAGAAATTTCAGATTTAAACCACTCAACGCCACATCAACGCCACACAGAAATCACTTCGACGCCACATAGTTCTGACGCGAACTCCGTTCATTAGTATTGAATTTCTGATTTTGATTATCTACTTTTGCTGTTGACTGTATAAGAGTCGTGGGTCGTTTCGGTATTTACAGTTAAGTTATAACATTAAAAAAATGGTTTCCGTGAAAAAAAAAATATTCAAGGTACTATATTGTTATGATCTAACCAGAAGGTTCCAAAGTATTAGCCAATACAATGATCAAGCGACTTTTTACACCCGTCCGTAAAGTCAAACCCCGCTGCCCAAAGATTTAAATTACTAGATTTGCCCTCACCGTAACTAAGTCACGCGAAAAAAATTCCATACTAAGAAGAGAACCCACACATAATTAAATAGCGTTTCCATGACAATCAAGTGAATTCACTGCATCATTAGATTGTGTGTTGTGAAACATAAACGCGACGACTTATCTTTTGACGAGGTAGGGCCAATCTAACGATTTAAATCTTTACCGATGCCATTATTTACATGACGTTTGTGTGACGGTCACAGTTCTCCTGGGAAACCAAAGCTTATGGGTTCACTTCACCTGTTAATATGTTTTTTGGCCTTCGGGAGGTTTTCGTCTTTTTCCTTCAGCAGATACTTGCGCGCGCCCTTCACGAAGTTGAACGTGTGCTCGGCCCAGCTAAAAAAACATTACCTTAGTTTAATAATGCCTGACACCCTAATTGCATAACACTATCAATCTCAATCAGAATCATTTTTGAAGGATATTGCTAATCCATTGCTCCATTATGTTCGTTATATGTGTCTGCTCAATAACGTAAAAAACGCAATGAATGTCGTTTAACTGTCAAAATGAAACCTATTATACTGATAGTGTTACACAATTACCCCGCGGGTTACACGAGGCTAGTTTTTGAGGGTAGGATAGCAAGATTGTGCTGGTGCTTTCCCTCCTCTGGCACTCTTGGCAGTCTAAGTGCCAGAGGATTGAAATCACCGTGCATAATATTAGTGGTAGAAAACGTTATTATTGTAACATTCCTTCATGTCAAAAGGGGGAATTTTTAACTGCACCTCTATTTAGAAATTTAAGCAAAAAAAAAAATCTTAACTAATAACCTAATACTGCATATCAAATAAATGACTGTACTAAAAAATTAACTACACTACACACTAAACCAAAATAATATACAAAAGTAACACATTTGTAATGACAACTTAGGATGCAAGAGCGAGCGAAGCCAGCTCAGGACTTGGGGCACCCCGACTCGGACAGGTTAGGTTCCCCTTCGTGTTAGGGTCCTTTAAACCCTGTAGACAGATATAGGGGCCCCGCGAAGCGGGGCTCCGTCGGCTACGCCTAACCACATAATAATAATTTTGTAGATAAAAACAAACTTTGGGATTTTTTTTCTCGGCCACTATGATTTACTTTTAGTTAACAGATAGTCATTCAGTAAAACAGTTAAGCATTCAGTATAGTATAATTGATTTATTTGATGAGCAAATTTAGTGTGCAATTCAGTATTTTTGGTGGTAATTTCGAATATTTTGATTGAAAAAAGGGGATTTACAGTTAAAGTATTAAATACCACCCTTTAAAAAGTATGTGTTACTTCGATTAAAAAAAAATTAAAAGTCGCCTCCATATTACGGCAATATATTTTTGCCACTAATCGAAAGTGTCAATCTTATGGAACAAATACAATATCTAGAATAGAATTATCACACTAATATTATAAAGGCGAAAGTTTGTGAGTGTGTGTGTGTGTTTATATGTTTGTTACTTCTTCACGTTCAAAGGGCTGGACCAATTTTGATAAAATTTTGTATGAATTAACATATAGGCTACTTTTTATCCCGATATTCCCACGGGATCGAAACTTATGCGGGTGAAACCGCGGGGCGCAGCTAGTAATAGAATAAACGTCTATTGTCTACAGTATTACAGGTAGTAGTAGGTACTCATACACAAAACTATAATATCGGACGCACAAGGTGCATACGACAGCATTATGCTAGTATGCTTAGGTCCCCCAGCGGGTTTGCTAAGCACAAGTTTTCAGCTTAAAGGTCTTAGCACACATATTATGTCAAACCGGAAAGGGATCGGTACCGTATCAAATCAAATCAAAATCGTTTATTTGCATAAAATGTGGTAGGTACAAAAGATGTTAATGTAAAATAGTAGTGCAAAGACACATTCCGCCATGTAATGATGGCATGCAAATATTTAATACATGAATTAGGTATCAACTAGAGCCGTTCAGTATTCTTTGTATGAAACTCCCTACTGCAACGTACACCAATCGGAATCGTAACGATATCGCCTCGCCTCGGGACAAGCTCACGAACCGCGGTGCGGTGTGTTACGTCTCTCTGTACCTGAGCTTACGTCTCTCCATCCCCGCGCTTAAGTCTCTCCGTCCCCGCGCTCATGTCTCTCCGTCCCCGCGCTCACGTCTCTCCGTCCCCGCGCTTACGTCTCTCCGTCCCCGCGCTTACGTCTCTCCGTCCCCGCGCTTACGTCTCTCCGTCCCCGCGCTTACGTCTCTCCGTCCCCGCGCTTACGTCTCTTCGTCCCCGCGCTTACGTCTCTCCGTACCCGAGCTTATACGTCTCTTCATCCGCCCTTGCCCCTCTCACCCCTCCGGCCTGCCTGCTGCACCATCAACCAGCGGTCGGCGATCCGTAAGCGCGGCGTCGCCTAGCCGTAGCCGAGTCGACGTATCTAAGCTTCTGATCCGCTTTGGTTACGTGCTTACGTTAGGTTGACGCCTGTTTGACGGCGAGGCGAAAGGCGATACGGTGCCGATCCCTTTCTGATTTGATACGTGTGCTATGACCGTTTACCCCTAAAGCTTAAATCTAATAAACATTGTGTCCTAAAGAAGAAAGAAGAAGTCTTCGACCATTTCCCAAATAATAGACAAAGGGCCACATAACTTACTTGACGGCCCTAATATCCAGGCTGTACATAGCCCTGTCCTGTCGCGACAGTCTGGTGCGCAGGCGCTGCACGTTGTCCGTGCTGAATTGCCACTCGCGCGTCGCGAAGTATGCTAGCACGCGGGTCATTGTTTGCAGGCGCTCGCTGGCCGTCACTAGACTCAGTCTGTAACAAGCAAGTAGTAGTCAGGAAACGGGTTGTTTAACTAATTGACTATAGGTCTACCAGAATCTCATGGCAAAAAAAAAACAAAAAAAACTTTGTGGTTTTCATACATTTGACAACATTGGCAATGTCAAACGTATGAAAACCACAAAGTTTTTTTTTTCTTATTTTGCCATGAGATTCTGGTAGACCATACCTACTGTTGCGCGCCACAATTAATGCCTAGTACATGGCGACAGTAGTTACCACTAGCGCCATCTAGTATCGAGTAGCGGAACTAGTTGTCAAGACCCTTCTAGAAATTTCGATGCGAGAACTTTCTAGAACATTCCCGAACTTTCGACATCTGGTCGATCGGGGCCTGTATGTACTCGAACATTCTAGATGTTTCTACAATGGAAGGTTCTAGAACTCTCTTTGGCGCTATATAAGGCCGAGACGCGCCACGACCGACACAGTTTGGATAAAGCGATCGAAGTGAAAGCATCGAAGCGATATTCAAGTGCGACTTAAAGCGATCAGTAGTGCAATTGTGTTTTGTAATTAGTGTTGTTTGAGTTGTAATTAGTGTTGATTATTAAAGTGTCATTTTTTTGGTTATTAAATCGGCAGTTTTTATTGTCACGAACCCGAAGCTCGTAACAATTGGTGTCAGAAAAGGGGATTAAAAATCATGCCGGTTTTACCCAAAGACGACACGGAGGGTATCCGTACCCGGAGTCAACGCCAGCAAGAGACGGACCAGAGGCGATTTGGTGGAGCTACGCCGCAGGGGTCGGAGGGCCAGCTACCGACCATGGAGGCCGGCCCGTCCGCAGCAGCTCCAGCATCAGCAGCACCAGATTTGGCTGCTCTGATGATGATGCTGCAGGAGCAGGCCCGCAGACAGGAGGAACAGGCTCGTCGGTTGGAGGAACAGCTCCAGCGGGACAAGGAGGAACAGGCCCGTCGACAGGAGGAACAGGCTCGCCGTCAGGAGGAGCAGGCTCGCCGGTTGGAAGAACAGCTCCAGCGCGATAAGGAGGAACAGTCCCGCCGTCAAGAGGAACAGGCCCATCGATTGGAAGAACAGCTCAAACAAGATAAGGAGGAGCAGGTGCGTCGCCAGGAAGAGCAGATGCGCCTCATGAAGGACCTTCACGCAACCTTCGGGAAAGACCTGAAGGAGGTGAAGGAGAAGGTTGCCCAGCATGACAACCGCCTGTCAGAAGCTGAAACTCAGATCAGCAAGTTTAATAACGTCATTGCTGAGGTGAAGCAGGAGTTGGGTAATCTTAAACTTGGGGATGGAATCGCAGCTCCCGTAGCTACAACACCTTCGCTACGTGGATTCAAAGTGACCACACTTTTAGAAGGCTGCCGCAGCGCTTTGTCCCAAAATGAAATGGTCAAGGCGAAGAAGATGTTATTCAAGTTCGCCAATGTTTTCTCGTCAAACGAGGCTGACATCGGGAAGACTGGCATAGTTCAACACAAAATAAATACAGGAGAAGAATTGCCTATCCGTCAGCGGCCAAGGAGATTGCCGGTAGCACGTGAAAAAGAAGTGGAAACCATGATTGAGGGAATGGTGAAGGATGGTGTTATTGAACCTTCATCTAGTCCATGGTGTTCACCTGTAGTGCTGGTAAGAAAGAAGGACGGCAGCATGCGGTTTTGTGTTGACTATCGTCGTCTGAACGACGTTACAAAGAAGGACAGTTATCCTTTGCCAAGAATTGATGACACGCTGGACATGCTTACTGGAGTAAAGTGGTTTAGCACGCTGGACCTGAAAAGTGGCTACTGGCAAGTTGAAATTGATCCTAACGACAAGGAGAAAACTGCATTCTCGACAGGAAAGGGTCTGTGGCAATTTAAAGTTATGCCGTTTGGATTGTGCAATGCTCCGGCAACATTTGAGAGGTTGATGGAACTTGTACTTACTGGGCTAATTGGCGATGCCTGCTTGGTCTACTTGGATGACATCATCATCGTAGGCCGCACGTTTGAAGAACATCTTCAAAACCTGGAACGCGTGCTCATGAAGATCCAGAGTGCCAACCTCAAGTTAAGTCCGAAGAAGTGTTCACTATTCAAACGGCAAGTTAGTTTTTTGGGATATGTAGTGTCTGAAGAAGGTATCCGTACGGATCCAGAGAAAATCGCCGCTGTCAAAGATTGGCCAGTTCCAAAAGACAAGACGCAGGTCAGAGCATTTTTGGGTTTGTGCTCCTATTATCGGCGATTTGTCAAGAACTTTGCAGATATAGCTAAACCCCTGCATAAGCTAACCGAAGAGAAGCGACATTTCTGCTGGGATGAAAGTTGCGACATCGCATTCCAGGAGCTAAAGGACCGTCTGTGCAAAACACCTATTTTGGGGTACCCTGATGCGGGCAAAGAATTTATAGTTGACACAGACGCAAGTGACATAGGACTTGGCGGTGTGTTGTCTCAACGTAATGGTGATCAAGAGGTTGTGGTAGCATACTTCAGCAAGTCATTGTCGAAACCTGAAAGGAACTATTGTGTTACGAGACGGGAACTGCTTGCTGTGGTAAAGTCATTGCAGCACTTTAGCAAATATCTTCTGGGGCGGAAATTCCACCTACGAACTGACCATGCTGCACTGAAATGGCTATTGCAGTTCAAAAATCCAGAAGGACAAGTTGCGAGATGGATTGAACTACTGCAGGAATACGACTTCGAGGTCGAACATCGCAGCGGGAAATCTCATGGCAACGCAGATGCATTGTCAAGAAGACCTTGTCCTGAAAACTGCAAGCATTGTACTAGGCAAGAAAGTAAAGAAGTCGTACCTGTGAGGATGCTCAAGACAGACCTCAGCAACGAGTGGAAGGAAAGCCTACAACGTGCACAGCAGGAAGATTCGGACATCAAGCCGATTCTGGAGTGGATGAAGGCCAGAGCTCCTAAGCCCAGGTGGAGCGACGTCTCAGCAATGAGTTCGACCACAAAAAGCTATAGGGCCCAATGGGACAGCTTGGTGATTCAGGATGGAGTCCTGTGCCGTAAATGGGAAAACGCTCGGGGAGACAGCTGTCATTTGCAAATGGTTGTCCCTAAAGCTCAAGTACCGAATGTTCTACAGCTGTACCATAATGGTTGTTCAGGAGGTCATCTGGGAGTAAAACGGACTCTACTGAAGATACGAGAACGGTTTTACTGGGTCCACTGTCGGGACGATGTCGAGGACTGGTGTCGCAAATGTACAAGTTGTGCAGCTGTAAAGGGACCTCAGACTCGTAGTAGAGGTGCATTGAAATTGTACAATGTTGGTGCACCATGGGAGAGGATAGCCCTTGACGTTGCGGGGCCGTTTCCGGTAAGTGAAAGTGGTAACAAGTATTTCATGGTTGTGATGGATTACTTCACTAAGTGGCCGGAAGTCTTCGCCATTCCAAACCAAGAAGCTTCAACAGTTTCAGATAAACTGGTTCATGAAGTCTTCTGCCGTTTTGGAGTACCCTTGGAGATTCACAGCGATCAGGGAAGGAATTTTGAGTCCCAAATATTTCAGGAAACTTGCCGAGTAATGGGTACTCACAAAACGAGAACAACTTCTTACCACCCCCAATCGGATGGAATGGTGGAACGATTTAATCAGACACTGGAGAGGTACCTAGCCAAAGTTGTGGAAAATCGGCAACGAGATTGGGACAAGCACATACAACCGTTTTTGTTGTCATATCGAAGCGCTGTTCACGAAAGTACATCGGTGACACCAGCTTTCGCAAACTTTGGAAGAGAATTACGGCTGCCTGCAGACCTGATCACCGGAATACCACCTGATGCCCCACGCAGTATAACCGAGTATGCGAATGACTTGCGGAACAAAATGAATGACATTTATGAGCACGTCAGACAATCAGGCCATCAGATGTCTGAAAAGATGAAAACCCGTTATGACCGCAAAATGAACAATAAAGGGTTCGACGAAGGTTCACTAGTGTGGTTGCACAATCCAGTCCGCAGCAAAGGGAAATCTCCTAAGCTTCAAGCTAAATGGGACGGACCGTACCGGATTGTGACAAAGATCAATGACGTAACCTACCGGATACAGAAAGGTGCAAGGGGTACTCCTAAGATCGTCCACGTGGATCGACTGGCGCGTTATTATGGGGCCGATAATGCTCGGGACGAGCATGTCTTAGGAGGGGGCAGTGTTGCGCGCCACAATTAATGCCTAGTACATGGCGACAGTAGTTACCACTAGCGCCATCTAGTATCGAGTAGCGGAACTAGTTGTCAAGACCCTTCTAGAAATTTCGATGCGAGAACTTTCTAGAACATTCCCGAACTTTCGACATCTGGTCGATCGGGGCCTGTATGTACTCGAACATTCTAGATGTTTCTACAATGGAAGGTTCTAGAACTCTCTTTGGCGCTATATAAGGCCGAGACGCGCCACGACCGACACAGTTTGGATAAAGCGATCGAAGTGAAAGCATCGAAGCGATATTCAAGTGCGACTTAAAGCGATCAGTAGTGCAATTGTGTTTTGTAATTAGTGTTGTTTGAGTTGTAATTAGTGTTGATTATTAAAGTGTCATTTTTTTGGTTATTAAATCGGCAGTTTTTATTGTCACGAACCCGAAGCTCGTAACACTACCAACAAATTCCAGACATTTACACACACATTCAGTCATTTTTTCAATTTATTTATTCTTAATTTCTTTTATGCACAGATATCATCTGCTTAGCCTTTTTCCAACTATGTTGGCACAGATATAGATATACCTAGATAACGCAAGAGTAACTATACTTCGCGTGCCAAAAATTGCACCAACTTATGATTACAAATCGTAAGCCGCCCCTTTCGCGCTAAGTCCTTTGTACTGCTGGCTGGGTAAGTGTGAGCGAGAGCGCGAGCTTGTGACGTCATAGTAGGTAGTCAAAAAATGGCACGCTTGGTTTTCATACAGTTCCTGATACTTGCGTTATCTAGGTCTATCTATATCTGTGTATGTTGGTGTCGGCTTCCAGTCGAACCGGATGGTTGAACACCTGTTTTTTACATGGAGCGACTGCCTATCTGACTTCCACAGCCCAAGTTACTGGTTAATACGATACCCCTTGGTAAGACTGGTTGTCAGACTTACGGGCTTCTGACTACCCGTAACGACTGTCAAAGATCCACGAATGACAGCCGGGACCAACGGATTAACGTGCTTTCCGAGGCACGGAGGGGTCTCTGTATGGAAAGATGGTCGCCCATCCACGGACCACCTACAGCAAGCGTAGCTTAACCTGATCGATCTGTCTCCGTGTGGCTGTTAATACTTTGCCACGGGCACAACCACGGGCAGCTGCGGGCGGGGGCGGGGCTAGGGCGGGTTATTTTTATTATAAAAAAAAGAAAAAAAACCCAGTAATCCGATCCAGCCAGCTGTCCCTTGCTGCCCTCCCCCCAAGACGCCCTAAGCCGAGGTTCGTACCCCACAGGGGGTGCCCTTAGCGTGTAGTCTTAGTTTTTAAGTTTTTTAAGCCCCGGCTGGAGGCCTTAATTTATTGAGGCTTTATAGGCAAGTCCGGTTAAGCAGACGATAAACTTGACCTACGACGACATAAAAAAAAAAAAGATAAATATAGTAAAGTCCGGTCTGTGAATGTCGCCCTAAGAGTCGATGAACTCACTGCATCTTGACGCCGCACGCTTTCGCTATGTAGTTGGCGACGTACAGCGGCGCCGTCTGCAGCAGCATCTCCAGGGTCTTGTACACATATCTGTAACAAATATAGTATACAAGTAAAACTTATTTATTTAACACTAGAATACTAAATTAAATGACTAACTAACTTACTATGCAAATAAATACAAAAACAAAGGACACTTAGGCGTCGAAGTACTCGTCCGCATCGCTGTCATCCGGAAACGTGCCCAGAAGACTGGCAGCATTGCCACGTTGAACGGCAATGCTAATTCTTTGGCCAAAGAACGACCCAGCCCTCTGGTCACGTGAAGTGTCGACCAGCCGGCAAGAAATTTCTCTGTGTGGTGCCGCAGTCTGTGTGGTGCCGGACTTAAAGAATACCACCACCCCTTACTTCCCGTGGGTGTCGTAAAAGGCGACTAAGGATCGTACCGGAGAATGGGCAGCAGCGTTCTCTATGTATTCCACCACCATACCATACTGCGATCGCCAACCCGCCTGCCAAGCGTGGCGATTATGGCAAACCCTCCCAAAATTGGGGGAGGCCTATGTCCAGCAGTGGACGTCCATCGGCTGAAACGACGAGGTAGTTTTTTTTTGTAATTTTTTTTTTATTTTTCTCTTTTTAGTGGGTCAGTTTGTACCTAATTTATCTAAGTTGCAATAGCCTAATGTCAATTGCTCATCACCTTTTACAAAATATTGCTTTTCCGGATGCAGGGACGATAATTGTTGAGAAGTTCTCCTAGTAAGAACCAAGAGAACTGGAGCTGATTGAGAAGTCACCATCAGCTCCACTTCACTATACGCATTGTAACGAGCATAAATTGCTTAGCAACCATATTGAAGTAATCGAATCGTAACCCGTGAAATATTTGTCATTGAGTAGTTCCGATAGCCATCTGTGGTCTTAATCATCAGCTCCACTTTTTTTTGCTCTGGGAAATCACCATTTGGTAACAAATGATGATTTCCGAGAGCAAATGCTCAAGTTACTTTAAAAAATACCCAAATCGCCATAGGTTTGCCTATAAAATTTGAGGGTTTCCCTCGATTTCCATGGAATCCTCTCATCAGGTACCTTCCAACTTGATGATAATGGGACCACTTGGAGAGTAAACCCTTTCAAACAAAAAAAGAATTTTTGGAATCGGTCCAGCCAACTTCGAGTAATCGGAGAACATACATAAAAAAAAAAGGTTCCGACGAATTAAAACCTCCTCCTTTTTGAAGTCGGTTAAAAAAGTGCTTGCAGTTTAATTGAAATAAATGCCTTCAGTATTTTCAGTTTACCTGTTCTTGACCCCGAAGGTAAAGGGGTAGTACATGACATTATCGAAAGGATGCCTCCTGGTCGCGCGCAGGATGGTGGAGCGGAAGAAGCCCCATGTAATCGGGTTCTCTTGGGAGCACGAGTTGTATACGCGGACTTCGGGGGACCTGAGAATGAGAACTGATGGATAATGCGAATATTAGGGCAATGGGATAGTCATAATCTTTATTTATCTCAACATCATAGTACAGGCACTGATCAATATAATGCACAATCATATACAAGGTGTAACGGAAAGGGGGTATCAACCCTGAAGGAGGTGAATGTGCTCATGAAACTGAACAACTTTCCCCAAAGAACATAGGCCGAAATCATCATCATCTGCCTAGCCTTTTCCCAACTATGTTGGGGTCGGCTTCCAGTCTAACCGGATTCAGCTGAATACCAGTATTTTACATGGAACGACTGCCTATCTGACCTCCACAACCCAGTTACTGGGTAATACGATATCCCTTGGTAAGACTGGTTGTCAGACTTTCGGGCTTCTGAATACCCGTAACGACTGTCAAAGATCCACAAATGACAGCCGGGACCAACGGCTTAACGTGCTTTCCGAGGCACGGAGGGGTCACGGTATGTAAAGATGGTCACCCATCCACAGACCAACCGCGGCAAGCGTAGCTTAACCTGATCGATCGACCTGTGCGGCTGTTATTATTTAGCCACGGGCCCTTCATAGGTCGAAGTATGAAAAAAAAATATGGACCTCCCATAGTAGGCAGTAAATCATTGATTTGCTATTAGGTACTATGGGAGGTCCAAAATTTTTTGTCATATTTCGACCTATGTTCTTTGGGGAAAGTTGTTCAGTTTCATGAGCACATTCACCTCCTTCAGGGTTGATACCCCCTTTCCGTTACACCTTGTATAGAGAAAGGTATCTGTGATAGGGTCCTGAGTACCCGGCTCTCTTAGATAGTGATGCCAGTTTTGGAATGACTAATTATTCGGAAAAATCGGCTGTTTCATACATTTTGATCGGTTCGGTAGTCCGTTACTATTGCATGTTTGTATGGAAATGTTGCGGTCGGCTTCCAGTCTAAGCGGATGCAGCTGAATACCAGTATTTTACATGGAGCGACTGATTCTCAGCAAGCCCTTTCATTTGATACCCTTAATGTAGGAAATGCGTTAAAAAATAACTAGTCCGCCATCTTGGGTGTTCCGCCAAATTGGACTTAGAGTGACGTCACTTTATTTTTCGAGTTATTCTCAGTAAGCCCTTTCATTTGATACCCATATTATAGGAGTGCATTAAAAAATAACTAGTCAGCCACCTTGGGTATTCCGCCATATTGGATTTAGAGTGACATCACTTTATTTTTCGAGTTATTCTCAGCAAGCCCTTTCGTTTGATACCCATATTGTAGGAGTGTATTAAAAATAACTAGTCCGCCATCTTGGGTATTCCGCCATGTTGGATTTAGAGTGACGTCACACAGCAAACCATGCATTGTCATCCAAACTAAACGTGTATGCGTAAACAAATAAAAATAAATAAAAAACCGGGCAAGAGCGAGTCGGACTCGCGCACCGAGGGTTCCGTAACATCCGGGTTTATGCATAAGGTTTATGTTTATGAAATTAAATGATTTTTTTTATTTGAGTTGATTGAATGAAAGGTAAATTGCGGTTTACGATTTATGACGTATTAAAAAAAAACTAATTACTAGATGTCGTTCAAACCAATTTTCGGTGGAAGTTTACATGGTAATGTACATCATATATTTTTTTTAGTTTGATTATTCTCTTATTTTAGAAGTTACAGGGGGGGGGACACACATTTTACCACTTTGGAAGTGTCTCTCGCGCAAACTATTCAGTTTAGAAAAAAATGATATTAGAAACCTCAATATCATTTTTGAAGACCTATCCACAGATACCCCACACGTATGGGTTTGATGAAAAAAAAATTTTTGAGTTTCAGTTCTAAGTATACCCCTAAAAATTTTTTTTTTCTATTTTAGTGTGAAATTTTTAATGCGGTTCACAGAATACATCCACTTACCAAGTTTCAATGGTATAGTTCTTATAGTTTCGGAAATAAGTGGCTGTGACATACGGACGGACAGACAGACAGACGGACAGACAGACAGACAGACATGACGAATCTATAAGGGTTCCGTTTTTTGCCATTTGGCAACGGAACCCTGATAAAAAGCTTGTTTTACTGGATTTATTCATTCACACGCCAGCGTTTTTTTTTAACTCCCTTCGCTACCTGACTTACTTGTCCGTGGCGATCTCCCACGCCACCGCCAGCATGGTATCTATAGCGACATCCACGGGTATGAGGTCTGCCCGGGCCCGCTGGTCGAGGTTGAAGGCGTGCAGCAGGCCCTTCCCGCAGCCCACCACCACCCCGCTGGGGCCCGCCAGGTTCTCGATCCAGCCGGGGTACGGGTACCGATGCGAAGATACCACTGGAGGAAAGTATTATCAGCGATGTAGCGTTATATGGGCTCAATACTTCTTTTATTATAAAGTACCGACTTTATAATAAAAGAAGTAGTGGACTGTATTAAAATAGATGTAATACCATAATTAATTTATATTATTATTTATTCTTGTATTTTATAGTATTTTACTAGCTGTTTATCCCGTATGTTGCACCTGCCATGTTTTGTCTCTGCATCACCCTAAGGTTGACTGGTAGAAAATGCCTCAGGCATTAAGTCCGCGTTTGTACAGTATTTCTTTTACTTAAATTGTGCATAAAGTTTTTATAAATAACTTATATCAACTTATACAGGGTGGGTAAAAAATCGTGGATCAAACGAAACAAGGCGATAGTTGGGGTTATTTGCAGTAAAAAATATCTCAGTGGCAGAGCCCTAACTTGATCTCCTTAAAAGTTATGACAATTTGAGTGTTTTTTTAAAAGAAAAAACTATATAATCAAAGCATTGAATAGGCAACTTTTTTTAATACAGGGTAAGTACTTAATTTTTTGGTAGGTAGTACATTTTTTTTACAGTAAGGTTCTAAAGTTACAAATAATTTTTCGTGACACTTAAAAATATTGAAAAAAAATAGAAATGAATATGGCTTTAGAAACTCACCAATGGAAGGTCTCACGATGGCAGTAGAATAGTGTCTGCCGGGGCGCTGGTCGATCATAGATTCGGCGATTGCCTTCGAGAATATGTACGTGTTGGCTTTTGGTGATATGAACCTAAAAAGAGAGGTGAAACAGTGTTTTAATTCACCACTTGCACTTGCACCACACGTACACCACTAATTCATTCATTATTTCCTCGTTTATTGCTTTAATACTTTTCTACCAGCATAAATTACGTTTTACTCAAAACTATGCTTTGTAATTTTTAATATTACTTGCCTACTATTAATTCTAAATTACCTTTCATATTTTATAGACTGTGGTGCTATTTTAACTGTAACATTATACTGAAAATATTATTCTGAGTTGTTAAACAGAAACTTATAAAAAATATAAAAATGTACTTGTAACAATAACTTTTACTTGCATCGTATATCATGAATTTTACTTCCCTACCTGCCAAAGTTTTTTTTTTTAATCTAAAAAAATATGTGGTTAGGCGTAGTCGGCGGAGCCCCGCTTCGCGGGGCCCCTATTTCTGTCTACAGGGTTTAAAGGAACCTAACAGGAACTTAACACGGATGACGGGGGCTCGTTCGCTCGCTTTGCTCGCTCACTCGAGCCCCTGTCATCCCCTTCGAACCTAACCTGTCCGAGTCGGGGTGCCCCAAGTCCCGAGCTCGCTTCGCTCGCTCTTGCATCCTAAGTTGTCATTACAAATGTGTTACTTTTGTACATTATGTTGGTTTAGTGTGCAGTGTAGTTAATTTGTAGTACAGTCATTTATTTGATGCAGTAGGTTATAGGTATTTTCATCATTAATGAGAGTTAAAAAATTAATTTTCTATCCAACAATAAAAATTAAAACAGTTCAAGCAAGTTGTAAAAATATGATTATTTTGACAAAACCTCTGTTGTCGGTAACTTAGTAATTTTATCGGAAGTTCAGTATTTCTATTTGAAAGTTTAGATTTTTTATCGAAGATCCAGTTTTTTTTTTAGGAGAAAGTGGAATTTGAACATGCTCTTCTTTGTTTGTTAAATTGGATATTTTTTTTCGTTTATGTTTTTAATTTTTTGTCGGTATTCAATAAAAAGCTGGTTAATTAGAATAATAGTCGGACACAGATCGCTGGAGATTAATTTGTTTGTCGGAACTATTATTATTTCCCTTTCCTCAAAATACCATTTCAGACATCAATCTACAAGGTCTTCACATGATCTGAGATTATGACTGGACTTTAAAAAAGACTGACCTCTTTTTATACAATCATATAGTAAAAAAAACAGTGGCACTCCGGGAGTGCCGACAGAAGTGAAAACAAAACACAAACAGTATACTTTGCCATCATTCACTGACATATCGGATAATACTTTAGAACCGAGTACCTACATCCCGAGGACAGCCGAACACATCCGAAGCGGGTATTTTTTTAATCGTCTTATAAACAAAACACGCGCGGTAACAGTGGCGCGAGTTCAATGGTTTTTTCCCATCTCAAAAATGCCCAACGCGCTTATAGAAGTTTTCACTTCAAAAACGGCGCTCGTCCAGCAGTGGCGCTGGCAACGCCTGCACCAAGGCGCGCAGGCTGGCGAGCGATGCGGGCGCAGCGTACACTCACCTGGCAGTGAGCTCGTCCAGCAGTGGCGCTGGCAACGCCTGCACCAAGGCGCGCAGGCTGGCGAGCGATGCGGGCGCAGCGTACACTCACCTGGCAGTGAGCTCGTCCAGCAGTGGCGCTGGCAACGCCTGCACCTAGGCGCGCAGGCTGGCGAGCGACGCGGGCGCAGCGTACACTCACCTGGCAGTGAGCTCGTCCAGCAGTGGCGCTGGCAACGCCTGCACCAAGGCGCGCAGGCTGGCGAGCGACGCGGGCGCAGCGTACACTCACCTGGCAGTGAGCTCGTCCAGCAGTGGCGCTGGCAACGCCTGCACCAAGGCGCGCAGGCTGGCGAGCGACGCGGGCGCAGCGTACACTCACCTGGCAGTGAGCTCGTCCAGCAGTGGCGCTGGCAACGCCTGCACCAAGGCGCGCAGGCTGGCGAGCGACGCGGGCGCAGCGTACACTCACCTGGCAGTGAGCTCGTCCAGCAGTGGCGCTGGCAACGCCTGCACCAAGGCGCGCAGGCTGGCGAGCGACGCGGGCGCAGCGTACACTCACCTGGCAGTGAGCTCGTCCAGC
This sequence comes from Mesoligia furuncula, assembly GCA_916614155.1. Classification (NCBI taxonomy): domain Eukaryota; kingdom Metazoa; phylum Arthropoda; class Insecta; order Lepidoptera; family Noctuidae; genus Mesoligia; species Mesoligia furuncula. The sequence goes on from OU744819.1 coordinate 12,571,541, forward strand.
AGTGGCGCTGGCAACGCCTGCACCAAGGCGCGCAGGCTGGCGAGCGACGCGGGCGCAGCGTACACGCGCTCCTCGACGTGTTGGTGTTCCGCGTTGCTGTAGGCGGTGGACACGTGGACCAGAGCCTACATGATACAGAAAGAAAAAAAAAGACATTTATTTGTTTACATCATAATTATGAAAAACGCACGGTACACCAACATAGAAACACAAAAAACTAGTCATGTGCGAGTCGCACCGAGGCTTCCGTTCGGATTTTTTGGATTCTTTACTACATGACATTGATTCTTGCCAAATCTCATGATTCTAGGTCAACGGGAAGTGCCCTATAGGTTTTGATTCCCGAGCGAGTGTCAAAATAATTATATGCGGCATAAACGGAACATAACCACCCGTATCTTTTGATTGCGTTGTCATAGAACTTTGATTTTTTCACTGCTTCAAGGGAGCGCAGCCCTGGGTATTTGATATTAATTTCAACGTGATATCTCCACGTGTTCCTGAGAAAAAGGGTCTTGACAGACTGACTGACAATGAAGTGATCATAAAAGGGTTCCGTTTTTCTTTTTGGGGTACGCTTTAATGCTTTCATAGCTTAAAACCATGCCTGTATTCCCGAAAAGGTAGGCAGAAGAGAGGGGACATATTGATTTTAGCTCACCCGCATTTCGCTAGTGTATGCAGCCCGACTTAGGCTGCCTTTTCACCAGAGATGAGCGAGGATGCCAAGGAGAGATGTGTGTAAAACTAACCAATAACAGCCGCACAGGTTGATCGCTTGCCGCGGTTGGTCTGTGGATGGGTGACCATCTTTTCATACCGTGACCCCTCCGTGCCTCGAAAAGCACGTTAAGCCGTTGGTCCCGACTGTCATTCGTGGATCTTTGACAGTCGTTACGGGTAGTCAGAAGCCCGAAAGTCTGACAACCAGTTTTACCAATGGGACGTATCGTATTACCCAGTAACTGGGTTGTGGAGGTCAGATAGTAACTGGGTTGTGGAGGCAGTCGCTCCATGTAAAATACTGGTACTCAGCTGCATCCGGTTAGACTGGAAGCCGACCCCAACATAGTTGGGAAAAGGCAGATGATGAGTTGATTACGTGACATCCATATTTTTGAACGTGCTTAGGTAGGTACATGTTGTTGCATAGATAGATGATTGAGTATTTTAAACTTTGAGAGTAATTATTTCAATCATCATTTAAGCGAACGGTGCCCTTTGTCAGATCAAATTATATTTTAAACCAAAAATCCAGACCTAGTAACAGTTTGACTTATAAAGCACCTCATTACGTAGTTGGCACTTTGGCAGGCGGTTTTCGTAGTTCTATTGCTACTGACTGTCAGAGATCCGTGAATGACAGCCGGGACCAACAGTTTAACGTGCTTTCCGAGGCACGGAGATATCTCGGTATGCAAAGATGGTCACCCATCCACAGACCAACCGCGGCAAGCGTAGCTTAACCTGATCGATCAACCAGTGCGGCTGTTATTATTTAGCCACGGGCCCTGGGATTAGCAATGTCCTTTAAAATGGTTAAGATTGTGATAAATTGATACTGTGATCCTGTATACTTTGTGACCGCTACCTCTAGTTTGGGCAGTTGATCGCAGAGGTCCATGAGTGCGATGACCGACGTGACGTTCTGGTGCAGCGCCGTCTCCAGACTCTCCCAGAACTTGATGGTGGCTGCGCTGTGGAATACCACCGACACCTGCCATTGGAATCACACTAATATTATAAATGCGAATGTTTGTGAGTGTGTGAGTGAGTGTGTGTGTGTTTATATGTTTGTTACTTCTTCACGATCAAACGGTTGCACCAATTTTGATGAAATTTTGTATGGAGGTAGCTGACACCCTGGATTAACATATAGGCTACTTTTTATCCCGATATTCCCACGGGATCAAAACTTATGCGGGTGAAACCGCGGGGCGCAGCTAGTACATACATAAGCTTCAAAATGCGTCGTCGTTTTCTATACATATAAACAAAAATGAAGTGTCTGTTTGTAATGTTGCGCGCCACAATTAATTCCTGGTACATGGTGACATTAGTTACCACTAGCGCCATCTAGTATCGAATAGCGGAACTAGTAGTCAAGATCCTTCTAGAAATTTCGATGCGAGAACTTTCTAAATTGGAGATCATTTTTCTCTTATCGACGGCGAAGTGCCAATACCTCCTAACTGACAAAGTCAAAAACTTACACAAACTGAAAAAAACCTTTAAAAATAGACACGTTGCGTTGGTTTAGTTGGGAGGTACATATTTTAACATTTTAATTGAACGCTGTTGCAATTAAAAATACACTTAGGCGATTTACTAAAACATGCGAATAACGCTTTTAAATTCAAAACGATAAAAAAGTGAATTTCTCAAAAAATGTCAGTTAGGAGGTAGGTATTGGCACTTCGCCGTCGTTATGTCCAATTATGCTCTTTTAAATGTAAAATTCACAACACACTCGGAGCTTATCGGACGCAACAAACTGTCAAATAGTTTTTAATTGAAATTTGAATTGTTTTTAAACTTATCGTTTTATTCAGTCAACAAAAAGGTCTCAACCGTCACTAAAAAAGCTTTAGCGTAAAATTTTCATACAAAATGTACGAGAAAAGTTTTTTGCAATTTGTGACTTTTTGAGTACGCCAACGATGGTTGGTCCCATAGAAGTTTTTGATCAGTATTAGAAACAGGATCGATTGGCATCAAAAAATGTTTTTGTGTAAAAGGGCTATTTTCTTGCTAACTGTAATTTTTTTTGAAAATCTGTGAATAGAGATTAAAATTCCATAAAAAATTATGGATAGTCTCCTAAGACCATTTTCGTGTAGTTGCAACGGATAAGGTACTTCCCCTTACTGCCCCGCTGAAAGTTTCCACCCTGTATAAGGCCGGCGTGAGCCGCGAGCGACACAGTTTGGATAAAGTGATACAAGTGGTAACATCCGATGCGATCTTTAAGTGCGACTTAAAGCGATCAGTAGTGCAATTGTGTTTTGTAATTAGTGTGTTTAAGTTGTAATTAGTGTTGTTAATTGAAGTGTCAATTTTTGGTTATTAAATCGGCAGTTTGTATTGTCACGAACCCGAAGCTCGTAACAGTAATGTCACAATAACAGCTTTTTACTAAATGCTTAAGAAGGTATATTATATACAGTAGGTACCTATGTAGGTACTTATAAAAAAAAACAATAAAAAAAATGGTTGTATGTCTGTTTGTTCCGGCTAATCTCCGAAACGGTGTACGATGTAAGAAATCCAAAAATCAAATTCATAATCCTAATTCATTACTATTAGGTAAGTACTATGTTATCCATACACTAATAGGTACTAGTTTTTTATGTTTTACGTTTTGATAGGGGAAATTTTGATGAATAAAAATAAATAAACAATGAGTACTTAGGTATCATATCATTCGTAAGCACCAATTTTCACTTTACCTATAAGTATTGAAAAAATGCAATCATTATCACATACTAATCGTTGATTAGTATTGTGATTATTTTGGAATATTAATTCTAAAAGGACGTTAGGTATTACAATGTCATGTTTTTGGGTTCTCTGCAGTAGTGTTGTGACGGTTATAAGCTTTTGACCGAATCACAGATAAAACCGAATAAAATCGATATTCTGAAAAATCGATACTTTTACAAATATTACATAGAGAAAAGAGAGAAAAAGGACAACTAAAATTATAACGGAAGACCGATGCGGTTCAGCTATAGATAGGCAATCCACCGGGTTTAAACCCGGTGCTTTTGATAAACACCCGATAAACACCCGATAAACACCCGTAAACACCCATAAACACCCACAAAATTGGGTGTTTATCAAACCACCGGGTTTAAACCCGGGTGGATTGCCCATCTATAGGTTCAGCACAATAATACCTATCCGTGTATGAAAGAAATTTAATAGAATTAAAATACTTTAAAAGGAATTAATTAAATTATATTATCATTATTAATAATTATCATTAATTATTATTAATTATCATTTAATTAACGATTGTAATTTGAATTGGTCAATTTGCGAACTGCATGGACCATTTGCTAATTGGACAAATTGCGAATTGGACGTTGTGAGAATTGGACATTTTGAGCCCACTGGAAATTTTGCGAATTGGACATAATGCGCCCAAAGGCTTTAGAAGAGTATACCTAAGAGTAACCGACAAAGACAGTTCAACTGATTTTTAATTTTTTCCAAGCACTGCACAATGTATTTTGATAGCTGTCAAATTAGACTTCTTAGATTGTCAGGAATATACATACCTCTTGCAGCTGGGTGAGCGCGGCGTCATCGAGGCCAAGGCGCGGTTGTGCCACGTCGCCCGAAACTACCCTCAGCTTGTCCAGCTGCCACGGACATCTTGCTTTGACGTTGTCAAATGCCTGTTAATTGAAACTATTATTAAAACGTGTCTCTATTCTCCCAAGGAGACAGAGGCTTATAGCACACCCAGATTTCGGCGGCCATGTTTTAAATCTTAGGTTTATAGGCACTATCCTATTGTAAACGAGAACAACCCTATAAATCCAGATTCCAGGCAGCTATATTTAAGAATTTCTTAATGGAAAACCAATACCTTTGTAGTCCCCTAACTCACTAAAACTCCACGGTGTCCTCCTCTGCCGCTTACGGCGAGAACACGGGCACGCGTTAGCACTCATCCGTGAACCCGCCGCGGCTGTCCGTCACCGGACCGTCGTCTGGGGAGTACTCCTTATCACCGGCGCACCAGAACACATAGCACGCTGTGACCACCCCAGGGACCAAACCAGCACTTGGGCGCCAGACGACCCCGTGTCTGGGCACCCTTGGCCCCCTTGGACGGGTCAGGTCATTGGCCCCGCCGCCCGCCAATTTTCGGCCGCAGAGGATAGGGAGAGCAGCCAACGTCATACCAACACTCCTCCTCCCCTGCGGCCCCACCGCGTCCGCCATCTTCGGTGGCGACCCCGTCAAGGCCGCGGAAGGTACATATACAAGGCACTCCTCTCAAGCCGCGGCCCTCCAACCTTCAGCCGCAATGCCTCCCATACGAAATCGCGGCCCGCCTCAGTTGCGATGTCGCCCAAGCGGCACCGCAACCTACTTGTTGGCCGCTACGTCGGCGTCGTCGGCTTACAGGCAAAAGTCCTGACGAGCGGCCCCTCCTCGGGTTCATCTTCACTTCACCGTGGGTGACCAAGCCACGGCTACTGAGCCCCCCCGCCTCGACAATGCGGGAACCCACCGGGGGGTATACCTTTGCCCCTGGGGATCGAATCATAACCGAAAAGTTATATTCTCTCATAGTTTGTCCTGCGAGATAATTGCGTAACACACTAACAGTAGTAATTAATGGCTTTCATTTTGACAGTTCAACAACATTCATTGCGGTATTTACCTTGTTGAGCAGACAATTTTTACCAACATATGAAGCAATGGATTAGCAATATCCTTCAAAATGACTTAGATTGTGGTTGAAAGTGTTACCCAATTAGGGTGCAGTTTAGGAATTAGGTATTGTCAAATGTATGAAAACCACAAAGTATATTTGTTTTTTTTTGCCATGATATTCTGGTAGACCTTATACTTATTTTTAAATCTTCTTCTTCTTGGTGTCGCTGGCACGACTGTATTTTAAATCTTGTTTTCCCAAAACTTTTCCACTTCCACGGCGTTGTCGGTGGCAGCGCAGAGGTCACTTTGGCTGCATGTTTTGGGACACAGAGGACAGGATAGGAGGTGGAGCATGGTTTGTGACAGCTCCGCAATCACACCCTTCTGCCGTTCCGTCAAGGTATCCCCCTTTTACCAGGTTGGACTTACATCTTCCCACTTGTGTCCAGAGACGATTCAGAGACTTCCAGGTGGGCCACGGAAGGTTAGAACCTGCAGGGAGATGCTCCTTTGGTGGTAGGTAAATATTATTTTTAAATGAAATCCGTTCTTTTTGTGGTCGATAGTGATGTGTACCTGTGACTGCTTGAGTTGTGCTAATCTTTTGAGCGGTTCCTGTCCACGCTTGTCCCTCATCAGCAGATGCAGCTCATGCACGTCCGGACATGTTGAGAGCAGCCTCTCGATCAGCACCTATAAGTAATTATATAACTTCTTGTATTTATTAGAATACTAGCAGCGCCCCGCGGTTTCACCCGCATAAGTGTCGATCCCGTGGGAATATCGGGTTAGAAACTATCCTATATCCTTTCCCGGGACTCAAACTATCTCTATACCAAATTTCATCTAAATCGGTTCAGCGGTTTAAGCGTGAAGAAGTAACAGACAGTCAGACAGACACACTTTCGCATTTATTAGAATTCCCGCCAAAGAATCTCCGTGGCAGTTATTTTAAAATAACTACCACAGATTGCATCAATGCTTGAAAAGTGAGCTTGTTTGAACTTTTTTGTCACATTCGGGTTTTTTTTAATTACCTACTTTAATATAATATTTATTTATTCTAGTATAATATACTTTATTATACATAACATGAAATATAATTTACACTACAAAACATTAAATGGGCGGCCTTAAGACTCTCCCCCACAGGCGCGATAATATCGAATGATAATATCGGATGCGTTATTGCGATAATTCGTCCCCATTCCTTGCCACACAGCTGCGTTAATATCGCCCGATAATTCTAACATGTACGTGTAACCTACACTACAGGCCCCCCGCCCGCACTACACTTTACTACGTTATTAACGCAGGTGTATGTAAGATCGTATGCGTCTTAAATCTTAATACAAAATGTTCTAAGAACTCATATCGGAATATCGCAAGACCGAGGAACGCAAGAGTCCTACTTCCAGCAGTGCGTAACTTCGTGGCCGTCCTAATACAAAATGTACTAAAAATAGACATCGGAATAACACATCCGATATTATCCACCGACAATAACGCGCCTGTGAGGGAGAGCCTTTATCGCTTTCTGTGATCGCTTCCAGGCAACTTTGGAATGGACAGTGATTGCGTGGACATAAAAGTAAGTAATACGTACCTTGCCCAAGAATCCTGAGCCTCCAGTGATGAGTATCGATCGTCCCGCGTAGAAGGGTGGGAGCAGCGGTCCACCACTGCTATCTGTGGGGATCACCATCCCGCTACAAGAACATAAAAGGTTCAGCCAACGTTCAGCCTGTATATTCTATCTGCCCCGTTGGTCTCGTGGTCGCAAACGCGACTCCTGAGCGTGGGGTCCTCGGTTCAATTCCCGGGTCGGGCAAAGTATTTATCCATTAGGAACAGCCCGGAGTTTGAAAGTTGGTGATATGATACCCCCGTACCTGGGAAAGCGCGTTAAGCCGTGGTCCTGCGCCTGATCTCTCCCCGGTCGTGACGGATTGCCGTCCGATCGGACTATGAGAGTGAGGGAACTCTACTCCCTCAGTAGACCTTGTGTCTTTCTGAGCAAGAGTGAACAATAAACAGTGGGGACGACGGGGCGGGAATAAACCTCTAATTTATAATACAATTTTGTTGTACCTACCTACTGAAAATGTTTATTTTGTGCTTAATTGTACATACCTATCTATCGGACGAGTTGGGAAAGAGTCAAAATAAAGCATGAAACGAGTTAAGAAAACTGACCAGATGCACAAGGTGACGAATTAGTCGTCGTTTCAGCCGATAGACGTCCACTGCTGGACCCCCCAATTTTGGGAGGGTTTGCCGTAATCGCCACGCTTGGCAGGCGGGTTGGCGATCGCAGTATGGTATGATGGTGGAATACATAGAGAACGCTGCTGCCCATTCTCCGGTACGACCCTTAGTCGCCTTTTACGACACCCACGGGAAGTAAGGGGTGGTGGTATTCTTTAAGTCCGGCACCACACAGACAAACGAATTAGTGAATGTGACATATTAGGGATAGCGACGAAATAGCTAGAATAGTGACGAATGGTATCAGCTGTGCTATTCTGTAAAAATCTCACCGTGAAAACTTAGGTGAATTGAGCGTGGAGTGAGCTGTCAATAGTGTCAACTTCTGGCAAAAACAAACTCACTTCACCTAAGTTTTCACGGTGAGATTTTTACAGAATCGATCGGCAGGTCCGAGCTGTCATTCGGAATGACAGCTCGGATCTGATGACAATTCCATTCCAAGGGAATAACACTATTGACAGCTCATTTCTTCTAAGTTTTCCAGAATAGGTTACAGAATTTTTACAGAATAGGTTTGTTTTCTTGCAATAAGCTAGGCGTCTACGTAAGACGGTTCGGGACGGTGCGGCTAGACATTGACACTATCCACGATATTAAAAGTATACTTCTTATAATTCGTAATTAATATTTATAAGTACCTAATACCTATCTACCACTTAATGAATGAACTATATAGGTGGTATATTAAGTACCTACAACGCATTTGCAACACCTAGATTTAAATTAGTTGATAGAAAGAATTAGAAAACGACATTGTTTTTACATGTAAATACATGTAAAAACAATGTCGTTTTCTAATTTAAGGATTTTCTTGAGGTACCAAATCAAGTTTTTCTGATTTCAGAAGCCCTATATAATGGTGTTCTGAATACCAGTAGTAATCTACATAATCAGTCTATATATAATGTTCCCACTGCTGGGACACAGCTAGGCCTCCTCTCTGTGAAAGGGAGCGGGCCGTAATCCACCACGCGGGCCCAGCAATGGCGTATCTATGGCTTTTTCAGGCACCTAACCTTTTTTTTTCGTTGCCAATTCCTCACGGAAACCTTCCGTCTGGGATGAAAGGAGGGTTATGTCGTACTCCTACCGACTAAAACCACACTGTTCCTTCTACTACCATAAGTCGGGGGCCCGAGGGCCCCGAGAGATACCTACTTGTACATTCACCGCACCCTCGACTGATATCAGCCCGCTATGCGTAGCAGGCCCCATCCCCAAGGGGAGCGATCCCACGACCGATCTTTTCTTTTAGCTCGTTTTTCATTATTAAACATTCTGCTCCTAAAAGAGTTTCGTCAATTTGGAGAATACCCTTAAGAGCGTTTACGCCGTACCTACGGCATTTCATACAAACTTTCAAGCCCTTATTTTTCAAAATGAATAAACCGATTTTAATGAAACTTCATACGCATAAGCAGGATACAAAGGTCTAAAAAGTTAGTAGAAAACATTTTCGAAATGTCTTTTTAAAAAAAAGATAACTGGAAATCTCTGTTTCTATGGAAAATTTAAAATCGGTATAATTTGGCTGTAACACTATTTTTCGAAAATGTTTTCTACTTACTAACTTTTTAGACCTTTGTATCCTGCTTATGCGTATGAAGTTTCATTAAAATCGGTTCATTCATTTCGAAAAACAAAGGGCTTGAAAGTTTGTATGAAATTCCGTTCGGCGGAAACGCTCTTAAACCCCACAAAATGCTTTCCACTTTCGAGATCTAAATTAAAAAATGCATCGATCGCGGTGTTCCTACGTGCGCCTAGCTTGTCACTTTGTTGCATTGTGGGCTGTGGCACGAAATTTAGGTAATACCTATGGTAGGTACTCTAGCTTATTACGATGCGTATTAGTAGATTCAATTATTTTTGTTATTTTTAAAGTAACTACTTAAATGGAATGTATTATGTAGGTAATAAAATAAATATTAAGTCTGTGGAAGTCTTGGTGGTGTAAACAACACAAAGTAAAGTGCCTGCCTGGGTTCGAACCCTCGACCTCCAACTTTGAATTCTGGGCCGTTATCTACCTATAATCTACCAATGGGCCTCCACTGCTCCCATTTTCTACTAACCAGGCACAAAGCCTATTCCTCAAATACTTGACCGCTGGGCAAAAGTCTCCACACATTGGGTGCCTGAAGATGGACAGCGCCGCGGCCGAGGCCAAAGAAATAGATGGCGAGACGAACTGGACGCGTACCGCAAGGGCTGGTTCGAGGTGGCGTTGGAGAAGAGTTCCTAGGCCTTTGCCCAGCAGTGGAACAGTACCAGCAGAACATTGAGAACCTAGTTCAGTACTCGCGCCCGCGATCCCCAACACCAACAAACAACAAAAGGAGCATTCAAAATAGTACATTATGATACATGTGTGCTATGTTGATCATTATGCTCGAGGCGGTATTATTCGCGCGAGCCGCAGGCGAGTGCGATAAGAAAGCCGAGAGTCTAATGATCAATGCACACGCGTTTCATACGACGTTTTTCAACACACTTGCGAGGAAAAAAACAGACTTGTATTGTTAAATATTAACTTCTTTGGAAAATGGCGCGCCAGTTTTGTTTTTCCGCGCGCCGTGCTAAGCAGCACTAGCGATGCGCGCGCAGGTGTAAATAAAAGCACCGACTCTCATTTTAAATATATTAGTCTATGGTACTGACAAAACCGATCCGAACCTGTTTGAGAATTAATTATGCTACACATCAAATCTTAAATTTTAATGAATGTGCGTTAATTAGGAGTGTTGGATAAACACCTCATAATATGTTCATATTTAGCGCACAAGTTTACTATTATTAATTTTCCTTGTATAAATTCAAGTCATACGATACTCGCCATTTTGATGACAGTGGTGGTCGAGGCTAAAAAACATAAAAATTGGAGATTTCGAACACCCTAACTTCACCACAGGGGCTGTGAATCATCGTCTCAATCAGCATCATTTAATTATTTGACGAATTTATCCATAGTTTAAGGTAAATAAGTACTTAGTGGTAATGAAGTTTTTGGATATCTAATGTCGAAGTTTCGCGCCAATCGTGCGTGTTTACATTTTACATTTCACAAATTTCACACACACAGTTAAATGTAAGGTTTAAAACGTGACAAATATTATTGAAAATATTGTGAACAACACGAAAATGCCTAGGTCTTAACGTAATATTCAAACACAGGTCCAATAACACGTATTAATCATTACCACTAGGTACTCAATTTGTGTTCAAAATCGCCGACCATTATTGTTTTTTTTTATTGCAATGATGTACGAAAGCGATTATTCCAAACGATTTTTTTTTTAAATTTCGATTGATAATATGACGAATGTAATCGATACTTGGAAATTAAATAAAATTAAGTATTTTAAGCAGTAAATACAATAAGCATTGTTTATAATAATGATTTATGCTTTTCTATTGTCATTTCAATCGTTTTTTGGACATTTCACTTAAACAGAGTCAATAACAGCCAGGCCATGGTACCTCATTTATTGAATTTCGCGCCGAAATGTTTCTATATTTGAATTTATTCGGAATGCGCTCGCTGTTTAGAATTATTTTAATTTATTGAACAACTACTTATTATTTATTTTGGATTTTATTTTTGATAATTTCTAATAGTTTCCTACAGAATTCCCAGTATATATTTATTAGGTAGGCTTAATAAAATTTTGTTTGAGAATGATGATAAATTAATTCCATAAATTGGGTATTCTGCAAACACTTTCAATACTTTTTGTTAGTTATAAGAGTTGTTATTCAGTTTCTAATTTTTTTTTATTTCCTTTATCGCGAATATCGATTAGGCTGTATGCAACTTTTGATCGATATAAGGAAATTGGGTGGACGGTCAACACCTTCTTATATACGTATCTATCTATCGGTCAGCACTAAAAAGTCGCAAATCATATTTTGATCAAGATACAACCTGACACCGACCTGAAAATTGCAAAAAAACCTAAGAAAATTGGAATTTCGCGGTCTACCACTGCGCATTCACCTCAAAATTGTCCGTGGTCCCTGCGCATTCACCTTAAAAAAATAATTATTAGTTAATTTTGGGACCAAGGACAATACTGACTATTTAAAAAAAAAGTGAATTAATGAGATTAAAAAAGCGCGCATCTCCGACTAGTAAATAGTTATCTGTGGAAATAAAGCACATGTGGATTAAAGTAAAGAAAAAGCACGCGTTTTTAATACACTGCATTATGGACCTAAAAGCGGTTCAATAAGAGCCACTTTACGAGCAAGTGTGTTGAAAAAATATTTACTACTACTTAATTAAAATGGCGGTGGTGCCGCAATGGTAACAGCTGCGACTTACGAGTTTTAGAGGTCGTAGGTTCGAACCCAGACAGGCGCTTTACTTTGTGTAAATTATTTCATCACCACTGCTCTCAAAACGGTGAAGGGAAACGTCGTAAGGAAACCGTCATGTTCTAGAACCAAAAATATCCGAATACGTATTATGTAACATCTAGGCCCGCATTGGACCCGCGTGGTGGATTCACAGAGAGGAGGCCAACCAGGACTGGGAACAATAGACCGATTATGCATTATGCAATGTTTTATGCATAGATATACTAAAGTATTCACTTGAACACGTTCGTTAGGTATTGTGTTATTCTTGACTGATTTATTATACTTATTCATTTTTAAAACGTATAGGTAATTTCACTATTAAGTACGTCGGTGACATTGTAATGTTTAAATATTTGTTATTTATGTATTTCATGTCAAGGCTTGCAACATTGACTGTAGGTTACCTACCTACAGTCAATGTTGCAAGCCTGTGTTGAAGTTGGAGGTTTGTACCTACCAGGGTTGTTGATGATGCATATTTTTTTCACATCAGCGGATGCTGACGCCGAATTTAATTATTTTCCTAAAAAAGGAGTGACCATTAAGAATGTATAGGTAAGTACCTAAAAGTTGCACAGTTTTCCTTGGTATTGACATAAAAGGTTGGTTCAATAATTTTGTGACTTTTAATAAAAAAAAGGCTCACCCATACCATTTTTATTATATTTTCAAAATCAAATGGGTCTCGCCTGCTTCCAACTTTTATTTAATTTAAAATGGGCTTGTTTTTATACAGCTATTCAGTTTTTTTTTTAACTTAAGTTTTTTAACGCAGTCGGGTTTTTCATTTTTTAAATTACATTTTTTTTTTTTTTTTCCAGCTTTTTAGTTTACAAAATGTGAAAGATTTCCCAGACGATTTAGTTCTTGGTACGTGTTTTTTACGATTTGTCACTTCGAATTACTTTTAACCGTATAAGTTGTAAGTACCTATATATTTTTGTAATCACCTTTAAAAACACTTTATTTTGATACCCCACTTGATAGGTTTTGAGAAGAAAAAAATTTAGAAGACATAATATGGCGCCAAAAATCAGCCATTTTAATTTTTTCTATTCAGTCCGACAATTGCACAGCGATCATACTTAGGTAGGTACTACATTGAATAGAGCCGTTTCATCTGATTTTATTTTGCGTATACTTACTACAGAAGATTCAAATTTAAACACAAATATATGATGTATTCCGGTCTGGGAGCCTAAAAAGGCCACTTTGGAGAATCATAAAAGGAATTATAAAATGGCGAAAACAGTCCGTGTTTTTCTATTTTTTCGCTGCACTACGTAGTTACAATCAAAGAGATTGGGATTGGATTTCGATTGGATTGATTGGTATTTTAGCACAGACAAAAAAAAATAACTGAAAAATGCTTCACCAATGGGATTTGATACGATTAACTTAACAGTTAACTGTCCATTCTGTTATCCTTTTATGATTCTGCCAAAGTGGCCTTTTTTTAGACCCCCTGATTCCCTGAAGTTCCGCTGATGCTGATGTTCGCAACAACCATGGTTTGTATGTACCTAGTCATCATCATCATGTCAGCCGAAAGACGTCCACTGCTGGACATACCTACAAATAATACAGCTTCATACTCACAGGATTTTTTTAAGCAGTGCAGCGTAAACTGTATCCATGAATAATTCAGCATAATAATATTATTCTAGACCTCGGTAGTTTATCGTCGGTAATCAATACAAAAAACCTGCTGTTTCATTGAAAACTCCAATAATAGGCTCCGCGAATGTATGGAACAACTTATTGTTTTTAGAACCAACGAAAAAAAATTTGCGCTAGGGCTTTTTTTTTTTCTGGGTGGGAAATCATCAAATGACCCCTCCCGCTCTGGGTGGAGCGGAAGGGAGTGTCAGACTCTTACTGACTAAAACCCACCCGTGTTCCATCCTTAGCTCTTTATGTTCCGGGCCAGCGGTAATTTAACCCTTTCGGACAATCCCGCTGACCCGGCAGGCGCTAGGGTCTTGAATCATATTATGTATTATGCTGAATTATTCATGGTTATAGTTTGAGCATTGGTAATATTTTTTCCTGTAAAAACAATTATAATTAAAGGATAAACAATTATAAGTACTTACTTAAGAGCAAACTAGTCGCGAGCTCGAACTCACTGGTGGTCATGGCCAAAAATCACGTTGTCTTATCTGGCTTCGTGCCCGACTGAGCTAGTATCAGTGATGAGCAGTTAGACGCTAGTCTACATGAAAAAAGTCTAGTTCTCACCCACAGAAATACCATTCCGAACTGATAGGCGCGGAAAAAAAAATTAAAAGTGCTTCGGAAAAAAGTGTTTTATGAAAAAAATAATGCGTAAATCAATTAAAAATAAAGTTTATTGAACTCTTCGGTAACTGAGCTTTGTCGGTACGGATTTGGTTTTGAAGATTTTACAGTTCTTATATTACTTATTTACACCCAAAGTTACGTTAAAAATAGCAAGAAAAACGAATCTTTGTTGGCTCATAACTTTTTAATGGCTTTTTATTTTACTATTCTGTTTCCGTACAGACAACATTAATAATAAGACAAAACGATATCATGCTTAACTTTGGATGCACAATGTCAAACAGTGGAGTAATACACTCCCGAAATTTGTATGGAAAAAATATCGACTAGAGTCACCTTAAGAGGGGCCCGTGGCTAAATAATAACAGCCGCACAGGTAGATCGATCAGGTTAAGCTACGCTTGCCGCGGTTGGTCTGTGGATGGGTGACCATCTTTACATACCGATACCCTTTCATGCCTCGGAAAGCACGTTAAGCCGTTGGTCCCGGCTGTCATTCGTGGATCTTTGACAGTCGTTACGGGTATTCAGAAGCCCGAAAGTCTGACAACCAGTCTTAGCAAGGCGTATCGTATTAGCCAGTAACTGGGTTGTGGAGGTCAGATAGGCAGCCGCTCCATGTAAAATACTGGTATTCAGCTGCATCCGGTTAGACTGGAAGCCGACCCCAACATAGTTGGGAAAAGGCTAGGCAGATGATGAAGTACTTAGGTACCTATTGTTCAAAATGGTTTTGGTAGGGAGGTACCTACAACTAAGTAATATTCAAGCGTTACTTTCAGGAAATCAAAACGTACGGGAGACCGTGCAGTCATCCTCACCTCAGAGCATGTACCTACTGTCCCGCCACACGCTAAATGGCTAAAGGCTACCGCAGACACGCGAAGCGACTATAGTAGAACAATTTCCATGAAGTTTTCATAAAAAAATCGCTGTCACGTCGGCGTCGCGCCTGTCTGCAGAAGCCCTAATCAGGAAATATTCGTAGACGACAAGTACCTAAGCTTCTCATAAGAATATGAAACTACTACCTATACTTATCATAAAATTAATGTTCAAATTCAGAAACGCTTATTCCTTACACTTGCTTATACGAATATGAACACTATAATATAATAATATAGCCTCCCCGACCGTTTTCGGTCACGGTGGCCAATCTCAATGGAGATTAGCCAGGTACGCAGGAGATATTATAGTGTACAAGTGTGTGCGCAAACACAGGTGCACTCTCTGTTCCTTTACTCTCATAGTCCGATGGGACGGCAATCCTTCACGACCGGGAAGAGTTCAGACGCAGGACCAACGGCTTTACTTGCTTTCCGAGGCACGGGGGTATTAAACCGCCAACTTCCAAACTCCGGACTGTTACTAAGAAATTCCCAATGGAAAACCCAATAGCACTTTGTCCGACCCGGGAATCGAACCCAGAACCCCAAGCTCAGCAGTCGCGCTTGCAACCACGAGACCAACGGGGCATGAACACTATACACATCGAATGAAAGTTCATATTCGTATGAATCGCTTATTTTACTTAGCAAAGCGTCAAAGTGCGGCCTGCGACCTGTCTTGCTAGATGGCTGGTCACTCTACGGCTGCAATAGTTTTTTTTAGGGTTCCGTTGCCAAATAGCAAAAAACGGAAGCCTTATAGATTCGTCATGGGCCCGCTCTTGACCCCGATCACGCCTGATGGAAAGCGATAGATGAGGTCTAAGATGGAACGAGTGATAATAATGATAAATGATTTATTTTCTGTAAGTAGGTTTTTACAAACACTTTTACACGTCATCATATGTTTTAAACTAGAAGTGGTCGGCGTTTCCTATCTGACTACTCTGAGAAGAAAGGCCGAAACAAACTCAGAGGTCACAGTCTCTTTTAAAGTCCAGACAAAATCTTGGTCAGATCGTGTGAAGACCATGTAGATTGATGTCTGAAATGGTCTTTTGAGGAAAGAACCACACAGATTGAGCGGACCTGTCCAAGCAGTGCACGCATTTGTCAAAAATCGTGCAGCTCAACTCAGAAATTGAGGAAAGGAGTGTGCCCAGAAGATGCCAGTTCACTCTTGCTTTGAAGGCAGACGGGTTAAATGTGGGAGTCTTAGGGCCGGCGCTCACTGACGGCGCGGCACGGCATGGCACAGCAGGTTGTGCTGTGGCATCCCGCAGCGTTCCGTGGCATCCCGTGGTATCCCCTGGCATCCTGCTGAAAGCCCAGCCACTCTGGCATCAATCAGTTTCGCTCCACACCGACCAGACTGCGCCCCTTAACCGAAATGACCAGTGCACAGATGCACACGTTTCGGCCTTATTTCAACTAGCTTAGCAATCATAATTCCTCGACACAAAGTGACCCATACGTCTTGCGGGATGCCATGGCGCGCCGCGGCAACACGTGAAATGAAACGGCATGACACGTCATACCGCAGTATCCCGCGGCGCGTCGCGTCATGCCGCAGCATCGCGCCGCACGTCGCGTCATTTCGCGGCATCGTGGTCTCGAAATAAAGTAGGTAACATGAATTCTAACTCATTGAAATAAGATTCAAAATAACTTGATTAGTAATAAAACCCTTTGCCATGACACGCCGTGCCGTGCCCTTAGTCTTTTACGAATACTGCGCATGCCTAGGTAATGGTTAGTCCATTCTGTTGCAGGAGTTTTTTACTGGCGAAAATAATATCGCGACTGTATTCCCGAAAGATTGTGCAGAGCTTTAGCATGTACAGACGCCAGCAAATTAAGCTATCCGAAGCTGTCAAATTTTCGTCGGTGCTCCATGGACCAATTCATATTTGTCCAATTGGACTGTGGGGAAAATGACATGTTTCCATCGTCCAATTACCAACTGGACTATGGAGAACACTGGACGTAAACCAAAACTATGTTCCATTGTAACATTATAACCCTTAGTTCACACCAGTTTCCTATTCTTTCGGTTCTAAGAAGCTTTTGTTATATTTTTTGGTTCATATCAAACTGAATTCAAAAATATTATAAATAAATAGGTACAATATGATAGCTAATTAAGTATCGTCGTCGTTTCAGCCGATAGACGTCCACTGCTGGACATAGGCCTCCCCCAATTTTGGGGGGGGTTTGCCATAATCTCCACGCTTGGCAGGCGGGTTGGCGATCGCAGTATGGTATGATGGTGGAATAAATAGAGAACGCTGCTGCCCATTCTCCGGTAAGACCCTTTTTTTTTTTTTTGCGGATGGGAAATCATCATATGACTCCTCCCGCTCTGGGTGGAGCGGAAGGGAGTGTCAGACTCTTACTGACTAAAACCCACCCGTGTTCCTTCCTTAGCCCTTTATGTTCCGGGCCAGCGGTAACCCTTTCGGACAATCCCGCTGACCCGGCAGGCTTCGGCCCTAAGGGGCCCCTCCTCGATGCTGACATCTCTTTGAGGCGCGCGTGGAACACGTACGCGCCGTCCGGCACGGGCCTGGTCCTGATCGGACGGTGAGCTACCCATTACTCTCCGCCCGCAGGCCCGCGCCTACGGTGGCCGGGAGTCGTCACGCGGCTCCCGACGCCTGGGGCGTCCCCCGCGGCGGCTGAGACGGGAGGCTCTCTCCCTGAACCGTCCCACCACCTCCTTCGCTAGCATGACTGCTTCGCAGAAGGAGGTGCCTGCCTCCCACTCCCTCTCGCCCCGGACCATGGCTTGCACCAGGGCCGGACGCGAGAGGTCGCCGTCGCTGCCGATCGCCTCTACGAGGACACGGCGGTGCTCCGCCCAAGCGGGGCAGACCTCCACCGTGTGCTCCACCTTGTCCTCTGGGCGATCCTGGCAATGGTGACACCCGGGCGTTTCCTCCCGCCTGATGATGTGCAGGAACCTCCCGAAACTTCCGTGTCCGGTGAGGACCTGCGTCAGGCGGTAGGTGAGGGCGCCGTGGCGCCTCTCTAGCCACTCCTCAAAGAGGGGTCTTATCGCCGCTATCGCGGCGTGCCCTGCGCTGGGTTGCGACAGTCGCTCTTTCCATGCCGCCATGAGATCGCGCCGGAGATCCGTCCGCTCCGCAGCGATTTACCGCGGAAGCGGATACTCCCCCCGGCGCAGTGCCTCCGCGCGCCACTCATACAGGCGCGCGAGGACTATCGCCTCCAGATCCCGTGGCGGCAGTCCGGCAAGGAGGCTTGCCGCCTCGCCAGAGATCGTGCGGTAGCCCCGGATAGCCCTTATGGCTACCACCTTCTGGGGCGCGTTCAGGTAGTTCCGGTAAGACCCTTAGTCGCCTTTTACGACACTCACGGGAGGTAAGGGGTGGTGCAATTCTTTAAGTCCGGCACCACACAGACAAATAATAATTAAGTAAGTATAGTTAAATAAAATAGAAACTTCAATGAAAAGATAGGAAAAAAGTAAACTTTTTTTTCTTTTTTTTTATAACTACACGTGCCCGCACTGCCCGCTCTTGACCACGATCAGATTTGTGTAAGCACCAATTTCACAAACATTTTTTTTTTTTTTTGTTATCTTTGAATTGAATTAATTTTTATGTCGTAGTTATTTAATAAATGATTATTAAGCGGTTTTAAAAGAATTGTTTCTGATATATTTTTTTAAATAGTATGGACAAGGCTTTACTCTACTTTACTCTCTATTAAACTGGACAGCGGATCATTTCTCAATTCTCCATAGTCCAGTTGGTAATTGGACGATGGAAACATGTCATTTTCCCCACAGTCCAATTGGTCAAATTTGAATTGGACCATGGAGCACCGACGCAAATTTTCCCAATCAACTTTGAACCTTAGGCTTTAGTGATAAAGTTGAAAATGTATTACTTAAAGAAATTTGACAGATTGTAGTAGTTTGATGTGCTGGCGTCTGTACTAGCAACTGGGTCGTAGAGGTTAGACAGGCAGTAGTTCAGATAAAACATTGGTATTCAGCTGCAGACGGTTAGACTGGAAGCCAACCTCAACATAGTTGGGAAAAGGCAGGCAGATGATGAATATTGCCCTCAAACCGTAAATCGGGCACAAACCAGACTGGGTTACTATTGCTACTCAGAAATTCGTTTTGGAAAAATAACAACATTGCTCGATCTGGGAAACAAACCCAGGACCCCGTCCTCAGTACTCGCTCTTGCAACCATTAAACTAATGAATGAGGCATGGTTCGAAAACTTTTTTACAAAAAAAAACCTGCATTGATCCCTCCTCCTTTTTAGAAGTCGGTTAAAAAAAAAACACAAAGTGAAAAATAACTTTAATTTCGAAAGTCGGTGTCGTTGGGTTCGCAATTCCGTTTTTTGACACCGACTTCCGAAATATTGCCGGAGATCGTGTAACATACATACAAAAATATTGTCGTTTACTTGAATTTTTACTACTAATATTGGTTTAAAAACCAAACTACTAAACCGATTTTGTTAAAATTTCTATGGGACCATTCTGAAAGTATATCCTTTCAAATAAAAAAAGAATTTCGCAAATCGGCTTATAAACGGAGTTCTAAGATAACAGAATAAAAAAATATCAACTGAATTGATAACCTCCTCCATTTTTGAAGTCGGATAAAAATAAACAAAAAAAAAAAATCTTACCTTTTTCAATTTACTCGAGTTTGGAAACCACTCCTAATGTTATATCAGACTGTTACAATGAACGCATTTAGGGCTGATTTTTCCAACGCCAGATAACTTTATCGGAGGAATAATTTTAAATTTTTGACAATTCTTTCATACAAAAACTGTCAGATGTCAATTTTATTCCACGAATAAAAATTATCGGTCTATTGAAAAATCTAGGCGTATACACCGGTATCTATACTTTTCTCTTTTCAGTACTGTGTATGCTTATATTGAATTTCCCTTCATTTAAACGATTATGTCCATTAATTGCACTTCCCAAAACTTAATAACGTCACCAGTAGAATATTCAAGCTCAGTGATACTATTAATTTGTTACTATCAACAGTGTGAAATATAATTTTCTAAAACCCCCATAAAATAAAAAATTGGCGCCCTCATCAGGGTTTAAAAAAAACCATAATAGGAAATATATCAGAATCAATTACGGTACCGTGTCCTTAGGGATCGCGTCGTGTGTGGTCGACTCGAAAGACGCGCGCGAAGTGCACGCTCACTGGTCCGTCGCAACTTTTATCAGTGCGGTACTATGTAAATAACAGTCCCGTGCAATAGGCATAACGGACAGTCCCCTGTGCAGGGCTTGCATGGAGGCCGATGAAACCATTGCGTATGTGCTCTTTGAGTGCACAGGCTTCACCTAGATAATGTCAGAAACCCTCGGGACACAGATGTTCTCATGTGCTGACGCTACTTGTCTTTTTTTTTTTGGATGGGAAATCTCAAATGATTCCTCCCGCTCTGGGTGGGGCGGAAGGGAGTGTCAGACTCTTACTGACTAAAACCCACCCGTGTACCTTCCTTAGCCCTTTATGTTCCGGGCCAGCGGTAACCCTTTCGGACAATCCCGCTGACCCGGCAGGCTTCGGCCCTAAGGGGGCCCCCCCTCGATGCTGACATCTCTTTGAGGCGCGCGTGGAACACGTACGCGCCGTCCAGCACGGGCCTGGTCCTGATCGGACGGTGAGCTACCCACTTCTCTCCGCCCGCAGG
This sequence comes from Mesoligia furuncula, assembly GCA_916614155.1. Taxonomy (NCBI): domain Eukaryota; kingdom Metazoa; phylum Arthropoda; class Insecta; order Lepidoptera; family Noctuidae; genus Mesoligia; species Mesoligia furuncula. Next base: position 12,592,479 of record OU744819.1, read on the forward strand.
CCCGCGCCTACGGTGGCCGGGAGTCGTCTCGCGGCTCCCGACCCCGGAGCGTCTCCCGCGGCGGCTGGGACGGGAGGCTCTCTCCCTGAGCCGTCCCGCCACCTCCTTCGCTAGCATGACTGCTTCGCAGAAGGACGTGACTGCCTCCCACTCCCTCTTGCCCCGGACCATGGCTTGCACCAGGGCCGGACGCGAGGTCGCCGCCGCTGCCGATCGCCTCTACGAGGACACGGCGATGCTCCGCCCAAGCGGGGCAGACCTCCACCGTGTCCTCTGGATGTGCTGACGCTACTCGTCTTCACGCACACATTCACAATGTGTTTGTAAACTTCTGGGCTATCAAATGCAAAAACTTTTTTTCTAATGGGACCGGTAGTTCCAGAGATTAGCGCGTTCAAACTCTTCAGCTTTATTATAAAATAGCTGCGCCCCGCGGTTTCACCCGCGTAAATATCGATCCCGTGGGAATATCGGGATAAAAAGTAGCCTGTATGTTAATCCAGGGTGTTAGCTATCTCCATACAAAATTTTATCAAAATTGGTCCAGCCGTTTGAGCGTGAAAAAGTAACAAATATATAAACACACACACTATCGCCTTTATAATATTAGTGTGATTAACTACGAACAGGAGCAGTGGTGTTCTAGTGGGTAACATATGGCAGCGGCGACTTTTGGGTCATAGGTTCGAACCCAGACAGGAGCTTTACTTTGTGTAAATGACTTCATCAACATGACTGCTCTCAAAACGATGAAGAAAACATCGTGATGAAACCGGCATGTCCTAGAACCAAAAATTCGAAGACATGTGACATTTCTCGCACTGGGCCGCGTGGTGGAATACGGCCCACTCCCTCTCACAGAGAGGAGGCCGGCTCTCAGCAGTAAGAACGTTATAGGCTGATTGTGATATTACTACAGTACCACATATATTTCGCCATTAAGTTTGAGTCCTATGATAAAAAGGCTCATTGATTTATGTTGCAGTAGGTTTTTGTGAAGGAGCTCGTCCGATGAAGTACTTCGACCATACCAAATTCTACCGCCAAGCCACATAGCTGTGTTGGTTCCAACCGATGTCTTGGGATGCATGAAGAAGCCTCCTCGTGTAGAGCACTTTGTACCACCAGTTACTCATTACTCAGGCGCATCCTGGACAGTCACACCAACACCTTATCTGACTGCCAAGTCTTCCCTTGCGGTGGTAGGGCTACAGTCACACCAACACCTTATTTGACAGGCCAATTCTTCCCTTGATGGTAGGGCTGACGCCCGAATGGTTTGCGACCCCACCGGAGTCGGGCATCAAGCAGCCTGCTGAGTTTCGTTGATGCGTGGGAGTTCCAGTGCCTTAGGCATCTTCTGGGCACGCTTGTTCCATCATAGACCTCATCTATCGCTTTCCATCAGGCGTGATCAAGGCCAAGAGCGGGCCAATTCAGCAATAAAAAAAACTATGCATTTCAGCCTTATCTCTGGAATGGCATAGCACATGTGATATCTCCGGTATTAGTTCATAGAAGCCCACTTCTCATCTCTCTCTCATCAGACAGGCTGCCTGTTGCGTTCAACATCAACGGCCTGCCTTTCCCAACTATGTTGGGGTCGACTTTAAGTCTAACCGATCGCAGCAAAATACCTCCATTTTGCATCAAGCGATTGCCATCTGACCTCCACAACTCAGTCACACAGTGCGACCATGGAGTATAGTGATGGGTTGCCAAATAAAAAAAGGAAAGGTAGGTAAATAAAAGTCGCATAGTAACAGATGTACCAGACTTTATTTTCTGGCGAGCCGCTTGCGCAGATACCATTCGGTGTCTTTCTGCAAATGACGTCATGGCACAATAATTTGCAATAAATTTGATTTAACCTTTTTACAGCTTGGTTATTTATATACGGCTTTGTTTGAATTTGGTAAAACTATAATGACTAATAGAGTTGTGTAAGCATCAAATTTCTGCATAATGTCTACAAAATAACTACTATTTCTGTATGATAGTAAAAAAAAAAAACACTTATACTAGGCGGGGTTTTAAAATTTCTGAGCTCGCTTCGCTCGCTTTTGCACTATACGTTCTCTTAATTCTAGAACTTTTCTGCAAGAGTCGATAAAGTAACTCATTATTCAGTACCTATGAAGCAAGATGAAAAAAAAAATGTTCATATGAATAAAATTTTCGAGTTCGCTCCGCTCGCTCTTGCATCCTACATTGTCAAGCTATTCTGCATTTTGTTTTGCCGCTTCTGAACTCTGATAGGCTTAGTCAGCCACTGATCTGTGTTTTTTTTATATACCATTGATAATTTATTGTCAATGTAATTTCACACACCGAATGGTACCTTTCGCGCAGGGGCGGTAAGTTTATTGGATACAAACAATAAATTATGAAACTAATAACTTCACGTTGCTACTATATTTACAAACTTCACAAAATACTTCTCTAACTCGTGCTTAATCCGTTTTTCATAGCTGAAAACAAAATTAAATAGTATTTAGTTGACTTTAAGCAACTTTTGATAAATTATTGGATACTTTATTTATAAAAGTTCCTGAAGGGACTACATGACCTTAAAGCGCGGTCACTGTCGGACTGCATTGAAAAGAAAGAGAAGCGCGATGACACAACCCTGGTAATGTATTGCAAAATATGAAGCAATTATCTATTTACCAAAAATCTATTCTTTGGACTAAAAAATTAAAACACTAGCGCTTTAGTATGTAGCTTGTAGAATAATCTAAAAAAAAAAACAGAATGATTGTTTGTATATTAGTATTGTTTTTATTGTAAAAAGAAAGTTTTTAGAAGTATCTTCATGATTTTTTCTATCGTAATAATATCAAATTAGTTGTATTATGTTTTCAACACACTATCTACCTAGCATATATACTGAAGAATATCATATGTGTTTCTGATTTTGTTTACCGTAGTCGATCATATACTTTTATTGCTTCTAAAACTTGCGTTTTTTGCGTTTAGGTCCTGTAACCCCCTTAAAGTACTGATTAGGTTTTTGTTAGTTAGGCCGCGAAATTCAATTTTTCGTACGTTTTTTGCAATTTGCAGATCAGTGTCATGTTGAATGTCGATTAAAATATGATTCGCGAGCGTAACAGTTATGACGGAGAAGGTACATCTCTCTCGTTATCATGAACCATATTTAACTACTGTGGTCTTACTATGGGTAGTGTTAGTTATTGCACAACTAGCTGCGCTCCGCGTAAATGTCGATCTCGTGGGAATATCTGGATAAAAAGTAGTCTATATGTTAAGCCAGGGTGTCAGCTATCTCCATACAAAATTTTATCAAAATTGGTCCAGCCGTTTGTGAGAGAAAAACCGTTTGCAGTTCAAATCAAATTGTAATTTTAAGATCAAAGTAATCACACCAGCGAATAAAAAAATAAATAAATAAATAAAAAACAAGGTTGGTTGGTTGGTTGGTCTAGTCTATAAACTCTATTCAAACTTATCGTTTCAAATTAATATCATTTCAAGTTAAACAAATAGCAACTTTATTTTAATGGTAATTAAGTTTATTTCAGAGTGACTAGCACCATTGCAAAAGTTATAAAAATTGCTTGAAGTTGTTGCGTAAACTGAACTTTATTGTGTAGGATTTAAAGTTATTTTCCATAAACTCATAATTTGTATACCTTTTTACTAATAATTTGTTCAGATTAGGTACACGACACAACTAGATACGGATCGCGAGATGGTTTCTGAGCACATGTTGTCCGTTTAATGTCCGATGACCAAGAGCGCCCCGCTCTGTAGTGCTCTCGGCGATCCCCACGAACTCAAGCTAGACTCTAACGAGCGCCGTCTAGCGCTTTTATTTTATTTACTACTACGGTGTCCCGAATAGTCAAACGAATGACTCCGACAAATATAACTTTACAGAATTATGATCATTCAAATTATCAATACAACCCTCTAAGGGCTGATTTTTCAATCATCTGATTCTATTCGAGGAATAATTTTGAAATTTTTTATACTTATTTTATACAAAAACTGTTAAGCGCCAATTTTATTTCTCGAATAAAAATTATCTGGCGATGGTAAAATCAGCCCTTAGTTTGATGTTGATAATAGACATGACGAATGATTTTCAAATCCTCTTAATGTACCTCCGTAATGTACTTACACATTTACTACACACATCAAAAGTGTCTAGGGATCAACATATATTTTTGCAATAACTTTTCTCCTGATTGATATTAATTAAAATTTTCTTTAAGGATTCATCAAATAAAGTGTTTTCGTTTGTCACAGTAACGATAAACCAAGTCACCTTTGCATTAATAAAGAAATTTGCCATTTTCCTAATAAAGGGATTTTTGACATTTGAACCACTAACACAAAAGTTCGAAAAAAAGACTGAAATAACAGTTTTCTTTAAAATTTTATTGGGTAACTTAAACAATTAATAATCCGTGTTTCTACCGCGAACACTAACAACACAAGAACATCGGTTTGGCATACTCAAAATGAGTTCATCCAAATCACGCTGTGGAATGGCCGCCCATGTTCGTTGCAACAACAAAAAAAGGTCTTCTTGCGACTGGATACCCTCCATATTCGGCAGAGCTCTTCTCTGTAGCATATCCCATGCATGCTCAATCGGGTTCAAGTCTGGCGACTGAGCAGGCCAGGGCAGGACATTGATGTTAGCTGCGGCGAGAGTCTGTCTTACAACTCTTGCGGTGTGCGGTCGTGCATTATCATGCATTAACTGAAATAAGGGACCGATTTGCACTTGTAGAGGAACGATGACGTCTGATACAATCGTCTCAGCATAAATTTGAGCGTTGAGGTTGCCTCTGATCCAAATCAACTCAGTTCTTCCGCCGATCCAAATACCCGCCCATACCATGATGGTTCCACCACTATAAGGATGGACTTCCTGGCAGGATTTTAATCGCTGTTGGCGTCCAGGGGTTCTCCAGTGTCGTATACGTCTTGTATCCGGTCTCATACCAAAACGAGACTCATCAGAAAAGCACACGAAACGCCATTGTTCTTCTGCCCAATTTCTGTGTTCAAGAGCCCATTGATATCGAATCCTACGATTGTGCATTGCTATAGGTGGTACCCGTAGCGGTCTTCGGGAATGAAGGTTCACTTCATGCAAGCGGTTTTTGACTGTTTGGTCGCTAATTAAGTTCCCTGAAGAGTGATGAAGCCTCACGGCTAACATCATGGCGGTTATTGTTGGAGCTCTTCGAGTTAAGATTTGAATGTATCGGTCTTGTCTCCGTGTGGTGCAGCGATACCGTCCTCCATGGCGCTCAGCCACGGTACCAGTGCTTCGGTAACGTGTCCAAAGTCGACTGATAACACTCTGACTTGTATTCAGAGCTAAAGCCACAGTACGTTGCCGGGAACCAGCTTCTATCATTCCCACGGCTCTGAGCATTTCTTCCCTGCTTAAATGACGTCGCCGCTCCATAATAACGTTGGTTTTAATCAGTAGTAGGGAAACAGTAGCACTAATGATGTCTTCAATGCGTTGTATGTTTTTATAGGGAAAATATTGACAGCTGATTTTCATCTTTTACTAGAATTTGATTCACAGTTCCTGATTCAAATTATGAAATGCACCAAAAAGGATCCATATAAATTTATAAAATCATAAATTTATTACAAAGCCACATCTCAATCTCAAGAAATCCGCATAAAAATGCTTGATCCCTAGACACTTTTGATGTGTGTATTTACGAAAACACCTATATTTCGGTAATAAACTAAAGTTTAACGAAGTTTGAAGCCATTTTTCTAATATTTTTTCAATAGGGCGCGAAAACAGCTCACAGTGTCATGGCGTCGGATCTGATGTCACGCCTAGGTAAACATCAAATGTTGTCAGCATACTATCTATAGTGTACTCTGTGAACCACAGTGATGTTTACATAGGCGTGACGTCATGCGCTGTGATTGGTGTTTCAGTCAAAATGGCCGACTGCAGTATTTTAATCTTTTATTTTAGTGAAAATCCGAATAATCTCAAGTTTTTAAATTAAACTAAACCACTGTTTTAAATCCTTTTAATATGTATTTTCCCCTAACATCATTAAATTTTTGATTATTTGATACTGTCGTCACGCCTATTCATGAAATACTCATTCAATATGATTATATGAACATACAGGGACACTGACCTGCAAATTACAAAAAACGTAAAAAAAAATGTATTTCGCGGATACTTGGCGCATTCCTCTTAAAGTTTATAAAGTAGGTATTACGGCGTCTCCTGGAGCAAATATCCTTGACGACCAGTTTAAGGAGAATAATTTTATTTAGAACTAACTGACCCGGCGAACCTTAACCCCGCTTTTTACTAAATTTCTGATAGCTTCTAAGATATTCATTTTCAGACGTTCAGATATGCATGTGAGGGGCCAGTGGCTAATTAATAACAGCCGCACAGATCAATCCATCAGGTTAAGCTACGCTTGCCGCGGTTGGTCTGTGGATGGGTGACTATCTTTACATACCGTGACCCCTTCGTGCCTCGGAAAGCACGTTAAGCTGTTGGTCCCGACTGTGATTCGTGGATCTTTGACAGTCGCTACGGGTAATCAGAAGCCCGAAAGGCTGACAACCAGTCTTAGCAACGGGTATCGTATTACCCAGTAACTGGGTTGTGGAGGTCAGATAGGCAGTCGCTCCATGTAAATTACTGGTATTTATTTGCATCCGGTTAGACTGGAAGCCGACCCCAACATAGTTGGGAAAAGGCTAAGCAGATGATAGTTCTAAGATATTCATTTATATAAATAATAAAAATGACACTATGACACTCACAAATAATGTGGTTTTCTATTGGTAAAATAATTTTCAAAATCGGTTCAGTAGATCCAGAGATTATCCCCTACAACCTCACCTCTTAATAAATATTATTAATACAGACAATTATTTAAAAAAAAATGCTGTAGCAGTATCTACAACGCCACATGCGAACAACGCGGCATACTGACGTCACGCAAAATTCTGCATCTCGCAAGCAGAGTTTACCGCGCAACTAGCGTAGATACAACGGCCCGACTTGAATCATCGGGCAGTTGCCCGCCAGACACAACTCCCTTTTCTATGGACGATGAGTGAACTTGAGACCCTCTTCCTCATACCTCTATAATGCTCTTTAGAAAAAATTATGTGCATAACGTTGATTATATTATAAAAATGAGCACAAACTGCGAATTTTATTACAATAATTTCATTGAGATTTTTTTGGCTATTTGCAAATATTTTTTTATTAACTACTTATTTGAAACGTTACATGCTTATAAAAATTATCATGTTCTCAAGTATGTTCCTGGACAGACGCCAGCACAACAAGCTACTACAATCTGTCAAATTTCTTTAATAGATTTTCAACTTTATTGCTAAAGCATAAGGTTCAAAGTTGATTGGTAAAATTTGACAGTTTCAGGTAGCTTGAAGTGCTGGTGTCTATACCTATAAGGACCAATTAAATTGACTGGTGAACCTTGACAGACGAGATGGTTATCGATATAAGACAACTTCATCTGCCTAGCTTTTTTTTTTGTGGATGGGAAATCATCAAATGACTCCTCCCGCTCTGGGTGGAGCGGAAGGGAGTGTCAGACTCTTACTGACTAAAACCCACCCGTGTTCCTTCCTTAGCCCTTTATGTTCCGGGCCAACGGTAACCCTTTCGGACAATCCCGCTGACCCCGGCAGTCTGCCTAGCCTTTTCCCAACTATTTTGGGGTCGACTTCCAGTCTAATTGGCTGCAGCTGAATATCAGTATTTTACATGGAGCGACTGCCTATCTGACCTTCACAACCCAGTTACTGGGTAAAACGATACCCCTTGCTAAGACTGGTTGTGATGTGAGCGTGGAGTGAGCTGTCAGTGTCATCCCACCTGAGGGGCCTAAAACGGCCACTTTGGCAGAATCATAAAAGGATAACACAATGGACAGTTAACCGTTAAGTTAATCGTATCAAATTCCATTGGTGAAGCATTTTTCAGTAATTTTTTTGTCTGTGCTATAATACCAATCCGATCCATATCCAATCCCAACCTCTTTGATTATACCTACGTAGTGCAGCGAAAAAAGGAAAAACACGGACTGTCTTCGCCATAATTCGATTTATAATGTTATCCTTTTATGATTCTCCAAAGTGGCCTGTTTAGGCTCCTGATACTAGGGATTGACCAAGCATACGTTTACAATCATAATCGAGATTTTAATAATATTTTTAAGATAATTAAAAAACTCGTCAAAATGTAGGGAACAGTAGATTTTTTTTCGCGACCGATTTCTTCAATTTTTTGTATATCGACAGAAAAGGCGATAACAAGTATGTGGTATAATTTATTGCATTTAAGTGGTTTCTACAACATTATTTTTAGTATATGCGAAACCCGAAACACGTGTCTAGTATTTTTATGTAAAGAATCTATGTACAAAATTTCAAAACTGTATCATGAAAAATCACAAAGTTATAAGCTTGTTATCTGTTTGTCCGTACAAAAACATGCTCACCCGCGGCGCTTGCACCGCGCCGTCTTGCGCTCATTGATAATAGTACCCAGGTACCTAACCGTTCGGCAAGGAGATTGGAGTGTCGCTCGGTGTCCAACTTTTAATCTTTTTTATATATTTTTGGGACAAAATATAATTTGGGGTAAAAATTATTGGAATCGATTCAGTTACTTATTCTGAACAAACTATATGTAGGTTTCGCATATAAATACTAATAATAACGTTATATACTGTATAGGGAACTCTTTTGCAAAATTTCATGTTTCTAGAATCAGCGGTTTTGGGCTGTGCGTCTGTCAGTGAATGGATGAATGAAATAATGAATTCAAGAATTTTATTAAGAGGACGAAACGACCTAAACGCAAAAAACTCAAGTTTTATAATGCCTAAAAGTATATGATCGACTACAGTAAACAAAATCAGAAAAAATATATGATATTCTTCAGGATTTATGCTAGTTAGATAGTGTTGAAAACATAATACAGCCAATTTGGTACGATAGAAAAAAATCTTGAAGATACCACTGAAAATTTTATTTTCACATTAAAAACCATACTAATATACATACAATCATTTTGTTTTTTTTTTCAGATTATTCTACAAGCAACATACTAAACTAGTGCTTTAATTTTTTTGGTCCAAACAATAGATTTTTGTAAATAGGTAATTGCTTCATATTTGCAATAAATTACCAGCGTTGTGTCATCGCACTTCTCTTTCTTTTCTATGCAGTCCGACAGTGACCGCGCTTTACGTCATGTAGTAGTGTTATTCTTAAGTAGATTATAATATAGATATTCTCACGCCTAGAGGAAGTTAGCACCGACACCGAACTGCAGGCCGGCCGAGTGCACGTCGTGCTGCTGCGCGCGCAGCGGCACGGCGTAGTTGAGCTCCAGGCGCGCCGCGCGGCCCAGCCGCACGCACACGCCCGCGCCGCACGACACGCGCGCCACGCGCAGCGCCTCCAGCGGGGCCAGCCCGCCGCCCTCTGCCATCATACTCACAACATTACAAACTTCGATCAACAATAGCACTAGATTAAGAGCGTTTACGCCGAACGGCATTTCATACAAACTTTCAAGCCCTTGTTTTTCGAAATGAATGAACCTATTTTAATGAAACTTCATACGCATAAGCAGGGTATAAAGGTCTAAAAAGTTGGTAGAGAACATTTTCAAAATGTCTTATTTAAAAAAAGATAACTGAAAATCTCTGTTTCTATGGAACATTTAAAATCGGTATAATTTAGCGGTAACACTATTTTTCGAAAGGATTAGGAACAAAAACACATCACCCGAGTGGCCGCGATTGCATATAACTTGATTATGAACTTTAACTTTCAAACATAAAGTTCTCTATCGTTTGCAATGTATTTACTAATTTCATTAAAACGTAAACGTATTTTTTAAAAATAAGAACAGTAATATTTATGGAAAAATAACACATAATTTCTAAGCAATAAGGTTGGAATGATGTTGCGAAATAAGACCACGGCATTATTTGTGGTCTTATTTTTCTGGCCGTTTTTGATGCGCTCATCGGAAATCTAGTACTATTTGTTGATCGAAGATTACAAACATCCCACGCTAGAGTCTGACCGAATCTCGTTTCTGTTTTTAACCAAAATCATCGTTTATGGCAGTTTTAAGTCGGCGGTTTGGCCTTTATATAAAACATATGCTCTCACTCTTTCCTTCAATTCGCCTACTCTTTACACGTTCATCATCATCATCATTTCAGCCAAAAGACGTCCACTGCTGGACATAGGCCTCCCCCAAAAGGGGGAGTTTGCCATAAACCCCACGCTTGGCAGGCGGGTTGGCGATCGCAGTATGGTATGGTAGTGGAATGCATAGAGAACGATGCTGCCCATTCTCCGGTACGCCCCTTAGTCGCCTTTTACGACACCCACGGGAAGTATGGGGCAATCATACTTACAACATTACAAACACCCCGCGCTAGTCTGACCGAATTTCGTTTCCGTTTTTGACCGAAATCATCGTTTATGGCAGTTTTAAGTCGGCGGTTTGGCCTTTATATAAAACATATGCTCTCTCTCTTTCCTTCAATTCACCTACTCTTTACACGTTATTCGTTTTTAACCCCCGACGCAAAAACGACGGGGTGTTATAAGTTTGACGTGTCTGTGTGTGTGTGTGTGTCTGTCTGTGGCATCGTAGCTCCCGAACGGATGAACCGATTTTGATTTCGTTTTTTTTTTGTTGAAAGGTGAATTATAATTTCATTGATGCGATGTTATGACCCCGGAAAATGACCCTTGCGCTACAGTTCTTTATATACAAACGCCAGCACATCAAACTACCCGATACTGTCAAATTTTCCCAATCAACTTTGAACCTTAGGCTTTAGCGATAAAGTTGAAAATCTATTCAAGAAATCTGATAGATTGTAGTAACTTGATGTGCTGGCGTCTGTACAGGTTGCTTCAAGGTGATATTTTAGAAAATCACACTAATATTATAAAGGCGAAAATTTGTGAGTGAGTTTGTATGTTTGTTACTTCTTCACGCACAAACGGCCTCATGGAACACTATACAGGGTTACTTTTCAAAGACCATCCAAATTTTTACATGGTGTTCTACCCATGAATATAAACAACTTTCACTATGGGACCAACTCTGAAATCACGAAAAAAAAATCTGGTGTTTCATACATTTTGGTCAAGTAGGTATGAAACAGCTGATTTTTTTTCGTGTTTTCAGAGTTAGTCCCATAGTGAAAGTGGTTTATATTCATGGGTAGAACACCATGTAAAAATTTGGATGGTCTTAGAAAAGTAACCCTGTCTAGTCTATCCTAAAGGCATCTGATAAAAATGTAAACAAATGGATCAGAAAACGAACCGATGCCAATATGTGGTGACACTTACAAGTTGGTAACATTAACCTTTTGACAGCGACACGTCAAAAAATCAAAAACGTGCCCTCTGCGTCAAAGTCTGTCATGTAGTCGAACCGTGGCGTGCTGGGCACATTTTGGTTTGTCATCTGTACATGACTGTGGCGGTTAACCAAAGGTTAGTTTCGTTGGTTAGTTTCAGTTTGCCGCAAAGCCGAACACACCGGTGTACATCTCCCGCCTACACTACACCACTACGGCGGAGAACATCGTGGAGTACGTGCGCCAGAAGACGAGGTACACACCGAGGGTGCAGTAACTGGAGTCGCACCGCAACGTCAACTTCAAGGCGTCCGTGGTGCGCAATTGCGCATACCAACATGCTACCTGCACCTGGTGATGGAAGAAAGCTTTTGGCCGCAGGATGTGGTATTCCGCCGCTTTCGCGGACAAGTGCCACCAGAACGCACAAAGACTTAGTCCAACTACACTTAGTTACTAACATAGTTATTATATTAAGTTTTATTTACTAACAAAATTGTTACTATATTATTATGTATACTTAGGTTAAGGTATGTATCTATGGGTCTTTGTTACCTGATAATAAATGGTTTATTATATTATTATTATTAGAACCCGAAATTCTGACTTTTAATCACCCTAAAGATGTTTTTCATTTGGCAATTAAGGTTAATTTTATAACCTCAATTTTCGTCGATGACTTTTCAATCACCATTAAATCATTTTAATCAAACCATAATTGTTGGAAAGAGAGATCAGATATAAAGTTTGACTGGATAGTTTTGTTTTTTGTTATTTTATAAAAATACTAGCTGCGCCACGCGGTTTCACCCGCATAAGTGTCGATCCTGTGGGAATATCGGGTTAAAAACTATCCTATATATGTCCTTTCCCGGGACTCAAACTATCTCTATACCAAATTTCATCTAAATCGGTTCAGCGGTTTAAGCGTGAAGAGGTAACACACAGACAGACACACTTTTGCATTTATAATATTTAGTATGGATATGGATTATTTAATTTATTAGTAGAAATATTGCAAATTGATTGGTGTCGTTGTGAAGCCACTGACCTGGCATGGCGAGGCAGCCGGCGTTGAGGAACAGGTGCGAGCGGAACAGCGCGCCCAGCCCCGAGCGCGCGCCCTGGAAGGGCAGCGGCGCGTACACGTGCAGCCCGCCCGCCCAGTACACCTGCGGGCCGGAGGGGTCAGTACAACGGAACAGAATAGAATAGAAAGATGTTTATTTCCCTGGTTCATATGTTACATTATGTCCACAGGTCGGTGGTGTATTCGGCCTGTGGGTGTGTCAGCTACTTACAGTCTACCTATGTTTGTCTGAAAGAGATCTATATAAGTGTCGTGTAGTGTGTGCTGTGAGCTTGTTAGTATGTACAGAATAAATTTATATATATTTATAGTGTTGTTCTATGTTGCCCTATCCTATTTACAGTTGATTACGGTTTATGGGGACGTGGAGCGGTCGTTCGCTTGCTGAGCAGCCGACTCCTGTCTTTTTTTGGTACATAGGCGATTTCACCTAGTCTAGTATTAGTTAGGAGGGGGTTGTGCTGTCCGTATCCGAGGTAGGCGTCACCAGGGGTCTCTAGATCCTCGATGTGCATTTCGCGGAGTCGGCGCAGCATGTCCTCGTTTAAGTCTTGTGCACGGAGGTGCCATGGATCCCAATCGAGCATATCCCAGAGTAGTGAACGGAACAGCGGTGCTGTTCTGTAAAAATCTCACCGTGAAAACTTAGGTGAAGTGAGCGTGGAGTGAGCTGTCAATAGTTTCAATTCCTAGCAAAAACAAACTCGCTTCACTTAAGTTTTCACGGTAAGATTTCTACAGAATCGACCGGCAGAAAGAAGAAAATACATTCTTGAAATGTGGATGTAGTACAAATACATCTCTGCTTAAGAGCGTTTACGCCGTCCGGCATTTCATACAAACTTTCAAGCCCATATTTTTCGAAATGAATGAACAGATTCTAATGAAACTTCATACGCATAAGCAGGACACAAAGGTCTAAAAAGTTAGTAGAGAACATTTTCGAAAAACAGTGTTACAGCCAAATTAGACCGATTTTAAATTTTCCATAGAAACAGAGATTTCCTTTTTAAATAAGACATTTCGAAAATGTTCTCTACTAACTTTTTAGACCTTTGTATCCTGTTTATGCGTATGAAGTTTTATTTTTCATTAATATCGAAAAATAAGGGCTTGAAAGTCTGTATGAATGCCGTACGGCGTGAAGGCTCTTAAATGCTTAACTTTGACTAACCCTTCAGGGATTACAGGCGGTGACGTTATGACATATCATATTAACAATTGCATGAAATTGTGACAATTTTTATTTTGTTAATTGATATTTTGTATGCCTTTTGGCGGGACATAGACCAACATTTTTTTGTATAACATCTGTACAATTGTCTGTGAATTTGAATTTGATGGCAATCTAAATAGCGTCGGCCTAGAATTAGTGTCTAAACACACTATGCCGAAGGTACGCGACCGAAGTTCGGCATGATTACGCCTGCAATGCTATTTAAATTACTGACGACACATTATGCCGAAATTACGTTGCGTTACAGCTTACAGTCGAACTTCGGTCGGGCGTAAGTGCAGCGGCAATTCGGCGGCAACGTATTCTGTAGAGCACACATTATACGCGACCGAAGTTCGGTTCGATTGCCGACGAAGATCCGGGGCGGGGGGCAGCGGGAGGCAGGCATGCCCGCGCCCCGCGTGTGCGCAACTGAATTTCTGCCGCGTAAGTTCTGCACTTATGGTGTGTCATATCAGCCGAATACGTCGGAACGTAAAATCAGCTGCGGAACTTCAGTCGCGTATCTTCGGCATAGTGTGTTTAGACACTTAGGCTACATTCGCAAGCCCGACCACCTCAAGGGAAAAATTGGCCAGTAAATAAGGTGTTGGGTGTCTATCCAGGAAGCGCTGAGCGCGAGCTTTCAGATGAGTAAGGGCCTGCCCACATCTCCACTCCACGACGTCGTCAACGCGGCCCCGTGCCGTGCCTTGTAAAATTCCGGTACATTCTTCACTAACGTACCAGAGATATGGACCGCACAATACGTATTCAGCTATTATATTTATATTATTCTTTTTATTCTGCTTCTTCTTCTTTTATGGACAACTAATCGCTAAGACAATTAAACATTAACTGAGCGAGCGCATCGTAGCCACGTCGGCTTACGACGACGTCAGACGTGACGTTCCACGGCGACGTTGCCGCACCGTGCACTAGCACGACGCGTCAACGCACCGTGCCGCGATACCGCACGGTTCCACGTTGACGTGGATATTTGGACAGGCCCTTACTGGCGGAATTAACTGCGCTACACGAGGAGGCTTCTTCATGCATCCCAAAAATGCAGTCTGGAGGACTATTATTGGTAGGGCACTACTCACTCTTCCGCCAGTGGCTTGACCATCGTTGTGTGGCCCGACGCCTCTCTGCTGGAAGCCGCGCAGGGTGGTGGGACCACCCAGGTAGAAGTGGTCGGGCAGTTCCGTGCCGAACACGTCGTGGAGCACGCCCAGGGCGCCTGTCAGTTGTAGCACCTGGACAAAGAAAGAAAGAAAGAAAGAAAACATATTTATTGCGACTCGTACAGGAAGATCACAAACTAAAATAAACACAGTAAAATAAAAAACAAGTTACATAAAAAAAGTCATCATCATCTGCCTAGCCTTTTCCCAACTATGTTTGGGGTCGGCTTCCAGTCTAACCGGATGCAGCTGAATACCAGTATTTTACATGGAGCGACTGCCTATCTGACCTCCACAACCCAGTTGCTGGGTAATACGATACCCTTTGATAAGACTGGTTGTCAGACTTTCGGGCTTCTGACTACCCGTAACAACTGTCAAAGATCCACGAATGACAGCCGGGACCAACGGCTTAACGTGCTTTCCGAGGCACGGAGGGGTTTCGGAATGTAAAGATGGTCACCCATCCACAGACCAACCGCGGCAAGCGTAGCTTAACCTGATCGGTCGACCTGTACGGCTGTTATTATTTAGCCACGGGCCCCTCTTACATAAAAAAAAGTAACAAAGGAAAATGAAACAGAAAGTCCTATACGAGGCCAAAAGGCTCATATCTCAGCATGACGCTGCGAAATTTAAAAAATAAATGTCGCTGCGCTGGTATTCTAATAGGGAACACTGTGATGTCACGGGCAGTTACAGAAATAAATAAATATGTAAAATATTAGCAAATAATATTTTTTTTTTTATCTGCGCCAGACGTAACCTCATTGCTTGTCTATGCCTTGAGTTTCAGAAGCCCGTCAGGGTATATATATGTTCTGTGGTCAGAAGCACTCTGGTGTGTCTGTGGCATTGCTGTGACAAGTAAATGGTCGCAGTCGCCGACCTCAACACAGAAACACATCATATCGGCGTCGTGCAGTAAAAATAAAGATAAATGTATTGTATTTCTTTTTTTATTATTTATTTATTTGTGGTGTATAAACTTCGTAATGCATATGTCGGCGCGTCTAGAGAATTGGTGCGGCAATGCTAACCTCTTTGATTAATATTGTTTTTTTAGAAGAAATGTCAACTGTCTATTTGACGTAACACCATGTATTGAGGAGGTTGCCCGCCATATTAAAGCACATAATCAAGTGAGCGGTACATTCACATGGATTGATCGTAAAAGACGATATTGATTGGAGGAATTGTGCTATGATTTATTAATCAATTAATTGCGCTTGCGCCTCACGTACTTGGTTGAACGTCGTTAACGCATTATATTTAGTTAAATAATTGGATTAGACATCTTGTGATTGTTCATAATGACTTTCATAGGTATACTTTCAACTCCTCGCTCGCAAACCCACGCAACATAACCTCTTCTGATGAAGATGATCCATTGCCTTTACATATATAGAACACGTGCACAGCTCTAAGATGCTTCCAATGCCTTCTATTGATGATGATGGACCTCGGAGAACATCAATGAATGACGGACATTTTTTTTTCAGACAGTTTTATCATCCTCTGTAAAATAACGTTTACTGCAATCACGAGATTAATCCGAAACTATATGAAATAGCGAATAATACTCAAAGGAGTACCTAACAGGGCCAATTTAATACTAAAACTGCATCTTTTGTATTTTTTTTTTAATTTTCCTAGCCAGAAATCGAAACCATAGATTAAAAAAAAACACTTAAAATATCATTCATTTGTGCAAATTCTGGAAAGTAATGACATACAGCAAACCAAAGGAAAGGCCTCATTTTATTTTATACTAGCTGCGCCCCGCGGCTTTGACCCGCGTAAATGTCGATCCCGTGGGAATATCGGGATAAAAAGTATCCTATTGTGTTATGTTATTAAAACCCTTTATAACTATGCGCATTCGTTTGTGCTGGGAGTCAGTCGGTCTTCGGACTCGACTCCTTACAGAGAACTAGCTCCTGACAAACTTGTCGGTTTACTAAAGTTCTGCCATAGACCTGTATTCTAAATACGCTATATTTGGGTGGCTCTGTCACTATACGAACAGTAATCGATCCTACGATATCTTCCCCTTAAACTTAAGGGGAAGATATATAAAACCATGATTAGACCTGCTGTCTTGTATGGATCAGAATGTTGGGCCACAAAAGGGATGAATGAAAGGCAATTGCATGCAGCAGAGATGAGAATGCTAAGAGGGATGTGTGGTGTTACACGAATGGATAGAATAAGAAATGAGTACATAAGAGGAAGTTTGAAAGTGGCACAGTACGCCCATAGTAATTAAATATGCCTGACAATAACGACACACAAATCGACCTGCCCCAATAAGAAAAATGGGGTGTGTGTGTGTGATTGGGGGGATGTGTGCAACTCACCACATCCTCCATGAGCGTGGCGTTAGCCTGCGCGTGCAGCTCGGTTTTCAGATTTGCGACCCCGCCGCCCAGGCCGGCCACCTCGCTCGTGAACTGCACCCACGTGCCGCGCGTCGGGAAGATGGGTTCGTCACGATGGTCAACTGCGACTATGTGCCGTAGGATAGACTTCATTTGAGGACCTGTAAATAGGAAACATTATATAAAATGTCGTCTGTATTCTCTGCAGGCGAAGGTTTTAGAACAGTCTCATTTATACAACAACAAGCAGCGCCCCGCGGTTTCCTATGTCCTTCCCGGGAATGCAGTCTATCTCTCTGCCAAATTTTATCGAAATCCGTTCAGTGGTTTAGGCGTGAAAAGGTAACATACAGACAGAGAGACAGAGTTACTTTCGAATTTGTAATATTAGTATGGATAGTGTGATTTTTTACGACGAACCAGTTAACAAATTATTACAAATTATAATTATCATCCATAGTTATATTAAATGCGGGAGTAACTGTCATCGACAACTGAACGGATAAATTTGGCACCAAGATAGACTATGTCCTGAGACTGTGACTATGTACAGTCAACAAAAGAGATAAGTATGCAGGATCGTCGGATATAGTTGAAGTTTAGTAAGAAACCGATGGCTGTTCTCGAATAAAATTTAACTTAATTAATAGAAAACAAACAGCTCATTTATCAAATTAAATTTCAGTCGACAACATTCATCGGTTTCTTACTAAACTTTAACTATATCCGACGATCCTGCATACTTATCTCTTTTGTTGACTGTACATAGCATACTTTTTATGCCAGTAGTCCGTTTCCGTGGGATACTTTCCGACATCCACGCGGGCGAAGCCGTGAGCCAAAACTAGTTACGTTATATGACGTCATCGCTTAGGAAACCCCTGCACATGTAATCTGCATTCGCGATTTATTTGCCAAAAATGTAAACAAATTATGAGTTTATGGAAAAATAACTTTAAATCCTACACGATAAAGTTCAGTTTACGCTACAACTTCAAACATTTTTATAACTTTTTCAATAATGCTTGTCACTCTGAAAATCAACTTAATTGGCATTAAAATAAAGTTGATATTTGTTTAACTTGAAACAAGTTTGAATATACTTTACTGAAAGAAGAAAGAAAGAAAGAAAATACATTTATTTAGCACAGACTAAAAGACACACAATACACCAGATAGTCAGATAATAGTCGTACATCAGATAAAAACAAAAATAAAAAAAAGTGCAAAGTCCGATGTAAGAAATTAGCAGGAATGTGTGCCTCACGGCTGCGCCAAAAAGGCCCAGTTCAGCAAAAAATGTCAGACAACTAGTGCCTGATGCTGGTTTCCAACTGGACCAGCAGTGCGATTCTGTAACCATCTCACCGTGAAGACCTTGGTGTAGTGAGCGTGGAGTGAGCTGTCAATAGTGTTAATGAGGGATTTTCTTTTTTTTTTAACGCTTCCCTATTCGCTGGATAGATGGCGCTGAACTTGGTAAGTTACTGCAAGGAACGGATGTAATTTTGAGATCGTAAAACGAAAGCACACGAAACTGTCACTCAACGAGCGTATATGACGTGACGCAATGTTTTTTTTTCCAAGCGTTTTGACTTTGGCACCTAGTAACGTAGTCAGTTCAACGCCATCTTCAGGGTTATTGGAAACTATGTTTCTTTTTTTTAATACTGAAAAGAAAAACCTCTCATTCGTATCAAAAACAAACTCACATCACGTAAGTTGTCACGGTGAGATTTTTACAGAATCGACCGGCTGATGTTTGAGGTGACGGATGTAAATCAGTTTTATACTGCAACGTGACGTGTGTATGGATAATTAAATAAATAAATAAATTACTACAACAATTACTATTATGAGAGTAGTCACTGACCGCTACTTTCTCTCACTTTGAAGCTGGTCGTCTTGCTGAGCACGGAGGTGTCCCGCACCAGCCCCTCCCACTGCACGTTGTGTCGTGTCTGAACAAATATACACATGCTGTGAATACGTCATACTAGTGGCCATTTTGATATACAAATAAATAATAAGTAAGAAAGAAAGAAAATACTTCATTTTGTGGAAAACATGACGAATAAAAATAAAAATAAAACAAAATAACTGTAGCGGTATCTACAACGCCACATGCGAACAACGCGTCATACTGACGTCACGCAAATCCTGCATCGCGCAAGCAGAGTTTACCGCGCAACTAGCATAGATACAACGGCCCGACATGAAACATCGGGCAGTTGCCCGCCAGACACAACACCCGTCTGGTCGGAGGATCCTCCCTTTTCTATGGAGGTTGAGTGAACTTTACATCCTGTTCCTCATACCTCTATATAACAATTTGGGCGAAAGTATGCGTCACATCTACGCAAAACGGCCTTCGCTCAGCATAATGCTAAGACCCTATACGAGACAGAGCCCCAGCGCTGGTTTTCAGCGACAGCCGACGTTGACGTGATGACGAATAATATTTCAGGGGATTACATGACCTAAACGCAAAACAAAAACGCAAGTTTTAGAAGCAATAAAAGTATATGATCGACTACAGTAAACAAAATCAGAAAAATATATGATATTCTTCAGCATATATGCTAGGTAGATAGATAGTGTGTTGATAACATAATACAAACAATTTGATACGATAGAAAAAAATCATGAAGATACCTCTAAAAACTTTATTTTTACAATAAAAACAATACATACAATCATTATGTTTTTTTCTGTCAGATTATTCTACAAGCAACATAATAAAGCACTAATGTTTTAATTTTTTAGTCCAAACAAAAGATTTTTTGTGAATAGATAATTGCTTCATATTTTGCAATAAATTACCAGCGTTGTGTCATTGCGTTTCTCTTTCTTTTCTATGCAGTCCGACAGTGACCGCGCTTTAGGTCATGTAAGCCCCTTAAGATCATCACTCATTATGAAAGCACCGCTCCGACATAGCAAATAACTTGCCATTCAAGTTAGGATTTTAAATCAATTGCTTTAAAGTCAATTTTACGATGACGCGATGCGATAGTGGGACGACCACTGGCGCCCCTGGCTGTCAGGCGGCGCGACTTGGCGCCCTGGCTCCTGGCGGCTGCGCAGGCGCCAGTACGTCGTTCGTTGACATCGCACAAAAAAACGCAGCCTAAGTTGACAGTTCTGATTCAAAGAATGATGGGCGTTTTGGCCGGTATGTCTAATAAAAACCACATATACATCAAACGAAAGTGTATATCGTAAGCATCAATTTTCATTATGAGCAGAAGGCTGTGAAATACCGGGTTAAAGAGATATCAGACCTGCAAGTACCATGTAAACGTATTAGTTTATGACGTTAATGTTCACTGCAGTTCTCAATAATATTAGTTAATGGCGTCGATTCTGTTGTACACAAACTAAACTAAATTTAAGTTCATGCATCTTTTTCTTTCTATTTCATTAAGAAAAGGACAGAAGATAAATATTGGTTTAGTCCTGTCAAATTAAGACACTCCATAGACAATTTAGACGAGATTAAAAAATTGGCTGTTAAAAATACGTCAATTTACGTCAGGCGCTGACTAATTTGACATGACTAAACTAATATTTATCTTCTGTCCTTTTCTTAATAAAATAAAAAGAACAAGATACCTGTACTTAAATTTAGTATAGTTTGTGAACAACAGAATCGGCGCCACTGACTCATAACATTGAGGAGGCTTATGGCTAAGTAATAACAGCCACACGGGTTAAGCTTCGCTTGCCGCGGTTGGTCCCTGGATAGGTGATCGTTTTTACATAACATTTAATTGCCGGTTATAAGCAATAAGTTGACATGCCATGTGATCAGGCTAGGCTCTATACAAAAATGGCCATCATTCTTTACAGATTTGGTTGTGGAGGAATTCCTAACACAAGAAAGGAACTTTTACGTTTACACCTCTAACGACGTAAAAAATACTGTTCGACTCACCGCGGACGAAGTCTTGAAGGCGAGGTCGAGCAGCAGGCCGCGGTCGAGCAGCCGGTAGCCGGACCATGGATACTCGTGGTTCTGCTGATATATCGACGTGGAAAGTCTGCCGACAACATATGACACCGTATTTATTAAAACTTTATGCACAAGTAAAAGAAATACTGTACAAAGGCGGAATTAATGCCTGAGGCATTTTCTACCAGTCAACCTTAGGGTGATGCATAGACAAAACATGGCAGGTGCAACAAACGGGATAAATACCACTATAAAAAAAAAACCGACCAAGTCCGTGTCGGGCCACGCACAGTGTAGGGTTCCGTAGTAGCCCGTTATTACAATGTAGTACGATTCTGTTGTTCTTTATTCTGAATAGGTAAAAAAAAAAACATATTTTGGTTTTCAATGCAAGTCTTTACCCATTATAAACAAGCAACTACTTCATCTTAGTCACTTTAAAGGATTAATGCTAAGGATTTTGTATTTGGTACCAAATTATCCAACACCCAAGTTCAACGACTATTACTGCTAAACTAATAAAGTTATCTTAACCGCTATACTTTTCCTTTAAAGTTCATGAAATGCACTTTCATCGAGAATTTTTCCAGATTTTTCAAGCTAGTAGTTTAGCTTTTAGAGGGGGGGGGACGCCCTACTGGAACAAAAATTTGCACTTTAAACTTTAATATTTCGTAAATGGAGCATTAAATCGAAAAATAATTTAAGCAACCCCTAAGCCATTTTAGAAGACCTATTCAACGATACCCCACACGATGGGGTAGATGATGAAAAAAATATTCATCCCCACTTCACATGTAGGGGACCTACCCTAAAAAAAATATTTTCCAAAATTTTATTTTACCACTTTGTTGGCGTAACTGATATACGTACTCCTACAAAATTTCAGCTTTCTAGTGCTAACGGTCACAGAGATTAAGCGAGGACGGACAGACATGGCGAAACTATAAGGGGTTCCTAGTTGAGTACGAAACCCTAAAAACAAGAATAAATACTAATACTTACATACATACATATAAACAAAATGAACTGTGAGGAGAAAAAAATATCGGTAGAGGAGAAAACGAATCCAGTAAATCAGCGCTGGGATGCTACGGCTAACTTTTGACGGATATGTTCACGTGCCTTCACTTTAAAAGATAACCGACTGGTTGCCGTCCTGATGTTCAGAGGGAGCGCATTCCAAAGAAAGACCACCCGAACAAAGAAAGAAAAATGAATGAAGCAATCTATTTCAATCTTTATAAACATAACGTCACAACACGAACTTCAAGTCGCTCGTGGTGCGTGGCCGACACATCATCTCGAGAAGTTCCTCAAGGAAGAGTTCTGGCCGAAGAGTGTTGTGTACCGCCGGTTTCGTGGCTGGATACATGACACCAGTCAGCGAAACACGACGCAGTCACGTGACTGCGTCGTGACTAACAACTAAAAACTAACGCACATGACGTCATGTGCGTTAGTTTTTAGTTGTTAGTTTTTAGTGTAAATATAATGTTGTATGTATTAATAGTATTTTTAAGTTATATTAATATTGTATTGTAGGTGTTTATATGGGCCTTGATGCCTGAAATAAATGGATAAATAAATAAATAATAAAATGACGCCTTTAACTAACGAAAGGTTAGGCAGAGGTGTCATCATCATCATTTCAGCCGAAAGACGTCCACTGCTGGACATAGGCCTCCTACAAGTCATTCTTGGGAGGGGGGGGGGTTGCCATAATCGAAACGCTTGGCAGGCGGGTCGGCTATCGCAGGGTATAGTATGGTGGTGGAATAATAATAATAATAATAGTTGGCTTTTTCCAAAGTCGATTTTCTCTTTTATTTTTGAATGAAATTTTATATTAGTAGGAACATAGTATTTTCTACAAGCATAGTATATGTAAAGTGTCGTATTTCAAAGTTGCATTCGTTATTTCGTGAAAAAATCGCAATTTAAAGTTGCCAAGTGTTGACATATTGGTGCTCGTGCACTGTACAGCGGTATGCGACCACGGGAAGGTACTTTCCTGTTTCATCCTTTTCAGTAGTCGGGTTTTAGTTTTTAAACTTTTTTTTTTTGAAGTCTGTTAAAAAGGACTGATAGTTTACTTACACAGGAACGAGTGGCTTCTGCGGGAATGGCTTGGTGCCTGCGATGCTGAAGTTGGAAGACGATCGGTAGCCCATGCTGTACTCCGCCTGGACGCGCTCGCCGCGGCCCAGCACGTTGGGCATCTTCACGCCTGACCACCAAATATAACATACACTAAATATTATAAAGGCAAAAGTTTGTGAGTGTGTGTGTGTTTGTTCACTTCTTCACGCTCAAACGGCTGGACCAATTTTGATGAAATTTCGTATGGAGATAGCTGAAACCCTGGATTAACATATAGGCTACTTTTTATCCCGATATTCCCCCCGGATCGACACTTATGCGGGTGAAACCGCGGGGCGCTGCTAGTTAGATATAACAGCCTCAGTCGCGGAGGTCAGATAGGCAGTCGCTCCATGTAAAATACTGGTATTCAGCTGCATCCGGTTAGACTGGAAGCCGACCCCAACGTAGTTGGGAAAAGGCTAGGCAGATGATGATATTACGTGTCCGCCACACTAATTTCGAATACTATAATAATAATACTATAGCCATATCCCTAGCAGTTCCTGAAATAAGCAGCTGAGACAGACAGACGGACGGACGGATAGACAAAGTCGCGCCATGAGGGTTCCCTTTTCCATTTTTGTACTAAATCCTAAAAAGTGAGTCCTAACTGCGTCACACCATAGGGCAGTTTAAGACACATACCGAGCACTAGATTGCCTTCGTTTTCGCTGACTGTGGTGTTGATTCCGCCGACTATGCGCGACAATTCGCGCACCTGGAACGTCACCTGTACACACACATAAGTTACAAAGTGAAATTCTTACACAAGCACACACAGACAAAAAAACAATGGCACTCTCGGAGTGCCGGTAAAAGTGAAAACAAAACACAAACAGAATTCTTTGCCATTACTCACTGACATATCGGATATACATTAAAACCGAGTACATCGGAGACAGCCGAACACATCCGAAGCGAGTATTTTTTGAATCGTCTATATAAACGAAACACGCGCGGTGTCGCTTACGGTAACAGCAGCCTGAGTTAAAGCGCCTAAAGTAGTTTTTACTTCAAAAAGAATAGACCAATCTAGCCAATTCTTCCCTTGCGGTGGTAGGTCTAACACCCGCCTGGTTTGCGACCACCCTCCCACCGGAGACAGACTTCAAGCAGCCTGCTGTGTTTCGTCGATGCGTGGGAGTTCCAGTGCCTTAGGCATCTTCTGGGCACGCTCGTTCCATCATAGACCTCATCTATCGCTTTCCATCAGGCGTGATCGAGGTCAAGAGCAAGCATTCAGCAGTAAAAAAAAAACCTGTAATATTTTCGGCAATGTGT
Organism: Mesoligia furuncula; assembly: GCA_916614155.1. NCBI lineage: Eukaryota > Metazoa > Arthropoda > Insecta > Lepidoptera > Noctuidae > Mesoligia > Mesoligia furuncula. Next base: position 12,617,157 of record OU744819.1, read on the forward strand.
GACTGATGTACCTCAAGTCCCTCAGGGGTGGCGTCAGGGCCAGAAGACACGTCGATGAACACGCCGATGTCGCGGAAGCAACCCATCGCGTCCAGCGCGCGTCGCACCTGCAACATCGAGTGACGCGGTAACACACAGCTCTACACTTCTACATGTGTCTTTATGTGAGGGTGTGCATGTGTGTGTAGACCCTCAACGAAGCCGAGAGTCACTTGTTTACCCCGTCATTGTGACATTTTTTGTACAGGATCATAACTGGGAACCAGGGGCCCAAGTCTGCTTTTTTTTTATAAATTCGTCATTCCAACACGATCCCATTGTCATTTTCACTGCTAAATTCATAATGGTTGATCATTGGTCGGTCAATGGCACAGAACTTAAGAGCGTTTACGCCGAACGGCATTTCATACAAACTTTCAAGCCCTTATTTTTCGAAATGAATCAACCGATTTTAATGAAACTTCATACGCATAAGCAGGATACAAAGGTCTCTAAAAAGTTAGTAGAAAACATTTTCGAAAAATAGTGTTACAGCCAAATTAAACCGATTTTAAATTTTCCATAGAAACAGAGATTTCCAGTTATCTTTTTTTAAATAAGACATTTCGAAAATGTTTTCTACTAACTTTTTAGACCTTTGTATCTTGCTTATGCGTATGAAGTTTCATTAAAATCGGTTCATTCATTTCGAAAAATAAGGGCTTGAAAGTTTGTATGAAATGCCTTACGGCGTAAACGCTCTTAAACGATACTTGTAACGAATTAAAAGCAATGACTGCACAATGACGTTCTAAGGCCGCTTTCACATATAGGCGACTTTAGCAGCGCGACAGTCGCGCGACCAGGGCTTTAAATACCGGTAAAATTTTCATAACGTTACCGTCATTTGACAGCGTTACCGTTAATATTAAAATAACGGTAATTGATTTAACGTTATTTTAGCTCCATTTTATCGGTAATCATTAATAACGTTAGTTGTTTATTAACGTTAATTTTATCGTTACTTTTAGAACGGTTAATCTAGTGAGTTTGAAGTAGAGGGGGAATACGCGCGCGGGGGCGGTCCACCCGCCGTCGCCCAGCGCCGTGATGCCGTGCCGAACAAAACATTGCCCGATTCTTACGCGTGAGAAGTAATAAGTGTGATACTAAGTGATAACCAGTAATCGGAATAGGCAGACTATATTTACCTAAACTTCGAAGAACAGAGACAGAAAGTGGAGATTTCCTTACGACGACATTCTTTTTTCCCGGAATTCGGGTAAAGTCTTAAATAAGTTAAAAATAAGCTTTATTTAAAATGTGTAAAGGCTATTTTTAACTAAACTTGCAATTAACAAATCTTAGGAATTTTCACTAAACTAATCTAACTTAAATCATGTACCTATTAGAATTATCCTTAAACTAACCGTTGTTGCATCAAATCTTTCAATACCTACATAACATTTGTCAATTTGTAACACCTAAGTAAAACTAATTTCTAATTGCATAAAAGGATATGACACGATACGATTACGATTACGATATTTATTTCAAACGTAGGTACTGTAGATTTACGAAAATTCTTCCAGGATCTTAAAACTATTGCATTACCTTTTTGTGAAATACACAAATTACGTATTTACTCTTTCCCTAGTTAACTACTATGCCGAAGTCCTGAAACTTTCTGACACGAATTTCGTGTCGCAATTTGAGACTCAGCAATGCAGATACAAGATTGAATTAATTTTTACCCGACTGCGTCAGAAGGAGGGTTATGTTTCTCGAGTGTATGTACGTATATTTCTTTGGCACGCTCTATAGCCTAAACGGCTTGATCGATTTTAGCTTGAGAGGTGCCGTTAGATTTATCTTAATTGTGAGAGTGACACTGGGTAAGTATATCAAAATTGAAAAAAAAAATTAAATGGCCGATTTTTGGCGCAGTCTCCAAAAAAAAATTTTTTTTCTCGAAACCTATCGAGTGGGGTATCAAAATAAAGGGTTTTAAAAGCTGATTACAAAAATATATATCATCATCTGCCCAGCCTTTTCCCAACTATGTTGGGGTCGGCTTCCAGTTTAACCGGATACCAGTATTTTACATGGAGCGACTGCCTATCTGACCTCCACAACCCAGTTACTGGGTAATACGATACCCCTGGTAAGACTGATTGTCAGACTTTCGGGCTTCTGACTACCCGTAACGACTGTCAAAGATCTACGAATGACAGCCGGGACCAATTTATTATATTTGCAAATTCAAATGGGTCCCGCCTGCTTCCAACTTTTATTTAATTTAAAATGGGCTTGTTCGTAGCTTTTCAGTTTCGCAGTCGGGTTTTTGTATTTTTTAAATAATTTTTTTTTGAGGTATATATATAGGTACTTAAAATAGAAGAAAAGCATTACAAACATGGATATAACAGCTTTATACTAGTATCAATTACTTTATCATAAAATAAAAATAAATTAGAATATAGATTTTTAGTTTTACGGTCTTCCGAGTGCGTAAGTCTGTTTGAAATTTTAAACCATTTCTTTTTCCGAGAATTAAAGGCCTATTGTTCTTTTTAGCCACAAAGCTAACCACTAGAAGTCGGTTAAAAAGGTATCCGAGCAGGTAACGGTTACGCACTCGGAAGACCGTAAAACTAAAAATCTATATTCTATTTTATTTTAATTTTATGATAAAGTGATTGATACTAGTATAAAGCTGTTATATCCATGTTTGTAATGCTTTTCTTCTATTTTAAGTACCTATATATCATCATTTCAGCCGAAAGACGTCCACTGCCGGACATAGGCCTCCCCCAAGCACCTCCACTTCGACCAGCCCTGTGCTTCCCGCATCCAACGAGTTCCTGCGGCCTTGACAAGGTCATCGGTCCACCTTGTGGGAGGCTACGTCTTCCGGTACGCGGTCGCCACTCCAGAACCTTTCGGCCCCATCGGCCATCTGTTCTGCGAGCAATGTGCCCTGCCCACTGCCACTTAAGTTTGGCAATTCTTCGGGCTATGTCGGTTACCTTGGTTCTCCTGCGGATCTCCTCATTCCTGATTCGATCACGCAGGGAAACTCCAAGCATAGCCCTCTCCATTGCCCTTTGGGTGACTTTTAGCCTTCTTATAAGGCCTATTGTGAGCGACCACGTTTCAATTCCATAAGTCATCACTCGCAACACACACTGGTCAAATACTTTCGTCTTGAGACACTTCGGTATGTGGGACGAGAAGATATTGCGTAGCTTCCCGAACGCTGCCCAGCCGAGTCGGATTCGTCGATTGACCTCTTTCTCGAAGTTAGACCTACCTAACTGGACAGTTTGTCCTAGGTAAACGTACTCGTCCACGACTTCGAGTGTAGCGTCTCCGATTTTTATGAGAGTGGGTGTTACATGGGCATTTGACATGACCTTCGTTTTGTCCATGTTCATTTTAAGACCCACTCTTTCGGAGGCTCTACTGAGGTCATCGAGCATTGTACTGAGGTCCTCCATAGTCTCAGCCATGACTACGATGTCGTCGGCAAACCGAAGGTGAGTTATGTACTCGCCATTGATGTTGATGCCAGCCCCTTTCCAGTCCAGAACCTTGAAGACATCCTCCAGTGCAGCGGTGAACAGTTTCGGAGAGATAACGTCTCCCTGTCTCACACCTCGCTGCAGAAGGATAGGTTTCGAGGCCTGATCCTGGAGTCTGACTGACATAGTGGCGTTTTCGTACAGACACTTCAGCACTTCGATGTACCCATAGTCGATCTGCCACCGTTGAAGAGACTGCAGCACAGCCCATGTCTCAATCGGATCAAAGGCTTTCTCGTAGTACACAAACTCGTGGTCTACGGTGCTAAAGCCTTTACGGAATCCGGCTTGTTCGGGAGGCTGGAAGTCGTCAAACCTGCGCGCGAGACGGTTTGTGATGACTCTCGAAAACAGCTTGTAGACATGGCTCAGGAGTGAGATGGGCCTATAATTCTTAAGGAGGGCATTATCGCCCTTCTTAAAGAAAAGTATCACCACACCTCTGTTCCATGCCTGTGGTGTTTTGCCCTCGAGTATGACGGAACCAAACAGCTTCTGAAGGGCCTTCAGAACGGGTTTTCTGCCGGCCTTCAGCAACTCGGCCGTAATTCCGTCATCACCCGGTGCCTTGTTGTTTTTGAGCTGCTTCAGAGCCATCTTAATCTCGTACAGGCTGACGTCCGGGATGTCTTCGGTATAGTGCCGGGTCAATCTAGCTCTTGGGTCGTTTGCCAGATTCATAGCGGGGTTATTTGTTGACGTGTATAACTGTCCATAGAACCTCTCGATCTCTCTCAACAGCTCAGGTTTGTCGGATACGATCCTGCCATCATCGGTCTTCAGTCTCGTAAGCTGGCTCTGCCCAATAGCCACATCTCTAGCAAAGACCTTGGAGCCTTTATTTCGCTCTATCGCGTCCTTAATACGATCTGTATTAAAGCGGCGAAGATCGCTTTTCAAGGCCTTAAAGATCCGTCTATTGAGTTGCCGGTAATTTAGCGCATCATCCGTAGACTGCAGGATCATATCGCGCCTCTCCTTCATGAGCCGCAAAGTAGGATCAGAGAGCTTCTTTTTTGAATTCGTGCGGCGGGTCTTGAAGATCTTAGACCCGACCGTATGGACAGTTTCCACGAACCCATCGTTATAATCATCCACGGAGCTCCCTAGGCATTCGAAACGATTCTGGAGTTCGAGCTGAAAGCTCTCGGGGTTTTGGATCTGGATCGGTGCTGGACGGAGCGTAGACTTCATTAGTCGAGATCTTGCCAGCTTGATATTTAAGTTCAATGTGCCTCTTACCATACGGTGATCACATCCGGTTTTCACCGCGTTGATCACAGAGACATCATTGAATACTTGCTTATTCGTCGACATAATGAAGTCAATCTCATTTTTAGTTGCACCATCCGGGCTCTGCCAGGTCCACTGTCTATGCTCACGTTTTCTGAAGAAGGAATTCATCATAAAGAGGCCTTCCTTCTCCATAAAACTGGCCAGTAGGTGGTCCCGATGGTTTCAGCATCCAACTCCAAATTGCCCCACTCGCAGCTCATCATCGTTACGTTTACCCAGTTTTGCGTTAAAGTCCCCCATGACAACGGTAAAGTGAGTTTTAGAGCCATGCATGGCTCTGGAAATATCCTCATACATGGTCTCTACCTCATCGTCGGGGTGCGACGAGGTCGGGGCGTAAACCTGTACGACCTTCAGCGAATACCTTTCGGATATTCTGAGTATAAGGTACGATCTTCACCACGTTGCTCACAAGGGACCTATGGACGATAAACCCGACACCACCTTGGGACTGCTGGGTGCCCTCCCGGAAATAGAGCAAGTTTCCGGATTTGAGGATTATCGAGTCCTCCCCCTCTCTTCGGACTTCAGATAACCCCACTATACTCCATCGTATCTTGCTCAATTCTTCCTCGAGTTCGGTGATCTTCTCGTCGGTCCGGAGTGTACGCGTGTTGTATGTTGCCAGGTCCAGTTTTCGGTGATTGTGGTAGCCGGATCTCTTCCGGGGATTCTTAGCACCCCTTGCCTCACCGTGGCCTTGGCCGCTACCGTAACCAAGGGAAGGCGGGCCGCCGGGTACTAGGGGCCTAGTGTTTTTGTGCTTGTCATAATCGCCACGCTTGGCAGGCGGGTTGGTGATCGCAGTATAGTATGGTGGTGGAATGCATAGAGAACGCTGCTGCCCATTCTCCAGTACGACCCTTAGTCGCCTTTTACGACACCCACGGGAAGTATGGGGTGGTGCAATTCTTTAAGTCCGACACCACACAGACAACCAGACAACCTATATATTCCTCTAAAAAAATTAGTTCAATCTTGTATCTGCATTGCTGAGTCTCAAATTGCGACACGAAATTCGTGTCAGAAAGTTTCAGGACTTTGGCATAGTAGTTAACTAGGGAAAGAGTAAATACGTAATTTGTGTATTTCACAAAAAGGTAATGCAATAGTTTTAAGATCCTGGAAGAATTTTCGTAAATCTAGAGTACCTACGGTTGAAATACATATCGTAGTCCCTTTTATGCAATTAGAAATTAGTTTTACTTAGGTGTTACACATCGACAAATGTTATGTAGGTATGACTGAATTATAATGACTGATTAAATTAAATTCAATCAATCGTAACTATAAATTCCGATAAAATGGAGTAAATTATATATTATTGTGTTACAGCCATTTAAATCTACTCATTTAGAAAAAAGTTAATTACATTTTAACTTTTTTGGGAATGAGGGTTATAACAGGGGTAATGAGTCTGATTTTGGGAATGAATTATGTCTATGTGAATGAAAAATCACAAATAGCATCTTGATTCAAATAAACATTTATTATTTAATAATATTTTCAATAGTTGCTCTCAACGAGCAAAAAAAAAACAAAACAATTCTAACATGTTTTTCATTTACGAAGATGATCATGATATTTTTCGTTCGACTCAGCAGGTCATTTTTGTTAAGCTAAGTTGATTACACCGTAACCTGATATTTGAAAAACATAAAATTCTTAATTACAATTAAATTAACAATCCTACTAATATTATAAAAGTGTAAGTTTGTATGGATGGATGGATAGATGGATGTTTCTTACGCAAAAACTACTGATCGGATTTGGACGAAAGTTAGCACACAGATGGTTTATAACCAAACCATCTGTGTGCTAACTTTCGTCCAAATCCGTTCAGTAGTTTTTGCGTGAGTAACAAACATCCATCCATCCATTTATACAAACCTCAGGCGGCGCGGTTAGCGCGTAGCGAAGTGGCAACAGTGCATCTAATCCAATGCTAAGCGAGGCGCCCGCGCGAGCGCACAAAAATGTAAACAGACGGAACGGTAACGTAACTAAATTAACGGTAAAATAAAGTTACGGATGTATTTTGCGTTAATGTTAATTAACGTTACTTTACTGGTAATGTGATCAAGTAACGTTACATTTTTGTGAACGTTATTAAGGTATCAAATTGAAATTAACGTTACTTAACGGTTATTATTTCGTTATTTGGTAACGTTAACAAGCCCTGCGCGCGACCGTCACCCATTCAGAATTTCATAATAAAAACAGAAGCGCAGCGGACGCGCGGCTGGTGCGCTTCTGTTTTTATTATGAAATTCTGAATGGGTGACGGTCGCGCGACTGTCGCGCTGCTAAAGTCGCCTAAATGTGAAAGCGGTCTTATGGTAGGTCACTGAACAAAGGAACTGTCAAAATTTTAGCAGATTGACGCCTAAGTCAGTCATTCATTTGTCATTATGTACGAGATTACCATTCTATGCCATTTCTTTCAATGGAGTGTCAGTGGTTGGCCATTGGAGAGTCATAGTGACGCCATTATATTAGTAGATTACCAAACTTGTCAAAATCAACAAATTATGAAATCAATGATAGATCATTCTGACACTATTGTAATAGCAGACTTGAGGCCCTACTGTTACGGAGATATTGAAGGCTTTTTACTATTTTCCAGGCAACACAACTTTTAAATGTTATAACTTATATGTTTTCAATTAATATTATTTCAAGTTAAACAAATATCAACTTTATTTTAATAATTAAGTTGATTTGAGAGTGACTATATTGAAAAAGTTATAAAAAACCGGGCAAGAGCGAGTCGGACTCGCGCACCGAGGGTTCCGTAACATCCGGGTTTATGCATAAGGTTTATGTTTGTGAAATTAAATGTTTTTTTTATTTTTGAGTTGATTGAATGAATGGTAAATTGTGGTTTACGATTTATGACGTATTAAAAAAAAACTAATTACTAGATCTCGTTCAAACCAATTTTCGGTGGTAGTTTACATGGTAATGTACATCATATATTTTTTTTAGTTTTATCATTCTATTATTTTAGAAGTTACAGGGGGGGGGACACACATTTTACCACTTTGGAAGTGTCTCTCGCGCAAACTATTCCGTTTAGAAAAAAATGATATTAGAAACCTCAATATCATTTTTGAAGACCTACCCATAGATACCCCACACGTATGGGTTTGATGAAAAAAAAAAAATCGAGTTTCGGTTCTAAGTATGGGGAACCCTAAAATTTATTGTTTTTTTTCTATTTTTGTGTGAAAATCTTAATGCGGTTCACAGAATACGTCTACTTACCAAGTTTCAACAGTAAAGTTCTTATAGTTTCGGAGAAAAGTGGCTGTGACATACGGACGGACAGACAGACAGACAGACAGACGGACAGACAGACAGACAGACAGACATGACGAATCTATAAGGGTTCCGTTTTTGCCATTTGGCTACGGAACCCTAAAAATGTTTGAAGTTTTAGCGTAAACTGAACTTTATCATGTAAGATATAAAGTTATTTTTCCATAAACTCATATTTGTTTACATTTTTGGCAAATAAATCGCGAATGCAGATTAACTGTCGTCGATGGTGCTCCGGATAATATTGTCTTTGTTTGTTTGTGTTTGATGTGAACGTATTTGAGAGGGTGTGTAGTTATGTATATGGGCGGTGTGTGTGTATGTGTGTTAGAGTAGGTACGTATTTACGCGACCAGGTTTTTATACCAGGTACTTATTTGCTTCCAAGTACACATACCGACTCGAAATACTTGCAAGACTTGAAAGTATTTTATACGGCAACTCGTTTAACTACGTAGGTACTTAACCGCGTTAGTTTTCGCAAATGCGATCAAGCCCCTTATCAGTAAGTCTACGGAACAATTTAATAATAATAATAAATTGTTTATTACCACAAAGTTCAAGTTCATTGCACTGTTACAGATTAAAGATCTTAATTTAGCATTAGGTAGATAAGTACAATAGGTTCAACCCTGTCCCCTAAACTAGGCTAGGCCTGTATCTTAGGGGGCAGTGCCCGGCTATAGGGTATGCTTCTAGGATTTTGTTGTGGCAGACGTGGCAGTGGACTGTGTCAAGTGGGTGCATTTTTTGATCTTGTGGTAAATTAAAAAAATGTAAGAGTGAGAAAGTGAAGAGTATTGAATAAGATTTCGTATGCAAGTATTTTTACTTCCACGCGCACCTCAAAGAGATGTCAGCATCGAGGAGGGGCCCCTTAGGGCTGAAGCCTGCCGGGCCAGCGGGTTACCGCTGGCCCGGAACATAAAGGGCTAAGGAAGGAACACGGGTGGGTTTTAGTCAGTAAGAGTCTGACACTCCCTTCCGCTCCACCCAGAGTGGGAGGAGTCATTTGATGATTTCCCATCCGCAAAAAAAAAAGTATTTTTACTGTAATGGTCGGTATTTATTTGTATACGCGATTTTGCTCCTTATTTATAGAGAGTCACGGATCAATTTCCTATGCAAGTATTTTTACTTCCAACAGGGGTTTTGAACACGCGATTGTACTTCTCTATTTCGATGATCTATTTTCGATGCAGAATGCAGATAGAAAATACTTGAAAGTATCTCGCTCCGTCGTGGCTCGACGTTCGAATAGTTCGAGTATTTATTTGTAAACGAGATTGTGCTCCTTATTTATAGAAAGTCACGGATCAATTTCCTATGCAAGTATTTTTTACTTTAATGGTTTCTAAGTATTTATTTGTAAACGAGATTTTGCTCCTTATTTATAGGAAGTCACGGGTCAATTTCCTATGCAAGTATTTTTACTTCCAACAAGGCTTTTGAATACGCGATTGTACTTCTTATTTGTACGAAGTCATGGATCAATTTTGAGGCAGGTAGAAAATACTTAAAAGTATCTCTAGCCCTGGTTTTAGGCCCTGGTTTCTTAAGGTGCACGTACTTGGAAGCCCTGGTACACGATCTTGCAAGTACGACCCAGGTCTAGTGTGTCTATGAATTGGTTACCTTATGAGCGCGCAGAATGACATCCTCGAAGTCGGAGGCCTGGAACAGCTCGTCGACAGTGCTGCGGATGATATCATCCTTGGTCCGGTTTAGACCATCCACGTGAACCCGGTCCACGCGAGCCTGCAACACAAACGTTATGTCAGCTTTAAAAGACAGCACAAACGATCATGAATCACCATGCTGTCAAAAGGGTCCATAAAATATATGTTTTTCCAGTTATAGCAAAATGTATCATCCATCACATGCTCCCATTTGCCAATGTAAGTCTTATACTTAAATACTTTTAAGAGCGTTTACGCCGTACGGCATTTCGTACAAACTTTCAAGGCCTTATTTGTCGAAATTAATGAACCGATTTTAATGAAACTTCATACACAGAATATTTTCGAAATGCCTTATTTAAAAAAAGGTAACTGGAATTCTCTGTTTCTATGGAAAATTTAAAATCGATCTAATTTGGCTGTAACACTATTTTTCGAAAATGTTCTCTACTAACTTTTTAGACCTTTGTATCCTGCTTATGCGTATGACATTAGAATCGGTTCATTCTTTTCGAAAAATAAGGGCTTGAAAGTTTGTATGAAATTCCGTACGGCGTAAACGCTCTTAAGCTGATTACCTAGTTTGTTTTAAATCTAATCTTAATTTAAACTTTGGATGTACTAACAATGTTTGCTAGAACACACAATAATTGCAATGTTAAATTAGTTTGAAGTAATAGGCGTGACGACAGTATCAAATAATCAAAAATTTAATGATGTTAGGGGAAAATACATATTAAAAGGATTTAAAACAGTGATTTAGTTTAATTTAAAAACTTGAGATTAATCGGATTTTCACTAAAATAAAAGATTAAAATACTGCAGTCGGCCATTTTGACTGAAACACCAATCACAGCGCATGACGTCACGCCTATGTAAACATCACTGTGGTTCACAGAGTACACTATAGATAGTATACTGACAACATTTGATGTTTACCTAGGCGTGACGTCAGATCCGACGCCATGACACTGTGAGCTGTTTTCGCGCCCTATTGAAAAAATATTAGAAAAATGGCTTCAAACTTCGTTAAACTTTAGTTTATTACCGAAATAGAGGTGTTTTCGTGAATAGTAAATGTGTACGTACATTACGGAAGACGATTTGAAAATCATTCGTCATGCCTATTGTAAAGAATTATTTACGGGTTAATTTTAGTGGGTTGTTATGGCATTTTGGAATCACTGGAACATATTAATTATGATATTGAAACACATGGCACGTATTTGAACATGCAGCTTGAGTCAACCTGATGGTCAAGCAATAACACCTAATCTATGTTACTTAATATTCCAAAAACAAATTCAGTTATGAGGTATTCACAGTACGCAAACGTTAATAATATGGCTCGTCGAGTTTTAGGAGAAGCCTTTTTGGAGCGTCATCTTTGTCACTCTTACCTGTCTCTTTCTAAAACTCGATTTGCCATAAGGGCCCCGGGTACAGTAGCTGAAATACCCTAGGGGGCCGTGTCTCCACGAGCCAGAGAATCGTGGCGATAGTCTCGTCGTGCCATCAAATTTTCGCCGGAATGATGTCGCCGTGTGGAGACACGTTCTAAGAGTGTATAGAAATTCGTGGCACGACGATAATATCGCCGCGATTCTCTCTTATTAGGGATGACAATGAAAAACAGAAAGTTTCCCCAAACTAGGATTTCTCCGAAATAGTAAGTTAAACTCACAGCAGCATACACGATTTCAGGAACATAGACCTGCAGACCATATAAATATTTACTTGATGTGGAGAACGAACCTACAGCGCAACGAATAGTCATCATCTGCCTGGCTTCCCGTCTAACTGGATGTATCTGAATAGGTACCAGTATTTTACATGGAGCGACTGCCTATCTGAGCTCCACAACCCAGCTACTGGGTAGGTAGGTAATACGGGAACCTACAGCGCAACGAATAGTCATCATCTGCCTGGCTTCCAGTCTAACTGGATGTAGCTGAATAGGTACCAGTATTTTACATGGAGCGACTGCCTATCTGACCTCCACAACCCAGCTACTGGGTAGGTAGGTAATACGGGAACCTACAGCGCAACGAATAGTCATCATCTGCCTGGCTTCCAGTCTAACTGGATGTAGCTGAATAGGTACCAGTATTTTACATGGAGCGACTGCCTATCTGACCTCCACAACCCAGCTTTTGCGTACAGTTGGGGGAATCGATTATTCGATCCACCCCAGCTCCTCAAGGAAGGCCAGCAACGCCTTGATGTTACTAACCCTCTTACGGCAGCTACTGGGTAATATGATACCCCTTGGTGAGACTGGTTGACAGATTTCCGGGCTTTTGACGACCCGTGATGACTGTCAATGATCCACGAATGAAAGCCGGGCCCTATAGAATAATATCCTCCTGAGCCATAGCACGGAGACGTCGCGGAGAGGTGTCAGGACTTTCCAGACAACCAAGTCACCGTTTAGTCGCATTACGACATCAATGATGTAAATAATCTGACGGCAGTACGTTCTGCGCGCACTTTCGAAGCTACAATTTTTTTTAGTATTGCCATCTGCCGACGCGGCCAGCGCGGCGACTCACTGCTATGAGTCCTGACCGATATTTGGTCTGAAACTACAGAGGAGTGCACAAGGATTAGGCACAGACCGTAGTAGCTCAAATGTGGCTAATAAGGCTGAGTATATTTACCCAAATTTTAAAGAACAGAGACGGAAATCGGAGACTTCATTATGACAATTTTTTTTTTACCGGTTTTACCGGAACTTTAATTAGGTAACTTTCAATATTTTATTTTATCATTAACATTATAAATGCTTTAATAAATCGTTATCAATGTTTTGATAAATAAAATAACCAATATTAAAAATAGATACTTATATTTTTAATATTGGTTATTTTTTTTTATTTAGCATTTATAATTTTAATGATAAAATGAGATATTGAAAGTTACATAATTAAAGTTCCGGTAAATTTACCGGTAAAAAAAAATTTAGTCATGGAAGTGGAATTATTATGGAATGGATAAAGTAAGAAATGAGTATATAAGAGGAAGTTTGAAAGTGGCGCCAGTGACAGAAAAGTTGAAAGGAAATCGTTTGGCTTGGTATGGGCATGTGATGAGAAGGGACGAAACGCATGTGACTAAAAGAGTAATGAATATACACGTTGATGGATGGAGAGGGAGAGGAAGGCCGAAGAAAAGATGGATGGATTGTGTGGGGAATGATATGAAAGAGAAGGGAGTGAATGATAGCGTGACGGTTGACAGGGGAGAATGGAAGAAGAAAACGTGTTGCGCCGACCCCAAGTAACATGGGATAAGGGCAGGAAGATGATAGAAGTCTCCGATTTTCGTCTTTGTTCTTTAAACTTTAGGTAAATATACTCAGCCTATTCCGATCACTGCTAATAAGACACAATTGCATTAGCTTGGCTGTCTAAGGCATGGGGACTGAAAAACACTAATCCAGGATTTGAACCCGGAACCTGACGATCCGCAGAAGTTAGCCGCTAGATCAATCAACCAGTTGGGTATAAATAAGATGTGTACATGGACATTACCCGCACTCCGTTCAGTTTGATGGTTGGTTTGGAGATGGGCTCGTCCTCAATCTCCAGTGGTTCTTCAAACTCGAACAGCCCCCCGCCCACCTCCACACTCTCGCCATGTTCGGCCTGCACAAACACATATATACATAAAAACTGGCCAAGTGCGGGTCGGACTCGCACACGAAGGATTCCGTACCACAAGGCAAAAACGCCGAAAAAAACACGTTTGTTTTTAGTATTTGTTGTTATAGCGGCAACAGAAATACATAATTTGTGAAAATTTCAACTGTCTAGCTATGGCGGTTCTTGAGATACAGCCTGCTGACAGACAGACGGTCGGACTGACGGACGGACAGACAGCGAAGTCTTAGTAATAGGGTCCCGTTTTTACCCTTTGGGTAAAGAACCCTAACCAGCTGGTTATTTTGGCGATTGGAATTAAAAGTATTTTATTCTATTGAGCTTTAGAAAAAGAATTGACTTATGTTTACATTTCATTCGATACTTTTGAGACAATGCAGGATGAGTTGGACTCCTTCAACAAGAACTGGTGATTGGCAGCTGTAAATGTGTGTGTGGTCTTTGCCCTGCAGTGGAACATCACAACTCTCACAACTTTAAATTATTAAATGTGCAAGTCATCCCGTACCATTTCATCTGTGTAATTTATATAAAAAATTAATCAGGCAGTGGCTATAGTCTTTCCATAGTCCTAAATAACCAGTTCATTTTAGCCACCCAAACCTGCAATCCAATATCTTTGTTTCCATATCTTGCAATAGTCAGACACCAACCTAATAACTTTTGGAACAGACTATAGAGTGTTGTCTCTGTTACTCAGTCCGGTGCAACAGTATGTATCCTAAAGCTATATGTGCCATGTTGGTGCGCAGATAATGTTGGACTAAACTCAAAATTGCGTGCCCCTTCACCAAGTCATAATCAAAATCAAGTCCCTACTAATTGTGACAGTTTTACTATTTTTTACAACCCATTACATGAGTACACATACTTATAACAAAGAGAGTCTAGGTAAGACTGAAAGCTGACCTCCACATCATTGGGGAAAGGCTAGACAGATGTATACATTGCTTATTATGTGTACTTGCAAGGGTGCACTTTTAGCTTAGTCAAATTCTATCAGTTTTTATTGGACACTGAGACATTTGGATAAATACATTGTGTGTTGAAGTTCCATAGCTTTTTACTATCCTGACACAATTACTCCATTATTATCAACCAGTCGCTTGTCAGGCTACATTACGGCCTTATTCGTCAGTCTTTCACTATGCGAATGAAATACTTATCTCTTTAAATTAAATGAAAATGATCATCAAGGATTTTTCTATATTCTCACTGTACTGTTCTTGGCAATATCATCAATAAAACAGTTAATCTGATAGTCACAACAAGTCTGCGCTTTATGTATAATGAGGATAGTCTAAATAACTGTGAAAGAACTTGTAAAATACGACTTATTTAACTTTAAATATTTTTTGTTCCATCATAACCTTACATTTCTTTCGGGTCAAAATATCACTAAAATTATGAACAGTTACCTTAGCATGTACAGTTCCCATGGTGGATTGTGTGTTTTACTACTTCTAAGTGGAAATTATAAGTTTCTAATTACAATCTAAACACAATTTGGAATTTTTATATTTTGAAATTACATAAACAATAAGTTTTTGACAGTTCGACCGAACGATTTTGTACTCTGGCAACATTCACTTATCGTTCAAAAAATATTTTTAGCACATGTAAACGACAACAAAATCAGAAAAATCGGTTAGTAAAAAATAATTCAACGGGATTAAAAAATCTTACAAATAAAAACATGTCACCAAGAAAAATACCGGCAGGAGTCTATTAGTCTAACCCATAAAGACGATCATGAAAAAGTGCCATTTTGCCTACATTTACGATTTTTAGGGTTACGTATCAAAATGGTAAAACGGAACCCTTATGGTGAGACTAAGTCTGTCTGTCTGTCACAGCTGGATATCTCAAAAACTACTAATGCTATCAACTTGAAATTTGGAACAGTTTTAGATGACATTTGCCCAAATATTTTGCAAATAAGAAATAAATAAAAATATAGGTATGTACTTATATTTTTTGCAACAGCGACTGAAAGGGGTCTGAAAAATTCGAAGTGGGGCTACTAGGGCATCATATGAAAGAGCGCAGTTTGTACACTCTCAAACATCTTTTCTTTTTTTTTTAGTCTAGGCTGCGTAGTTTTAGACTTTCGATGAAAAATGTTAAAAAAAATACCGTCCCTCCCCCCTTATCTCCGAAGTTTGGAAAGAGAAAAATCTGAAATTATTCTATGTTATAGGAGTTTACGTAAAGAATACAGGAAAATAAAACGAAGTCTTTAAATAGCACACGTTTACAGGAATCATCAACAAAAGTTACATTAGTTCCAGTATCGGTCAAGAGATGGCGCTGACCTTAAACTACACCACAGCGTGCAGTGTTAAAATTCTACACTTATGATCTAAACAAAGAGGTGTAAATTCTCTTTGCGTAATAACCATATTTAAAAAATTACGTGGGCGAAAACTTGGAAAGCCCTACCAGCATACGTAGTTTACCTAGAAAGATCATCATCATCATTTCAGCCGAAAGACGTCCACTGCTGGACATAGGCCTCCCCCAAGCACCTCCACTTCGACCGGTTGTGCTTCTCGCATCCAGCGGGTTCCTGCGGCCTTCACAAGGTCGTCTTCGTCGCCTAGAAAGATACTGCGGTGTTATTCTGTAAAAATCTCACCGTAAAAACTTAGGTGAAGTGAGCGTGGAGTGAGCTGTCAATAGTGTCATTCCTAGCAAAAACAAACTCACTTCACCTAAGTTTTCACGGTGAGATTTTTACAGAATAGCACCGCTGGTCCCAAATACCAGCCTGACTTATTCACATTTTTGTTCCTCTTGTATTTCACTTTTGTCTATAGGTAGGTACAGTACGGCCGATTTATCTTGGCAAGTCTGAACTTCGCGCAGGAGGCTGCGCAGTAAGATTTTTAGGAACCAACCAAATGGTGACATGAGGCAAGTGTGAGTGAGAGAACATGCGCGAAAGTTCTTATAGTGCCTATGTTCAGACTTGCCAAGATATTTAAGCCATAGCGTACATTTGTTATGAAGCCCTCGATATAATACACAAACATTTCGCCAGCTTTGTGTAAGTCTCATGTAATTAATTATAATCGGCCCAGATTATAATTAATTACATGAGACTTACACAAAGGTACTAGGTACTGAGAAATTCAGAGAGAGAAATTGAGAGATAGAAAAACCCTATCACTTTGCCCGACCTGGGAGGCTGGGACTCGAACCCAGGACTTCATGCTCAACAGTAGTGTTTGCGATCAATTAAAACAACGAGGTAGTCGTGAAACAAAAATGTTGGGTAGATCATCACTTGAAAATCACACTATAATATTATTTAAAGGCGAAAGTTTGTGAGTATGTTTGTATGTTTGTTACTTCTTCACGCACAAACGGCTGAGGATGAACTTTGAAACACAGATAAGTTTATAACCAAGATTAACACATAGGCTACTTTTTATCCCAATATTCCCACGGGATCGACATTTACGCGGGTGAAACCGCGGGGCGCAGCTAGTATTATATGACGGCGAAAGTTTGTGAGTGTATTTATTATATGTTGGTTACTCTTTCACGCAAAACCTTTGAACGGATTTGGATGAAATTTGGGTCACAGATAGTTTATAACCAGGATTAACACATAGGATAATTTTTATCCCGATATTCTCAGGGGATCGAAACTTATGCGGGTAAAACCGCGGGACGCTGCTAGTAGTCCATTAATTTAGTGACAAACCGATGGCTGTTGCTCCGGTTACAAACTTGTTATTTGTTAGGAAAAGGCTATACTTATACTGATTAGAAATCTAATTGACATGCATATACATACATTATAAACTCACGCCCTCTTCTTTTGAGGCCCCCTACTCTGTTGAAGCGGCCAAAATGGTACGGCTCCTGCCAGTTCGTATAGTGTGAACGCGTCCAAACTGTCCGGCGGCACGTCACTGCCGTGCCGTGACGTGAAACCCTAGTCTAAGTTGTCAATTTTGCATTAAAAACTTTACGTTTGTCGGAATAAAGTTCAAAATAGAGTAACTGGCTCGAAGGTTTAGGTTAGGTCTAAAATTAGATCTCGTTTTGTAATAAAACGGTTGACGTATAGTTCCTGTCTAAAAACTGTACCTATCTATCTTTTTTTTTTTTTTTTTTTTTTTTTGCGGATGGG
The DNA here is from genome assembly GCA_916614155.1 of Mesoligia furuncula. Lineage (NCBI taxonomy): Eukaryota > Metazoa > Arthropoda > Insecta > Lepidoptera > Noctuidae > Mesoligia > Mesoligia furuncula. The sequence goes on from OU744819.1 coordinate 12,634,822, forward strand.
AAATCATCAAATGACTCCTCCCGCTCTGGGTGGAGCGGAAGGGAGTGTCAGACTCTTACTGACTAAAACCCACCCGTGTTCCTTCCTTAGCCCTTTATGTTCCGGGCCAGCGGTAACCCTTTCGGACAATCCCGCTGACCCGGCAGGCTTCGGCCCTAAGGGGCCCCTCCTCGATGCTGACATCTCTTTGAGGCGCGCGTGGAACACGTACGCGCCGTCCGGCACGGGCCTGGTCCTGATCGGACGGTGAGCTACCCATTACTCACCGCCCGCAGGCCCGTTACCTATCTATCTTGCTCAAAGTTGCACAGAGTCTAGGAAACAGAACAGGAAAGAAATACAGAGAGGCATGGGACATCGACGCGCAACCGCTTACCATGGATTTAGTATATGATTCTGGACCCCACTGCGTTGAAATTTTTCGTCGGCTTTTTCTTAATTTTTACTTTTTTTACTGTAAACTGTATAAAATCATTATTTCTATCTGACCCAATGTAATTTTTAACAAAAAAATAGTAAATTTACGGTTGTTTCACTTAAAACAGCAATGTAAATAAAACTCGAAAGGGCTACCTGATCAGCTGTTTTGCTTAAAGTTCATTTGCGAGGTCAACACTGTCTTCGGTACCTACGCTATTCGCTTTCAAATGCCGCGACAAAGAGACCGCGGCGCCGAGCGGTCTCCTCGTAACCGCTCGCTTCGAGTGCTACATCGTAGCACTCGTAGCGAAGGATAAGCTCCATCGTAGTACTCGTAGCGAAGGATAAGCTCCGTCGTAGTACTCGTAGCGAAGGATAAGCTACGTCGTAGCACTCGTAGTGAAGGACAGGCTACGTCGTAGCACTCGTAGCGAAGGATACGCTACGTTGTAGCACTCGTAGCGAAGGATAAGCTACGTCGTAGTACTCGTAGCGAAGGATAAGCTACGTCGTAGCACTCGTAGTGAAGGATAACCTCCGTTGTAGCACTCGTAGCGAAGGATAACCTCCGTTGTAGCACTCGTAGCGAAGGATAAGCTCCGTTGTAGCACTCGTAGCGAAGGATAAGCTCCGTTGTAGCACTCGTAGCGAAGGATAAGCTCCGTTGTGGCACTCGTTGCGAAGGATAACCTCCGTTGTAGCACTCGTAGCGAAGGATAAGCTCCATTGTAGCACTCGTAGCGAAGGATAAGCTACGTCGTAGCACTCGTAGCGAATGGTAAGCTCCGTCGGCGTCGTGGCACTCGTAGCGAAGGATAAGCTACGTCGTAGCACTCGTAGCGAAGGATTACCTATGTCGTAGCACTCGTAGCGAAGGATAAGCTACGTCGTAGCACTCGTAGTGAAGGAGAAGCTACGTCGTAGCACTCGTAGCGAAGGATAAGCTCCGTTGTAGCACTCGTAGTGAAGGATAAGCTCCGTCGGCGTCGTAGCACTCGTAGCGAAGAATAAGCTCCGTTGTAGCACTCGTAGCGAGGGATTATCTACGTCGTAGCACTCGTAGCGGAGGATAAGCTCCGTCGTAGTACTCGTAGCGAAGGATAAGCTCCATTGTAGCACTCGTAGCGAAGGATAAGCTCCGTTGTAGCACTCGTAGCGAAGGATAAGCTACGTCGTAGCACTCGTAGCCGAGGATAAGCTACGTCGTAGCACTGGTAGCGAAGGATAAGCTACGTCGTAGCACTCGTAGCGAAGGATAAGCTACGTCGTAGCACTCGTAGCCGAGGATAAGCTACGTCGTAGCACTGGTAGCGAAGGATAAGCTACGTCGTAGCACTCGTAGTGAAGGATAAGCTACGTCGTAGCACTCGTAGCGAAGGATAAGCTACGTTGTAGCACTCGTAGCGAAGGATAAGCTACGTCGTTGTGCTCGTAGCGGAGGATAAGCTACGTTGTAGCATTCGTAGCGAAGGATAAGCTACGTTGTAGCACTCGTAGCGAAGGATAAGCTACGTTGTAGCACTCGTAGTGAAGGACAAGCTACGTCGTAGCACTCGTAGCGAAGGATAAGCTCCCCTGTAGCACTCGTAGCGAAGGATTATCTACGTCGTCACACAGTGTTTGGTGTCTACGACGACATACACTGACCGGCCCGTCCTGGGGATCGCACCCAGGTCGCTCGCTCGCCTAGTCGTGTTTGCGACCACTACTCCAACGAGGCAGTCATTATTATTATACCCATAGAACCCGCATTGTAGTATAATGTAGGTAATTCAAAGGTTGGTAATAATACAAATATGTCGCATAATGTTATAAAGCATTTTATTGTTTACTTTGTCATGCATTCCATCGGAGGATAACTTCGATGTCCGCTTTCAGTTTATAGATCCATCATACTTAAATTAAACTTTAAATACTGTTATAAATAAAAACCCGAAAGCCCGAAAGTCTGACAACCAGTCTTACCAAGGGGTACCGTATTGCTTAATAACTGGGTTGTGGAGGTCAGATAGGCAGTCGCTCCATGTAAAATACTGGTATTCGGCTGCATCCGGTATATTGAGTTAGATAAATATATTGAGTTCACACTATTATCGGAATGGATGCAACGTGCCTATTATGTTTGCATAGTGCGACTCTTCGCTTCGGGTTTCTGTTTGAGGTCCATCTCTCACGAAGTCGAGGTCCGCGTATAAAACTTGATTTTGGGTTGCCTGCAATAAAATAAAAAGTATTTTAAAACGCAAAACCTCTAAAATCGCACTTTTGTGATTGAACATTTGCTTGTGGCCAAGTAATAATAGTCGCACGGGTCGATCGGTTACGTTAAGCTACGCTTGCTGCGGTTGGTCCGTGGTTGGGGGACCATCTTCACATATCAACGCCCCTCCGTGCTTCGGAAAGCACGTCAAGCCGTTGGTCCCGGCTGTCATTCGTGGATCTTTGACAGTCGTTACGGGTAGTCAAAAGCCCGAAAGTTTGACAACCAATCTTACCAGTAACTGGGTTGTGAAGGTCGGATAGGCAGTCGCTCCATGTAAAATTTTGGTATTTAGCTGCATCCGGTTGGACTGGAAGCCGACCCCAACATAGTTGGGAAAATGCTAGGCATGATGATGATCGTGAAAAGGGGTCATCATTGGAAGGAACGTTAACACGCGAAAACAGACACAGTTCGATACACCTCCACAACCCAGTTAATGGGTAATACGATACCCCTTGGTAAGACTGGTGTGACAACCAGTCTTACCAAGGGGTATCGTATTTTCGTACTTTCGGGCTTCTGACTGACTACCCGTAACGACTGTCAAAGATCCACGAATGACAGCCGGGACCAACGGCTTAACGTGCTTTCCGAGACACGGTGGGGTCTCGATATGTAAAGACGGTCACCCATCCATAGACCAACCGCGGCAAGCGTAGCTTAACCTGATCTATCAACCTGTGCGGCTGTTATTATTTAGCTACGGACGTTTAGGATATCAATCCAAAAGGCAAGCAGTTCAAACAAAGTAAAAAAAAACTTACATAATTATCCAATTCTACCGTTTCTTCTACTGGCTGCGAAGGCTGCGAATTTGTACAGCAGTGTTTTTGTTTAATAAAGTAAAGCGCCAATATTAGAACAGACATCCCTAAGAGCATTGGTACTAAGTATATCAACCAATCGGGCAGAGGAGCCTTCGACTGTTCTTTCCTATCTGAAACATAACAAAACTTTTGTAACCTACGCAAAATTTGCGCTTGAACGTGGAGTTGCGGTCACCATGCGTCCACTGCTAGAGCAGGCTTTTTTTGTATTTTTTTTTCAAGAAGCGACGCGCTTTACTCTGACACTTCTCGCCTTCACGCACACATGCACAGCGTGTTTGTACACTTGGGGTGGGTTCCGAGTTTGACCCGTACCGAATTAGCGTCAACACGTTAACGATGTCCCGTGAATCGTCAAAGATGACGTCATGACATGCCCCATCTTGCGGTAGCGCCGACGATGCCTTATAATTATATCACCGTGAGCGCTGTCAAAATGACAGTGTGTGTGTGAGGATTTGTGTCAGTGTGTGTTTTGTTTTGAGTTGCATATCTTTAAATGATACTAACGTGGCACTTTCGAAATTGTGCTTCTGGCTGACAGTCGCCACCTAACCAAAGAAGAAGAACTGAAGAAGAAATGTGGTATTTATACAAAGAAAAACTGTAAAAATATCGTTTTGGGATTGAGTAAGCACTGTGAGCGCGTTCACGAGCGTTCCGAATTGTTGACAGCTCTCAGCTGTCATAATCGTAACATCTAAATCGGAACGCATGTGAGATGGTGAGAGTGCTGTGAGCTAATTCGAAATGCGGCCTTAAATTAATAACAGACGATCGAACTTGGTTCGGGCCGACCACGAACCACAAACATGGTGCGCTCCGAACCATATTCTGTGGTGCACGGTCCGCCGGACATTATTATTATTAATATCGGTACGGCTGGTTCGGACCGTGCACCACACGAGCGAATATGGTTCGGAGCGCACCATGTTCGTGGTTCGGCCCGAACCAAGTTCGATCGTCTGTTTATACTTTAAGTAGGTCACGTTTAGCTGCGCGGTTCATTTGTTTGCCAAACTCGCATGCGTGCGCTGCATGACTGTTGTCGCATTGGGTCGCAGTGAACGGTCCCGCCTAAATTTTCATACAACGCAAAACCACAGATTACTAAATAGTTACTACGTAACAGATACTTCACTCAGTAGAAAATTTCCAATACCTATACTGCTATAATAGCCTACTCCGTCGCGTCAGCAACCGCTGCATGCTAAAATGTGCCTAAATACTCAAGCGTACAGTTCTGAAATAAGGGGGATTATAATAATTTAGTTGTGATTGCTTCGCACCGCGCGATCCCTCAGCAATCGCAGGGCTGCCTCTTCGATAAAATTAAATTTAACTATTTGTGTCTATTTTATTGAGAACGGTGAATATGTTCTGACTATAGGTGGTAGTTTCAAATCCGGTGATAGTAAAGAACCTAACAATTATAGACCTGTCTCAATTCTGCCAGTTCTCAGTAAGGTGTTTGAAAAGTTGATGCTCAATCAAATGTTACGTCACTTTAATAAAAATTCCATCTTTCATGAACACCAGTACGGTTTCACCAAAGGGCGTTGCACTACTGACGCCGGTGTTACCCTAATAAAGAACATTTTTAATGCCTGGGAAGAAGCAAAAGATGCCATTGGAATCTTTTGCGACCTCTCTAAGGCGTTCGATTGCGTAAACCATGAAACACTTCTGATGAAACTGGAGCACTATGGAATTAGAAAAACAGCACTTGATTTGCTAAGATCATACCTGAAAGATAGAAAGGTTAAAGTTCAAGTAAACGGCGTAAACTCATTAGGGTCTGAAATGACAATGGGTGTTCCTCAAGGTTCGATATTGGGTCCATTCCTCTTTTTAGTTTACATTAATGATTTACCCCAATTACTTCAAAATCAACCGAAGATGGTGTTATTTGCAGATGATACATCATTGATCTTTAAGATAGACAGACGGGCACAAAATCTTGACGATGTGAATAACTCTATTCTTCAGGTCCAAGATTGGTTCACGGTAAATAATTTGGTACTGAATGAAAAGAAAACCAAATGCATTAGATTTAAATTACCTAATGTTAGAAGTAGCGAATGTGACATCATACTTAATGGAGAAAAACTGGAATTTGTTGATCGAACTGTTTTTCTGGGAATCACGCTAGACGAGAAATTACAATTGGGACCTCACATAACATCTCTTGCGGGGCGGCTTAGCTCGGCCGCTTATGCTGTTAGAAAGATTAGACAATTAACTGATGTAGAAACCGCGCGTTTAGTCTATTTTAGCTACTTTCACAGCTTAATGTCGTACGGCATTTTACTATGGGGTCGAGCTGCTGACATTGACTCCATCTTTATTTTGCAAAAGAGAGCTGTCAGAGCCATTTATAATCTACGTCGCCGCGAATCTCTCAGGGAACTTTTTAAAAAGATTAATATTATGACGGTACCTTGCCAATTTATTTATGAAAATATTATGTATGTAAGAAAAAATCTACATATTTTTAATAAAATAAGCGATAGACATAATTTTAATACTAGAAATAAAGATAAAATACATCAACCATTTTTTAGTTTAGCCAAAGTAAATACATCTTTTATGGGGTACTGTGTTAAATGTTACAATAAAATACCTTGTGATATATTGCAATTAAATGAAAGAAAATTTAAAACTCACATTAAACGTACACTTTGTAAACAAGCATACTATAAATTAGAAGATTATATCCAAGATAAGAACGCTTGGAAACATGCTGGTCCTGCTCCATAGGACAATCTAGAGTCTAGACAAAATCAAACTGGTTGCTAATTTAATTGTAAAATTGATTCTTTCTGAATCTTTCTTCTTTTTTTTGACGTTGATTTATATTCTGTAACTACTTAAACTCACACACTGACTTATTACTTGTAATTTTTTATTTAAATGAAAATCGTTTATTTTTACCATGTTTGTAAATATGTGAGCACCATGTATCTATTAGATAATTAATTTATGTCATGTTTTCATTTTTAATTCTTTTACCTATTTTGGTATAGTAATTTTATTTTATTTTAGGTGCATCGTCTTCACATATTATATAATTAATGTATACAAAATATTGTAAAACATTTTAAAAGAGTAACGGTGGAGTTTCTTGCCCATTCTTCTCCATACGAAAACTACCTTTTGGAATGGGCGACTAGAATCAATTCTATTTTTCGTAATTTTTGACGTTCAAAAGTGCCTTTTAAGTGCCTACTTGAAATAAATGTTTTGACTTTGACTTTGTTTAAAATTGTATCGTTTGTAAAATATTTTTTTATAATTTGGTGCTGACTGTGCAATACATCTAAAACATGACATGACATCTTCATTGACAGGTAAATGGAAAAATGTTAGGTGTTTATCCCTTCTTTTCCTTGATTTGCACCCATCTACTGCACATAAAGCACCAGACGGCATCGTAGGTACGCGTACAAACGAATGGAACGATTAAAATTGAATAACGTGCGTGCGCTTCGCTTGCGAAAACTGCACTGAACAAAGTAAAATAAAGTAACTATATATAGAGTGAATTTGGTCCGCAAACGGCCCGAGACCGCTCGGCCGGGCGGTAGGTAATTATAGCGCGCAAGTACATTGAGTGACGGAGGCCTGGCAAAACTAAGTAGGTACACGCGTGGACCATATATCTAGCTAATGTCTATTATGGCCCATCTGGACAGACGACCTCAAAAAGGTGGCTGAAGCAGACTGCATTCGGAAGGTGGAGGGGTGTTGTGGCGCAGCCTGGGAGAGGCCTATATCCAGCAGTGAACTGCGATAGGCTGAGTTGATACCTACACGTTGAAGTAATTAATGGCATCGACTCTTGTGTTGAGATCTTAAGCCTCCTCTACACGTAGACAGATTCATCAGCAGATGGCCATCTGCGAATGCCTCCGCCGACGTGTAGACGGGGTTATTTGCTAGTCTGTGGTAGGTATTTAGCCTCTGCCGACGTCAAATACCTACCACAGACTAGCAAATTACCCCGTCTAACATTCGGCGGAGGCATTCGCAGATGGCCATCTGCTGATGAATCTGTCTACGTGTAGAGGAGGCTTTAAACTTATCTGTTAGGCCGCGTCCTAACCGAAAGCTATTATCGCGGGAGTACCCGATCGTGACATACTCATACGTCATTATTCAGGTAAACGATCGCAAAATCGCGTATTCGCGCGACAGGCGCTTTCGGTTAGGACGCTGGGTTAGAGTTACCTGTGCCGCTGTAGGATGTTGATTCTTGCGAATCGTAGAAAAGTAAAGTCTTGTTTTTAACAATACGAGTTATCATGTTCACTTGTTTTCCATCCGTCCAGTCAGTTCTGGCGGCGTAGTAAAGACAACACAGTATACTTCCATTGTCCGCCATCTTGAATTTTCTTTGTATCAATGTTGTGTTAAGGGTCGTTAACTTGTATGTTTTATTTATTATGCCTACATGCACGTCTTTATCTGCAAATAATGTTTATTGTTCTTACAAAGTATGTCATTCATATTTTTCAGTTTTATTAATTTATTTATTTCTAGCTGAGTTATGTTACCGTACCTACTAATATTATGGTCCTATATATAAAAAGCTATCGAACATCTAAAAGCTTGCTAAAGTCTGGTTGTCAAAAAGTGTTCGTCATAAACGCACTTTAGCACTCAAACGTTCTAAAAATCAACTACATACCTATAATGTTTATAACAGCCAGAACCCAATTTTAATAAGGGCTGATTTGATCTTTATTTTTTATGAATTGTATAATTACAAGAAAAGCATAATCGATTTACAAAGCAAGTATCTGATTATCGGAGATAAGTTGCGTCGCTGATGAGCCTGTCGGCGAAGAGTACTGTCGGCAAAGTGTCCTGTCGGCGAAGAGTCCCGTCGAAGTAAAGTCTTGTCGGTGTTCAGTCTGTCGGTGTAGAGTCTGTCGGCGTTTAGTCGTACACTCGATTTTTCAGTCGACAGATAATTTTTATTCGTGGAATAAAATTGACGTCTAACAGTTTTTTTATGAAAGAATTGTCAAAAATTCAAAATTATTCTTCCGATACAATTATCTGGCGTCAGATAAATCTGCCCTTGACCGCCACACGTCAAAAAAACAAAAACATGCCCTCGGCGTCAAAGTCTGTCATGGAAGTAGTCGAACCACAGATATAGATATACCTAGATAACGCAAGAGTAACTACTTCGCGTGCCAAATAGCACCAACTTATGATTACAAATCGTAAGCCGCCCCTTTCGCGCTCAGTCCTTTGTACTGCTGGCTGGGTAAGTGTGAGCGAGAGCGCGAGCTTGCGACGTCATAGTAGGTAGTCAAAAAATGGCACGCTTGGTTTTCATACAGTTCGTGATACTTGCGTTATCTAGATATATCTATATCAGTGAGTCGAACCGTGGCGTGCTGGGCACATATTGGTTTGTCATCTCTAAATGACTGTGGCGGTCAAAAGAGGAAAAAATGGCCGTCGACTCTGCATCAGCTGATTAATAAGAAAATTACATTTGACGTACAAAATAAGTACACACAAATGTATGCCAACAAATGTCAGTTTCGTAAACAATCGTACTCCGAGGAGATGCAGATTGTATTTAATTTATTTTGCACTTCTGTTTGACCAATTTAGTTAGTAAAGATATGCAATGCAAGCTTTAGAAAGCTTGGATACTATTAAAAGAATTGAACGTCTTGAAAACCGTCCGCTTCGAAGAAAGGTTTAAAGAAATTGAAATGATCCATTTTCTGTAGTTTTCGTTTATGGACCGATTATGAATATAGAATGTTATCCAAGGTTTTAATATATTTAATCCTCCTATTGAATGACTATTTCATGAAATATCAATCAATAGGATTATATGAGAGGGTTGTCTGTGTGGTGCTGGACTTAAAGAATAGCACCACCCCATACTTCCCGTGGGTGTCGTAAAAGGAGACTAAGGGAGACCGGAGAATGGGCAGCAGCGTTCTCTATGCATTACACCATCATACCATACTGCGATCGCCAACCCGCCAAGCGTGGCGATTATGGCAACCCCCCCCCCCCCCCCAAAATTGGGGGAGGCCTATGTCCAGCAGTGGACGTCTTTTGGCTGAAATAATGATGATGATATGAGAGGGTTGTAGTGATGTGTAGTGATGATTTTAATGATTATCATTCTGTAGTTCTGAAATTCGTCTTTGTAGAGCATCGCGTCGCTGTAACTCATAGCTGTGTGACCATCTCTTTCTCAATCTCGATGTCCTATATTATAACATCCGGTCGCTGGACTTACATTTGGTTTTTTGTTTGGGTTTTTGGCAGCTGTACTGAACATCTGTTGATTCAGAATACTTCAGTATTGTCACACTACCGTAGTCTTCACCTAAAACAAATGTAAGAAAGTCGGGCTCATAATAATAATGTAGTTTACTTATCACTTTGCTAGTGAAGTGGTCTATGGACCAATAGCCCCTGCTATTGGTCCATTGTCTGTGTGGTGTCGGACTTAAAGAATTGCACTACCCCTTACTTCCCGTGGGTGTCGTAAAAGGCGACTAAGGGTCTTACCGGAGAATGGGCGGCAGCAGCGTTCTCTATTTATGATAGAGAACGTACCATCATACCATACTGCGATCGCCAACCCGCCTGCCAAGCGTGGCGATTATGGCAAACCCCCCCCAAAATTGGGGGAGGCCTATGTCCAGCAGTGGACGTCTATCGGCTGAAACGACGACGACGATTGGTCCATAGACCACCTGATATAATCACGATATTTATATCATGATTAGTGATGTGCCTGGTGGCAATATTGCCACTGCCGGCAATATTCCCAATGTTGCCACTACCGGTAAAATACCAATATTGCCTGTCAAATAATACCAATATATTTTATTGTTACTGCAATTGTAATTATCTTTTAGTTATATTTGTGTAGTATATCAATCATAAAATATTTGAAAAACGCACACGCGTGTCGTTCAAAAAGATTTTTCGTTATTTCCATATTATATACATATACCTGTATATTATATGTAGGTATATGAAAAACAAGTACAACATTAAAAGAAATGTTTCGAATTTATGCCTTTTATTCAATACACAACGATTTTCAATTCTCATCTCAATTTTAGTCACTACCGTGTATGGCAATATGGGTAACATTCCCGGTAAAATACCGGGAATATTGCCAAAAATGCTGGCATTATTGGCAATTTTACCCAAAACAATATTTTATTGTACACAATGTAGATTATGGCCTTTAAATGCTAATTTTATGTATTGTACATAGTTTCCGTAATTAATTTGACTTATAATTAAGCAATATTGTCTGTGTATTGCCGGACTTAAAGAATAGCACCACCCCTTACTTCCCGTGGGTGTCGTAAAAGGCGACTAAGGATCGTACCGGAGAATGGGCAGCAGCGTTCTCTATGCATTCCACCACCATACCATACTGCGATCGCCAACCCGCCTGCCAAGCGTGGCGATTATGGCAATCCCCCCCCTTTTGGGGGAGGCCTATGTCCAGCTGTGGACGTCTTTCGGCTGAAATGATGGTGATGATGATGATAAGCAATATTCCCAAATATTTCCACGACTCCCGGCACTATGGCCGGCAATATTGCCACCAATATTCCCACTTCGGGCAATATTGCCGGCAACGGCACATCTCTAATCATGATATACATCAATTGATATTTATTGTCAAAACTACAAATTTTGCAAATGCATAGTTTACCCTAACACTTCACAATTTCTATGCAGTGCGACAAAGACCGCGCTTTAGGTCATGTCGTCGTTTCAGCCGATAGACGTCCACTGCTGGACACATGCCTCCCCCAATTTTGGGAGGGTTTGCCATAATCGCCACGCTTGGCAGGCGGGTTGGCGATCGCAGTATGGTATGGTGGTGGAATACATAGAGAACGCTGCTGCCCATTCTCCGGTACGATCCTTAGTCGCCTTTTACGACACCCACGGGAAGTAAGGGGTGGTGGTATTCTTTCTGTCATGACCACACAGACTGGGCCTCAAGTTTGCTATTACAATAGTGTCAGAATGGTCTATCATTGATTTCATAATTGTTGATTTTGACAAGTTTGGTAATCTACTAATATAATGGCGTCATTGTGACTTTCCAATGGTCAACCACTGACACTCCATTGAAAGAAATGGTATAGAATGGTAATCTCGTACATAATGAAAAATGAATTACTGACTTACGCGGTAATCTGCAAAAATTTTGACAGTTCCTTTGATCAGTGACCTACCATTAGAACGTCATTGTGCAGTCATTGCTTTTAATTCGTTACGAGTATCGTATAATTTCTGTGCCATTAACCGACCAATGATCAACCATTATGAATTTAGCAGATTACGAACTTTTAGCAAAATGACAATGGGATGGCGCTGGGATCGTGTTGGAATGACGAATTTATAAAAATAGCATACTAGGGCCCCTCGGTCATGTAGTCGCCTTGAAATGAAAAACTACTATCAGCCACTAAAAATAATGTTATAATTTGTATTTGTTTTTTATTATGTAAAACTGATTATTATTCATCAAAGACTACATTTGTCGATTACTTTTATAAAAACAACCTCAAATACTCAAAAAAAATATCGGATCAAATATACAGGGTTATTGGTAAAACATTAACAACTTCTTAAGAGTTCATTGTACTCATAATTATGAACAACTTTTACTATGGGACCAAACCTGAAATCGCGAAGAAAAAAACAGCTGTTTCCTACATTTATAAGTGGATTCAAATAAGTATAGGATATTTTAATTTATACTATAAACTAGCAGCGCCACGCGTCACCCGCAGAAGTCTCGATCCAGTGGGAATGTCGGGATTAAAACCTTTCCCGGGACTCTAAAACTAATACTATAACTATCTAAAACTATCTCGATCTAAATCGGTTCAGCGGTTTAAGCGTGAAGAGGTAACAGACAGACAGACAGACATATGCACTTTCGCATTTGTAATATTAGTATGAATCCAAAAAATTCGAAAGTAACTCAGTCTGCCTGTGTCTGTTTGTCTGTATGTTACCTTTTTACGCCTAAACCACTGAACGGATTTCGATAAAATTTGGCAGAGTGATAGATTGTATTCTGGGGATGGACATAGGATAGTTTTTATCCCAATATTCCCACGGGATCGAGAATTATGCGGGTGAATCCTCGGGGCGCTGCTAGTTTCCATCCCGTAGAAATATCGAGATAAAAACTATCCTGTGTCCTTTCCCGGGACTGAATCTATCTTTATACAAAATTTGATCTAAATAGGTTCAGCGGTTTAAGCGTGATAAGGTAACTTACATACAGACAGACACACTTTCGCATTTATAATTATTTAGTATGGATAGTATGGATGGATATCGGATTTTTACGAACCCTGAACAATACAATGGGAGGGGCCCCTGGCTTAATAATAAGAGCCGTACAGGTCGATCGATCAGGTTAAGCTACGTTTTCCGCGGTTGGTCTGTGGATGGCTGACCGTCTTTACATACCGTGACCCCTCCGTGCCTCGGAAAGCACGTTAAGGCATTGATCCCGGCTGTCATTCGTGGATCTTTGACAGTCGTTACGGGTAGTCGGAAGCCCGAAAGTCTGATAACCAGCCTTACCAAGGGGTATCGTATCACTCAGTAACTGGGTTGTCAGATAGGCAGTCGCTCCATGCAAAATACTGGTATTCCGCTGCATCCGGTTAGACTGGAAGCCGACCCCGACACAGTTGGGAATAGGCAGGCAGATGATGACGACGAACCCTGACCAATAGCGTTACGGTTTTGATATTGGTGTAGGGATACCTCATCTACACAAAAGGGCTAAGGGGCATCATATCCGGCCCGGCAATTTTGAGAAAAATACTTTAAAATTTAACGGATTTACAAATACACTAAGTAAACGAAAACTTGTCTTTGCGAAAACATTGATGAAGGCTACACAAGAAAATAAATCTGGCCGAACTAAACTCTTCGAAGAAAACTTTTTGATGTGTAAACTTCTGGCGCGTTGGGCATTTTTATAGATTGGAAAAACCATTGAACTCGCGCCACTGTTACCGTAAGCGACACCGCGCGTGTTTTGTTTATAAGACAACTAGCTTCCGCCTGCGGCTCCGCCCGCGAGATATGTCGATAAAAACTATCCTATGTCCTTTCCCGGGATGCAATCTATCTCTCTGCCAAATTTTATTGAAATCCGTTCAGTGGTTTAGGCGAGAAAAGGTAATATACAGACAGACAGACGAATTTATAATATGAGTATGGATTCAAAAAATACCCGCTTCGAATGTGTTCGGCTGTCCTCGTGATGTACTTGGTTTTAATGTATATCAGGTATATCCGATATGTCAGTGAGTGATTGCAAAGTATTCAGTTTGTGTTTCAAAGTAAAATAATTGTAAAATCGTTAAATACTCACTGTTAATTTCATCAGCAGTAAAACTAAGTTCTTTATACAATATTGTTTCATTTTCCGTTGTTGCTATTTTTACTAAAGTATTATTATCGAATAATTCTAAATTAATAATTAACTTTGTTGTTGTCCTTCCATCCATTTTAATCTTCGGTGCAGGCGGACCAATATAGGAACCTGCAACAAAAATATCATTGTTGAGAAATATTTTAACCTACAAAGACAAACAACCTACTTGTCAATAAATGCTGTCGGAGAGAAGAAAGGGGAATTACTTACTATTAATTACTTTATAACTATTATATAACTTTATATTATTTATTACTTTATAAATTGTTTTCAAAAATCTTAAATGCCTACTGATTTCCGTACGATTTTCTTCGACCATGGCGTCAGGGCGCGGCGCAGTGCATTTTTAACAATGTGTTGTAGGAAATTGAAGCGTTCATAAAGTAGTCAAATGTCATATTAGTATGGAATTTATACAGCTTGGAACCCACTCGAATCCTTGCAGATGCCGCGGTAGCCGTGCGGGTCCTCGCGTACGCGGACGGCTGAGTTTGGCTGCCGTCGCGTTTGGTCGGCTCCGTTCGGCTACAGCCGCGGCCGTACCCGACGAGTGTCGTCACTGGCTGAAGTAGAAATGTTGAATGTCGCGTAAGCACTAGGCCGAGGCCCAGTTTCCGTTGGATTTTAGAAGACGAGCGGACGTACCTAGTCGGCTGCGGCCGCGTGTGCTCGCATCCCCTACGACGCACTTCGCAGCGCTCCGGCGCGGCCCGGATGGTAAAAATCGAAGCGGTGACGGCAGTGGAACAGCGGTGACGGAATCTAAACTTTCTTCTCCCGCCAATGGTTCTCCGAAACACAGTAACTGTTAACGGGTTACCTCGTAGGTATCTACTTACCATACCCATAGGTTTGATAAAATGTCACTGTATTCTGCTGTTTATTATTAATCGTGCAAATATACTGAGATTTCTCTATGTTACAACTAACGTCCGGAAATGTTTGCTCTGAAACAAACAAGAGTATCTTTATTATTGACTTTTTTCTTAATTTTCTAGAAGTTGTAAATCGACTGACTGATCAATTTCAGTGTACACATCAAGCTACTACAATCTGTCAAATTTACTTAATAGATTTTCAACTTTATCTCTAAGATATAAGGTTTAAAGTTGATTGGGAAAATTTGACAGTTTCGGGTAGCTTGATGACGTCTGTACATTATTTTGGGTAAAATCCAGAATAACTTTTCAATCTAGTTTTTCGGGACACAGCCAAGCGATTGCTGGACTCTTTACGTGACCAAAGGGGTAGATAGGGTTTTTGTGGGCCAAAAAATCAGTATTGCCATTCAACGTGGCAAGGTTTAGCTGCCAGCCTTTTGAGCACTTCTCAAACGTCTTCGGTTGTCCGCGCATAAACCCGACATTTACGCACCGATTTGAATGATATTTTTGTTTTTGTTCAGAATCATAATCATTAAAAACTCTCTAAGACGCACTTCTATTGTCATTTTAAGTTATGTCTGGAAGATAGGGCCTTGCTAAATGTACAGTCAAACAAAGAGATTGGTATACGTATACCTACAGGCAAAAATATTTATAAGTATTTTTGATTATGTGCCTGATAATGTTTGAAGGTATACATACATATCAACTCGGAAAGCGATCGTCACCGTATCAACTCGCGCCATTCAGTATTCTTTAGCCTCCTCTACACGTCGTCAGATTCATCAGCAGATGGCCATCTGCGAATGCCTCCGCCGACGTCAAAGACTACAATATAATGCGGTGCCGACGTGTAGACGGGATAATTTGCTAGTCTGTAGTAGGTATTTGACGTCAGCAGAGGCTAAATACCTACCTCAGACTAGCAAATTACCCCGTCTACACGTCGGCGGAGGCGTTCGCAGATGGCCGTCTGCTGATGAATCTGACGACGTGTAGAGGAGGCTTTAGTTTGAAACTCCCTCAACACGTGACGCATACTAATCGGAATCGTAACGTAATAGTCTCGCCTCGGGACAAGCTCACGAACCGCGGTGCGGTGCGTGGTCAACTGGAAGTTCCTGCGCTTACGTCTCTCCGTACCCGAGCTTACGTCTCTTCGTCCACCCTTGCCACTCTTGCCTGCAGCACCATCATCAGTCGGCGAGCCGTAAGCGCGGCGTCGCCTAGCCGTAGCCGAGTAAACGTATCGGAGCTGCAGTAATGCTAATCTGTAAAAATCTCGACGTATTTCACATTAGGCAACCGCTTAAGGGCACACCGAGCTTCTAGCGGTAATCGATTTTAGGTATTCTATGCGCTCCGTGTATGTGTGCGTGAGGCACACCGGCAAGAGAGCGAACGGCTAGACAGATAAGAGCACTGCGCGAATCGCGCGCCGCGCGCGACGAGCCGTGCGCCGATCGACTAGCGAGGTGCTACCAATAGTTACAAAATAATGAAAAAAACGTTTTGAAATAGGTACTTTCAATGGAAAAATTCACGATATGAAACCTTTTTCAGATTTTATATCTGATCAATGAAAAATGAATATTAGGTATAATTTACTTAGTAGAATAATACTATTACAATTAATTACCTTTTATGATAATTATTCTAAGTACAATAGAAACTTAAAAGTGATCTCAATAACGTAAAATAACATAATGGCTAAATAAATAGGGTAAAAGTCCCAGTAGTCGACTCTATATTTTCAATTTCAAATTATTTATTCTTCAAAGTAGATTCAATAAAATACTTTTGTTACTACGTAGTAAGTTTTTGCCAGCAGATTCTATTGAATTTCTGATAATGAAGTTACATGGTAAGTACTTTGTTCGTTATGCCAAGACGTTACATAGCCACACAAAAGATGCATTCCGTATGAAAATATAATGTAAGAGCGCCGACTTCTGTATGGAACATGTTGTTTCAGGAAGAAAGAAGCCAGCAAAATTGTTATTTCCAATATCATCGGTTAGTACCTATACCGGATTATTTTTTTACCGGTTCCAAATTTATACAGGTTGTTCTACCCATGATTATGAACAACTTTCACTATGGAACCATCTCTGAAGTCACGAAAAAAAAAACCGGGCAAGAGCGAGTCGGACTCGCGCACCGAGGGTTCCGTAACATCCGGGTTTATGCATAAGGTTTATGTTTATGAAATTAAGTGTTTTTTTTATTTTTGAGTTGATTGAATGAATGGTAAATTGTGGTTTACGATTTATGACGTATTAAAAAAAAACTACTTACTAGATCTCGTTCAAACCAATTTTCGGTGGTAGTTCACATGGACATCATATATTTTTTTTTAGTATTATCGTTCTCTTATTTTAGAAGTTACAGGGGGGGGGGGACACACACACACATTTTAACACTTTGGAAGTGTCTCTCGCGCAAACTATTCAGTTTAGAAAAAAAATGATATTAGAAACCTCAATATCATTTTTGAAGACCTACCCATAGATACCCCACACGTACGGGTTTGATGCATTCACCCAGGCGCCATTTAAGCATGTGCCCAATGTGGAATACGCCTAATCTCACCGTCATAACTCGGGTGAAGTCAGCTTAAAGTGAGCGGTCATTAGTGTCAATCCCTAAATGACAGCACACTTCACCTAACTTCTCACGGTGAGATTCTAACAGAATCGACCGGCTGATCCGCTTTGGTTACGTGCTTACGTTAGGTTGACGCCTGTTTGACGGCGAGGCGAAAGGCGATACGGTGACGATCCCTTTCCGAGTTGATACTGTGCTAAGATCTTTACGCTTAACCCATAGTTTTAAGAGTGATGTTTAAGACTTGACCACTCCGTAGGTACCACAGGTATAGATAAACCTAGATAACGCAAGTATCTTGATTTGTATGAAAACCGAGCTTGCCATTTTTTGACTACCTACTATGACGTCACAAAGACTATTTCGCTTCGCTTCGCTTCGTTTCAGCCGATAGACGTCCACTGCTGGACATAGGCCTCCCCCAATTTTGGGAGGGTTTGCCATAATCGCCACGCTTGGCAGGCGGGTTGGCGATCGCAGTGTGGTATGATGGTGGAATACACAGAGAACGCTGCTGCCCATTCTCCGGTACGATCCTTAGTCGCCTTTTACGACACCCACGGGAAGTAAGGGGTAGTGGTATTCTTTAAGTCCGGCACCACACAGACTAACACAAAGACTATTTAGTGATGGGAAAATCAAATCGATTCAAAGACGCCGCCGCGTGCGGCACCCGTCTCGCCCCATCCGGGGCCTAGCTCCAGCGCTCGCGCTCACCCAGTCAGCTGTACTCAGGAGTTCAGGACTGAGCGCGAAAGTGGCGGCTTACGATTTTTGTACGTAAGCTGGTGCGATTTTTGGCACGCGAAGTAGTTGCTCTTGCGTTATCTAGGTGTTTCTTTATCTGTGGTAGGTACACTCACAAATATCATTTAAGGCGAAAGCGCCAGGGTAGCCCGCGAAATTCAATTTTTCTTACGTTTTTTGCAATTTGCTGGACAGTATTAAGTTGTACGTTGATTAAAATATGATTCGCGGCCGTAACAAATATGTTTTTACAGAATTATAATCATTAAAGTCACCAACACAACTCTCTAAGACCAAGTAATCCCCAAGAATGACTATTTCATGAAATATTGACATTTGGGGATTATACTAACTTAACAAGTTGTATTACTGATTGTAATGATTATAATTCTATAAATACATATTTGTTACGACCGCGAATCATATTTTAATCAACGTACAACTTAATACTGACCAGCAAATTGCAAAAAACGTAAGAAAATTTGAATTTCGCGGGCTACCTTAGCGCTTCCCCCTTAAAAGTAGTTGCAGTAGTCTTTGCTGGACTGTCCTGATCTTATAATATTCTAGTTAAGTCATCATAATTAGCCCACTGCTGGACATCATCATCATCATCATCATCATTTCAGCCGAAAGACGTCCACTGCTGTACATAGGCCTCCCCCAAGTTGGGGGGGGGGGGGGTTTGCCATAATCGCCACGCTTGGCAGGCGGGTTGGCGATCGCAGTATAGTATGGTGGTGGAATGCATAGAGAACGCTGCTGCCCATTCTCCGGTGCGGCCCTTAGTCGCCTTTTACGACACCCACGGGAAGTATGGGGTGGTGCTATTCTTTAAGTCCGGCACCACACAGACAAAAGCCTCTCTTACCTGCTGGACATAAGCCTCTCTTACCTTGTGCCACTCGCCACGCTCCTGTGCCAGCCTCATACCACCCCAATGGCGTAACACACTATCAATCTCACTCTGAATCATTTTTAAGGATATTGATAATCCAAAATTCGAAGTCCTGACTGACTGGCATGAATTTTGGAGGGTGTGTTCTTTGTGAAGAGTAGGTATCCACTAAGAAAGGGTTTTTCGAAATTCCACCCCTAAGAGGGTGAATGAATGTCGTTGAACTCGTCGTCGTCGTTTCTGCCGATTGACGTCCACTGCTGGACATAAGCCTCCCCCAATTTTGGGAGGGTTTGCCATAATCGCCACGCTTGGCAGGCGGGTTGGCGATCGCAGTATAGTATGGTGGTGGAATGCATAGAGAACGCTGCTGCCCATTCTCCGGTACGACCCTTAGTCGCCTTTTACGACACCCACGGGAAGTATGGGGTGGTGCTATTCTTTAAGTCCGGCACCACACAGACCAGTTACCTAAGTAGTAAGGAAAAAATTACCTTGGCATTTGTTTTTTAAATCCACAACGATTTGACAAGGTTTTGGTGTTACACAATAGACAGCCTCTGAAAGAAAAAAAAACTGTTTTTATTCTTTAAAGTACTTAATAATTTAAATGTTCAAACATACAGTTCGCAGTTATCAACTTTGTTTTAAGATATAATTCAACGTTGATAGCTTCTGTCGTTTAATTTTAACAAAAAAAAAAGTGTGCGGTCGGGGTTTCCCCGGCAGGAACAAAGTTCAAAGTCAAAGTCTTTTATTTGTTCTTTGTTCCTTACACGATACTCGCATACACACACACTTCTATATAGAGACAGAGAGATAGAGAAAGTGTGAATTTAATACACATTTTAATACAGGGCCAACTAATATAAGTTTTTAGAAGCTCTCATAAAGTTGTCGCCATCTTGGATTTTCCTTTTGACTTCACTATTGATTTCAGTACCCTCGAAAACCATGATAACGACACACATAGGTACTGAAAATTTTGGGATAATTTCTAAAACCATAGCTGTCTCTCTCTTTCTCTCTCTCTCTCACAGAGACACAGACTGGATTGTCGACAAAGGTTTAAATAATGAAACCAAGTACACTGCCAGGTGTTGTCTCTGCATCAGTAGAGACAAAACATACTGCAGTCTAGGGTGATCTCTATGGTTGACTGGTAGAAAATGTCAAAGGCATTAAGTCCGCCTTTGTACAGATTATTTACTTGTGCAATGTTTATAAATAGACTAGCTTCTGCCCGCGACTTCGTCCGCGCGTAATTTCACCCTCCCCCCAATCACCCTCTTAGGGGTGGAATTTAGAAAAACCCTTTCCTTTACCTAAAAACCCTTTGTTTATAGTGGATACCTAATCTTCACAAAGAACACACTTCCAAATTTCATGTCTCTAGGACCAGAGGATCAGTCAGGATTTTATACACATACCTACATAAAGATGATAAATTTTGTTTAGTTTTAAACACTTTCACTCTCTGAAAACTCAATAAAACATAAGTAGGTATATACTAAAAAAACTTACCATAGTATAATTTGTTGGAGTTGTAGACTAATATTTTGTTATTCACATAATATGGTGTCAAAGTTGTCTCTTCTCTTCCTTTAGCTATATGTGTTGTTTCACAGACTTTTGATTGGCTGTGTAATTCTACGTCAACTACTATATGTTTGTATTTTAAAGGTTTCTGGATCATAAATTTAACTTCGCTTGTCGGTTTTTTTATTACTCTTACCTCCGTATCTGGAAAGATTTACATTCTAATTATTGAGGTCCTTAAATGTTTGCGATTTACAGCTCTGTCGGTCGGTCGCGAGTTCATATACTTAAATGTTTCTTTCTTGTAGCTAGTGTCTGCAGAGCACGAGAGTTGTATTGAAATGAAATGAAATGAAATTTATTTCTTGAATTGTAGTACATTACAGATGGTCGTTTGTTTTAAGTTTCTAAAACAATTCGCTAAAACTAGCATGCAAAATTATTGATAACATGAATTGTTAAATGAAGCTAATAAAATTGGTACATAGATCATTGTTATTAATTAGATTTAAATGTCAAGTATTTGTCAAATTGTAATAGTAACATGTCAGTATGAATCTTTAAAGTCTAAATACTCCTTCACAGAATAGAATGATTTTTCTATAAGCCATTTGAATAACGATGTTTTAAATCGATTGATCGGAAGTTCCCTATACGATTTTGATAGTTTATTAAATATCCTTATGACCATTGGAAAGCAACTTCTATTATTAGACTGTAAATACTTAATTTGTTACTGTTGCACCTAACTTTTTTATTACCATATTATTATAACCTGATAAAGCGCTGCGAATTGCAAAAAAAAAAGGGCTACCTTAACGCATTTCCAATAATACCATAACAAACTTACTTTGATACCAATAGGTATATTTTTCATATAAATATATTAAATGGATGGCGGTGACTCCCGGTGATATATTCTGGAGTATTATTTCCATCATTAAGACTTCTTGGCTTGTTTTATAATAGAAATTCAAAGGCGTATAATAATTAAATGTTACATTTGGTTCACCTGGAAACAGTAAAAAATAATAACATTAAAAAGAAAACATCCTATTCCAAAAATAATAATGATTCTACTAGCACGTTCAATGCGGCAATCTCCATGTTTCTCACTTGCTACTTTATCAAGTCACGAGCAGAGACTTATATACAACGTTATTTTTAGTATGAAATGAAATGAAAATATTTATTTCAGACTTATAAGGTCCATAAGTATGTTGTTAGTAGATATACTTAAAGCTATGTTAGTAGAATTTAAAATTATTATTATTAGTTTGGACATGAATGGACGACTAAGGCCGCTTAAATCACATTTAGGCGACTTTAGCAGCGCGACAGTCGCGCGACCGTCACCCATTCAGAATTTCATAATAAAAACAGAAGCGCACCAGCCGCGCGTCCGCTGCGCTTCTGTTTTTATTATGAAATTCTGAATGGGTGACGGTCGCGCGACTGTCGCGCTGCTAAAGTCGCCTAAATGTGAAAGCGGCCTAATGCCTCAGAATTTGGCCGTCCACTCCGTCCGACACCACGTGCAAAAGCGTGTTGGTGCTCCGCATTGGGTAATGCACAGGGAGGCCGATCTTTTGCGAAGCACCGCTTGAAAGCCGTCCGTACCGTGGTCGGCGAACATGCCGGAGGCACTGCTCCGCCACGGAAGCTTCAACAAACTCCTGAACGCGGTGTTATACTGGACGCGCAAGGCATTGTAGGCCTTTCTAGTGTAATTGCTCCACAGGTTGCACGTGTATAACGTTTGGCAGTAGCTTTTAAATAGTGTGACTTTAACGTCACTTGAGCATCGTGCAAACCTGCGAGAAAGCATATTACCCCTTACCGACAATGCCCTGCGCTCCCTGTCCATGTCCATGTCATCATTTAGGTTCTCATTGACCCAGTGACCCAAGTACTTAAATTTGCTCACTTGCTGTAGGACGGTTCCATTTAGTATACCTATGAAACCTGAATATAGTTTGTTCAGAATCGATTACAATACAGGGTTATTATGAAACCCTTAGCTATATTTTTTTCTCTAAACCAGAATCGATAACAGAACACAAAAGTGAAAAAAAAAAAAATTTTTTTTCCTCTTTAGAATGTCCTAAAAATTCATAAAAAGTAGGATAAAATAGCAATGTGAATGACCTTAGGTTACATTAAGCACACACGAGTAGGCAGCGAGCGGGAAATACACAGGAGCGGGAGGGCGCAAGGTGCGCGGAGGAGGGGGAGGGGGTGGCGCACGCGGCTACTGTATGAGTGTATGCCGCCGCCCGCAACATCGAACAGTTGCCCGCCGGTCGCCGACTCGTTATCAACCCGTGACGCAAACGCGCTACCTGCGTCGCTATTAGTCGGCTGAAGTGATAACAAAATGTACAGTAACCGGGAGTATTATGAAATGGTGAGAGTGTACATAGAAAGTGTCGAAAGTCTTTACCAAGCTCGAAGGCTCTACGAGACGGAATCCATCCCCCGACTACGTGCTCAAGGACTTTCCAACCCAACGATTTCTCATCGTAACACGATTTTAGCGGCGAATCAACGGCTCCTTGATTATGGTCAATTCACAGTGCCTACACACGCGTCCGGTTCTGGTCGACCAAATAAAATTACAATCGGACTTGAAGACGAAGTTTTAGATTACCTACTTCGAGCGAAATCCGAGGGCAAGTACCAACGACGCCGCACGTGTTTTTAATTTAAGCCAGCCAACAGCATGGAAAATTCTGAAGAAGGCTGGTCTACATCCGTACCACTACCAGAGAGTTCAACAGCTGAATGATGCCGATGCGCTACCGCGACGAGTTTTCTGTGAGTGGTTAGTTCAAAATCAAAACGTCAACATTTTGTGGACTGACGAAGCACTTTTCACTCGGATCGGACTCTACAATTGCCGCAACGAGCACTGGTGGTCATTCCGAAACCCTCATGTAATTCGTGAAGATTACCATCAAGTGCGATTCAGCGTCAATGTGTGGGCAGGCATTATTGGCAACACGATTCTCGGACCATATTTTATTGAAGGCCATCTCACTGGAGGTACCTATCTCGATATGTTGCGGGGTGTACCTAATAACAGAATTTTTAGAAAACGTACCGATCGCGTACCTACGCGATTTTTATTATTATTATCAACAAGACGGGGCTCCCCCGCATTACGCCCGCGAATCCGCGATGTTCGAGAATACCTGAATAGTGAGTACGGAGAACGATGGATAGGCCGCGGTGGACCCGTGGCTTGGCCTCCTAGGTCGCCGGACCTTACGCCATGTGATTTTTTTTGTGGGGTGAAATTAAACGTCTTGTTTATCATAATGAGTTGTAAAGTTTAGAGGACCTAAGACTAAAAATTTATTAGTGCATTTGACATTGTTAAAACTAATAGTGCAGTGCTCGATAGACTCCGGAGAAATGTAATTAAACGTGCAAGGCTTTGTTTGGAGAGAAATGGATTTCACTTTGACCAATTGTTACAGTATGATTGACAGTAAGTTTTGTACCTAATTTTTTATTGATTAATCTTCAAAATTGTAAACATAAGTTGGTTGCCATTTCTTTAAAAATACGCCAAAATACGGTCCTCATCCCATAAAAGTATGAATTCAATATTGTACCTTAAGACAATCACGTACGTTAGAAAATTGCATGTTTAGCGGCATACGTTTATGATCGCCGGCTATTCGGTCAGTGACCGCTTCACGTACCTGCAGCGTTGACGATAAATTTGGCTATTTTGTTGGACCACTTTAAAACGTAATAATTGCTTATTTGTTGATAAAACATAAATCAAAATAAAATTAGCAAATCATATTATTAATTTAGTACACGTTCTGTTGAAATAGCTAAGGGATTTGTTATAACCCTGTATTTTTTACCGCATGTTACGTTTTGTCCCAAAAATATTTAAAAAAAGTTAAAAGTTGGATACCGAGCAATACTAAATAGGTTATCCAATCTCCGCCCCGAACGGTTAGGTACCTAGGTACTATTATGAATGAGCGCAAGACGCCGCGGCGCGGGTGAGTATGTTTTTGTACGGACAAACAGGTAACTTAACAAGCTTATAACTTTGTGATTTTTCTTGATACAGTTTTGAAATTTTGTATGTATTTTCGCAATCAACTTTGAACCTTATGCTTTAGCAATAAAGTTGAAAATCTGTTAAAGAAACTTGAAAGATTGTAGTAGGTTGATGTGCATGTCTGTATATAGATTCTTTACATAAAAATACTGGACACGTGTTTCGAGTTTCGCATATACTAAAAATAATGTTGTATAAGTCTGTGGTCATGAGCATTATTATTATTATTTTCCTTTATAACTAAATACTATAAATTATATTTTTAAATGTTAGTATAAAAAATATAAAAACATTTAAAAATATAAAATTATCAAGAAAATTATCCGAAATCTATCCAGGGCGTCGAGTTCGGTCTGAGTCCATTTGAGTATGCCGAAAGAGTACATCAAAACCGGCTAGACCCAACCGTTGAAGGCGCGCACCTTGTTTCCGCCTGAAAGAAGACTATTACAAATACTTTTTTCAGGCGGCCAAATAAGCGCTCCTTCAACGATTGCTTCATGTCAGTAACATTGATACCCAACGCTTCCGACATACCCAAATACTTATAGGTTTCGGATGCGGAGAGGGCTCTAAGGTTTGTGGAATCTGAGAGTTGGGTTCCCACGGATTCCACAATCTCCCCTCACATTTGTCCACACCAAATTCCATCCTGATGGCGCTACTGAAAGTTTCCGTAATTCTCAGTAGCTCCATCAGTTGCAAATTGTTGGGGGCAAAGAGTTTTAGGTCATCCATGTAAAGGAGGTGAGATACAACCTGACCACCTCTCTTCAGCCGATAGCCTAGAGCTGAATCCTCCAGCAGTGTGTTTAGAGGATTTAAGGCTAAGCAGAACCAAAGCGGACTCAAACTGTCGCCCTGGAATATGCCTCGCCCGATCCTTATCGGCTCGCTATTCCTCTGGATATTTCGACATCCTGGATAGCGAAGGACCGTTCTCCATTGTCCCATACACGACATCACGAAGGTGCGTAGATTTATATCTGCTTCATACAGCTCCAGCACCCTCATGAGCCATGTATCCACTACTCTACTACTACACTGAGTCATAGGCCTTCTTATAATCTATCCAGCATGTCGACAGATCCTTTCGAAAACGACGAACCTGTTGTTGAATGAGGAGCAGCTCCTTAGTACCCCGGGATCCGTTCTTACATTCATTTTGAGAGATAGACATGATGGAGTTGATGTCTATATGTTTGTTAATTTTAGCTCTCAAAATGGATGTAAGAACTTTATAGACCGTCGGTAAACAAGTCATCGGTCTATAGTTTTTGGGATCCGCGGTACTACCTGGTTTATGGAGCAGGTGGGTTATTCCCGTCGTTAGGAACTGGGGCAGCGATTCTAACTCTAAGGCTGACTGGAACTGGGATGCCAAGCGGGCGAGCGACGCTTGCAACCATTTTATCCAAAAGTTGTGCAGTCCGTCCGGCCCTGGAGATTTCCAGTTAGGCAACAGACGGACTGCACGAGTATCTTCTTGGGGGCTGATGATAAGTACCCCCATTTCTGGTAATAGACCGCACGCTCGCTCAACCTTCCCAGTCCAATCACCTTCGGTGTGACTGACAGGCACCGATCAGATGTTTCGCCAGAACGAACACATGGCGTCAGCATCCGGTAGGCGCGTGTCAGTCACACCATGGTCCGGTCGGTGTCTTACTGTCGTCTTATTATTATTATTCATCAATATTGAATTTAATTTATAAACATACTATATGAGAATATACTTCGTCGTTCAGCCGATAGACGTCCACTGCTGGACATAGGCCTCCCCCAATTTTGGGAGGGTTTGCCAGAATCGCCACGCTTGGCAGGCGGGTTGGCGATCGCAGTATGATATGATGGTGGAATAAATAGAGAACGCTGCTGCCCATTCTCCGGTAAGACCCTTAGTCGCCTTTTACGACACCCACGGGAAGTAAGGGGTGGTGCAATTCTTTAAGTCCGGCACCACACAGACATTTTCTGCCTAATCAGGCCTAACCCCATGGGAAGAAAGCGTGAGCTTATGTATGTGTATATTTTATTTTAGTAGATATTTACACACCTATTAGGGTAGGATATGGTTTAACCCTTCAACCGCTTGTGTCGCATTTATGCGACAAATATTTTCGTGCCCCTACCGCTCGTGTCGTATTTCTGCGACAGAGAACATGCATGACTTTTTTTCGTTCTATTCAACGATTGTTCCTCCTTATTTGTTGTAGGTATTATTTTATCGATTTAGGTATTCAGCAGCAACCGGTTTGACTGGAAGCCGACCCCAACATGGTTGGGAAAAGGCTAGGCAGATGATGATGATTATTTTATCGATTTGTAGCGCGCGCTAGGGGCACGGCAATTGATATTTAGCCAAGCGCTTAAAAGGTTAAAAAACTGGGAAAGAGCGACTCGCTGTTGCCCAGTTTTTTAAAAACCCGGATGTTAAGGTTCCGTAACATCCGGGTTTATGTTTATGAAATTAAATGTTTTTTTTAAATACCTATTTGAGTTGATTGAAAGAAAGGTAAATTGTGGTTTACGATCTATGACGTATTAAAAAAAAACTACTTACTAGATCTCGTTCAAACCAATTTTCGGTGGAAGTTTACATGGTAAAGTACATCACATATTTTTTTTTTTAGTTTCATCATTCTCTTATTTTAGAAGTTACAGGGGGGGACGGGGCACATTTTACCACTTTGGAAGTGTCTCTCGCGCAAACTATTCAGTTTAGAAAAAAATTATATTAGAAACCTCAATATCATTTTTGAAGACCTATCCATAGATACCGCACACGTATGGGTTTGATGAAAAAAAAATTTCTGAGTTTCAGTTCTAAGTATGGAGAACCCCCAAAATTTATTGTTTTTTTTTTATATTTTGTGTGATAATCTTAATGCGGTTCACAGAACATCTACTTACCAAGTTTCAACAGTATAGTTCTTATAGTTCCGGAAAAAAGTGGCTGTGACATACGGACGGACAGACAGACAGACAGACATGACGTATCTATAAGGGTTCCGTTTTTTGCCATTTGGCTACGGAACCCTAAAACTGTTGTAATTATGTATCCCCTCATGTAGCTACCCATATTCAAGCAAATAAATGATTTGATTTGATTTGAATAGTACACAACTATGTGAGACTTTAATGTTAATAATAAATACATTATAACTTACTCAACAAATAGTGATAATCAGAACTAAACACATGAACCACCAGAATGGCCAAGAAGTATCCAGAGCCAGTGATCGAATGCATTGCTACAATAACAATGGTAGGAATCGAGGGACACTTTAAATCACATGTATTTTTTTTTTACGAAATTATGTTAAACACTTGAATACTGAATTAACTGCGGTGACATTTGACAGTGAAGTGTTTATATAAAAGGAAATACATTAATAACACAAAGAGTACTTTATAGTTTATTATTTTCCTGTTAATTTCGTTCTACTAACCTAAAATGATGTGTGTGCGTTGTGATTCATACCGAGTGAAATAAAATTATAATTATAGCAATATCTACCTTATGACATGTAACTGTAACGTATTTATTTGGCTTTTAATACTAGTAATGCTAAGTAGTAGTCAGTGTGGTGCCGGACTTAAAGAATAGCACCACCCCATACTTCCCGTGGGTGTCGTAAAAGGCGACTAAGGGGCGTACCGGAGAATGGGCAGCAGCGTTCTCTATGCATTCCACCACCATACCATACTGCGATCGCCAACCCGACTGCCAAGCGTGGCGATTATGGCAACCCCCCCCCCCCCTTTTGGGGGAGGCCTATGTCCAGCAGTGGACGTCTTTCGGCTGAAACGATGATAATGATGATGAATGCTAAGTAACGTTTATTTATCTCGGCCTTATGTATGGACTGTCATACTGAACTTCGAAGTTCAAAATACCGATGTACTGAATTCATAAAATTTAAAATTACGTGAGTTAGAAGATACGCTATAACGAATTAAATAATAATTAAGGGTAATAATAATAATAATAACCCCGCCGCCGTATCTCTACGTTGACGCCGTGGTGGGGCTTGCGTGCTCCGAACTTTAGGCCTATGCCGGAAGAGTTTACTTTGCTGGAATAGGTCTAAGGTGAGGAGCCAGACCAAGAGAGATACAGAAATCCGCGGGGCAGCATGTGGCGGGCTGTTGGGCAGTAGCGACCCCACGGACCCTATCTTCAGGGAGAAGTCTTGTTCCTCACCTCTGGCTTGCCTTTATTGGCCGGCTGGAGTGAACAATGGCGATGAACAGGGCTCCCACCTCATTCTTGCCTTTATTGGCCGGCTTGAGTGGAGATTCGCAAGAGCAAACGTGCTCGGAGGAAGGAAGTATTCCAGTAAGATGCTGGTAGGGATCTTGACCGTACTTCCGGAATTGTCCTGATAGCCGTGGAATACCTCTCCACTCCTCATAAGCACCTCAGGACATGTTGCCCCCTTGTTGCTACGTCACTATGTGCTAGCGACCGTTTCCGGGGGCCCATTGTTGGGTGTGCAAGTCACCCCCTGCCATTTTATCCGTGTATATATAAAACATTGATCAGGCAGGGGTCGTAGTTATTCCATAGTTCTTGGTAACCAGTCCACTTTAGCCACCCAAACCCATAGTCCAACTTTTTATTTTTCCATATCCTGCAATAGTCCTACACCAGCCGGGGGTTGTCCTTGGGTGCACTTGCATAGCGTATACAGGGATAATCATCGGTTGGTGCCGCATTTCATTAAAATTTCCTAAGGGGCCTCTGCGAGTTGGCTTCGGCCCCTCGTACGCCTTCCAAAGGACCGGGACCCAATGGTTCCGAGAAAAAAAAAAAAAAAAAGAAAAAAAATAATAATAATAATAATAATTAAAAAAAGGGTTTTTAGGTAAAGGAAAGGGTTTTTCGAAATGCCGCCCCTAAGAGAGTGAATGGGGGGAGGGTGAAATTACGCGCGGACGAAGTCGCGGGCAGAAGCTAGTCTATTTATAAACACTTTGCACAAGTAAATAATGTGAACAAAGGCGGACTTAATGCCTTAGACATTTTCTACCAGTCAACCATAGAGATCACCCTAGACTGCAGTATGTTTTGTCTCTACTGATGCAGAGACAACACCTGGCAGTGTACTTGGTTTCATTATTTAAACCTTTGTCGACAATCCAGTCTGTGTCTCTGTCCTTATGTTAACATAATGTCTGTTCAAACTTATGTAAGTTAAACAAATATCAACTTTATTTTAATGGTAATTGTTTATAATAAAAAAATATAAGGTAATTATTTTAATGGTACCTAATTAAATTAGCACTATTGAAAAAGTTATAAAAACGTTTGAAGTTGTAACGAAAACTGAACTTTATTGTGTAGTATTTAAAGTTATTTTTCCATAAACTCATATTTGTTTACATTTTTGGAAAATAAATCGCGAATTCAGATTATGTCCACACGGCGAGTTGCGGCGTCGCGTCGTGCGTCGCTGCGTCTTCGTTGCCACTCTGCGGCCCTCTTCGAGTTATTCCATTTATTCTAAAAATTCACCTCTAGTTGAATTTTTGAAATAAATTAAAAAAAGGTTAAAATCTGTTAAAATCCGAATCTCTTCAAAGTAAGAGTGAACAGGCTTCTTCTGGGTAAGCTCACTCGATCGTCGACTTTGTCTCTGTCACCTCTGACCTAGACTAGAGTCAAGAGCAAACCCATTTCAAATAAAAAAAAAAGACTACCCGGACAATGGGAGTAATGATATGAATTTTCTCCTGGTTTCCCTCTCTGGGCCATGTAGGTATATACCGGATGATTTTTTTTACCGTCTCGAAATTTTTACACGGTGTTCTACCCATGAATATGAACAACTTTCACTATGGGACCAACTCTGAAATCTCGAAAAAAAAATCCGCTGTTTCATACATTTTGGTCAAGTAGGTATTGAACTTTTGTATTAAACAGCTGATTATTTTTTCGTGATTTCGGAGTTGGTCCCATAGTGAAAGTCGTTCATATTCATGGGTAGAACACCGTGTAAAAATTTCGAGACGGTAATAAAAATCATCCGGTATATAGTCCAGTTTAGGGTATGGAGGCACCCCTGCGGTGACTATAACTAATAATTACAACAAACAATTCCATCCCATCGATACGTTTGCTCTTTCTGCTTGTACAGTATGCAGCAATTTTACTTAGGCACGCTATGGTTGAAATTTCTGTGAACACGCTTCGCGCCGTCCCCGCGCCCGCCGCGCCGCAGGCCCGTATTTACATCTGTGTGTGTACACTGGCTAACGTCGAACGAAACAAAAGCATACCGTCGTCGCTTTTTCACACGCGCGGCGTAATTACGTATGACCTTCGTTGGTTCATACCACTGCTAAAATTCACGACTTCTTAACAAGTACCGCTGGCGGATAACGTAGCGTATAGGATTAGTAAACACGCAGGCCTGGGTTCCAATCTCGAAATGAAACTTTGATTTATCTTTTCAACAATAATCTTATCTTTTTTTATTATTCGATAAATTAATACACGAGAATAATAATATAATATTTATTTTATTTGTATTATTATAGTGTTATTGAAATATGGGGTTAAAAATAAAAAAGTTTTTAAGTGATTTCAAAATTTTTATTCGTTATAATTTGATAAATAAACTTTTAAAACAGTTTATTTTCTCCTAAAGAACAATTTATTGAAGTAAGCAGGTAATCAGTGAGCTACGCTACGACCATTAGACTTAAAATATTGTAACTATCTTAGTAATAAAATAATATTGTGCGTATATTACGATAAAATAATTAAATCATAATACTCACAGTCAGTCCGGTTTCATCAAATATTTGTGATATAATTAAGTCCACTTTTACGCAGTGTGATAATAACCGCTTTAATCTCAATATTTTAATTTGCTTGCATTTCAAAATGAACAGCACCGCTAATAGATTAAACACATTTCACTAACCTACAATATGAAATTTTTATCAACCAACAAAGAACAACATTCTAAGTATTTAGTCGCGGTGAATGGTGCATCTGTCCACCTTATAATTTATTTATTTAGATTTCTGCGGGTATAACCATAAAGTTTTGCACAAGACGAACATGACACGGAACTATAATATTCAATAGCGTGATTATTCGAGTAATATGCGGGTGTGTGTGTCAAACTACTCATTATAAGAAGGTCGTAAGTCAAACTAAACGTCCAAGCTATTGCTTCGTAACTTTTATTATGGACTTCTGCAGCCTACCGTACATTTATCTGACTATTGAAAAAAATCCTCTTAAGGAGGAGGAAGGACACTGTCGGACTGCATAGAACATTTCAAACAGACTTACGCACTTGAAGACCGTAAAACTAAAAATCTACACCCGTACACTTTGATCGTTTTAATCCTTAAGAGGGGTAATTGTACTCATCATTATGAACAACTTTTACTATGGGACCAACCCTGAAATCGTGAAAAAAAATCTGTGGAGCCATACATTATGTCGAGTTATGCTAACATAAATGTATGGATCAACTGATTTTTTTTCACGATTTCAGGGTTGGTCCCATAGTAAAAGTTGTTCATGATGATGAGTACAATTACCCCTTATAAGGATTAAAACAATCAAAATGTAGCAGTGTATATTCTAACTTATTTTTATTATATATAGTATTAAGTGAAAAATAACTTTAATTTCGGAAGTCGGTGTCTTTGGATTTGTATTTTAGTTTTTTTGCCACCGACTTTCGAAATTAAAGTTATTTTTCACTTTATAGTGTTTTTGGAAGTCGGTTGTTTTTTTTGTAAAAAAGTTTTTATTTTCACTTTTTAGCGGGTCAGTTTGTAATTTATTTAAGTTATAATAGCCTAATGTCAACTGCTTATCACCTTTTACAAAATATAGCTTATCCCGATGCAGGGACGTTCATTGTTGAGGAGTTCTCCTAGTAAGAACCAGGAGAACTGGAGCTGATTGAGAAGTCACCATCAGCTCCACTTCACCATACGCATTGTAATGAGCATAAATTGCTTAGCAGCTATATTAAAGTAATCGAATCGCAACCCGTGAAATATTTGTCATTGATAAGTTCCGATGGCCATTTGTGGTCTTCATCATCAGCTCCACTTTACCAAATCATAATTTCCGAGAGCAAATGCTCAAGTTACTTTAATAGACTTAGGCAAGAAAAATGTTGCTAAGGGCCAAGTTTATGTTACGCTTAGTCGTGTAAAAACGCTGGATGGCATTGTATTATGCGACTTGGAACCTACCAAATTGCTAAATAGACCACATGACGAAAAGGCATTGCGTGAAATGCAACGATTGAGGCTTTTATAAATCATCATCAGCCTATTGCAGTTCACTGCTGGACGTAGACCTCCCCAAGTTTGCGCCAACGTTCACGGTCTTCCGCTTCTCTCATCCAGCCACTACCGGCAACCTTTGTTAGGATAATTATACAGAAGAAAAACTCGAAAAAGTATTTCACTTTATGAAGTATTTATTAGTTTTTAGACTAGATGCTGATAATCCTGGCTGCAGCATCAGGCCAGACTTATGTCAACATTGCATTGAACTTAAAATTTAGTCCTGTTTAAAATGAGCCCAAACACGACTACGGTGCTGTAATTTCAAGGTTTGCACTTTTTCTGATGCTCCTGGATTCAGCATCAGGTCTCTATGTACTTCGGTGTTCCTCATTAACAGTACGTTTATCCACACATCGAGCCCTTTTCAATGAGCCTAAACACGATATATCTGCTGTTAGTTGTCGAGGAGTTAGGTACTCTGCAGACTATCCTGACTGCAGCATCAGGTCATGACTTGATGATCATGAGACTAAATGTGGCAAATGCCCTATCAAACATCAAAAGAATTTACTAAAACAGTCCTTGCCTGTTCGAGTAACTTCTTACTGTTAAGGAGTTGTACCTTCCATCATCAACCCAGCTACCTGAGATGGTGACAACCATACGCAAATACACAAGATACTTTATAAAATATGCGGAAAACAATAAGTCAGCCTATAAAATTTGAGGGTTGCCCTCGATTTCTCTAAGATCCCATCATCAGATCCTAACTTGGTGACAGTGGGACCACCTCAGAACTATCTGCTTTCGAACGAAAAAAGAATTTTGAAAATCCGTCGACAATTGACGGAGTGTTCGATGAACAAACATACAAAAAAAAAAAAACATACAAACATTCGAACATAATACCTCCTCCTTTTTGTGAAGTCGGTAAATATTACCTCTAAAAAAATTAGTCCAACCCTGCATCTGCATTGCTGAGTCTCAAATTGCGACACGAAACTCGTGTCAGAAAGTTTCAGGACACCGGCATAGTAGTTAAAGGGAAAGAGTAAATACGTAATTTGTGTATTTCACAAAAAGATAATGCAATAGTTTTAAGATCCCGGAAGAATTTTCGTAAATCTACAGTACCTACGTTTGAAATACATATCGAAGTCCCTTTTATGCAATTAGAAATTAGTTTTACATGTAGAATGTAAATTGACAAATTGACAAATGTTATGTATTGAAAGATTTGATGCAACAACGGTTAGTTTAAGGATAATTCTAATAGGTACATGATTTAAATTAGATTAGTTTAGTGAAAATTCCTAGGATTTGTTAATTGCAAGTTTTGTTAAAAATAGCCTTTACACATTTTAAATAAAGCTTATTTTCAACTATTTCAGATTTTTCCCGAATTCCGGGAAAAAAAATGTCGTCGTAAGGAAGTCTCCACTTTCTGTCTCTGTTCTTCGAAGTTTAGGTAAATATAGTCTGCCTATTCCGATCACTGCTAATGACATAAATCTAGTCCTGTGTCCCGTGCTGGTTGGCAAGCAAGAGAGGAACGAGACGCTACTTAAGGAACGCTATGGTATTAATACTTACAATGTGTAAAAAAAAAAAAATATCCAATGTCCAAAAGAGCCGCTCCTCCTCGTTGCTCGCTCTTCTCGACTCCTACAGGCTAGACTCTGACAAGCGCCACCAGATGGCGCTAGCGTTCCGAATAGTCAAACGAGTGACCGGATGCGACATATATATAATGTCACTGTTATAGTGTCACTGTTTGTTTTCCCTATAGATAAATAAAGTAAAAGGCGAACACATAATATTTATTACTTTTTAGAGGTTTTTATTTTTCTTGGTTTTTTTTATCTTCATTAGCAACTTGTAACTTGGTACTAATATACATTACATATACATTAATACGGCTGCTAAGCCACGTCATCATTAGGGTCATCATTTTTATTTCTAACGAACATTAATTTCGTTATGAAAATAATTAATTTTCATATCAGCATGTTCATTACTCAATACCACATTAGTCTTTATTCGATTATTTTCCTTAATCGAGGACAAACATATTAATATAGTCTTTATTACTTACTATATAGCAGCGCCCTGCGGTTTCACCCGCATGTGTGTCGATCCCGTGGGAATATCGGGATAAAAACTGTACTATGTCTTTTCCCGGGACTCAAACTATCTCTATACCAAATTTCATAGGTAACATACAGACAGACAGACACGTACACTTTCGCATTTATAATACTAGCTCCGCACCGCGGTTTCACCCGCATAAGTTTCGATCCCGAGGATTCCCTCGGGATCGAAACTTATCGGTATAAAATCTATCATATGTCCTTTCCCGGGACTCAAACTATCACTATACCATATTTCATCTAAATCGGTTCAGCGGTGTAAGCGTGAAGAGGTAACAGACAGACAGACACACTTTCTCATCATATTATTTGGATTAGTATGGATTGTGAGGTAGGTACAGTATGCAACAATTCTGCATAGGCACGTTAAGGTTGAAATTTCTGTGAACATGCTTCGCGCCGTCCCCGCGCCCGCGCCGCAGGCCAGTATTTACATCTGTGTGTGTACACTGGCTAACTAGTCAAACAAAACAAAAACATATCGTCGTCGCTTTTTCACACGCGCGGCGTAATTACGTATGACCTTCGTTGGTTCATACCACTGCAAAAATTCACAACTTTATAACAAGTACTGCTAGCGGATAACGTAGCGTATAGGATTAGTAAACACGCAGGCCTGGGTTCGAATCTCGAGATAAAACTTTAATTTATCTTTTCAACAATAATCTTATCTTTTTTATTATTCGATAAATTAATACACGAGAATAATAATGTAATATTTATTTTATTTGTATTATGATATTGTTATTGAAATATGGGGGTAAAAATAAAAAAGTTTTTAAGTGATTTCAAAATTTTTATTCGTTATAATTTGATAAATAAACATTTAAAACAGTTTATTTTCTCATAAAGAACAATTTATTGGAGTAAGCAGGTAATCAGTGAGCTACGACCATTAGACTTAAAATATTGTAACTATCTTAGTAATAAAATAATATTGTGCTTTAATTGCGGATATAGCTTAAGTATTCATTTTCAAAATTCATTTTGAAAAGAAGATTGAAACTATAAACCTCAAAATAATCCTTATTACGGATATGACACAATAATATTTTAATATTACTAAAATCAATTTGTAATTTATAACTTAATACGTTATATAACCCCCATTATTATCCATGCTATCAAGTAAACGCTGGCGTATGGATCCTATAATG
The DNA here is from genome assembly GCA_916614155.1 of Mesoligia furuncula. NCBI lineage: Eukaryota > Metazoa > Arthropoda > Insecta > Lepidoptera > Noctuidae > Mesoligia > Mesoligia furuncula. The sequence continues at coordinate 12,671,167 of OU744819.1, forward strand.
TTTAAACATATAGTTATCTTCATATTTCCTTGCAATGCAACTTCATCTGGTAGGTAACTGGTTGGTTAAAACCACTTGTTTCTTATTCACTGACTACCTATACTCTTCCTTATACATATCTTTTGACCCTCCGACTCACAGTAGATAATTTCTCTAAAACAAAAAAAGAATATTGTAAGGCTACTAGCAAAATTATAAAATATTAAGTTATTACTTTTTTAAACAAAATTATTTTGAAAATAGTTCAAATGTTACAAAATGATTATATTATAATTTATACATAATGCTATATTCATCATTCCAAAAGTAAATAAATAAACTCTTGGAAATATTATTTTTTTCTTCTATTTAGACCCTATGGTAAATATAAAACGTTTAATAAAATAACTACAAGGAGCAGCCGTTAAACTTTAATTAAATAAATGTTCGATAAAATAATTAAATCATAATACTCACAGTCAGTCCTGGTTTCATCAAATATTTGTGATATAATTAAGTCCACTTTTACGCAGTGTGATAATAAACGCTTTAATCTCAATATTTTAATTTGCTTGCATTTCAAAATGAACAGCACCGCTAATAGATTAAACACATTTCACTAACCCACAATATCAAATTTTTATCAACCAACAAAGAACCACAACATTCTAAGTATTTAGTCGCGGTGAATGGTGCATCTGTCCACCTTATAATTTATTTATTTAGATTTCTGCGGGTATAACCATAAAGTTTTGCACAAGACGAACATGACACGGAACTATAATATTCAATAGCGTGATTATTCGAGTAATATGCGGGTGTGTGTGTCAAACTACTCATTATAAGAAGGTCGTAAGTCAAACTAAACGTCCAAGCTATTGCTTCGTAACTTTGATTATGGACTTCTGGAGCCTACCGTACCTATGATTTTTGTAATTTAACTTATTATTAGATTACTCTGTTGGTAGCCTAAAGCGTAATAATACCAGCCCAACATTAGCAAACTGCTGGGCCGAGGCCCCTTCTTATACAGAGAAGGCAAAAGAGAATGCATTTGTGAAGAAATTTCAGGCGGACGAAGTCGCAGGCAGAGGCTAGTTGTATAATAGTTTTCCTTAAAGTATTTGCCTATAGGGACGATATCTCTTATGTCTAAGTATAACTCGAAGTACCTATGTCATAATAACATACTATATCCTCCAGCCATCCTATATTATGATGACTTATTTACTCATTTAAATGTACCTACTCGTAGCTAGTTGATCTGCTTGTGGTTCTGCAGCTTCCAATATGTTCAGTGTTCTACTCCTGTTGCTACCTTTACTATATTATTCTGATGGCGACCCAAGTAGCGATGCAATACAAACATCTGGTAAGTCATGTAATTATCTAAGGGCTAAATTTTCCAACGCCAGATTTTATCCCAGGAATAATTTTGAGTTTTTGACAGTTCTCTCATACAATATCTGTCAGACGTCAATTTTATTCCACGAATAAAAATTATGTTTCGACTGAAAAATTTGCCTTTAGTTTGATGTTTTATTTAGCACAACTTCTTCTGTTTAATTAAAAAAGGTGAGGATTTCGATTTCCACATAATAAATAAATAGGTATCTAAAATAAAAACTTTATAATTTATTTAGACTTTGAAATCCCTAGAATGTTAGAACCTAAGTAGGTACTTACAGTAAAACTTATGAAACTAGTGTGTTAGCGCTTAGTTAAACAAATAAACATTATATTTATTTATTTTCTAACGAGGCCTGTGGCTCAGTAATAACGTTAAATACGTTTGCCGCGGTTGGTCTGTGGATGTGAAGCCTCCGTGCCTCGGAGCCGTTGGTCCCGGCTGTCATTCGTGGATCTTTGACAGTCGTTACGGGTGGTTAGAAGCCTGAAAGTCTGATAACCAGTCTTACCAAGAGTTTTCGTATTATCCAGCAACTGGGTTGTGGAGGTCAGATAGGCAGTCGCTCCATGCAAAATACTGGTACTCAGCTGCATCCGGTTAGACTAGAAGCCGACCCCAACATAGCTGGGAAAAGGCTGAAGATGGAAGATGGAGGAAGGTGATTTTTTAAAGATAAGATAAAATAATAAAATAATTGTGTAGTCGAGACGGAAAATAAATTGTTTCCATTTTATTATTTCTGATTACTACTTTTATGAAGTAATTTATGTGTTCTAGTATTATTATAAGTGCCTGGCCAGACTGCAAATGCGGGCGCAGGGCGACCGCGGCGCGGCGTACTCAAACATAATATGAATTTCATTTGAGCGTCCATAGTGGGCACGCGGGCGCGGTGAGCGGCGCGGGCTGCTTGGCGTGGGGAGCGCGCGGGCATCTCACGCCATAGCTCGTTCATACAAGTGGCCGCAGAGAGAGCGCGGGCGGCCCGCGCCCCCCGGTCCCCACCGGGGTTCTCAAACTAGTTCGAGCTATTTTCGAGTAAAAATGAGTCTTCTTCATCCATATTATATTTTGACAAACACTGGACACGACAACACTCAGAACAAAGCCGGTCGACTGCGGACAGGCAGATCGCGCGCGTTCCCAAACTCGCGCCGCTCCCCGCCCCGCGCTGCCAGTCTGCCCAAGCACTAAGGATATCCATATACAGAGTAATTACTTCATTCCGGTAATTCGGTCGCTAAAATATTAAAAACAGAAACGCCCACATTCAAGCCATATCGCAGTAGAGCCGCGTCCACACCCTGGGTGCCTAAAAAGGCCACTTTGGCAGAATCATAAAAGGATAGCATTAGGAATCATAATATGGCGAAGACAGTCCGTGTTTTTCTTTTTTTCGCTGCACTACGTTAGGTATAATCAAAAAGATTGGGATTGGATTTGGATTGGATTGATTGGTATAGACATTGGACAGACATTGGTATGACACAGACAAAAAAAAATTATTTATGATTCTGCCAAAGTGGCCTTTTTAGGCCTCCTGATGTATAGTCAGCCGCCGATTGTGAGCAGGCTCACTAAAATAGCGTTTTAGCTCATAATTTAAGGGGATTACAGGACCTTAACGCAAAAAACGCAAGTTTTAGAAGCACTAAAAGTATATGATCGACTACAGCAAACAAAATCAGAAAAATATATGAAACTAGAGAGAGAATTTGATAATAAATTCGAAATACACGTGGCGCCATCTATTATCATAATAACGTTATTATTTTTCCTCGGGAGCAGCACTTTTTTCGGAATGAAAGGTACCCTATGTCCGTTTCTGTACACCTGACAACGTATATGCAAAATTTCAGGATGATCGGTTCAGTGGTTTAGGCGTGAAAAGGTAACAAACAAACAAACTTTCTTTCGCATTTATAATATTAGTTCTGATTCTTCGGGATACCTATATGCTAGGTAGATAGTGTGTTGAAAACTTAATACAACTAATTTGATACGATGGAAAAAATCAGGAATATACCTACTTCTAAAAACTTTCTTTTTACAATAAAAACCATACTAATATACATACAAGCATTCTGATGTTTTGTCAGATTATTCTACAAGCAACATACTAAAGCAGTAGTATTTTAATGTTTTAGTTCAAACAATAGATTTTTTGTAAATAGATAATTGCTTCATCTTTTTTTTTTCATATTATATTACCAGCGTTGTGTTATCGCGCTTCTCTTTCTTTTCTATGCAGTCCGACAGTGACCGCGCTTTAGGTCATGTAGCCTTAACATAACGAAAACTTGAATATGTATGGAAAAACAGTGAACTCCGTTACACTCGCTCAAAGTCGGCGGCTGACAATACATTTAGCGTGAACGATACGAACAAGGCCTAACAGTGTCACAGTACAATGCGATTCAAATAAGAATAGGAACGTCAATGACCTCTATCTGTCAAATGTTGATTGAAAAGTACGTTTTGCAAAGAAAACTTATTTGCGTATCAATAACTTTTTTTTTGTTTAACCGAGTCTTAGGTAAATCAAAATGAAAAAAAACATCAAAAAATTAGTCATAATTACTTAAGTAGTTTTTTTTTTAATTATGCTACTTTCTTTCTTATTTTCATTGTTGACAACAATTCACCAGAAAGTAAAGAAGATGCCAGCCGCCATCTTGTCGTTGTTGGGTGTTACATGCTCTGTGGTGGTTGGTGTTCATCTTCGTGAGACTGAGTGCTTGTGGAGTGTTACTGTTTCTTTCGTTAATTCTGTATGTTACGTGGTTTTTTCCTGTTAAATTTGTTATTGTTGTTATTTGTTGACGATGACCACTCAAACAGTGATGCAGACATGAGCGGAATTGAAAAAAAAAAAAATGTTTTCGTAAATAATTAATGTTATTAAAAAAAAAACGAGTGTGCTTATGACCACACGACTGAAGTGAAACTTCTTAGAAAGAGAGAAAGAAAATGTGCGCGCGCACTGCTCTCTCTTGCTCCTACACTGTGATACAGACAATAAGCCTGCAGTGTGCTTAGATATACGGAACGTATTTGGCTATGAGAGGAAGAGAGAAAGAAAATGTGCGCGCGCACTGCTGTCTCTTGCTTATATCCCCCACTTAACTTCCGTTCGCCTTGCCCGATCACACTTTTCGTAACGCTTACGTCACGCGTTCGCCAGCTTACTCCCCAAGTCAAGCGTGCGTAAAGAAGTTTCACTTCAAAAATATCTTGTTTTGCTCACCCTACCCAATTTATTCGATTTGACAGCTATGACGTCACAACATGGCGCTAAGTCGATCCTATTCTTATTTGAAACGCATTGTACTGTAAGATGCTGCGGATGGACTCCAAATAGCGTGATATTTATTATTCCCCTGACCCCCTCGTCGCATCGCATCGCCGGCCCACAGTACTACTTCGTTTTCGCTTAGCGTTCTTTCTTAATTCTTGCTCGGCTCTGATAAGAGTCGTGGCGTGAACTCCACTGCGGGTAGGGTTACCAGATCTGAAAATAAATGTTCCTGGAAAAATCCCTGCCTTAGCAATAAATTTCCTGACATTCTTCTTTAGTGGGTGCGCAGTGGACAAAGGAGAGAAATAGACTGTCCATAGCTTAATTATTAGATTTTATTTTATGATTATAATTTTATTTCATAAATTTCTCCTTTTTTTTTTTAATTCCTGACAATTTCCAATTTTCCCTGTTTCCCTGACAGACAGCTGAAACTCCGGACATGTCAAGAAAATTCCTGCCATCTGGTAACCCTAACTGCGGGTGACGTAACCTACGACAAACTTATTATTTGCGGTCGGTACAGTAATCGGGTCTATGGATCGAACCGCAAAATTAAGTTTGTTTTTTATTGTATATACTTTTCCGGGATAAAAAGTACCCAGTGTGGCGTCCAGGATATTAAAGAATAATTATACCAAGTTTCATCGTAATCGAACCGGTAGTTTTTGCGTGATGCCTGAACAAACAGACAGACAGACAAAGATTTTTTTAATCAGTTTTTGGGTACGGTGTCGGTCTAGTATCATCCCCTGCCATTTATTTTTTTGATATTTTTAATGTACAGAATTTTCACTTCTACAGATTTATTATAAGTAGGTAAGTATATAGATGTTGAGATCCGACACGCACAAGCTGTAACATATCTGCCAGCGGCCGCAAGAGAACCTGCACTTTTCTATGAGTCTATACTCTTTGTTTACTCTCTCTCAAATCAGAAATACACTTTATTTCTTCTAGAAAAAGTTGACAACCATATTATCCTCGGATAACTCTCTCACATACACAGGGAGTCCGAATCCCAGCAGTAGGATCGTTATAGGATGATTATTGATTACTTATGCTATAATGATGATATGAGATGATAGTTTAAAAGTGCGTATCACGGGTTAACCTTATTATATTTTCAGAATCTGCAATGATTATGACGCGAGTAAGGAGTCTAACATGTCACTCTACTGTTAATCTTTCGAGTTTTGTGGGCCGAATGGTGGTATACCATGAATGGAACCAAGCTTACCCTGGAAGTAAGTATCAATAATATTTTGATATGTAACAAATATATACAGGGTGGAAGAAATCAATGGGCCCTGGAGGGAAACTACTTTAAATCCTTAAGATATATTATTTTACTTAAAGGAAACAAAACTGCATTTACAGATTTCTCGACAAGCTTACCTAGATTGGGAACCGAACCAGCTAAAAATAAAAATAATAAATAAACACTCGCTATTTTATTCTTAACTAGTCGATAAAGTAATTCCAGTATTATCGGTTCAGTGGTTTTGGCGTGAAAAGGTAATACAACACACAAACTTACTTTCGCATTTATAATACTAGTTAGGATGTTGATTTTAATGAAGTAGTTTAATTAATCCTATGATAGTACGTCTGAATTCACTTGGAGAAAAAAGATATGTGAGGAAATTAAATTCGTTTAATACAGGAACATATTTAACTTCAACAAACAAAAAAAACATAGTTATTTATTTTTCTTTTTTTTTTTGTCCTTTTAATTATGGAGCTCATGGGGCATCAAAAAATTCGTCCGCATCGCTGTCAATGGCATAAGTGCCCAAAAGGCTGGCAGCATTACCACGTTGGATGGCAATGCTTATTCTTTGGGCTAAAAATAGGCCAGCCCTCTGGCCACGTGAAGAGTCAACCAACCGCTTGGCAATGTCCCGAAATATTCGATGAGCACTCGGACCTCAAGTGTTTCAACCCCAAACGGCTCAAAAATATAGCTCCCAATAAGGTTGTTATATTTGCGCCGTTTGAGGTTTTCTGCTCCTGCAGCAGCCGCCCCAGCACAGCCCACCGTGCTAGGAAGATGAGATGGCGCGAGGGTGTCGACACAGGCAGCATCCCACACCAAAGGCCTACCCAACTTCCAAGGCATTATGGTCATTCCATCTGGCCTCTTCCCATCGTCGCGTGCCAAGCCATTGGGTTCTAAAACAGCTGGCACCCCGGCGGTGACAAGAGCCCGACGGATTATGTCGTTAATGCTGGCGTGCCTTGCCATCCGACCAGCGCTCTTGCTGCAGGATAAGCCATGGTGTCCGAGGCAGTCAACTGCTTCACCTCATTGCCAGCGATGTGGAGCTCCGCAAGGAGCGCCCAGACGCAAACATGTAGCGAGCCGGAATGTGGTGTCACCCAGCATAGTGCCTATGTTGGGTGACGGTAGCGCCTGAAGCCAGAGGCCCGACTCCCATTCACCCACAGCCAGCAGGCGGGCTCGCTCAGCAGTATTAGGGTCGTAATTATCACTAAGTTTATCCCGTACCAATCTGCAGAGCGGCTCATCCCACTGTCTCTGGAAAGACGGGTTCTCGGGCTGAACCGTGTCCGGGCAAGCTTCTTTCCGTTCATCGCATCGGTCAAACACGGCACTTCAGGGTGAACCTGAGCAGGAATCAAAATTCGTGTGGTTAACTTTTCTGTGCTGTGGACCGAGGATAGGAACAACCGGTAGGCTTACACTAGAAATTTTGCGGACGCCGAGCCCACCAAAGTCAATGGGTAGTGAGGCTTGCAGCCACGCGCTGTCGTCCAAAGCCACATTTAAAATGGAATGATTCCATTTTTTTTTTGGGTTAGGGACCCATTATATGTATATTAGTCATTGCCCTTTGTCTGCTTAACAATGTAAATAACGCAATGAACTGTCAACATGAAGCTCATTGCTACTGTTACGTCGCTAGAGTTGCTAGTGTAAAGTAAGGTCTCTACGGGAAAAGTTTTTTGCAATTTGTGACTTTTTGAGTACTCCAACGATGGTTGGTCCCATATAAGTTTTTGATCAGTATTAGAAACAGGATCGATTGGCATCAAAAAATGTTCTTGTGTAAAATGGCTATTTTCTTGCTAACTGTATTTTTTTTTGAAAATCTGTGAATGGAGATCAAAATTCCATAAAAAGTTATGGATAGTCTCCTAAGACCATTTTCGCGTAACTGCAACGGATAAGGTACTTCCCCTTACTGCCCCGATGAAAGTTTCCACCCTGTATATTACTTTGAAATCATTGGTTTACGGGATTTTTATCGAGGATTTTAACTCGTTTATTAATAGTTGTTGTAAATATTGTGCTATTACTATGGCTTAGATTTTTGCTTGGATTTTCAGTAGTAACTTAGAATCTAATTTGGTAGCACTTAGAGGAAGAATAATATTTTGTCTTTTTCAATAATGCATTGATGTAATTGCATTGATGTAATGTCCAGACGCCAGCACATCAAGCTACCCGAAACTGTGAAATTTTCCCAATCAACTTTGAACCGTATGCTTTAGCGATAAAGTTGAAAATCTATCAAAGAAATTTGACAGATTGTAGTAGCTTGATGTGCTGACGTCTGTACTTACAATAATACTTTGAGGTTTTAAAATGTAATAAATTAAACATTATAATGAAGTTAAGGGTACTTAAACATATCCAAAGCATCCATACCAATATTATAAATTCGAAAGTAACTCTGTCTGTCTGTCTGTATATTACCTACCTTTTCACGCCTAAACCACTGAACGGATTTCGAAAAAATTTGACAGAGAGATAGATTGCATCCCGGGGAAGGATATAGGATAGTTTTTATCCCGATATTCCCATGGAATCGACACTTATGCGGGTGAAACCGCGGGGCGCTGCTAGTATCAAATAAAATTACTACCAGGACCTTACTCGCCGGTGACGTCAACTGGTAAACGCAAAACCGATACCAGCAGCCATTGATGCAGCAGAGGACTTTTGGCCGCAAGGTGTAATGTTTCGTCGCTTCCGCGGACAAGTGCCACACGAACGCACAAATACAGTGCTCGAGTGAAGTGTTTTACTAACATAGGTTTAAGTTTATACACTAACACACATTGTACTTTATATTAAATATGTTAGTCTGTAAGGTATTTATCTATGGGCCAAAGTAGCCTGACAATAAAGCTCTTATTATTATTATTACCCCACAGTTTCCTTTATAAGTATTTATGCCAACTTTATGTGTTTCAGACTGCTCCGCTATGAACTTACCATCCATAGAAGCATTTAATACTCAGTACACGGTTGAATTGCACAAGTTCGACAACAACACTAATATATATAGCAAACTTAGCGTATATAATGCTTCGAACGGACTTGAACATGTGTTCAACTACGCTCTAGATTGCTCTGTATTGCAAAGAAAATGGATCAATCTGGTTGATGATAATATTTGTAAGTGTGACAACTTTATTTTATTCCATTTTTGTTTTGGGTCAGTGGGTCGTCTTAGGTTGGTATTATAGTGCATCGTAAGGGTGTATTCACCTAGAAAGCTAGTATTACCGGCACCGAAAAGCGCTGGCATATCAGCGCAGGTTACCAGCTTTCTATGTTAATACACCCTTAGGCATGTACACGTCTCAACGTGTAATTGTGTCATTATATTTTTCTTTGACTAAATCTTTTGTAAATTATTTCAGATCGGTATCAATTTGATCACATATTCACTTATGATGGCACAAAAAGCTTGAAGTTCAGCTGCCTACAATATTTGCATTTATCCAGTAAGTTTCAGTTATTATTTCTCTTTTTATGTGACCACCAACAGTTGCACTGCACATGGTACAGACATGTACCAGACTGCCACTGTCAGTGACTGTGACATTTATGTACCAGACTGCCACTGTCAGTGTCTGTGACATTTGTGTACGAGACTGCCACTGTCAGTGACTCTGACATTTATGTACCAGACTGCCACTGTCAGTGATTGCGACATAGTCATGTACTTACCAGACTGCCACTGTCAGTGTCTGTGACATTTATGTACCAGACTGCCACTGTCAGTGACTGCGACATAGTCATGTACCAGAGTGCCACTGTCAGTGTCTGTGACATTTATGTACGAGACTGCCACTGTCAGTGACTGTGACATTTATGTACCAGACTGCCACTGTCAGTGACTGCGACATAGTCATGTACTTACCAGACTGCCACTGTCAGTGACTGTGACATTTATGTACCAGACTGCCACTGTCAGTGTCTGTGACATTTATGTACCAGACTGCCACTGTCAGTGACTGCGACATAGTCATGTACTTACCAGACTGCCACTGTCAGTGAATGTGACATTTATGTACCAGACTGCCACTGTCAGTGACTGCGACATAGTCATGTACTTACCAGACTGCCACTGTCAGTGACTGCGACATAGTCATGTACCAGACTGCCACTGTCAGTGACTGCGACGTAGTTCTTTTTTAAGTATCGGGGTGAATGTCGGTAACGTTGACAGGTGATATAAATGATATACAACGAGGTTCAAAAAGGGACTGCCTTGTCATTTACACAAGCATGAGTGACAGGCAGGACGCTCTTCAAGCCGAACTTTTACTAAAACTAAGGCCGGGACGTCACGCTCGGTTCGAATAATCTCGTTTCTCGTTGACATCCCGTTGATGATGGCGGGTGGACAAACGGTGTAAGTCTCATACTATGTCTGGATACTGTTAATTCTGTAGCGTTAAGATTAAAATATGTTTTAGATCTTTTAGAGTTACAAATAGGATGGATTACTACTGCAGGAGATAAGATTTTTACCTATAAAGAAAAAGAAATCATAATAAATCTGACAGACGTATACAATGGGTCCATGCTGTGTTGTTTATATTACACGACATCTGATTTTGAGAACGGGAAGCACATAGAACGTTTTGTGAAGGATAAAACGTTGCTGATTTATCAAAAAGAGACGCCGCATAGTAAGGGTCAGCCTACATGCACAAGTGAGTACTTATGACCAGAAATTATGCTACGTTAGTATTATATTATCTGTGGCTATACTAATAACTTCTCACAATAATAGTATCTACAATGCGTTTCAAATAAGAATAGGATCGACTTAGCGCCATGTTGTGACGTCATCGCTGTCAAATCGAATAAATTGGGTAGGGTGAGCAAAACAAGATATTTTTTAATAGCATTAATTATTTACGAAAACATTTTTTTTTCAATTCCGCTCATGTCTGCATCACTGTTTGAGTGGTCATCGTCAACAAATGACAACAATAACAAATTTAACAGGAAACCACCACGTAACATACAGAATTAACGAAAGAAACAGTAACACTCTACAAGCACTCAGTCTCACGAAGAAGCACACCAACAACCACAAAGCATGTAACACCTAACAACGACAAGATGGCGGCTGGCATCTTCTTTACTTTCTGGTGAATTGTTGTCAACAATGAAAATTAGAAAGAAAGTAGCATAATTAAAAAAAAAATATTATGACAAATTTTTTGATGTTTTTTTCACTTTGATTTATTTAAGACTTATCTAGGACTTACCTATACGAAAAAAAAAGTTATTGATACGCAAATAAGTTTTCTTTGCAAACCGTACTTTTCAATCAACTTTTGACAGATAGAGGTCATTGACGTTCCTATTCTTATTTGAATCGCATTATAGGTACCTACCTATAACATATTATAGAGAGGTGACTAGTTGCATAAAAATAACTTGAGGCGCCACTTCACAGCAGCCCACAGCTAAGCTACGCACATGTCCACTGCGACCCACAGCCACGCTACGTACGGATGCGTTCTAAAAAACAAATGAACCGCGCGGCTAACGTGGCAAACCCTTTCGCGCGAATCATAAGTAGAGTGGACGGTCGCCATTAAAATGTGACCAGGGGCCACATGATTCCAGTGCGAAAAAGGGATGGAGCTATCGGTCTTGTATAGCTCTGTCTCTCTCTTACACTGGAATTATAATGGCATTAAACAGTCATAATGCGACACCAGCACTGAAAATAAAACGGCCGTTTTTGAAGTGAAAACCTCTTTAGTCGCGTTGGGCATTTTTTGAGATGGGAAAAAACCATTGAACTCGCGCCACTGTTACCGTAAGCGACACCGCGCGTATTTTGTTTATAAGACGATTTAAAAAAATACCCGCTTCGGATGTGTTCGGCTGTCCTCGGGACGTACGTACTCGGTTTTAATTACATATCCGATATGTCTGTGAGTGATGGCAAAGTATTTCACTTCTGTCGGTACTCCCAGAGTGCCATTGTTTTTTTTTGTACACATTTTGCCCGGGAACAGTTCTTGGGATTTTCTAGAAACTTTCTAACTTACTTAACTACTAACTAACTAAGTACTAACGTACTTTCTAGAAATTTTAAGTATATTGGATCCCGTAGTAAATTAAGTTGTTAAAATTCATGAGTCGTTTGGACTCATGAGTTTTATCGCCCTTAATATTATTAATAATGATGGGTGATAAAAACAGAAGGCGACAGATTCAGATGAATTGAATGTGGTGGTTTTTTTCAGCTACTGAAAACTATTGTGAGAATGAAGGCAACAGAAATAATACGGCAAGTCCGACTACTACACAGTTTATCGCGGATACTTCAAGTGCAACAGGGAATAACTCGAATACTATAAATAAAACGGTCGTAACCTCAGGCACTACAAATGAAACAAGCAAATACGCAAGCATTACAAACGAAACAGACCAAACAACAAATAATACAAATACAACTGACAAAACCGCAGGCACTAAAAATGAATCAAGCAAATTTTTAGGCACTACAAACGAAACTGACGAAACAACAAATAATACAAATACAACTGACAAAACCGCAAGCACTAAAAATGAAACTAGCAAATTTTCAAGCACTACAAACGAAACAGACCAAGAAACAAATAATACAAATACAACTGACAAAACCTCAGGCGCTACAAACAGAACTGACTCAAGTAACCACGGTTTGTACTTTTTTTTAATAAATTCGACCTAGTAATTATGTAGAGGGCCTCGTGGCTAAGTAATAACAGGCGCACGAGTCGATCTTCAAGGATAAGCAACGCTTGCGCATCGGAGACCATGCATTTACATACCAAGACCGTTGGCCCCGGCTATTATTCATAGATCTTTGACAGTCGTTACGGGTAGTCAGAACTTCGGAAGCCCAAAAGTCTGACAACCAGTCTTACCTTTCATCTACCCGGTACGACTAGATTACTAAAAGCCGAAATCAATATAGTTGTGAAAAGTTTATGCATGCGATGACTATCAGTACAAAAAAAATGTGAGACATTGTTAACTACTATTGAAAGCTTCTTAATATTAACGAATAACTTTGTATTATTTATTATTTATTTATTTATTCATTTATTCATTTATTTCAGGCGACGCAGGCCCATACATAAATACCTTAACCTAAACATACATATTTTTATTATAATGAAATAGAACTTCACTACACTAGCTTGTTCTTGTGCTGTTCTGTGGTACTTGTCCGCGGAAGCGACGGAACACCACGTCCTGCGGCCAGAAGTTTTCTTCCATGACGACGGGCAGATAACAATTCGGCACGCGCACCGCGAACGCCTTGAAGTTGACGTTGCGGTGCGACTCCAGTAACTGCACCCTCGGCGTCTACCTCGTCTTCTGGCGCACGTACTCCACGATGTCCTCCACCTTAGTGGTGTAGTGTAGGCGGGAGATGTACACCGGTGTGTTCGGCTTTGCGGCACGCAAGCTGACTTCGGGTTCCGTAGGAGCTTCAAACTATTGGGATATTGAACTATCTCAAACAATCACTTTGTGATATTTCAACTCAGCCTATCGCTGTCCACTGCTGGACATAGGCCTCTTCCAGGCTCCGCCACAACTCCCTGTCCTCCACCTTCCGCATCACGTCTGTCTCAGCCATCTTCTTGTGCCTATTAACTGATTCCGGCTTGACGTCGACTTCTGGGACATCCTGTATATGGGTAACTAGCTTTTGCCCGCGGCTTCGCTCGCGTTAAGTATTATTAAAAAAAACTAATACATTTACATCCGCCATCATCCCTTATTTTATCCCCGTGGGGGTTGAATTTATCAAAATCCTTTCTTAAGGGATGCCTACGTCATAGTAGCTATATGCATGCAAAGTCACAGCCCGATCGGTTTAAAATTGACAAAGTTTCAAACAAACTTTCATCCCCTATTTTATCCCCTTGGGGGTAGAATTTATCAAAATCCTTTCTTAGGGGATGCCTACGTCATAGTAGCTATATGCATGCAAAGTCTCAGCCCGATTGGTTTAAAATTGGCAAGGTTTCATACAAACTTTCATCCCCTATTTTATCCCCTTGGGGGTAGAATTTATCAAAATCCTTTCTTAGCAGATGCCTACGTCATAACATCTACCTGCGTGCCAAATTTCAGCCCGATCCTTCCAGTTGTTTGGGCTGTGCGTTGATAGATCACTGTGTCAGTCAGTCACCTTTGAGTTTTATATATTTAGACAAGATGATCGAAGATTTAAAATATAATACAAATAAGCTGACAATAGTCTAATCATCTGCCATCTGTCTAGCCTTTTGCCAACTATTTTGGGGTCGGCTTCCAGTCTAACTGGATGCAGCTAAATACCAGTATTTTTAGTATCCCAGTATTTATAGTAGCTTACAGTAGGTATGTGAACACCAAATCGCTGTTATGCTAAATGAAAGAAAAAGGCAAAGTTTTAAATTCATCATCATCATCTGCCTAGCCTTTTCCCAACTATGTATGTTGGGGTCGGCTTCCAGTCTAACCGGATGCAGCTGAATACCAGTATTTTACATGGAGCGACTGCCTATCTGACCTTCACAACCCAGTTACTGGGTAATACGATACCCCTTGGTAAGACTGGTTGTCCTTGTTGTGACTGGTTGTTGTTGTTGGGTTGCTACCCGTAACGACTGTCAAAGATCCACGAATGACAGCCGGGACCAACGTCTTAACGTGCTTTCCGAGGCACGGAGGGGTCTCGGTATGTAAAGATGGTCACCCATCCACAGACCAACCGCGGCAAGTGTAGCTTAACCTGATCGATCGACCTGTGAAATTATACATAACATTTACACCTATATGGATAGTTGGATATTATCGTAAAAATTAATTATGTCGGCATCTAAGTAGCTTTCTGTAAAATTATTATAGGCAAGGTGTTAATAATTATGTATTACAGATGCAGAAACGGACTACGTTATAATTATTATTTCATCAATATCTGCAATACTGGTGGTCCTTCTAGTTGGGATTTGTGCAATTAGGAGATATTACTTGAAAAAAACTAATCGACCAAAAAGAGCCCAGTTACCATTACCCCAAATACCCGGCGCAAGACTCCGGCCGGCCAATGAAGTAAGTTTCAATTGCCCCCGCTTTCCGAATTGCGTCAAAAGCGATTATATCGCGAATCCGACCAACGCGCAACGTCACAAATAGTACTCAATAGTCCTTATATTTTGTGACTATTAAATTTGGTCGGATTCGCGGTGTACGTTACCCCAGCAAGAAAGTATCTCCTAGAGTTATATGAGTAGAACGTATAGTTGGTGCCTTATCTGCTGTAAATGTGCCCCCACATAAAAAATGTGTGCCCCCTGTCGTTTTGGAAAAAAATCGAAAAAACGATTCTTGCTGGGGTAACGTTTTTCTAGCAGGAAAATTCTAAACGAATGATCAGAGAGAGAAAAACTGTGCATGGCCAGAGAGCTTATATGTGTGCCAAAATGTGCCCCCAAAAAAAAATCTGTGCACCTTCAGATTTTCGAGATATTGCATTTCCTGCTGGAGTAACGTTTTGATGAATCGTATATCTCTAAAACCATTGCATGTGCCCCTGTAGAATAAACATACACGAGTAGCTCTTACTGTGTGCCCCTTAGTGCCCCAATTAGATTTAAGAAAATATTTATAGTTTTCAAGTTATCGCGGTTTTATGAAAACCCGAAAAAACATCGCAGCGCCTAAATGAGACAAGGCACAAGTTCGCTGAAAACTGTATTCGGTCCTTCTTGACGCTAATAATAACCATACAAAGTTTCAAAACTGTTCATGCATGCGTTTTTGAATAATCTTGCTAAAAGTCAAAACGATGGTGTCATATCTTTGACGGCAAAATACAAGGAACTGGCTCAATCCCCGATGTCTAGGTGTAAACCAAAATCTTGTGCCTTTAGTCAAAAATATATGGTGAAAATATTGAGCTTGGAATGTTTCGCATTAAGTAAATATAAACAAAAAACCAAAATATGTAAACAACGGCTGGTTATCCGACCAAATCTGAATGACTACTAAGAAGCGAGCGATTCATACATATCGATGACCTTCTTTATTGGACGTATTATACCTAAGCTGTTGTCCGTACAGTCGTGTTCAAAAGTTTTGGGGGCTAATTAAAAAATATATTAAATGCACCTTGTGACTATACATATTAATGAAACAGCTTGTTGATGTGGAAATTATTATTTTTATTCCCTTAATTTTAATTCTTAAAGTTATTATTGCATCAAATCACATATCAAATTTCCTGCCTATAAATATTAGAAATTATTTGCACGTTGTGTAGTCATTATTATTTAAATCACAGATCAGTTTTTCATCTAAGTCTAACATATAATTAGTAAATTCGCATCACAAAAAATCACAGATCAGTATTAAGTATAAGTATAATATTTTGTAAAAAAAATATTAAATTTGAAATCACAGATAAATAATTTTCTTACGAGTAATTTGCTTATACATAGATTCAGATAAAGTGTGTTAGTATAGTAAACCGCATAAAGATATAACTGTAAACATCGAATGTGCATAAATTATCTGATGGTACCTATTTGGCTATATAAATAAACATATTTATCCCATATACGTAACAACATTATCACCTGACTGTGGAATGACACTTATATATCCAAAACGCCATCAAATCAAAATTATGTGACACTACATAATCACTTAATGAGCTTTAATATAATCGTTGGTTAATAATTATAAATCCCTCATAGGTATGTACGTAATACGACATACAAAATGGAAACACGTTGTTGCAACACAGATCATTGTGCGGTTGACTATAGGTATACACTAAATACAACTCTCAAAACTGTAGGTACCAAAATTTATTTGGTTAAGGTGAATGCTCCAACCAACCCGCGAAATTCAAATTTTCTTACGTTTTTTGCAATTTGCAGGCCAGTGCTAGGATGTAAGTTGATTAAAATATTATTCGCGGCTGTAAGACATATGTAGTTACAGCATTATAATCATCAAAATCATCATTACAACGCTCTAAGTTCATAAAGCTGTAGGAATGACTTTTTGTGTTTTTTTTTTTTTTGTTCCTACGCCTTAATGAAGTTGGAGGGTTGTATTGGTGATTTTGATGATTATAATTCTGTAACTACATACGTCTTACAGCCGCGAATAATATTTTAATCAACATACAACCTAGTACTGGCCCGCAAATTGCAAAAAACGCAAGAAATTTTGAATTTCGCGGGCTGGTTGGAGCATTCCCCTTAATGATGAAAAACTTACTGTTAATTTATCTAACCTACGGCTTATCAATAAATATATATATTATTAGCAGAGTGAGCAAGTTTTATTGAAAAAAAAAGATAACGACCACAAAATAAAGCTTATAATTCTTTCAAACAAGTAATTAATAAAAATTGATCTTAATTAAACACAAGTAACCTAACACACGCCTAGCTAAAACCCGTCCTAGCTCTTCAAGCGCCCAAAATGAAATGACCGAGGCAATGAGCTCGCCGCTGCAGCCGTCCGTCTGCCCCTCTCTCGCGCCTCGTGACGTCATTCAGCAGCCACGCCCTCAATGTCAGGATTCTCCGCTAACAATATATATAAAGACAAATACGGGCTTTTTATTTATATACAAAAAAGAGCTACCTCTTTTTAGTAGTAGGTATTCATCACACATTCATGAACCATATTTTTTTTTAAACATCGGGACCAGTCACATTATGGGTCAAAGACCTGGCCAATGGATGTATTTCTTTCGTTCACACATAAATTACTTTATGTATTTTAACACTTTGCGGGACACTTAACGCCTCTCGACGTAATAACAATAAAACTTCTATTGTGTCTCGTTCAGTGTCCTTCAATGTGTTAATGAAATTTAGAATGGAGAAGATAGCTTACCTTGGAATAGCACTTACGCTACTATTTATAATGTACTTAATCATGTGTAAGGTCATAGAAACTGCTAGTAGAATATAATCCAATAACAACTTTATTTTATTACTTTTCTACTTCAGTGTACTCAGGCACAACTAGTGTGAACCGGCGGTTAGTGAGTAAAGTAAAGAAGGTCATTGATTTGTATGAATCCGTCGCTTTTTAGTAGTCATTCAGATTTGGTCGGATAACCAGCCGTTGTTTACATATTTTGGTTTTTTGTTTATATTTACTTAATGCGAAACATTCCAAGCTCAATATTTTCACCATATATTTTTGACTAAAGGCACAAGATTTTGGTTTACACCTACACATCTGGGATTGAGCCAGTTCCTTGTATTTTGCCGTCAAAGTTATGACACCATCGTTTTGACTTTTAGCAAGATTATTCAAAAACGCATGCATGAACAGTTTTGAAACTTTGTATGGTTATTATTAGCGTCAAGAAGGACCGAATACAGTTTTCAGCGAACTTGTGCCTTGTCTCATTTAGGCGCTGCGATGTTTTTTCGGGTTTTCATAAAACCGCGATAACTTGAAAACTATAAATATTTTCTTAAATCTAATTGGGGCACTAAGGGGCACACAGTAAGAGCTACTCGTGTATGTTTATTCTACAGGGGCACATGCAATGGTTTTAGAGATATACGATTCATCAAAACGTTACTCCAGCAGGAAATGCAATATCTCGAAAATCTGAAGGGGCACAGATTTTTTTTTTGGGGGCACATTTTGGCACACATTTAAGCTATCTGGCCATGCACAGTTTTTCTCTCTCCGATCATTCGTTTAGAATTTTCCTGCTAGAAAAACGTTACCCCAGCAAGAATCGTTTTTCGATTTTTTCCAAAACGACAGGGGGCACACATTTTTTATGTGGGGGCACATTTACAGCAGATAAGGCACCAACTATACGTTCTACTCATATAACTCTAGGAGATACTTTCTTGCTGGGGTAATAACGTACACGGATTCGCGATATAATCGCTTTTGACTCAATTCGGAACGCGGGGTTGGAGATGACAACTGTCAAATTAGTTCCGCGTAGATGGCGCCAAGTGTTTGTTACTTTCATTCTATAAAGTAATAAAGTACTAGCAGCGCCCCGCGGTTTCACCCGCATAAGTGTCGACCCGGTTCGAAAGACACGTGGCGCCATCTATTATCATAATAACGTTATTGTTGTTTTCCTCGGGAACAGCAATTTTTTCGGGATGAAAGGTACCCTATGTCGGTTTCTGTACAACTGACAACGTGCAAAATTTCAGGATGATCGGTTGTTTAGGCATGAAAAGGTAACAAACAAACAAACTTACTTTCGCATTTATAATATTAGTTAGGAAATACTAATTCCATATTTTGATTCTCTTGCCAATGGCCTTGCTGAAAGAGATTGAAGATTTTTCTAAGGAGCCTGGCATACCTAACTGTGCGCCAGTTTTTTTTTTCAAAATGGTCGCCATGCATGAAACCTTTAATATTGATAGCAGGCTGACATCCTTAGACAAAGAAAAGCATAGACGGCGGGTAGCTCCATTTCATTTCCACAAGAAAGGGATAAAGTATTGAGTTATTATAAGTAACAGAAAAGGATAAAGCTATACTATTTCCGTCTCTCACTGCGTGCCAGTTTTTTCAAGGCAGCTACTTATGTAGCCTATGTTAGTTAAGTTAGTTTTTTGTCTCATGTGCGGCCACGCTACCCGATGCTCTATAGTTTTCTTACTCTAAGCTGACATCAATGCAAACCAAAAACAAACCCCGTATAGCGTCACTAACATAAACGTTCAAAATTGATGACGTGACATCCATAATGAGGGATTTTCTATATCTTTTTTTTTTAACGCTTCTCTAGTCGCTGGATAGATGGCGCTGAACTTGGTAAGTTACTACAAGGAACGGAAGTCACATAATTTTTTTATTAATTCACTTGGATGTAATTTTGAGATCGTAAAACGAAAGCAAACGAAACTGTCACTCAACGAGCGTATATGACGTGACGCAATGTTTTTTTTTCCAAGCGTTATGACTTTGGCATCTAGTAACGTAGTCAGTTCAACGCCATCTTCAGGGTTCTTGGAAACTATGTTTTTTTTTTTAATACTGAAAAGAAAAACCTCTCATTTTTTTGAACTTACGTATAACTTGTTGCATATGTGGCGGACCGATATTATACGAAACTAATATTTTTTATGAGGTAAATTGTTTGTTTGTAAACAGTAATCTCTGGTCCGATTACAAAAAACCGTTTCACCGATACAAAGCTACACTATTTCCGAGTACCCATAGGATTTCTTGTTTTACGTTAAACAACGGACGTCACGTGGACAAAGTGGTGTGCTAAAACTAATAATTTAAATATTTTTTTATTTTTTTTACAGCCCGATATCAATACACCATTCTACCTCAATCTTCTCTTCAGACGAGAGTGTGAACTAGAAATCCAGGCTCGAGAGGAGCCGCAATACGAGGAAGTTATGTATCATTAGCTGAAACCTGCCACGACTTGCAGTTTTTCTAAATCTTTCCAGTCAAGAAGTGTCGAACCCATTTTGAGTTTACTCGAGAGGTATTGAAGTCTAATCGATATAAAGACCACAGACTTTTTAAATTTAGTTGACCTCTGATCTTGTAGGTATCACTGTCAAAATCACAGTAGAGTGTGCGTAAATAAGTCTGCGCGCGACCGAAATCAAAAGTAGGCGTTTGCCGCCATCTGGACGTTTATTTCAAGTGTGTTGTGTTCCGTGTTTTCTAAAATAAATAATTGCCATCATTATGCCGAAAGTGATTAAAAGTGCTAGCAGGGATATAATCTTGAAGTCAAACGCCCCGCGCAGACTTATCTTGCGCGAACTCTAATATTTATTTTCATCAAAGTACCTATGGTGTTAGGTTGCTGCCACTGACAAGTCTGTCAAAATCAAATTGATCTTTATTCTCATTTGATTAAGTTTGCTTTTGGATTCCTAAAATAACTGTGAAAGGACGGTATAATTAAACATGAATTCTTATTATTATTTATTTTAAATAGGTTACTTTAACACAATAGCAGACAACAGTGAATACAGCCTAAACCTTTTTGTACAGTCGCCAGGACATCAAGTCAAATTGCAAAAATTACATTGTCAAAAAATCCTTCCTTAGTGCTCACCTGTTTCAACCTCAGACGTCAGCCAGCACATCAAACTACCCGAAACTGTCAAATTTTCCTAGTCAACTTTGATCCTTATGCTTGAGCGATAAAGTTGAAAATAGTAGTAGCATGATGTGCTGGCGTCTGTACAAAAAACCTATACAACGCGAGGTCAGTTAAAACTGGAAATGTATAGCTTGATGTGTTACCGTGTGTCATCATTTCAGCCGAAAGACGTCCACTGCTGGACATCGGCCTCCCCAAGCACCTCCAATTCGGCCAGTTCTGTGCTTCTCGCAACCAACGCGTTCCTGCGACCTTCATAAGGTCGTCGGTCCACCTTGTGGGAGGCCTTCCAACGCTACGTCTTCCAGTACGCGGTCGTCACTTCAGAACCTTTCAGCCCCATCGGCCTTCTGTTCTGCGAGCAATGTGCCCTGCCCACTGCCACTTAAGTTTGGCAATTCTTCGGGCTATGTCAGGAATGAGGAGATCCGCAGGAGAACCAAGGTAACCGGTTCTCCTGCGGATCTCCTCATTCCTGATTCCACCACGCAGAGACTGCCCTTTGGGTGACTTTTAGCCTTCTTATAAAGCCCATTGTGAGCGACCACGTTTCAGTGCCATAAGTCATCACTGGCAACACGCACTGGTCAAATACTTTCGTCTTGAGACACTGCGGTATGTGGGACGAGAAAATATTGCGTAACGTCCCGAATGCTGCCCAGCCGAGTCAGATTCCTCTTTCTCGAAGTTAGACCTACCTAACTTGTCAGTTTGTCCTCCTAGGTAAACATACTCGTCTACGACTTCGAGTGTAGCGTCTCCGATCTTTATGAGGGTGGGTGGTACATGGGCATTTGACATGACCTTCGTTTTGTCCATGTTCATTTTAAGACGCACTCTTTCGGAGGCTCTACTGAGGTCATCGAGCATTGTACTGAGGTCCTCCATAGCCTTAGCCATGACTACGATATTGTCGGCAAACCGAAGGTTAGTTATGTACTCGCCATTGATGTTGATGCCAGCCCCTTTCCAGTAAAGAACCTTGAAGACATCCTCCAATGCAGCGGTGAACAGTTTCGGAGAGATAACGTCTCCCTGTCTCACACCTCGCTGCAGAAAAATAGGTTTCGAGGTCTGATCCTGGAGTCGGACTGACATAGTGGCGTTTTCGTACAGACACTTCAGCACCTCGATGTACCGATAGTCGATCTGGCACCGTTGAAGAGACTGCAGCACAGGTGTTGTGCTCTGTGGCCACGCCACCGTTTATTTTTTTATTATGATATAATCCATTTTTATGTACGGCTGACGGTCATGACGTACATACATTGTTTTTGAATGTACGACTTTTATTTTAAAAGAAAAAAGTAAATTAATGTGGCGTTGCTGCGGAGAATTCTCTGTAGCCACGCCACCTGTAATCAATATTTGTAGATACAATTTCAGCTATTTCTCTGAAGTTATATAATGTACGAGCGCTGTGTATTATGTACACGCGATAAGTAGGTATGAAAAAATATATTAATTCTAAAGTTTAATTCTAAACTCACAAATTGTCCCATATAGTGTATTAAACAAATGTATTTTAGCGATTACTTCAGATCGACAGGAAAATTAAAATAAAACTTAACAGATTTCATAAATAGAAGTTATTTATTATATATCCGTGTTATAAAAAATTCTGAATACTATGCTGTATACTGAATGCTATGCAGTATGTACGTATAAAAAAAAAATGCTTAAATATAAATGAATATATAAATATCAGACAACATCATATTCATTGATCTGAGCCCAATTACTTTGCTTACGCACTTGTGTTATGGAAATCAGAACCAACGAAAACACACACACTCTACTAACACAAACACCCAGACCCGAGCCAATTTAGAAAAGTTCGCTTCCCAAATTGACGCGACCGGGGATCGAACCCGGGAACTATTGCACTCTGGCCAAATGCCTGTACCACTGCGCCATCGAGCTCATCGTAAGTTATATACTTATGTAAGTTATTAGTATTCTACTATTGTAACATAAATTACATTACTTAAATTACAATTACTTACAATTTGTACATAAATTAAAAATCCAGCCAGCCAGGTTGAACGCGTCCCAGAGGGTCATGGCCGTCCGGCTAGTCCGGGGTTACCGCGCGGTATCCGGGGAGGTAGCGAGCCTCCTTGCCGGATTGCCGCCATGGGATCTGGAGGCCAAAGTCCTCGCCCTCATATGGGAGTGGCGAGAGGAGGTAAAACGCCGGGGCGTAACTCCGCTGCCACGAGAAATCGCGGCGCAGCGGACAGAGCTCCGGCGGGATCTCATGGCCACATGGAGAGACACGGCTGCTTCGGGAGGTTCCTGTTCAGAATAAGGCGGGAGGAAACGCCCGGGTGTCACCATTGTGTGGATCGCCCGGAGGACACGGTGGAGCATACGGTGGAGATCTGCCCAGGTTGGGCAGAGCACCGCCGTGACCTCACGGCGGCGATCGGCGGCGGCGATCTCTCGCGTCCGGCCCTAGTCGGGGCCATGGTACGGAGCGAGAGTGCATGGGAGGCTGTCGCAACCTCCTCGACAGGTAGTCCTCGACAGACACCTCTCCTTCGCAGAGCATATAAAGACGGTCCGTTCGCGCGCCGCCTTCGCTCTCGGCAGAATCCACTCCGTTCTCAATGCACGAAGCAAATTGTCACTAAGGTGCAAATTGCGCATCTACACAGCGTGCATTCGACCAATAATGACTTATGCCTGTGTAGTCTTCGCTCACGCAAAGCCCCACCGTATCCATAGGATGCAGACCCTCCAAAACCGTTTTCTCCGAAAGGCTACAGAATCCCCATGGTTCGTCCGTAATGAGATCCTCCATCTTGAGCTCAAAATCCCCACTATCCATCAATTCATGAAACGCCTCTCCAAGCGCTTCTTCGATACCGCCGCCAAACATCGCAACCCTCTGGTTGTCGAGGCCGCCAGTTATACTCCCTCCAAAATCAGTAAATGTCGCCGTCCAAGGCATGTTCCCACCGACCCTGATGACCCCATAACCCTCCTCCAGGAGAGCAATAGGGCAACCAGTACAGCACACAAAAACAAAAAACCGTCATACCGACCTCGCCGACGAGGTCCTTCGCGATGCCCCCAAGTAAATGCCCCCCCCCCCCCCCCGCCCCCGGGCCTTGCTCGATGTAGTGCCGTAGCTGTAGAATTAAATTCCCGACTGTGACCTCTGAGTTTGTTTTGGCCTTTCTTCTCAGAGTAGTCAGGAAAAGCCGATCTCATCAAGCTTAAATAATAATAATCTGATCCAGCCTGTCCCATCTTGCTGCCCTCTCCCCAGCGACGCCCTAAGCCGAGGTTCGTACCCCACAGGGGGTGCCCTTAGCGTGTAGTCGCTTAGTATAATAGATAATTGTCCCTGGCTGGAGGCTTTGAGTTTACTTAAGGCAACCACAGGATAGTCCGGTTAAGTAGTCACGACCTCTCAAGGTCAACTACGAGACGCCATAGTAAAAAAAAAAAAAAACGACCGGGACAGTGTTAGATAAGCGACACAGGCGAAAACAACCGAGGCTATCTTCAAGTGCGACTTAAAGCGATCAGTAGTGCAATCGTGTTTTGTAATTAGTGTGTGTTCAGTTGCTATTAGTGAGATTAAAGTGTCATGTTTTTGGTTATTAAATGGGCAGTTTTTACTGTCACGAACCCGAAGCTCGTAACAATACATTAGTTTAATAGGTAAGGGACAATTTTTGAGTTTTAAATTAAACTTTAGAATTAACATATTTTTTCATACTTATCGCGTGTACATAATACACAGCGTTCGTACATTATATAACTTCAGAGAAATAGCTGAAATTGTATCTACAAATATTGATTACAGGTGGCGTGGCTACAGAGAATTCTCCGCAGCAACGCCACATTAATTTACTTTTTTCTTTTAAAATAAAAGTCGTACATTCAAAAACAATGTATGTACGTCATGACCGTCAGCCGTACATAAAAATGGATTATATCATAATAAAAAAATAAACGGTGGCGTGGCCACAGAGCACAACACCAGCACAGCCCATGTCTCGATCGAATCAAAGGCTTTCTCGTAATCCACAAACGCTAAGCAGAGAGGCAGGTTATATTCTTCGGTCTTCTGTATAACCTGTCGCAGCGTATGTATGTGGTCTACGGTGCTAAAGCCTTTACGGAATCGGCTTGTTCGGGAGGCTGGAAGTCGTCAAATTTGCGCGCGAGACGGTTCGTGATGACTCTCGAAAACAGCTTGTAGACATGGCTCAGGAGTGAGATGGGCCAATAATTCTTAAGAAGGACATTATCGCCCTTCTTAAAGAAAAGTATCACCACACCTCTGCCCCATGCCTGTGGTGTTTTGCCCTCGAGTATGACGAAACCAAACAGCTTCTGAAGGGCCTTAAGAACGGGTTTTCCGTCAGCCTTCAGCAACTCGGCCGTAATTCCGTCATCACCGCCCGCCTTGTTGTTTTTGAGCTGCTTCAGAGCCATCCTAATCTCGTAGAGGCTGACGTCCGGGATGTCTTCGGTATAGTGCCGGGTCAATCTAGCTCTTGGGTTGTTGGCCAGATTCATAACGGGGTTACTTGTTGACGTGTATAGCTCAGGTTTGGCGGATACGATCCTACCATCATCGGTCTTCAGTTTCATAAGCTGGCTGTGCCCAATAGACAGATCTCTGGCAAAGGGCTTGGAGCCTTTATTTCGCTCTATCGCGTCCTTAATACGATCTGTATTAAAGCGACGAAGATCGCTTATCAAGGACTTAGAGATCCGTCTATTGAGTTGCCGGTAATTTACCGCATCATCCGAAGACTGCAGGATCATCTCGCGCCTCTCCTTCATGAGCCGCAAAGTAGGATCAGAGAGCTTCTTTTTTGAATTCGTACGGCGGGTGTTGAAGATCTTAGACCCGACCGTATGGACAGTTTTCACGAACCCATCGTTATAATCGTCCACGGAACTCCCTAGGCATTCGAAACGATTCTGGAGTTCGAGCTGAAAGCTCTCGGGGTTTTGGACCTGGATCGGTGCTGGACAGAGCGTAGACTTCATCAGTCGAGATCTTTCCAGCTTGATATTTAAGTTCAATGTGCCTCTTACCATGCGGTGATCACTTTCGGTTTTCACCGCGTTGATCACAGAGACATCATTGAATACTTGCTTCTTTGTCGACATAATGAAGTCAATCTCATTTTTAGTTGCACCATCCGGGCTCTGCCAGGTCCACTTTCTATGCTCACGTTTTCTGAAGAAGGAATTCGTCATAAAGAGGCCTTCCTTCTCCATAAAACTGGCCAGTAGGTGGCCCCGGTGGTTCCGGTGTCCAACTCCAAATTGCCCCACTCGCAGCTCATCATCGTTTCGTTTACCCAGTTTCGCGTTAAAGTCCCCCATGACAACGGTAAAGTGAGTTTTAGAGCCATGCATGACTCTGGAAATATCCTCATACATGGTCTCTACCTCATTGTCGGGGTGTGATGAGGTTGGGGCGTAAACCTGTACGACCTTTAGCGAATACCTTAACCTCTTACACCGTGTGTACGTGGGTTAATAATAAAATGATTTCTACGAACCTAAGTATTTATTTCTTGCATCCGACCATTACAAATATTATAGGTACAGACGCCAGCACATCAAGCTACCCGAAACTGTCATTTTTCCCAATATACCTTGAACCTTATGCTGTAGCGATAAAGTTGAAAATCTATTAAATAGATTTGACAGATTCTGGTAGCTTGATGTGCTGGCGTCTGTACTAAAGATAAACTTAAGTTACAGTAGTCTTGATTTGTACCCGGTTAATGACTCGCCCCTATTATAGGGACCTTAAAAAATAAAGAACGTGGTGAAGTTTAGAACTATACCTAGGCATGAAAGATAATTAAGAGAAGATAATAATATAATTTTATTGAACTCGGTTCTCAACTCCTGACAATGGATAATGTGCCGGAAGTTGTAACACAAGTATTCTGGGATAGTATTTCTAATTCTTATTCCGGTGAATTCCTTCATGTATAATCATTGTGTTGCCACGTTCTTAATACTTACTTATTATTGTTGCCCTCACAATAAAAAACTCATTAAAAAAAATCAACATCAAAAAATCTAAATAAAAAAAAACATTTTCACGCGGGCGCCTCCAAAAATAGACCTTACTTTTATCAAATTTTATTTCTTGGTATTAGAAAAAAAGGCTAAATTTTTAAACCCAAACGTTTCATTGTATAAATAACTAATATTTTATGTAGGTATGGTCATGTTTTAGTTTATTTTTGATTTAATTTTGATATAATTTGATTTTGTTTTAATTGTAATTTAAATTTTTATTTAAATGATTTGATTTTGATTTAATTGCATCCCATTGACCTCAATAAATACAATGGGCCTCATTTTGACATCGTATTGAAGGTTGATTGGGCAGAAACTTAGGCCAACCACTTCGGTCTTGGCGGACTCCCGCTTCTTCGTTGAACACGTTGGGCAACTGGTACGAACAACGCCAGGCGCACCGCATCCATAGCAAGATACTGTAGGTGTTGAAAGTGACGGTGGCTGGGTACCTTTTATCTGTGCTCGTGAACCTGGATCCCCTTCCACACTACCCAATTCCTTCTCCTTCTTTTTCAATTTTCGGCACTGTTCTGTGCTGTGCCCTGGGAAATGACAAAACCCACATTTTATTTTTCTGGTCTTCTTATTAGACTTTTCAGGATCTCCTTCTTTTGATCTGCTGCTCCATAATTGCTCAACAGCTCGCGCTGCTTTCAGTAGCTCATCAAAGGTGGTGATGGAATGTCGCGGAACTTTCTCCTGGATTCTGTGCTTCAGCTGTCCGTACACCATATCCAGCTGTTGTGTCTCAGTGGGCGCAGGACCCGGGAGCTGAGCCATCAACATTCGTTTATGAGCAATGAAGGTCTCAGTAGGCGTTGCAAACTCCTGCGTGACTTGTACTATCTCTTGATAGATTATATACGCGGGCTTTTTAGGGACAAAAGCGTGACAGAGGCGATTCTTGAAGTCATCCCAGGTGGTGACTTGCTGTTTCACGCCCTGCCACCACACTGCAGCTTCTCCTTTTAGCACAAGTGGTACTCCAGTAAGAGCCTCTGAATCACTTATATTTTCTATTTCCTTGAAAACACTTGTCGCTGCCAAAAATGCTTCCACCACTTCCGTATTCCTTACTCCGTCATATTGGGCGTTACAGGAGGCAAAGGAACCGTGTCTTCCAGGTGATATTCTGGTCAGAAGTGCTTCAAACTGCGCGTCGGACAGGTTGACAGACATCTCTGTTTTCCTCCTTTTCGCTGTAGTCGTAGTGATACGGCGGGAGCGGGTTATGTACTTCGGCTTGCAGTCGGGCCCACCGTTGGTCGCCAGTTTGTAAGGGGATGTCGTTGACTCCAAGTCGATGACGTCACTCGTTCCGGCAGAAATGAAAACTCCAGGGGGTGTTTTGACTGGATACTGGGTAATTTCCAATAGTTATGGATGATTACCGAATTTACAGATCTTTAGGTCGTATAAGTATTTATAATAGGTTTCCACCAGCAATAAACTTAAAGCAAGCCCGCTTGAACGAAGGTAGCGGCAGATAACCTCTAATCCAAAAAATAACGTACAACTACAAACGTAATAATATAAATGCTAACTTAGCTAGCCGAGGAGTCGTACGTAGCTATTCCAGTAGGATGTAGCTCGTATGTGCACCTGGTTAGAACTTTAGAAGTCACTTAATTCAAAGGTTGTAGCGAGGGTCATAAACCCTCGGAGACTCTCGACACCGCGATTCACAAAGATGACGTAAACGATCAGTGACATCTATTAGCAACATTGTGAACTATTTACAAGGCAATCAATGAAAGTGACAATGTGAGTTTGTTACGCTTAGCTGCTACTTACGTTCCCCATTATGTAATCATAATCAATAACAGTTCACAGCTTTATACATAGGAGGCGCTTAGTGGTAAGATACATGAACAACAACGGATACAGTGACAGTATTTTTTTTAATTTGTAATAAATTTTGATTGTGATTTTGATTTTAATTTTATTTTGATTGTAATTTTGATAAATTACTTACGTGTACTAACATACTTTAAAATATTGTATCTGCTAACAAAATATGGATTGTTATTGTCCGAAATAAACGTTTTGAATTTGAATCTTGAATTATACTTTGGTGCTCATCTTGTCTACATAGGTCGACAAAATAAGTTTTCCTATTTCTATAAGAATAGTCAAAAGAAACCGAACGTATACGAGGCTAGTTTCCAGCTCGCTTTGCTTGCTCTTACTTATGTATTCTCATAATTCTTGAGTTTATCTGAATAACTGGACAAGGTAACTTCTTTTTCTGTATGAACGGTCAAAATAAAATCTAACCTGGCCAATGGGGCGCGACAATTTTCAATTTCGCTCGCTCTTACATACGACGACAAAGTAACCCGGGGAGCGTAATGATTTTTAAAACAAAGTTAAGGGGAGCGCGAATATTAAAAGGTGGAGAACCCCTGCTTAGCTAGTTGATAACACTTGTACTTAGAGTAAGAATACTTTTCTTTGTCTAAGCACTTGTATGACAATCCACAAAACCTTTCGTTTTGACAACAAAGCAAAATATATACCGTGGCGTGCATGCAGAACCAGCATTACACAGCACTGACAGCGATACCACAAACAATCTTTAACTGTCAAAACCCGACAAACGTCATTGTCAAACTCTATGGTTTTTCGTTTCTGGCGCACGCGGAAGTGAACAATCGAGTGATTTCCTTTTCCTAAAAATTTCAAATAGTATCAAAACTTTTGATTTAGCGCATCAAAAATATTTTTCAACGTTTCATCGACGTTTTTTTGCTTGTGTCGAGTGTTCGTGTGGTGTTTAAAATGGAGGTGACAGATTTAAACGATCTGCTTAATGTGCGCTCGATCAAAATGGAGCAAGGGGACACTGGATTTGACGAAAACACTGTGGAAACATCTGATCCTCTATCTATTATTCCCCAATATGTGACCGAGTCTGAGTTAGGTAAGCTCAAATTTGTTTATTTATCGGTTTCGAACCATTTCTATAGCAGATTTGTTTGTGTGCACTAAGTTTCGACCTTCAATTTAGTCAATATTTTCCTTATATGTTTAGCGATGATCGATTCTATTCACTTCGAAGACTGGGTTTTCGTATCTATACTAGTGCTTTAAGTTTTTAATGTAGTTTCAGTAAAATGTGTAAAGTTATTCAGAATATACAAACAAAAATGATGAGAATAAAAAACTTATTGACTAAGATCACACTCTGATTAATCACAATCCAGTTTAATAACAAAACACTTTTCAATGTCTTGTTACTAATAACATTAATGTGTGCACTAAGTTTCGACCTTCAATTTAGTCAATATTTTCCTTATATGTTTAGCGATGATCGATTCTATTCACTTCGAAGACTGGGTTTTCGTATCTATACTAGTGCTTTAAGTTTTTAATGTAGTTTCAGTAAAATGTGTAAAGTTATTCAGAATATACAAACAAAAATGATGAGAATAAAAAACTTATTGACTAAGATCACACTCTGATTAATCACAATCCAGTTTAATAACAAAACACTTTTCAATGTCTTGTTACTAATAACATTAATTTC
The DNA here is from genome assembly GCA_916614155.1 of Mesoligia furuncula. Taxonomy (NCBI): domain Eukaryota; kingdom Metazoa; phylum Arthropoda; class Insecta; order Lepidoptera; family Noctuidae; genus Mesoligia; species Mesoligia furuncula. Next base: position 12,701,892 of record OU744819.1, read on the forward strand.
ACTGCAGGGCTGTTTTGTTCACCAAGAACTGAAACAACAAACATTATTTATTCACAATGTGTTCCATTCAATCAAAATACCTCAGGACCAGTCTTTTTCAGACCTTTTGTTATGGCCTGAGCTTTGTGTGGTTGTGGGTTTGAAACCAACCCAAGAGTCAAATTAATCGCTCTGACCCGGAGCGCTCCTCTGGCGGCCCATTACAATAGAAAATCAATTGTCTCATTAGCTGTGCAATTTATTTTATTGCAACTGTTAAATAATGTATACATTGTTGCCTTTATGTTTATGTAAAGGAAAATGTGAAATTAAACAGACCATCAAATTCAAAATCATTTATTTGCAAATTATATAACAATTGTATATTACAGTCTAGTAAGTCATGGTATACATAATATTTTACCTTTCAACATGCAAAGTTCTTATAAACAAAACACATACATTTTAAAATTATTAAAGAACTAGCTGACCCCGCGAACTTCGTACCGCCCCGCCAGCCGCTCTGTCTTGGCTTTTTAAATCTCTGATATCTTCTGGTCAGTGGGGTCGTCTTAGGGGTGTCCCCTAAAAATCCCTCGTCCAGTCAGGCTTACAGTAATCGTGTCTGTGGTGGCTCTGCTACACAATTTATAAAATATTTAAATATAAATTATATTTTAGGGCTCATGCAGGCTGGTGGCGAAATATTACAGGCACCTCTGGCCGTATTCTCCGATACCCCGGATGAAGATGACACCATGCAGAGCACAGAAAGCAGTGGTGAGTTGTACAATCAGGCTAATTAATAGTTTATCTAATTGACACACTACTTTAATTTCAAAGTCAAACCATCTAATTTCAAATAGGCACATACTTTGAATGTCAAAATTAATAAATATAAAATAGAACTGATTCTAGTTGCCCTGTGGCTAAATAATAACAAGCGCACAGGTCAATCGATCAGGTTACAGAGAGACAAGCGCGGGGACGACGAGTCGTAAGTGCCGGAACTGCATGTTGACGGTTCGTGAGCTTGTCCCGAGGCGAGGCGATTACGTTACGATTCCGATTAGTGTGCGCTGCAGTAGACAATTTCATACAAAGAATACTGAATGGCTCGAGTTGATAAGGTGACGATCCCTTTCCAAGTTGATATGTGTGCTATGACCTTAAAGCCACGTATTCACTAGGGGACAAAGTCGCTCGACATGTCGCGAACAGTCGCGGAACATTTACGTGTGACTGTCCGGCGTCAATGTCGGTCGACATTTTGCTCGTCCACATACCGAAGTTGTGGCCGCGATGTCACCCGAGGAGGTAAGCCGCGTTTTCACTAGGGGACATGTCACGGAGACATATCGCCCAACATTCACGTGGTAGGCCTTTGCGACTTTGTGGGACAATGTCGCTCGACATTTGTCTTGTTCACACTACCCAGTTGTGAACAATATGTCGCCCGAGGAGGTAATGTTGCGGACCACACTACTACCATTTTCAGAACACAAAGCGACACACGTTCTCACCACTCAAAGCCTGTCCGGCGACTGTCGAGGGACACGAAGGTCGCGCGTGTTGACGCTCGCAGAGCATCGACTAGCGACAAGTTGAGCGACCCGTAAATGTCCCAAGAGACGTCGGGCGATATCGCGCGGAACACGTGAATTTCGTGTCGAGAAAACGCGGCTGTAGTGTTGTCGTGTCAACACAGTTTCGTTGGTCCACACTACTGCCATGGCCATGGATGTCGGGGAACACAGAGCGACACGCGTCCTCACTACTCGAATGCCGTCGGGCGACTTTCGAGGGACACGAAGTCGCGCAAGGTCGACTCTTTCCGAGCGTCGACACGCGACATGTCCTGCGACACGTAAATGTCGACTGCGATGTCGGGCGATGTTTCCCGCGACGTCGCCCGACACGTAGAATTCGTGTCGGGCGACAAGGTCGCGGGACAAATGTCCCCTAGCCTCGTCCCCACTAGGAACATTTGTCGAGCGACATGTGTCCCCGGAGACATCGGGCAATGTCGGGCGAGGTCGGACAACATCGCCGCGACATTGTTGAAACTGTTCCTTGTCACTACTCTTCATCGACTGTGCGACAAGGAACAGTTTGTCAACACAATGTCACGGCGATGTCGTCCGACCTCGCCCGACATCGCCCGATGTCTCCGGGGACACATGTCGCTCGACAAATGTTCCTAGTGGGGACGAGGCTTGAATACGTGGCTTAAGTCGTCATCTCACTAGAGTCAACACTTACTACTGCTACTACTTAATATTCCATGTAATATGTTGTGCTATTCTATTCCCAATAATCATGTTACAGATGAAGTAATAGTTCAGCTCATGGACATCAGGACCAATTTGTCTCGCCTCCGAGCGATGCTGGAGAGAAGACTGGGTTTTGATCTCTCAGATTATACATTCTGGCTGCAAAACGCTAAAATGGTAAGAAATAATAAGGCCATTTCACACCTAAATACCCAAATAAGTAGAGGTGTAAAGTACACCCCGATAAATATTAAATTAAAACCAAAAAATAGAGCAAAGCAATTATGAGATTGACAAAGAAGATACAAAGGCGAGCTTAGCTCGAAACTCGAAGTTGATTGTCTCCCACATGAATATTTACTTTGTAAAGTATTTTTTTTTTTGTTCATTTAATTATTGTGAATGTGAGGACTATGTGGGTCATTTTTTTTCTGTTTTCCTTCTTAGTTTTAATCATGATCTGGCAGTTTGAGTAATTTACGCGGCCTACCCTAATGTCCTTTCTTTGGTATTGTTCGTCGAATCGTTGAGCTCCTCAATTTCTGAGTTGAGCTGCACGATTTTTGACAAATGCGTGCACTGATTGGACAGGTCCGCTCAATCTGTGTGGTTCTTTCCTCAAAAGACCATTTCAGACATCAATCTACATGGTCTTCACACGATCTGACCAAGATTTTGTCTGGACTTTAAAAGAGACTGTGACCTCTGAGTTTGTTTCGGCCTTTTTTCTCAGAGTAGTCAGATAGGAAACGCCGACCACATCTAGTTTAAAAAATATGACGACGTGTAAAAGTGTTTGTAAAAACCTACTTACAGAAAATAAATCATTTATCATTTATCCCAGCAAACCTTTGCGCAATGGTCTCATCAGCCTCCATGCAGGTCCTGCACAGGGGCCTGTCCGTTATGCCTATTGTGTGGAAGTGTTTATTTAGCGAGCAGTGTCCCGTGATGGTCCCCGTCATCAGGCGCAGGCCTTTCCTGTCCAGTCGTAATAACCGCCTGGTTAGCTTACCATCCAATGATGGCATAGCTTCTTGGGACTACCTGCAGCTTGGTGATGTCCACCAGCTCTCTGCTTGTTTATGGGTGTGCTTCTGCAGCCACCAAGACCTGGGGGCCTAAAAAGGCCACTTTGGCAGAATCATAAAAGGATAACATTATGAATCATAATAGACAGTTAACTGTCAAGTTAATCCTATCAAATCCCATTGGTGAAGGATTTTTCAGTTACTTTTTAGGGTTCCGTATAAAAACGGAACCCTATTACTAAGACTTCGCTGTCTGTCCGTCTGTCCGTCTGTCCGTCTGTCTGTCTGTCACCAGGCTGTATCTCAAGAACCGCGATAGCTAGACAGTTGAAATTTTCACAAATTATGTATTTCTGTTGCCGCTATAACAACAAATACTAAAAACAAAATAAAATTAATATTTAAGGGGGGCTCCCATACAACAAACGCGATTTTTTTGCCCTTTTTTGCTCGATATCAAAAATGGCAACAGGTAGGCACTTGAAATATTCACGAAATACTCAGTTGTATTTTAACTTTAATAATAAATAATAATAATAAAATTAAATAAATATTTGAGGGGCTCCCATACAACAAACATGTTTTTTTCGGCGTTTTTGCCTTGTGGTACGGAACCCTTCGTGTGCGAGTCCTACTCGCACTTGGCCAGTTTTTTTGTCTGTGCTAAAATACCAATCAATCCAATCCCAATCTCTTTGATTATACCTACGTCGTGCAGCGAAAAAAAGAACAACACGGACTGCCTTCGCCATATCATGATTCATAATTTTGTCCTTTTATGATTCTGCCAATGTGGCCTTTTTAGGTCCCTCTGGTATTATTCTGTCGCTCAGCTTCTCATACTCTTTCCAGCTGGAAAACCACAAGACCTTAGTGGAACAGTGTATCAGGGGCGAAGGGGTGGTGCAGGTTAACATACAGATCCGGTCTGCAGAGAGGAAGATCAACATTCTGGACGTGTTGAAACCTGATGAGGAGTTGGTTCAGCTGCCTAATCAGATGGATGAAGACTGTGAGTACCTAGTCAATAATTTTCTTTAGAAACTGGCCCAAGCCACTTATTGGAACCTTTGATATTATGGTTGGAGAAGGTAAATAAAATTTAATTTATAATTAACAAGCATCGCCCCGCGGTTTCACCCGCATAAGATTCCCGTGGGAATATCGGGATAAAAAACTATCCTATGTCCTTTCCCGGGACTCAAACTATCTCTATACCAAATTTCATCTAAATGGCTTCAGCAGTTTAAGCGTGAAGAGGTAACAGACAGACAGACACACTTTCGCATTTATAATATTAGTAAGGATTAATTCCAAAGGGCCCGTGGCTAAATAATAACAGCCGCACAGATCGATCGATCAGGTTAAGCTACGCTTGCCGCGGTTGGTCTGTGGATGGGTGACCGTCTTTACATACCGTGACCCCCCCGTGCCTCGGAAATTCCCATCAATCCCCAGCTTTATGCTAAGGATACACATGCCAGTAGCTGGCGCAAAAGTATGCAAGTAGCTTGCATGTCATGGTATTCACCAATCAGCTTGCGTGCCATTACAACTTCTGATTGATGAATACCATACTGGTATACCAGCTACTTGCATACTTTTGTGCTAGGTATGCTGGGGATACACATGCCCGTAGCTTGCACACTAGCATACCAGCACCTTGCACGTGCCAGCTACTGTTATGTGTATACGTTAACTGGCATGCCTGTAACTGGCATACAAGTAGCTAGCACAACATTTGATTTACTTGCATGCCCGTTGAGGGAGGGGACGCGGGGGTTTGTCAAAGCATACTTTTGTGCGACGCGATGGTAATACTGGCATGCAAGGGCACAACTTGCATGCCAGTATTACTTGCAAATGTATCCGCAGTGTGCCAGTTACTCGTACATGCCAGTAACTTTCATGCCAGCTACTTTCCCGATTTACTGGCATGTGTATCCTCGCCTTTACAGGCATGTGTGTGGTACACTTTATTGCTACCTGTAGTACCTACACCGCCTATGACATTTTAATTTGAGTTTAACCTATGTACAGACGCCAGCACATCAACCTACTACAATCTGTCAAATTTCTTTAATAGATTTTCAACTTTATCGCTAAAGCACAAGGTTCAAAGTTGATTGGGAAAATTTGACAGTTTCGAATAGCTTGATGTGCTGTCGTATGTACCTACTTACGTATTGCCCGGAAAATAAACATTTCTGTTTGTATCGGGTTACGGTTACTTCAGTGCTGGAGCTGTCGGAGCCGCAGGCCGCGCGCGCTTCGCTGGACGTGGTGTCGCACGCGGCGGCCGTCAAGTGGGTGGTGGACGCGCAGTTCAAGAGCGAGCACCGCGTGCGCGTGCCCGACGACCCAGCGCTCTGGTCAGTATAAGCTGAGCGCGGATGTTATCATAAATACACGGGAAAAGCTTTTTTTTTGCATTTCCGCTCTGAATATAAAGAAAGAATTCTTTCTTGTTATTAAATAGTTTATTCTGCACAAACAAAACGCACATTATATATTAAAAAAAAAATAAAAGACAAAATGTTGTTGCGCGCCACAATTAATGCCTAGTACATGGCGACAGTAGGTACCACTAGCGCCATCTAGTATCGAGTAGCGGAACTAGTAGTCAAGACCCTTCTAGAAATTTCGATGCGAGAACTTTCTAGAACATTCCCGAACTTTCGACATCTGGTCGATCGACATCTGGTTGTTAATTAAAGTGTCAATTTTTGGTTATTAAATCGGCAGTTTTTATTGTCACGAACCCGAAGCTCGTAACAATATAAATGATAAATGATTTATTTTCTGTAAATAGGTTTGTGTTGACACTTTTACACGTCAATCATATTTTTTTAAACTAGATGAGGTCGGCTTTTCCTATCTGACTATTCTGAGAAGAAAGGCCGAAACAAACTCAGAGGTCACAGTCTCTTTTAAAATCTTGGTCAGATCGTGTGATCATGTAGATTTGTGTCTTAAATGCACATACAACATAATCAAAAGCCTCGTTCTCAAGCGTATAAAATGTTAACAATATAGTGAATATATCAATTGAAACTATTGATTTGCTTGATTTTTAATTTTTTTCGCCCTCAAATCGCAAAAAAAAAAAATTTTTTTCGAAAACGAGAACCGGTCGGATTTTTTAAATAATGTGAAACATATGTATGTCAGGTCAGTACAGCACGTGAAGCTGTGGATACAATGGGCGGTGCGGCAGTTCAACTTGATCGGCATAAAGCTATCTGACTGGAACATGAGCGGGGAGGAGCTGTGTGCCATCAACAATGACGACTTCAAGTGAGTACCATACACTCAGCAATGGAACCACGCGCTCGTCAGTATCAGCAATAATAGTCATCATCATCTCCCTAGCCTTTTCCCAACTATGTTGGGGTCGGCTTCCAGTCTAGCCGGATACAGCTGAATACCAGTATTTTACATGGAGCGACTGCCTATCTGACCTCCACAACCCAGTTACTGGATAATACGTAACCCCTGGTCTGTGTGGTGCCGGACTTAAAGAATACCACCACCCCTTACTTCCCGTGGGTGTCGTAAAAGGCGACTAAGGATCGTACCGGAGAATGGGCAGCAGCGTTCTTTATGTATTCCACCATCATACCATACTGCGATCGCCAACCCGCCTGCCAAGCGTGGCGATTATGGCAAACCCTCCCAAAATTGGGGGAGGCCTATGTCCAGCAGTGGACGTCTATCGGCTGAAACGACGACGAACGACGACGTAACCCCTTGGTAAGACTGGTTGTCAGACTTTCGGGCTTCTGACTACCCGTAACGACTGTCAAAGATCCACGAATGACAGCCGGGACCAACGGCTTAATGTGCTTTCAGAGGCACGGAGTATGTAAAGATGGTCACCCATCCACAGACCAACCTCGGCAAGCGCAGCTTAACCTGATTGATCGACTTGTGCGGCTGTTATTATTTAGCCACGGGCGCCTCAGCAATATAGTATATGTGAAATAATAAATACAAGGTCATATTCAAGTAGACGTGATGGTTCGGAACTATACTTAATTTCAAGTAACTACGGCTGACTATAGGGTCAACGGTCGCTGGTAGTTTATTTTTATTTTTTACGCGTCTTCACGTCAGCTGAGTTTCGTTAGCTAATTTAATTTGACCCCATAGAGCTATACGCTTTAAGGTCATAGCACATGTATCAAATCGGAAAGGGATCGGCACCGTATCGCCTTTCGCCTCGCCATCAAACAGGCGTCAACCTAACGTTAGCACGTAACCAAAGCGGATCAGAAGCTCCGATACGTCGACTCGGCTACGGCTAGGCGACGCCGCGCTTACGGCTCGCCGACCGCTGGTTGATGGTGCAGCAGGCAGGCCGGAGGGGTGAGAGGGGCAAGGGTGGACGAAGAGACGTAAGCTCGGGTTCGGAGGGACATAAGCGCGGGGACGACGAGCCGTAATGCCGTCCCGAGGCGAGGCGATTACGTTACGATTCCGATTAGTGTGCGTTGCAGTAGGGAGTTTCATACAAAGAATACTGACCGGTTCGAGTTGATACGGTGACGATCCCTTTCCGGTATGATACGTGTGCTATGACCTTTATCCATCTCATTTCAAAACGAGTTCTAAAAGTTCAAACTAAAACCTCGAGCCAGTTTAGTATTTAGAACTTTATTCAGACTAACGTAAAGTTCTTAATACATAATTGACAACTTAGGCTTGAAGTCATTGAGAACTTTACTTTAGTTGTAATAAAATTAGAAATGCAAAAACTGTCTCGAAGGTTTACGCTTAGATTAAAGTTACAACTTCGTAGTTAGTCTGTACAAGTTTATTTTGGAAGAGTAAAGACTTCCCGGTTCTTCTCCCGTATCTTAATTTTGTCTTTTCATAAATATCTGTGTGCAAGAAATTGGCTGCAGTGGTGCATGACCCATAAATACACATACAACGTTATTTTTAGTATATACGAAACCTGAATATAGTTTGTTCAGAATAAGTAATTGAATCGATTCCAATAATTTTTACCCCATGTTATATTTTGTTCCAAAAATATTTAAGAAAGGTTAAAAGTTACTTATCTTACTAAGACACTAAGTAGGTTATCCAATCTCCGCACCGAACGGTTAGGTACCTAGGTACTGTTATCAAAGAGCGCAAGACGGCGGGGCGGTAGCGGCGCGGGTGAGCATGTTTTTGTACGGACAAACAGGTAACTTAACAAGCTTATAATTTTGTGATTTTTCATGATACATGTTTAAAATTTTGTACATAGATTCTTTACATAAAAATACTAGACACGTGTTTCAGGTTTCGCATATAGGTACTAAAATAATGTTGTATACACCGTAACAATTAACATATTACAATATAAGACAAGTATTAGTCTGGTCAAGTTTAATGATTGTTAGATGTTTTGTGTTGCTGGCAACATTGCATACAAAAAAATATAACAAACAACAAAGAAAAACAAAAAAAAATTTTTTTTTTGTTTTCCTGTAACAAAAAAAAACTGTTGTTCAACCTTTGTTTTTCCATAAATGTGGGTGTCTATTTGTTTTAGAGAGAAAGTACCTTCCGACCCGGGGGACATATTCTGGACACACTTCGAGTTACTAAGGAAGTGCAAGTTTATTGGTAAGTAAAACAATTGACAAAGCGATCGACCGTCGAGTCGAAAACGCCTGGACGAGCTACTGGTCCATGAAGGCGCTAATGAAGGGCGACCTTCCTATTTCACTAAAGCGTAAGCTCGTCGACATGTGTATCCTGCCTATCCTAACCTATGGCGCCCAGACTTGGTCTTTGACAGATGCTCAGAAGTCCAAACTCAAGGTTTGCCAAAGAGCGATGGAGCGTAGTATCTTTAAGATTAAACTCACTGACCAAGTTCGCAACACCACAATACGCTCCAAGACAGGTATCGCCGATGTTGGCGGCAAGTCTGCGAGGCTGAAGTGGGACTGGGCGGGTCACACTTATAGGATGCATCCAGACAGATGGGCCAAAGGGGTACACTACATAAATACGAAAAACTTTATTCCGACAGTCACAAATACGAATTTCAAAATACCGATTTTCATAATTCCGAATGGTTCAAAATTCCTAATATAACAACTCCGATTTATCATTCATCCTATTTTTATAATTCCGAAATTTCAATATTCCTAACATTTAAAATCACTATTTTCAAAATACCGAGTTTCAATACATCGAATAACAAAAAGTCCGAATTAATGATAATTCGAAACATCAAAAATACGAATTCCGAATAATTAGAATTCCGAAATAAAAACGCCTCGTATAACTGAATAGCAAGGCAAATATACGAGTAGAATACGAAATATCGACGCACAAAATATCGAAAAATGCTAATACGATGCTACAAAATTACGACACCCGTTAGTCGAAAGACCCTTTCTGCGACGCCACTACACTTCGATGCACGTTACCGCGAAAGATTTTCACTGCGACACTACTTGACTTCGATGCACGGTAAAAGTATTTGTATTGTCATTCGCTCGCTTTTGCATCCTAGTGTCGACGGAGCCCCGCTTCGCGGGGCCCCTATTCTGTGTAAAGGGTTTAAAGTAACATGCATGCAGCATGGAAGCAAACACGCAGCATGCAGCATGCCAGCAAGCATGCAGCCAGCATGCAGCAAGCATGCAGCATGGAAGCAAACACGCAGCATGCAGCATGCAAGCAAGCTTGCAGCATGGAAGCAAAAACGCAGCATGCAGCATGGAAGCAAACACGCAGCAAGCATGCAGCATGGAAGCAAACACGCAGCATGCAGCAAGCATGCAAGCATGCAGCATGCAAGCGAGCATGCAACATGCAGCAGGTATGGTTTCTGTCACGGCTCCGGCGCTGCGGTTCTCCGGCGGCCCCACGCGCCTACGCGATTTTAAATTACACTCTAGGGGTAGGGCAGACAAGAGTGCGTGGAGTCGGATTTACAGCGATTCGTTTCTGTCACTAAAACCTAATATTTAGCAAATGTTTTAGAGCTAACAATTTTATTATAAATGAACATTCGGAATAATACACATTATATAATACAATACTTACGACATATGACTTTATTTCATGCAAAATTAGGAGATTCAATTATTATAGTACTCGATATTATGACAGAATAGATTTAGAAGTAAAGATAATTATGTAAAACAAAATTTCGAATTTTTGAACATTATGGTTATTGAAGTTTATAGTAAACGTGTTATGGATAATGATTTTCGGACAAACAATTTTAGGAGAAGAAAGGGGATACCAATTATAACAGGTTATTCGGACCGAGAACCCATCGAGCATTTGATTCTTCGAACATATGAAAATCGGAAAACAAACAAATCGCATTTATGACTTTCGGTAACATAAATTTCGTGATTTTTAATAATAGACATTATAATTCTTCGACATTCGGAATAAAACATTTCGGAATATTTGGGTGTTCCCGGGCCAAAGTCGTCCCACAGTGGGTGCCTGAAGACGGGCGTCACCAGCGAGGCAGGCCTAAGAAACGCTGGGGTGACGATTTAGACTCGTTCGTAACCGAATGGACGGAAAGGGCACAGTATAAGGAAATGCCGAGGCCTTTGCCCAGCAGTGGGACAGAACAGGCTAACCAAAAAAAACAATTGCTTGGTAAAACACATTTATGTCCGGGATACACGAGGTTAGTTTTTCAAAGCCAGGATAGCAAGCTAGAACCTCTATGTTCTATCGTGGCTTGTTGTCCTGGCTTGGCCCAAGTCATTTACACAATAGTACGGAACCCTCGGTGCGCGAGTCCGACTCGCCTTTGCCTGATTTTTTTTTTACCTAGACCTTGACGTTTTTTGATGTTTCCTTCAAGGCTTAGTGGACAAATGTAAATAAAATTATATTATGTCGACAGCGGTGATTCAGAACGACGAGCAGCAGCCAATCAAAGATCCTTTAGAAGTCCCGCAGTCCGCTATCAAGAAGAAACCTAAACAGGTGAGTGAATAAAACTATCCAGTGGGGTAACTGCGTAACACACTATCTGTCACTAGCATAGATATATGAAAGAAGGACATATGCCCGTTAGTTGAAAATACATCAAAATCCGATGAAGCTAGGTTGGCCCTACCACCGCGCCACTACTACACATGTAGTTCAGTAAAAGCAATAGATACAAAGTCGCGCACAAACTTGCATTTCATAAATCAGAACGTACTAAACAATCAATTATAAACCTTAACTCATCAAACACAGCGTGCATTTACCATGCACCGTACAACTTACTCACACAAAAACATCTATCGCTATCGTTGTGCTGTGCAAGGGCCATTTATTGTACATATACGCTAATAAGTGAAAGTTATCGATTCTTCCATTAATTTTTGTATTTAAAAAAAAATTGGGTCATGAAAATAGAATAAATAAAAAACCATATGTCCAGAATATATATTATAAATCAATATTGTAGCTAAAAAAAATAATGGAAGTAAATAAAAAAAATAACATTATTTTACATCTTCTCAAGGGTCTACCAACCGGATTTAAACGTCATCTTTTCAGATCTTCTATAAACCGTGTGAAAACGGTTGACAAATTGAAAAATTAACTATAATAGCAATATATTCGTTGGGCAATCGACATTGTTGTCGATAGCCTACGTTAGTGGATCTTCACAACCTCATCACTATCTCGCCGCAAGACACAGCGGCTGTACCACGCGACCGCTCCGCAAAAATAAAGTATCGTTTTGTAATTTTTACATTGCTTGTCCAGTCACTTAGCGACATACTTAGGTAGTGGATAAGGAGCAATGTATTTGCTGCAAAAATAGTACAGCCGCTGCGATATTTGAAAACAAAAATAACGCAAAAAATAAAAAAAATATTTCACGATTTGTTGTTTTTCATGATTTTAAAGACAAATACAGTAAAATACTTTTACTTAAATATGGTAAGTGATTCCATTAGATATGAAGTATTTATTTTGACTTCGCTTTTTACAGGAAACCACTGAACAACTCGGCATTTTTATATTTTATCACGACCACGGTCGAAATCGCACTAACTCGCGGTGACGGCCATTTTTTCAATAGCTGATCGGAACGCTCAGCACCAGGTGGTCGCCGACACGCCCCCTTGCCACTTTTCTCTTTTTAATATTTCTGTGGTCACTAGCAATGACCTTCATTTTGACAGTTCAACTACATTCATTGCGTGTTTTACGTTGTTGAGCTGACACATTTTTCGAACATATGGAGCAATGGATTAGCAATATTTAAAATGATTCAGATTGAGATGGATAGTGTGTTACCCAATTAGAGTGCTGGCTTGGCACTTGCTAAAGCGGTTTACACGATGCTAGTAAATTTTGAGCCAATAGCATTGCCAATTCTAAAGCAGTTTGTGTGGAGGGTGATTGGTACTAACACTAGATAATAAGTTGTTTTAATATTATGTTACTAACACTCTATGGATTCTTTCGTCCGAAATAAAAATCATTATTATTATTATTGCGGTGACTTTAAGGGGCCGGCGGAGCATGCGCAGTTCATACGCATCCTGTCCATTCCTTTTTAGCGCAGCCGTGAGGCACACTTTCCTGCTAATTTATTTATTTATTTATTAAAACTTTATGCACAAGTAAAAGAAATACTGTACAAAGGCGGACTATTAAGTCCGCCTTTGTACAGTCTGTCTGAGAAAATGTCTGCCTGAGACATTTTCTACCAGTCAACCACCAGTCAGTTAGGGTGATGCAGAGACAAAACATGCCAGGTGCAACTTGTGAAATGACTATAAAATACAAAACATGCCAGGTGCAACTTGTGAAATGACTATAAAATACAAAACATGCCAGGTGCAACTTGTGAAATGACTATAAAATACAAAACATGCCAGGTGCAACTTGTGAAATGACTATAAAATACAAAACATGCCAGGTGCAACTTGTGAAATGACTATAAAATACAAAACATGCCAGGTGCAACTTGTGAAATGACTATAAAATACAAGAATGCATACATATATACATATAAACAAAATGAACTATGAGGAGAAAAAAAAATATCGGTAGAGGAGAAAAACGAATCCAGTAAATCAGCGCTGGACAGTTCTTGGTAATTTCTTACATCGCACTTTTTATTTTTATCTGATGTACGACTATTATCTAACTATCTGGTGCATTGTGTGTCTTTTAGTATGTGCTAAATAAATGTATTTTCTTTATTTCTTTCTTTATACAAACGTAATACCAAAATAATTTGTAAATCAAACATATTCTTAATGTAGTGTGTATTTATCCCGATTGGATTACAGAATATCTAGGTTCCCAAATATATATTTTGAATGGACACTGATTTAAAGACGAGTTTATGAGAAAAATAAGTTTTCTATAGAAATTTTAAATTCCTCATAACTCGTATATTTATATCGTTCTCCTTTCAAATTATGTATTTGTGAACCTAGATATTCTGTAATCCAATCGGAATAAATACACACTACCTTAACAATATGTTTGATTTACAAATTATTTTGGTAGGAGGAGGGGCCCGTGGCTAAATAATAACAGCCGCACAGGTCGATCGATCAGGTTAAGCTACGCTTGCCGCGGTTGGCCTGTGGATGGGTGACCATCTTTACATACCGATACTCGTGCCTCGAAAAGCACGTTAAGCCGCTGGTCCCGGCTGTCATTTGTGGATCTTTGACAGTCGTTACGGGTAGTCAGAAGCCCGAAACTCTGACAACCAGTCTTACCAAGGGATATCGTATTACCCAGTTACTGGGTTGTGGAGGTCAGATAGGCAGTCGCTCCATCTAAAATACTGGTATTCAGCTGCATCCGGTTAGACTGGAAGCCGAACCCAACATAGTTGGGAAAAGGCTAGGCAGATGATGTTTGTATGAACTACGCATGCTCCGCCGGTCCCTTAAAAGTGTAAAATACTGTGGGTGTACTATAGCTACATCTCTGCTTAACCCTTCGAGATTATGATGATGATGATGATAATAGTGTATGGTACCCCCCAGGTGGTAATCCGACCGACGGAAGAAGACTGGTCGTCGTACGTTACGTCACGGAACGGCAACAATGGCCAGATCCAGCTGTGGCAGTTCCTGCTCGAGCTGCTCACCAGTGCCGAGTACTTCGACGTCATCCGGTGGCACGGTGGGTTCAGGTTGAAGTTAAATTATCTAGCAAAACTTCACAGACGTGATGGTCTTGATGTCCAAATAATTATTAATGGTTGACTGGTAGAAAATGCCTATGGCATTAAGTCCGCCTCTGTACATTTATGTGCTTGAAGTATTAAATAAATAAATAAATTAACCCTTAGTCTGCCGGAACGTAGATCTACGCGAGACACAATGACATTACGGCACACAAGCGGTTAAACAGTAACAAAGTATTATATCCTATCTTACTATCACACTAATATTATAAAGGCGAAAGTTTGTGAGTGTGTCTGTATGTTTGTTACTTCTTCACGCATAAACGGCTGGACCAATTTTGATAAAATTTGGTATGGACGTAGCTGACTCCCTGGATTGACACATAGGATACTTTTTATCCCGATATTCCAACGGGATCGACACTTATGCGGGTGAAACCGCGGGGCGCTGCTAGTCACACTAATATTATAAAGCCGAAAGTTTGTGAGTGTGTGAGTGAGTGAGGGGGTGAGTGTGGGAGTGTGGAGGTGAGTGGGTGTGGGGGTGTGTGTGTTTATATATTTGTTACTTCTTCACGCACAAACGGCTGGACCAATTTTGATAAAATTTGGTATGGAGGTAACTGACATCCTGGATTAACACAGAGGATACTTTTTATCCCGATATTCCTACGGGATCGACACTTATGCGGGAGAAACCGCGGGGTGTAGCTAGTAATATTATAAACGCGACAGTTGATGGATGTTTGTCACTTTACTCTACTAAAGGATGGAGGATCTTTGTTACTCTATCATGCAAAAACTCTTGAACGGATATTTATTTAATTAATACTTTAGGCACACAAATGTACAAAGGCGGGACCATAGGCATTTTTTTTTTATCACCAGTCTATTATTGTGAAAAATTGGTATCAAAATTACTAAGTGTTGCGGCGCTGCTGCTGCGGCTGCGGAAAACCTCAAGCGGCGAAAATATAATATCGGAAATTATATTTTCGAGCCGTTTGGGGTTGAAACCCTCGGGCCGTGGGGTCCGGGTGCTCATGGTCTTTTTAAAGAAATTTCGAAACAGCTGGTTGACACTTCCCGTGACCCAAGGGCTGGCTTTTACCTTGGCCAGAGGCTAAGCATCGCCATACAACGTGGTAATGCCGCCAGTCTCTTGGGTACATTACCAGTCGACAGCGGTGCGGATGAGTTTTTCGACGCTATTTTCTAGTTTCTGTATAGTTTTAGTTAAGTTAGAATTTAATTTTGTTATTTTTACATGTCTAAGTTGGTATCGTTGTCATGTAATAGGTATGTGAAACACGCTAAGGCCTGAAACTGCGTTAAGCGGGCGCCCGCGCGGTTTCATACAAAAGTGCTCCGTCGCGGGGACCCGCGCGGGCGTCCGTCACGGGGAGGCGCGCCCCGCACCCACGCAACGGGGCTAAAAAACGGGGTTAAAATTGAACTAGCGACACTGCGTAAATAAAATAATCCGGTCTCCGCTACGGGTACCCGCTACGGGGACCGTCGCGTTCCAACGGAGCCCACCCGCGTGTCCACGCGCATAGACACGCGACGGTTGCCCGTCGCGGGCGCCCGCTTAACGCAGTTTCAGGCCTAAGGGTTTGGTCGGGTCGGCGCGGGCGGGTTGCGTTATTAACAAACAACTACAACATATATAATGCATAAGGTTAACAAAATTAAATGTAATAAATGTTGCAGTCCACTGCATTATCCGCAGATAGGACATGTTAAAATATCAGAGGTTGCCACTAGACGAGCATTACCAAAATTGACAAATATTTTGAAACAATTACATATAAGTTACTATAAGGCTAGCTATAGCTACAAAACCAAATCATATCAGTAACAATTTCATTTACTTACTTAAATTATGCAATAAATAAATAATAACATTAAGATTACAATTAAGATAAAATTCTTATAATATTAGCTTTAAATTTATTTTTCGAACACGCAAATATATCGATATCAATGAAAATAGAATTATAGGATTCCAACATTCTACTATGCCTGGTCTGTGTGGTGCCGGACTTAAAGAATACCACCACCCCATACTTCCCGTGGGTGTCGTAAAAGGCGACTAAGGGGCGTTCCGGAGAATGGGCAGCAGCGTTCTCTATGCATTCCACCACCATACCATACTGCGATCGCCAACCCGCCTGCCAAGCGTGGCGATTATGGCAAACCCCCCCTTTTGGGGGAGGCCTGTGTCCAGCAGTGGACGTCTATCGGCTGAAATGATGATGACATTCTATGAATAGGGCAGCGTGAACCAGAATTTGTTATGGTATCATTGTCATGTCACATCTCCAGACGGACACCGGGACACGTACTTAGTTTAGAATCTGTCTGTGCCCGGTGTCCGCAACCTGTCCGTGTCGGTGCGACCGATCCCTGAGTAAAATAGTGCGTAGTTGGTAGTTTTTAAGGTTGGTTTTACTTTATTGTGTATCTAACAGGCGCTTCTCGCCATCAAACTCGAAAGTTTGGCGAGTAAAATTGTAAAAACAACAAAAAATAATAATAATAATATTAAAAAACTGGCCAAGTGCGAGTCGGACTCGCACACGAAGGGTTCCGTACCACAAGGCAAAAACGCCGAAAAACACACCGACGGCGAAGTGCCAATACCTCCTAACTGACAAAGTCAAAAATGTACACAAACTGAAAAAAACGTTCAAAAATAGACACTTTGCGTTGGTTTAGTCGGCAGGTACATATTTCAACATTTTAATTGAATGCTGTTGCCACTAAAAATACACTTAGGTGATATCACTAAAACGCGAATAACGCTTTTAAATTCAGAACAATAAAAAAAGTGAATTTCTCCAAAAATGTAGTTAGGAGGTATTGGCACTTCGCCGTCGACACGTGTGTTGTATGGGAGCCCCCCTTAAATATTTATTTTATTTTTAGTATTTTTTGTTTTAGCAGCAACAAAAATACATAATTTGTGAAAATTTCAACTGTCTAGCTATCGCGGTTCTTGAGATACAGCCTGGTGACAAACAAACGGACGGACAGACAGCGAAGTCATAGTAATAGGGTCCCGTTTTTACCCTTTGGGTACGGAACCCTAAAAAGATGAAATTTGGCACACAGGTAGTTTATAACTAGGATTAACACATATGATACTTTTTATCTCGATATTCTCACAGGTTCGACACTTATGCGAGTGAATCCGCGGGGCGCTGTTAGTACATGTTATAATTTAAAGTTGCTTTTCGTGTCTGTCTGTGTGATCGTGTAGTTTCTTCTGTTTAAACTCCGCAACAGATTTTGATGCGGTTCACCATAATTTTGAGAATTTATTCCCGATAGTCTGTGTATAATTGTAGGGGCTTGTAATAACAGTCGCACGGGCCGATTGATCAGGTTAAGCTACGCTTGCCGCGGTTGGTCCGTGGATGGGTGAAAAATGACCATCTTTACATACCAAGACCCCTCCGTGACTCAGAAAGCACGTTAAGCCGTTGGTCCCGGCTGTCATTCGTGGATCTTTGACAGTCTTTACGGGTCGTCAGAAGCCCGAAAGTCTGACAACCAGTCTTACGAAGGGGTTTCGTATGACCCAGTAACCCCCAGTGGGTTGTGGAGGTCAGGCAGTCGCTCCATGTAAAATACTGGTACTCAGCTACATCCGGTTTGTCTGGAAGCCGACCTCAACATTCTTCTTCTTCTTAGCGTGTCGTTAGCAATCTAAATGGACTCTGCCCAGAATTCGGCTATTTGTTTGGCGCCATCACCAGCGTCCACCAGTTCCTGTAACGTGCAACTGACAGGACACGCAGGCCACGATATTAAGTGTCCCATCGTTTGTGGAACAGCACCACATTTACACGCCAAGGCGGAGTCGTCTATGAATCTTCACCTGAACAGGTTTTCCTTGCTTCGGCCAACGTGGGTCCGGAGTCTGTTTAAAGACTTCCAGGTTACCCAAGGTAACTCATGTCCAGGTAAGAGGTCTTCAGCGGATGGGACGAACGGTTTGGGTGATAAAGCACTGTCTCGCCACAGCTTCAGTCTCTCGTGATGGTTCGCCAGTGAGACACTTTAAAAAACTGTTTCGGCTTTTCAGCCTTTGTGGCACAAGGATGTTGTCGTGCAAAGGGTGTCATGTGTCGGAGACAGTTTTGGCTCTTTCGCTAGAGCTTGCCACCGCTCTACGAACCACTGGGTCGCGCTATTCCTGCTAGTGGATACAGCATTTATATCGGGGTTGGTTTTAGGCAGCCAGTGACCCCAACGTTGTTGGGTAAAGGCTAGGCAGATGATGGTTCTATGTGTATAATTAACTAATATTAAACTTACATTTAATAAAGAAATCTCGATGATTTTTCGTCAGCGGCAATGGAGCAACAGATCGTCGTGATTTTTTGCCGAAAGATTGTTTATGGTCTAGGGAGTAACATTATAGTCTTACTAGCTTCCGCCCGCGGATTCGCCCGCGAGGTATGTCGATAAAAACTATCCTATGTCCTTCCCCGGGATGCAATCTATCTCTCTGCCAAATTTTATCGAAATCCGTTCAGTGGTATGGGCGTGAAAAGGTAACACACAGACAGAGCTACTTTCGAATTTATAGTATTCGTATGGATTTTCATCCCAAAAAGTGTACGCTCTTTGGCTGAAACCACGGGAGCGAAGCCATAGGCAAAAACTAGTACCATCAAACGGGGTGAACAGGGATGCAGGGGTGAATCAGGACGAAACTTTAAAAGCGATTTTAACATTGAAATAATATAGTTTGTTGCCAAAAAGGAGTCTAGTGTGTTTATTGTATTATAATTAACGGTTAAGTGTCCTTTTTTGGCAACAAACTGTATTATTTCAACGCTAAAATCCATTTTAAAGTTTTATCCCTATTTCACCCCTTTTGGTGGTAATGCTAATAATGTATTTTGTGTATATAAGGCACTGAAGGCGAGTTCAAGCTCCTGGAGCCCGAGCGCGTCGCGCGACTGTGGGGCGCGCGCAAACACAAGCCTGCGATGAACTACGAGAAGCTGAGCCGCGCGCTCCGCTACTATTACGACGGAGACATGATCGCCAAGGTCTCGGGCAAGAGGTACGTACCGTAGCGACATCTGGGGGACCTAAAAAGGCCACTTTGGCGAAATCATAAAAGGATAACAATAAGAATCATAATGAGAACCTCGTGAACGCCGAGAAAGATAAACAAATCAAGTATCTTGACTTGGCTCGCGAGGTTGTCGACATGTGGGATGTGGACTCTGCGATCATTGTGCCGATAGTCGTGACAGCCAATTGATTAATAGCCAAGAGCCTCGACTATCACCTGAGGAGGCTCTCGTTGGGCAGCTGGATCAAGGGCTTGATTCAGAAAGTTGTACTTCTGGACATGGCCCGCATTGTTAGGAGGTTCCTCTCTCTGGAGTCCTGACCGCCGGTAGCTTGGACCCTGTTCCCGATACCGGTGGGCTACAATTTTTTATATTTTTTTATACTAATATTTAAAAAAATATTTGTGATCATAATATGGCGAAGACTCCGTCTTTTTCTTTTTACGCTGCACTACGTAGGTATGATCAAAGAGATTGGGGATTGGATTGATTGGTATTTTAGCACAGACAAAAAAAAAAATAACTGAAAAGTCATTCACCAATGGGATTTGATACGATTAACTTGACAGTTAACTGTCTATTATGATTCATAATGTTATCCTTTTATGGTTCTGCCAAAGTGGCCTTTTTATGCCCCCTGTACCTACCGCCGTATACAAAGTACGCATGACATGTGACGCGAATTAAAATTGTTGGGTTTATCCGTCAGGATTTTTTCAGTAGCAGCTCAGACTGGATTTTTTCAGGACAAAAAATTCGTGTCCTGTCGGTCTTGACATAAAAAAAAATGGGAAAATTAGCCGTATATCCGATAGGATTTTTCATCGGAAAAAATTATGAAACTTCATGCAAACTTTCATTCTTTATTTTTAACTTCTAAAGTTGGGGTGACGCGTGTGACCCCTCTCCATGTGACCAGAGGGCTGGCCTATTTTTAGGCCAAAGAATTAGCAACGCCACACAACGTGGCAATGCTGCCAGCCTTTTGGGCATTGACAGCGATGCGGAAGAATTTTTTGATGCCCTATGATTATTTTGCTTCTTTTTTCTTCATATATAAAGTCCCCGTCACGAGAAGCTATACATTTTGTAAACACACATTCAGGGGTTCGCAACCTTTGGATCAAATAAAATAAAAAACAGTACTTACAGTTTTGTAATGATTTTTATTTTTATACAACATTATTTTTAGTATATGCGAAACCCAAAACACGTGTCTAGTATGGTTATGTAAAGAATCTATGTACAAAACTGTATCATGAAACATCACAAAGTTATAAGCTTGTTATGTTACCTGTTTGTCCGTACAAAAACATGCACACCCGCGCCGCGCCCTCTTGCGCTCATTGATAATAGTACCTGTTTTACAAATAAAAAAACGTTGACTTTGACTTTAGTACCTAGGTACCTAACCGTTCGGTGCGGAGATTGCATAACCTACTTAGTGTCGCTCGGTGTCCAACCTTTAACCTTTCTTTAAATATTTTTGGGACAAAATATAACATGGGGTAAAAATTATTGGAATCGTTTCAGTTACTTATTCTGAACAAACTTTATTCAGGTTTCGCATATACTAAAAATAACGTTGTATAGGGATATAATTATGTTAACACACATCGAATTACCGTCGTCAGGCGATTCCGAGTATTCTGCAGCATTCCCAGCGTCAGCGCGAACTCATTCCAAAATGGCGGCCCAAATGTTTACGTTCCATGAGTCAGACGCGTTCCAGTACCACAAAACATTAGACGACAGCGCTTTATATCGCTGAAATATAATCCGACCAAGTGAAAATGCTCGTTAGTTTCGTATTACACGAACAATCATCATCATCATTTCAGCCGAAAGACGTCCACTGCTGGACATAGGCCTCCCCTAAAAGGGGGGGTTTGCCATAATCGCCACGCTTGGCAGGCGGGTTGGCGATCGCAGTATGGTATGGTGGTGGAATGCATAGAGAACGCTGCTGCCCATTCTCCGGTACGCCCCTTAGTCGCCTTTTACGACACCCACGGGAAGTATGGGGTGGTGCTATTCTTTAAGTCCGGCACCACACACGAACAATACGACCGACGTAACTTGGCGGGCCTGAACATAGCCATAAGAACTTTCGCGCATGTTCTCTCACTCGCACTCGCCTCATCTCCGCGCAGCCTTCTGCGCAAAGTTCGGGCTCGCCAAGATACATCGGCCGAATTGTATGTTACTTTGAGTTGATTGAATTTGGGATTATTTGTTATGATGTTCTTTCCAGATTCGTGTATAAGTTCGTGTGTGATCTGCGACAGTTGCTGGGTTACGGCGCGGGGGAGTTAGCTGACTTAGTGAAGGAGGTGCACGACAACAGACCTATCATCAAATCTATTGATGACGTCAAGAAGATCGTCTTCTAAATTACTTACGGAGGAAAGAGAGAAATTACTTGATGTTGAGCGGGCAATATGGCGGAGAACAGACGGCTCAAAACGGACGGAACACAAAAAAAAAAAAAAAAAAAAAACAGTGGCACTCTGGGAGTGCCGACGGAAGTGAAAACTAAACACTCACTGACATATCGGATATACATTAAAACCAAGTACGTCCCAAAGACAGCCGAACACATCCGAAGCGGGTATTTTTTGAATCGTCTTATAAACAAAACACGCGCGCGTCGCTTACGGTAACAGTGGCGCGAGTTCAATGGTTTTTTCCCATCTCAAAAAATGCCCCACACGCCTAAAAAGTTTTCACTTCAATAAAGATCTCCAAAATAAAAAGATTTAAACAATACGTCACATTTGTGTACAGACAGACATCAAGCTACCCGATACTGTCAAATTTTCCCAATCAACTTTGAACCTTATGCTTTAGCGATAAAGTTGAAAATCTATTAAAGAAATTTGACAGATTGTAGTAGCTTGATGTGCTGGCATGTGTACCTAATGGGCGACATCACGTATTTGTACAACGTGGCGGTACAAAATGGCGACAATTATTTTACACACGGGTAGTTGGTTCCCGCCTATTTCCTCCTCCAATATTGGACCAATTTAAAAGATAATTCATAAACTAAATAAGAAGGATATACAGTGTGAATTTTTCGAGAGGCCCGTGGCTAAATAATAACAACCGCACAGGTCGATCGATCAGGTTAAGCTACGCTTGCCGCGGTTGGTCTGTGGATGGGTGACCATCTTTACATACCGAGACCCCTCCGTGCCTCGGAAAGCACGTTAAGCCGTTGGTCCCGGCTGTCATTCGTGGATCTTTTGACAGTCGTTACGGGTAGTCAGAGGCCCGAAAGTCTAACAACCAGTCTTACCAAGGGGTATCGTATTACCCAGTTACTGGGTTGTGGCGGTCAGATAGGCAGTCGCTTCGTGTAAAATACTGGTATTCAGCTGCATCCGGTTAGACTGGAAGCCGACCCCAACATAGTTGGGAAAAGGCTAGGCAGATGATGATGACAGGGTAAATTTTCAAGTGTGCGTGGATGGCCAAATCCGAAACTATGAGGAATAGAGAAAAGTACTGAAAGGAGTCGCGGGCTCGATTTTGATGAAAACTAAAACTGCATCATTGTATTTTTGAAAAATCAATATTTCTAGCCTGGAATCGAACCCGACTTTGAAAAAAGAACACACACTGTATTATTACACCATTCGATAGTGTCGCTGATTAGGATTGCATTCTGGGAAGTAATGACATACGGGAAACTAAGGAAAAGAGCTCATTTTTAACAAAATACTTTATTTTATTTTATTATGTTACCTACCTACCTATTAAACCTTAACTGAATTGTTCAAAATGATGACCATAGTTTTCAATACATAGCTGGATTCGACGTCTCAAGGATTGTACTGCATTCAAAATTTGAATTTAGAACATAATTTTGTAAAGGTCACTGCGCTGCGGGTGTATTGAGGGTCATTTCGAACAAGGTACAGGTAATGTGAATGAACAGTGTACAGGGAATGTAGAACAGTGGTGGCCAAGTGGTAACGGCCACGACTTACGAGTTTTAGGTCGTAGGTTCGAACCCAGACAGGCGCTTTACTTTGTGTAATTTTTTTCATCACAACTGCTCTCAAAACGGTGAAGGAAAACATCGTGAGGAAACCGGCATGTCCTAGAACCAAAAATTCGAAGACATGTGACATCTGCCAATCCGCTCTGGGCCCGCGTGGTGGATTACGGCCCACTCCCTCTCACCGAGAGGAGGCCTGTGTCCCAGCAGTGGGAACATTATAGGGCTGATTATGGTTATGGTACAGGTAATGTCGGTATGAACAATTGAAAATTAGAAGCAGCCGGTCGATTCTGTAAAAATCTCACAGTGAAAACTTGCGTGAAGTGCGCGTGGAGTGAGCTGTCAGTGTCATCTCACTGATACTAGGGATTGACCAAGCAAACATTTACAATCATAATCGAGATTTTATTAATATTTTTATGTTAATTCTTTTAGTCTTAAATGTCAATGTTTTATTTTAATCATAGTTCATGCGTGTCGCGCTCGCGCCTCAGGCTATAAGGACTAGTGTAGGAAAAAAAGAAAAAAAAAAACAACATTGAGATTCTGACTAAGTTTCTGTTTTGCTATTTTATTTAAAAACACCATAAAAATAGTAATGTTTTGACAACTAAAATACTAACTTCGAAATTATATTAAATGATCAATAGAATTAGCATAAAAAAATATTATTAAAATCTCGATTATGATTGTAAATGTATGCTAGGTCAATCCCTAGTATCAGGTGCGATGACACTGACAGCTCACTCCACGCTCACTTCACCTAAGTTTTCACGGTGAGATAGTTACAGCATCGCACTGCTGTTTATTAAAATCTAATATTTTCCTTAAGCTCATAATGAAAATTGATGCTTATGACATAAACTTTCATTTGATGTATCATCATTTCAGCCGAAAGACGTCCACTGCTGGACAAAGGCCTCCCCCAAGCACCTCCACTTCGACCGGTTCTGTGCTTTCCGCATCCAACGGGTTCCTGCGGCCTTCACAAGGTCATCGGTCCACCTTGTGGGAGGCCTTCCAACGCTACGTCTTCCGGTACGCGGTCGCCACTCCAGAACCTTTCGGCCCCATCGGCCATCTGTTCTGCGAGCAATGTGCCCTGCCCACTGCCACTTAAGTTTGGCAATTCTTCGGGCTATGTCGGTTAGCTTGGTTCTCCTGCGGATCTCCTCATTCCTGATTCGATCACGCAGGGAAACTCCAAGCATAGCCCTCTCCATTGCCCTTTGGGTGACTTTTAGCCTTCTTATAAGGCCCATTTGATGTATATGTGGTTTTTATTGGACATACCGGCCATAACGCCCATCATTATTTGTACGACGAAAACGCGAAAACGTATACGTGTGTTAAATTATTGTCGCTATTAAAACGCAACGCTATATAGGAGACCACAACATGCACTGATAATTTTGAACCGCCTGCTCGTCTAGACTTGAATTCAGAATTTCAGATAATTATCAAGTTTTTGGACAACAAACTCAATGTCGTTTAAGACAAAGTTCAAATTCCTTCGCTATCAAAATTCAGAGCAATTAATAAGCTTAGAAAGCTTAGAGTTCGGAACGGTGTTTGTGTGCGTGCGAACTAGACGTGCGTGTGAACTAGCATCTAGCTGCTGATCACTGTTACTATCTCTGTCGGACACGATGCCAGGTGAGACAGCGTGTTTTTTGGCCATGAACACCAGTGAGTTCGTGCTCGCGACTAGTTCCACCTTAACGATCAGTTCAACGACCCCTTTTCGGGTTTTCAGTTATTTCAATTAAGGTGAATGGGTAGTTGAGACCGCGAAATTCAAATTTTCTTACGTTTTTTGCAATTTGCAGGTCAGTGTCAGGTTGTATCTTGATCAAAATATGATTCGCGACAATAACAGGTACATATTTACAAAATTATAATCATTAGAATCATTAATACATCTTTCTAAGTTAGATTTCTACCATAAACACTTTTCCATAAGAGATTGGTGGTTGTTGGTAGAAATCTAACTGTAAATATGTACCTGTTATAGTCGCGAATCATATTCTGATCAAGATACAACCTGACACTGACCTGCAAATTGCAAAAAGTAAGAAAATTTGAATTTCGCGGTCTATCACTATCCATTCAACTTAAACCTTGAATTTAAGTATAGAGTTCTACCAAAATTGTATATGTATGTGTTAGATATAAGTTTTCACTGCGACGTGTTAATTATTCCACATCAATTTATGCAAATTAGTCTGAGAATCAGTACTTTTAATTTCAAAAGTTATTAGAGAAAACGCGCTAAGCTTCCCAGCGTTTTAGCTGGAAAGATGTGGCGCAACAAACTCCTCACCAACTCATCTGTCTGTATTGTTAAGAAAATTAAAAGCAAACTATTTAGCAGGGACTTGAAACGTTACTCAAAATAACGACACGCGTAGCTCCGGTACCGCTATTTTGTAGTGTCCGACCAAAAGTTCGGTTTCGCTTTCGGCCAAAAATCAAGTTTCGGCGACAGTTTCGGTTTCGGCAAAAATTGGCCGGAACTTTTGCCGAAACCGAAACTCAGAGAATATTCTTACTCTGTCTCATTTCTTTGCTAGTGACGTTAATATATTTCTCTTTTTCTTGTGCGAATGAAATAGAAGAAATGCAGCAGTCTATAGTTTACTCTGTCTACGCAATTAATTGATTTTTCCGCAAGCTACAATGTTTTCAGGTTTCACACTCTGATTGACGGGAATTTTTTTAGAAATATTTTGATGTTTTTCTCGTTTCTACTTTTTGAAAAGTACAGAATTGTACAAATGTATTTGTTTTTTCGTTCTGCCTTTTTTTTGTATTTTTGCTCTGCTCCCAATGGTCATAGTGTGATGTTAAATAGCCTATGGCCACAAAATACAGACAGTACAGAAGACAGTCTACATACAAAGTGCGCTCGAGCAACGCACACATAGACACCGCTCACGGACACGTTATCTCGGACGTGTTGGGAGCAGTGCGAGCGCGCGTGCCATCCGCTTGAGACACGCGTCTGTGAAGGGCAAAAATGGAGCAACAAAAAAATGCCTATCTAAGCTCGATTTATATAATAGTTTCCTATATTAAATCAGTATAAACAAAGTAACTTTTTTGTAAGGTAAATTCATGCCACCAACTAAAAACATGATTTTTTGTTTGTGTAGATATTGTGTTGTTTTTAGTGTCATTTGATAGGTTTAGGTCTAAAACGGATAGGGCAAAATAAATTGTGTGAATAGGGTAATCCGTTTTGAAGTTATTAGAGATTTTCGATAGTGAAAATTGACAAATGTTAAATTTTATATGTTTTTGTTCTGTAAACTTTTTGTATTGTAATACTATGTTTATTGTTTTGTTTTAATATTAAAGAATAAGCTCAACAATAAAT
The DNA here is from genome assembly GCA_916614155.1 of Mesoligia furuncula. Classification (NCBI taxonomy): domain Eukaryota; kingdom Metazoa; phylum Arthropoda; class Insecta; order Lepidoptera; family Noctuidae; genus Mesoligia; species Mesoligia furuncula. The sequence continues at coordinate 12,728,808 of OU744819.1, forward strand.
CAAACAACTAGATACGAGTGCCACTACCACGACAGTTTTTTGTGCATAAGCCAAAGTTGACAACCATAGCGCGACCGCCGAGCGTAGGTATGAAAAGTGAAGTACATACATGTGATTGACTTCTGTACTATCTGTATTTTGTGCTGTAGCCTTCCTCAAGAATTAGACTATCAAATACAAAAAAAAAATGTTTTTCATTTCCAACTTTTAGTTTCAGAGATTAACGCGTTCAAACAAACAAACTCTTCAGCTTTATTATTAGTATAGATAAGCTACACGAAAAAACAATATTTACATGCTTTGTTGTCGTGGAAATATTACGCACTAGCTTCCGCCCGCGGCTTCGCCCGCGAGGTATGTCGATAAAAACTATCCTATGTCCTTCCCCGGGATGCAATCTATCTCTCTGCCAAATGTTATCGAAATCCGTTCAGTGGTTTAGGCGTGAAAAGGTAACATACAGACAGATAAGGGTTACTTTCGAATTTATAATATTAGTATGGATAAGTTACGATTTTATGTGGATATTGTGTGCACATAACACTTTTAATCTGAAGGCAAATTCCCGCAATGAGAGGTTTTTCTTTTGAGTATTAAAAAAAAACATAGTTTCCAAGAACCCTGAAGATGGCGTTGAACTGACTACGTTACTAGGTGCCAAAGTCAAAACGCTTGGGAAAAAAAACATTGCGTCACGTCATATACGCTCGTTGAGTGACAGTTTCGTTTGCTTTCGTTTTACGATCTCAAAATTACATCCAAGTGAATTAATAGAAAAATTATGTGACGTTCCGTTCCTTGCAGTAACTTACCAAGTTCAGCGCCATCTATCCAGCGGCTAGGGAAGCGTTAAAAAAAAGAAAAAGAAAATCCCTCATTAAAAATGTTCAAAATCTACAAATCTCATTTCAGCGACAATCAATGGCGCCGAATCCCTTGTTCACAAACTAAACTAAATTTAAGTTCAGTGCATCTTTTTCTTTCTATTTCATTTAGAAAAGGACAGAAGATGAATTTTAGTTTAGTCCTGTCAAATTAATCAGCGCCTGACGTAAATTTACGTAATTTTAGTAGGCGAGTTTTTTAATCACGTGTAAACTTGTATGGAGTAGTGTCAGGCGCTGATTAATTTGACAGGACTGAACTAAAATTGAGCAGTGGTGGCCGAATTGTAGGTCGTAGGTTCGAACCCAGACAGGAGCTTTACTTTGTGTAAATTATTTCAACACCACTGCTCTCAAAAACGGTGAAGGAAAACATCGTGAGGAAACCGGCATGTCCTAGAACCAAAAATTCCAAGACGTGTGACATCTGCCAATCCGCACTGGGCCCGCATGGTAGATTACGGTCCACTCCCTCTCACCGAGAGGAGGCCTCTGTCCCAGCAGTGGGAACATTATAGGCTGATTATGGTTATGTTTGGTTATATGGAACTAAAATTTGTCTTCTGTCCTTTACAATTTCCGGCACGTAACTTGGCAAGAAATTTTCGTAGTGGGGGAAGTTCGCGCATATAAAAATGTATGAAATTGTGCGTGCGCAAACTTCCCCCACTACAAAAACTCTTGCCAAGTTACGTGCCGGCAACTATACTTAATGAAACAGAAAGAAAAAGATGTACTGAACTTAAATTTAGTTTAGTTTATGAACAAAGGGAATCCGCACCGGCATGTCAAAAATGTATGGAAATTAGAAGTATTTTTGACAGATTGAGACTCAGATCAGTCTAAACCACAGATATACCTAGATAACGCAAGAGCAACTACTTCGCGTGCCAAAAATTGCACCAGCTTACGATTACAAATCGTAAGCCGCTTCTTTCGTGCTCAGTCCTGTGTACTGCTGGCTGGGTAAGTGTGAGCGAGAGCGCGAGCTTGTGACGTCATAGTAGGTAGTCAAAAAATGGCACGCTTGGTTTTCATACAGTTCGTGATACTTGCGTTATCTAGGTCTATCTATATCTGTGGTCTAAACGTTCTCAAAATTACGAGAATTGCCCCTATGTTAAAAAATAACATAAAGTCAATAGGTATATATTATATAGTCAACAAAAGAGATAAGTATGCAGGATCGTCGGATATAGTTGAAGTTTAATAAGAAACCGATGGATGTTGTCGACTGAAATTTAATTTGATAATTGAGCTGTTAGTTTTCTATTATTAAAATTAAATTTTATTCGAGAACATCCATCGGTTTCTTACTAAACTTCAACTATGTCCGACGATCCTGCATACTCATCTCTTTTGTTGACTGTACTCTCGTAGGAAAAATAAAAATGTTGAATGTAATTGCAAGTCTATGATTTAGGAATGAAGTTTTAGTGCCAGTCTTTATATAATTTATGTTTCGATAAAAAGTGATACTGTATATACCTAGATATATTTCGATTTAAGCTATTTGTACAAATAAAGTCTATTTTTGAGTTTAAAACTTTGTTTTCCTTTAAAAACCACCACCCCACCACCGGAGTCTGGCGTCAAGCAGCCTGCTGTGTTTCGTCGATGCGTGGGAGCTCCAGTGCCTTAGGCATCTTCTGGGCACGCTCGTTCCATCATAGACCTCATCCATCGCTTTCCATTAGGCGTGATCGAGGTCTAGAGAGGGCCCATTCAGCAATAAAATAAATAAATAAAAATACTTTGCTTGCTATAATATGACTAACTTGCTAATGCTCGGCATGCGCTGCAATGCCTTTTTTTCATATTTTTTTGGTGTTAGAAACCTTCTACGGCGCTCATACAACAACCTACCAAAGCTTCATCACAATCGGTCAAGCCATTTTTGAGTTATAGTAACGAACGGCAATTGCTTTTTTTAAATAAGAAGATTAATATCATGCCAGCCTTAGGTAAAGACGCCAGCACATCAAGCTACTACAATCTGTCAAATTTCTTTAATATGTTTTCAACTTTATCGCTAAAGCATAAGGTTCAATGTTAGTTGGGAAAATTTGATAGTTTCGGGTAGCTTGATGTGCTGGCGTCTGTACATCGAAAACTATATTAGTAAGTCAGGAAGGATGTGCATAATGACAAACATACGTTCGCGAGTTAGCTTCCAAACATGAACTTAAAACAAACAAGTGTTTTTGGAGAAACAGCTTTAACACCCGTCCCATAAACTTCAGTTTACACTAATTTAAACATTTTTACGACTTTCTATCTTAGTAGTTTCATTCTGAAATCAACTTTGTTTATTTAATTGGAAACAAGGATTGAAATAGACTTTAAGTAAGTACCTACTTGCAGACCGAGAAAAAAAACATATTTTCAAGATTCAAAATAAGATGTATTTCAGAAACGTCAAAAATAAAGAAAAAATACTCCACAGTACATAGGCATACAGCACTAACAACACGTAATTAACTACACACAGTACTTTCTGTTTCTTCGCGCTGTCTCTCAGACCATCTTTTATGATGTATTTCTTCAATCCGATGAGCCATGCCTTTATGAAATTCAGGAAGCTCACAGTTGTCAGGTCACAATTAAATATGACTTTGTCAACATCCGACATGTTCTCGATCATAGCTCGCATGTTGTCGTCTCTAAATTCCCATGAGTTTGACAAAAAATATCTGTATACGTACGACATTTTGTCAATTGTCGTATAGAGCTTCACGAATCTGTAAAGAAAGAAACGGAGTAAGGAATAACAGCCGCACGGATCCATCGATCAGGTTAAGCTACGCTTGCCGCGGTTGGTCCGTGGATGGGTGACCATCTTTACATACCAAGATCCCTCCGTGAATCGGAAAGCACGTTAAGCTGTTGGTCTCGGCTCTCATTCGTGGATCTTTTGACAGTCGTTACGGGTAATCAGAAGCTTTACCTGGGTATCGTATTACCCAGTAACTGGGTCGTTGAGGTCATAAAGGCAGTCGCTCCATGTAACATACTGTTATTCAGCTGCATCTGGTTACGACTGGAAGCCGAACCCAACATAGTTGGGGAAAGGCTAGGCAGATGATGATGAGGCTGAGAATCATCACTTTTGAGCGTCAATATTACATACATAAGACCAGGGACTTAAGAACTTTGCCAGCTTCATGACATAAAAGATGACGAAAAAAAACAAGTAATTAAAAAAACTAAAAAACCCGACTGCGGTAAAAAAAACTAAGTTAAAAAAAACTGAAAAGCTAAAAACAAGGCCATTTTAAATTAATTAAAAGTTGGGAGCAGGCGGGACCCATACCATTTTTTTTTTTTACATTTTCAAACTCAAATGGGTTACCGCAGTCGGGTTTTTTAGTTTTTTTAATTACTTGTTTTTTATTTCCAGCTTTTTAGTTTACAAATTTGAAAGATTTCGCAGACGATTTAGCTCTTGGTACGTGTTTTTTACGATTTGTCACTTCGAATTACTTTAACCATATAAGTTGTATATATTTTTGTAATCACCTTTAAAACCCCTTTATTTTGATACCCCACTCGATAGGTTTCGAGAATTTTTTTTTTTTTTAAAGACAATATTGCGCCAAAAATCAGCCATCGTCTTTAGATTTGTCTTGGTAGCGCGAGTGTCACTGGGTATATCAAAATTGAAAAAATATAAAATGGCTGATTTTTGGCGCAATATTATGTCTTTAAAAAAAAAAATTTTTCTCGAAACCTATCGAGTGGGGTATCAAAATAAAGGGGTTTTAAAGGTGATTTATCAAAATCCGTTCATTCGTTTAGAAGTTACGAGGGAACAAAGAAACGGATATACATACATACAGGTCAAACACATAGGTAACCCTCCTTTTGGGCTTCGCCGCAGTCGGGTAAAAAGTATGAAGAATAACGTTACATATGAATCTGTAACGTTTCACCTCTAACGTTATTACAAGCGATGTTACTGATACCTATAATGTTACTTAAAATATTGTTCTACGAAAATGATATATTCTAGAACTTTTTTTTTTTTTTTGTAACATTATTGATATTTTTAGGTTTTACTATCCTTACAAATTGGAAATTTGAAACGTTATACGATAACATTAGTGGTAACAGAACGACAGTCATTTCGTTTTCAAGTCCCTTCATAAGACGCTCCCCCAAAACACCAAACAATTACCCTTCACCAATTCCTAGTGTTCTAACTGGTCTTCAGCTTTACTTACGACGGTATCTCCTTGGGCTTGACCGGTATGATAGCACACACGCCATCTAGTATATAAGCAGGTATATAGTGGAGCAACCACGTCAGGATCCAGTACAGCAGCCTATTCTTAGTTTCTATCAGACCGCAGTACCACATGGCTTTCGGGGACGCGAACTGTGTGGCTTTCGTACGCATTACATTCCCGGCGAAAGCTGAAATGATATTTACACAAAGTTAATTGTGTGCTTTTGTTTTTTCTTTTTTCATTAATAGTTGTCAAATTTGTACCTACACTAGGCCTCTGTTCCTTCCTTAGCCCTTTATGTTCCGGGCCAGCGGTAGGGCTAAGGAAGGAACACGGGTGGGTTTTAGTCAGTAAGAGTCTGACACTCCCTTCCGCTCCACCCAGAGCGGGAGGAGTCATTTGATGATTTGCCATCCGCAAAAAAAAAAAAAAGATGCGCAGTTTCATTGCACATTGAGGGTCTAAACAGACAGACTGCATTTGATCTGCGTGCCAGCTGCAACATCGATCGCAGTTTGGATGCAGTTGACTTGACATAACTAGGTTTCGAAGCAGTTAAGGCAACTGCATCCAAACTGCGATGGTGCAGCTGAAATGCCGTGCGACTGTTTAGACCCTTACTCTATTCTACAACATTATTTTAATACATGCGAAACCCGAAACACGTGTCTAGTATGTGTCGGCGGCGTTGCCGTACGTCATTTCTCTAAGCTGTAAACAACACGTGCACCGATCACGCCATCGACAAGTACGTCACTCGACTTCTCCCACCGCCCCACTGCTCGACTTGTTTTGCTACCAGTATAAAGGAGCGAGCGGCGAAGCGGCGGTGGACTGTGGGTAAGACGTAGGCCATAGTCACCGGCTTTGCGCCCCTCCCACCACCCTTGAAGCTGCAGGGAGCCGACATCACGTGGTCGCCCCGGGTCAAGTACAGTCGGTGGCCAACATTATCTGACCCACTTGAGTGATAGCGAATTTGAACCTTATCGTGAACATTTGGAATGCTCCGTGCAAGCATTTCGATAAATCATGTTGTTAGGCGATTTTAATCATTATATTGTTGTTGTTAAGGTTGAAAGGCTAATGAGTTTCAAGATTACTAAAAAAAAACCAAGGCGAGGGTGGATGAATAAAAAAAAATATCGCGCATCAGTAACATTTTAAAGGTGTCTACGGTTAATAGCTAAATTCCGTGATTCATTTTAATAGCTGGTTGTGATTGTGCGATAATGAACTTTATGAAAATATACGTTACGGTTCAAATTCTTTAGAATATTGCGTCTGTCATCACAACTAAGATCGAATTTCAAAACATATTACAACAGTTGTGTTGGCCTCGTGGTCACTAAGGCAGTTCTATATTTATCGTTGTCTGCGTTCGAAACCAGGAAAAACCTTACAGCTTTTTGTTAGCAATGTTTTGTTTTTTATTATTATCTATTTTTTTACTTTTTTTTAACGAACGAAGTCGGGAAATATCTTTTTAAATGGGCAGTTTGTATAGAAATGAAACAAAATCATTGCAAGTAATAAAAATGTTTATTAATTCATTAAAATATACATAAGTAAGATAAAGTAAGTAAATGCTCTTAAATTAATACATTTTATAATATCATATCCAAACCTAACCATTTATAAACATTTAAAAAAAGTCATGCTAATGGTAATTGCTTGGAAGTGTGTTATCGAGAAAACATTGATGTCTATAGGTAAATGCGAGAAAATAATGAATTTGTGAAATGTTTTACAGATTTATAGCTAAGTATATGTAGTGAATCAACATGTTATTTAAATAGAAAAATGCATTTCCATTTATAACAATAACATCACCACATCATTCATTCAATTGAGCACTTACTTACATAGTGTGTTTCAAAATACTTATAAGTAGATTAGTTAGTAGCGAAGTGGCGCACCGTCTCCTTCTATAACTTGCTGTAAGCGGCTACGCATACCGCTCACCATGTTCCAACACAAATCTTTTCCTCTCATGTGCTCCCATGTCGATGACACGATCTCAGCCAAATCGTTTTTATTTCGCCCTTCGGATGTGTCCCAATTTAAAACCATTTGACCCCATAGGTTTTCTATAGGGTTCAAATCGGGAGTTTTAGATGGCCAGTAAATAACAGTTACACCTTCTTGAGCAGCTAACCAATTCTTGCAACACAAACAAACAATGCCTGCACGGTGGATGGAGCAGTTATCTTGCACGAAGTAAATATCTGTATTTGGATAGGCAATTCGCACAGTCGGCAACAGGACGTCACCATCCAGCCAGCAATGTTTTGTATAGTCATTAAGTTCCGACATGACGCTTTGATTACACCAAATTCATTAAAAATACTTTTCACGATTTACGTCAAACGTTTTAGAAATGTTTGTGCGCCGCAGTCACTGTTTAGGTAGTTTAGGTAGATTGACTTTTGTCACTTAGATCAATTTATTTATTTTATTTATCCATCTACCCCACGACGTAAACTTTTACTTCGTCCTACTTATTTGAGGACTTATAGTTTTTTTTTATTTACCCACTTGTTTTCCAGAAAAGTTGTTAGGCAAAAATCATATTGGTCGTTCTATAATAATGCAAAAAATATTGTAGAAATCATAAATGAAAACAAATAAAGAAAAAGAAATTATAAAGAAACTGATATAAGGTGGATTGTGTTTTCCAACCCACATGTTGTTCGTCGCGAATCCAGCATCGAACCGCGAAGCCACAATGACTGGTTGAAAATACGCGAAATTAAAGATTAGGTAGTAAGTATGCCGTGTTACTTAAAATCTTTTCAACTTTAACGACAAGAAGATAATGATTAAAATGGCTTGACAAGTTATGCCGGTGGGTCAGGCAATGTTGGGTGGGTCAGACAATGTTGGTCACCGACTGTACCTGGGGGTAACCATTGATCGTCGGCTCACGATGGGGCCACACGTCCGCTCGGTCGCCGCAAAAGGTAGGGTCGCCCGCAACCTCCTTAAACCGGTGCTCTCGTCCCGAATACCGGCGCGCGTCAAATTGGGCGTGTACAAGCTGTACGTGCAATACTGACGTACGCCGCCCCGGCATGGTTCGCCCTCACGTGCGAGTCGAGCCGAAAGCTGCTCCGCGCGCAGCAGAGTCTGGCGCTGCGGACCATTGTGGACGCTCCTCGCTACGTGAGGAACGATGTCCTTGAACGGGACCTCGGGATTGAGAGCCTGGACGAGTTTGTGCGGCGCCTCGCGACGGGAATGTTCGCGCGTGCCGACGCATCCGCCTGGCCGCATGTCCAGGACATTGCGCCCTGGCACGCGCGCCCCTCCGACGCGAGACCCCTGCCCCGCGACCTGGTAGCGGACGACGACCCCATCGCACCGAATTGACGCCTCGAGTGAGCCGCATCCAGGTTACACGCGGCTCACTCGATTCAATAGTACTCGACACACACTACATACACTCGTCGCGTGGCGTGTGCTAGGTTAATATAGGCACGTCACGCGGCGAACGCAGACACCCACTACTCATCAGACGCCTAAACTCACGCGCGTATGCGCAGCGCGGGCCGCGGTACGCGCAGACACTGGGCGGTGTTACACAAAACAATACCGCCCACACACACATGACTGCTCCTTAACCCGGACCGTGCCCGGCTAGCTCTGGAAGCGGGACGGGCGGGAGCAATACACCTAATTCTGTAGGAGCGTCGAGTCGGCACCTCTGTCGCTGGTCGTCCCCCGCCGGGCCTCCCCCAGGTAACTGGGGGTCTCACCTGGCGGGGACAGACTGCCGAGGTGTCGTGAAGAAAGCGGCGCTGAGAGACAGCGTCGCGGCGCGCCTACAGAAAATTCACATGCAACCATTCACATGAACGCGCGTTTTTAAAAACGCGCGTTCAAAAACTGCGAAGGCCATTGTATGCCAATATAGTGAGGGGCCTGTTTTTGCAGGCCACCGCATGGCCTCCGCGGCCGGGGGGCGAAGCCCCGGAACCGCTCGCCACGCCCCCTGACGGGGGCGTCGCGATATCTCCGAGCGGGCGGTGGACTTGACCATTGGACATCGTAAGGACATCACGTGCTCAGAAACTATCTCGCGTTCCGTATCTGGTTGTATCGTGTACCTACAGTGTATGATTTGCTAGTGTGATTTAATTATTCATGAAATTATAATCTGATTTGAACTGCAAACCGTTTTTCTATTGCGCAATAACCAACACTACCCACTTAGTACGCCCACAGTAATTAAAATATGCCTGATAATAACGAGACACATTATACCTTTTCCTATATAATATGTTTATGTAAAGAATCTATGTACAAAATTTCAAAACTGTAGGTATCATGAAAAATCACAAAGTTATAAGCTTGTTTGTCCGTACAAAAACATGCTCACCCGCGCCGCTCGTGCCGCGCCGTCTTGCTCTCATTGATAATAGTACCTAGGTACCTAACCGCTCGGCGCGGAGATTAGATGACCTACTTAGTGTCGCTCGGTGTCCAACTTTTAACGTTTTTTAAATATTTTTGGGAACTAATATAACATGTGTGGATAACGCAGTGGATAACATAGCAGTTTAAAACGCTACTTACACCAAGGCATCAAGCACTCCTTTCTAGCCACTGTGTACAAGGGTGTGTCCCGGTCGCCGCGCCCGCGCCGCTGCGCCGCGTCCCAGCCGGCCGCTATGATGGCGTTGTTCACGTAGTCCACCGGCACGAGCGCCAGGCGGTTGTCCACGTCGACGAAGAACACGTGGAGAACCCCCAGAGTGACGCCTACCATTATCTGTGGGTATAGAGTAAGAGTTAATAAAAAAAAACTAAAAAACCCGACTACGGTAAAAAACTTAAGTTAAAAAACATAACCCTCCTTCTAGCGCAGTCGGGTAAAAAAACTGAAAGCTAAAAACAAGTCCATTTTAAATTAAATAAAAGTCCACCTGCTTCCAAGGTGGGACCCATAAAATTTTGAAAATATAATAAAAATGGGTATGGGTCCCTCCTGCTGCCAACTTTCATTTAATTTAAAATCGACTTGTTTTTAGCTTTTCAGTTTTTTTTATTAACTTAAGTTTTTTAGCGCAGTCGGGTTTTTTAGTTTTTTTAATTAAGTGAGTAAGTACTTTTTTTATTTATTTCCAGCTTTTTAGTTTATGTAAGTAGGTACGTAGTACTTAACTGAATATTTTTTGTTGTTTTTTTTTTATTATTTTAGCATTTTTCATTCTAAATTTTATTACATGTAAACATACAAGTTGCATACATTTTTGCAAGCTATTTATGAAACCCTTTCTTTCGATACCTCACTCGATAGGTTTTGAGGAAAAAAAATGTGAAAACGTAACTATTAGGTATGGCGCCGAAAATCGGCCATTTTAATTTTTTTCAATTGTGATATCCAGTGTCACTCTCACAATTAAGACCAATATAACGGCACCTCTCAAGCTGAAATTGATCAAGCCGTTTAGGCTACAGAGCGTGCCAAAGAAATATACACACATACATACATACATACACTCCAAAAACATAACCCTCTTTCTATCGCAGTCTCATTCTTTTTATCCGACTGTGCCAGAAGGAGGATTTTGGCCAAGAGCCAAAATAACCTTGTGGTGTTTTAAAGGGCGGTTGCATCAAAAGTTAAACTTTTTTTTTCTATGTTCTAAGTTATGGAGTTTGGTTTCCGCACTTAGTCCTTCAAGTGGACCATTGTGCGTGGGCCATGGCGGCCGTCGGTGGTTATTCCAACCAGCCCACATCCCTCCAGAAGCTCAGAGGGCCTAAAAAGGCCACTTTGGAGAATCATAAAAGGATAACATTATGAATTATAATATGGCGAAGACAGTCCGTGTTTTTCTTTTTTTCGCTGCACTACGCAAGTACAATCAAAGTGATTGGGATTGGATTGGATTGATTGGTGTTTTAGCACAGACAAAAAAAAACTGAAAAATGCTTACCAATGGGATTTGATACGATTAACTTAACAGTTAACTGTCCATTATGTTATCCCTTTATGATTCTGCCAAACTGGCCTTTTTAGGCCCCCTGGTCTCCTGGTCTCTTGAGAACATCTGTTTAAGATCTAGGTGTCCCGAAGGTTTCTGACCTAATCTGGGTGACGCCTGTGTACTCAAAGAGCACAACGGTTTCATCAGCCTCCATGCAAGCCCTGCACAGGAAACTGTCCTATTGTGTGGATGTGTTTGTTTAGCGAGCAGTGTCCCGTGATGGTCCCCGTCACCAGGCGCAGGCCTTTCCTGTCCAGGCGTAATAAATGTCTGTTTGCTATCCAATGATGGCATAGCTTCCTTGGACTGTCTGTAGCCCGGTAACGAGTACGACGTCCACCAGCTCTCTGCTTGTGTGTGGGTGTACTTCCGTAGCCATCTGAGTACCTAGTCGGTTGAAGGGGATGGGCACGATAAGTTCCGGTTCACAAACTGACGTACTGGTCGTCAGCAAGCTCGTAATTTGCATAAATCTAAAGGTAAGTACCTAAGTTTTAATTTCGCAGTCTGACTAGTCGCCTAAAGATTATGTGTGACACTTACCCCGGTGGGTCCCGCGACGCAGCTCATGTCCACCCAGCCAGGCAGCGGCTCAAGATAACTGTTGACCACTGAAAAATACACATTTATGTTTATAGAATCTACATTGTAGTTGCCTCGCTTAATACAGGCATACTGAAGATGCTCTCATTTTTGCTAAAGGCATTTCATTTCATAGCGACTTTAATATTAATTTGTGAAGTAGACAGATGGACCTAAAATATTTCGTTGAGCTCCATTCACCTTAAGAGCGTTTACGTCGTACGGCATTTCATACAAACTTTCAACGCCTTTTGTTTTTCGAAATGAATGGACCGATTTTAATGTAACTTCATACGCATAAGCAGGATACAAAGGTCTAAAAAGTTGCTTAAGAACATTTTCGAAAAATAGTGTTACAGCCAAATTAATTATCTGAAATCACGAAAAAAAATCAGCTGTTTAATACAAAAGTTCTATACTTACCTACTTGACCAAAATGTATGAAACAGCTGATTTTTTTTTTCGTGATTTCAGAGTTGGTCCCATAGTGAGAGTTGTACATATTCATGGGTAGAACACCCTGTAAAAATTTGGATGGTGTTATAAAAATCTTCCTGTATAAACACACCCTCACACACTCTCAAACTTTCGCCTTTATAATATTAGTGTAATTATAAGCACGGCTCTGTCGGATCGGTCTCGTTAGTCGGTGAGAAAAGAATATGACTCTCATCACTCTTAACCGCTCCTGGAGAACTGGTGGTGGCTTCCTTTGCCGGTAAGTACAATATTGTTTGCTTACCTATGGGTGGTCTGACGATGCAGACCGGCAGGTCAGCAGCACTGGACCTAACCACCTCCTCGGCCACAGCCTTCGTGAACGTGTAGGTGTTGGGCCAGCCCTTGATCATCCTGGAACGCAAAAACAACTTTTACTATGGGACCAAATCTGAAATCGCAAAAAAAAACAGCTGTTCCCTACATTTTGACGAGTTATACGAACATAAATGTAAGACCAAGACCAAGTAATCTCTAAGACCAAGTAATCCCCAAGAATGACTGTTTCATGAAATCTTAACATTTGGGGATTATACTAACGTAACAAGTTGTATTACTGATTGTAATGATTATAATTCTGTAAATACATATTTGTTACGACCGCGAATCATATTTTAATCAACGTACAACTTATTACTGACCAGCAAATTGCAAAAAACGTAAGAAAATTTGAATTTTGCGGGCTACCTTAGCGCTTCCCCCTTAAAATAATACGCGCGCGCGAGCGCTGCGCGCGAGTGGTGACAACCGACTGGATGGCGGAGTGGCCGCGACGCCACGCGAAAGTGTAGGTCCGCGGTAGGCCGAGTGAAGGAGGCCTGCTTCAGCTTGCTTATCTGGTGTGTTCTTACCCTGGAGTAATGCTGTTGAGTCTGTCCTGGTCCATCTGCTCTGCCATGGCGATCATCACGTGTGGCGCTACGGGGGTCGGGTAGAAGTGTTCCCCCACCTCCTTCCCTATGCGATCGTAGGTTGCGTGGGTGTACGCTGTTGAGACGTGCACGAAGTTTCTGGAAGAATCGTGTTCACTTGTTATGCTTAGGTTTCCTTATAAAAGCTCCTTCAAACAAGCGCGACACGCGATAAAATCGCGCGCGACACAAAGGCACCGCAATTCGCGCAAAGAACGGTGCCTTTGTGTGGCGGCGATTATGTCACGTGTCGCGCCTGTCGGTATATATCGGCCGCAAAATGAGATGACGGGCTGGGCATACAGATAGCGTCAGTACCTATTGCTTGTTTTTAAACACTTTTTTTTTTTGCTGATGGGAAATCATCAAATGACTCCTCCCGCTCTGGGTGGAGCGGAAGGGAATGTCAGACTCTTACTGACTAAAACCCACCCGTGTTACTTCCTTAGCCCTTTCCCAGCCAACACAGATTAGCTGAATAAATTTTGCGTAAAAGCAATTCTTTTGACTTTAAGCTGGATAAAGTATTTGTATAACTTCTGTGTAAGCGCTTATACAGATGATATTCAAGCAATTTGGGCACAAAATATCTTGCTTCAATTTGGATAACATTTGATTAATAGCCACATAGCAGTTGAATAAATGTACAACACACTGAATATCTTCTGCATAAATTCTGATTTTTCTTTAGTCCAGAAATTATACATATTTTATGCAGTTGTTAATTTGTGAGTTCAGATATTCAAATGATATTCAAAAAACCGATCTCAGGAGTAGTTTTACAAAGAAATTATGCAAGTAAAAAAAGTATAAATGTATTTTTCATTGTGACGAAATTATTTTGTGTTACCTACTTAGTTCAAAAAATTGTATGTCTTCAAAAATTTGGTAAAGTAGGTATTATTGTTTCATACATTTTAAGTAAGTTTAAGGCGAATTATATAAACGCATGGCACTTTACTGTGAATTATCAATATAATTATTGTACATTTTTTGAGCGCCTTAAGATAAAGCTACAATTTAAAAGGTAAACAAATGTGAAATAATATTATTTAAATTAAATTATCTTTACTTTTTATCAAATTTCAGTCCCAGCAAATAATGAGAATCAAATTTTGTACAACTGCTAATGTTTCCTACTCACTAAACAAAGTGTTTCATAAGATAAATGTTGAGGATTTTTATAAAAAGAGGTTATGTCGAACGTTAGTTAATGGCGGACGGCCAATTTGAATAAAAGTGTCTATTTCAGTGATTATTTTGCTTATTTCTGCATAATAGTTCACATACGACTACATATCCAGAACTTATTTGGTTTAAAGTACAATAATTATACATTTCTCAGAGAAAGGTCTTAAATTACATAATGCAGTATACTCTTATTCAGCTTTTTAGGGTTCTTTTTTATAGAAAATAAATCCATGAATATTTGAGGTTGATGGGACCTATACTAATGTAGGTAGGACTCACTATTAGGTATTTAAAGTTATCTACAGTACTACTATGAATGACGCATTGCGTAAAATTTAGTTGTTTGACAATTGTTTATATTACCAACTAAAATATACATAATTATAAACACAGCACATTGTACGTAGTCGCAACCAAAAGTATCGCGCTTTCTTTCCCACCACAACGCTTCAAACGGGCGCTCGGCTAAACTCAGCTTACGATCGGTTTGCGCTCGGCCACGCTCGCTGCGTTGTTGCTCATTCCAAATTGTAAATTTTTGAGTACAGAGGTCCCCGTTATCGTAGCTTCCTTGTCGCGCTCGTGTAGTCAATAAGTAAGATACAAACTTAAACATCGAGATTTATTATTTTTGAAGTGTTATAGAAAAATTATATATTTTTTTCAGAAACATGTTCAAAATCGTTTCGACTAGTAAAAAAGGCCGGGTTGAATTATCAACAGTGCCCGCTTTTTGGGAGAACAATGCAAAGTTATACTGGCCAAAACAAAATGGCGAGCTACTTTGCAAGAACCCTGCAATCCTACCACAGCCGGACTGGAACACCTACATACATTAAAACGCTATCATTTCAAAACTTTTGAAGAAGCTGAGGAAGAATTATCTCAATTGTTGAATAGAACTGATACGGATTACGAACAACAACAAGATCCACGCGTTAATACATCTTCTCGTATTTCACAAAATAAAGATTGTAATTCGATGGCATAAAATTTGGTTTTTTTCCGAGTTTTCTTCCAAATCAGTAGAACTTGAATCACTATCAAATTGTACAGTCTGTGATTGAGATGCAAAGTTGTCACACATATAACTCTGGTTATCTGCACCTAAAGTTGGACCCGGTCTATTTGTTTGAATCACTAATCCTGATGGTGATGCACAATCATCGTGTACAGAACCCTCTTCAACTGTATTGGTAGCACTTGACCCGGCCCTATTTGTATCAGTTGTAAAACCCTTTTCTATTACTGCACAGATACTATTTTTTATCTTTACATACTTTCGTGAACACTTTCTTCTTATTCCTCCCGTTCTCTTTCTTTTTTTCCATGAATCATTTACGCTTTTGTTATTATTTTTCTGAGGAGGCATATATTGTTGATGAAGCTTTTATCTGGATATAAACATACGATATCTTCAACTAATCAGTTATTTGCTGCTTAAGATACCCACATTTGTATCTGATATTGTTTTAAGCTGAACATAAAGACAATTGTACGCTTAAAGCGCTATAAGTTAGGTAAAACAAGGAGTTTATTTTCAATTATGCAGAAGTCAGCTGTGTAAAGAAGAAAAAATCTAAAATATTCAGCATCTGAATAAATTAGTACTATTTCGTACACTATGCAGCTTAAAGAAAATATTTCGTCTAATATTCAGCGTTTTGATGTTTTACTGCTTTGCTAGAATATGTTATACAGGACAATGCAAAAACTTCAGCTACTGTGCAGATAATAGCTGTTTCAATTACTTTTATTTGAATATCGCTTGTTTAGCAGATTCTACTCTTGATTACTATTCAGCTTAAAAAAATACCGCGAACTTTATACAGAATTTAGTAAGCTTACAACATTATTTTAATTTAAGAACTCTCTTATTCAAAATAAAGCCATAACATCAGCTGTAATACAAAAGTAATAAAGCTTGACACTGCTTATTGTGGTATATTTTCGCTACTATCTGGCTTATGTGTTGGCTGGGTTATGTTCCGGGCCAGCGGTAACCCTTTCGGACAATCCCGCTGACCCGGCAGGCTTCGGCCCTAAGGGGCCCCTCCTCGATGCTGACATCTCTTTGAGGCGCGCGTGGAACACGTACGCGCCGTCCGGCACGGGCCTGATCCTGATCGGACGGTGAGCTACCCATTACTCTCCGCCCGCAGGCCCGCGCCTACGGTGGCCGGGAGTCGTCACGCGGCTCCCGACGCCTGGGGCGTCCCCCGCGGCGGCTGAGACGGGAGGCTCTCTCCCTGAACCGTCCCGCCACCTCCTTCGCTAGCATGACTGCTTCGCAGAAGGAGGTGATTGCCTCCCACTCCCTCTCGCCCCGGACCATGGCTTGCACCAGGGCCGGACGCGAGAGGTCGCCGTCACTGCCGATCGCCTCTACGAGGACACGGCGGTGCTCCGCCCAAGCGGGGCAGACCTCCACCGTGTGCTCCACCGTGTCCTCTGGGCGATCCTGGCAATGGTGACACCCGGGCGTTTCCTCCCGCCTGATGATGTGCAGGAATCTCCCGAAACTTCCGTGTCCGGTGAGGACCTGCGTCAGGCGGTAGGTGAGGGCGCCGTGGCGCCTCTCTAGCCACTCCTCAAAGAGGGGTCTTATCGCCGCTATCGCGGCGTGCCCTGCGCTGGGTTGCGACAGTCGCTCTTTCCATGCCGCCATGAGATCGCGCCGGAGATCCGTCTGCTCCGCAGCGATTTGCCGCGGAAGCGGATCCTCCCCCCGGCGTAGTGCCTCCGCGCGCCACTCATACAGGCGCGCGAGGACTTTCGCCTCCAGATCCCATGGCGGCAGTCCGGCAAGGAGGCTTGCCGCCTCGCCAGAGATCGTGCGGTAGCCCCGGATAACCCTTATGGCTACCACCTTCTGGGGCGCGTTCAGGTAGTGGGCGGCTCGCCGCCGCAGTGAACGCGCCCACACCGGGGCCCCGTATAGGGCCATGGACCGCACGGCCCCCGCGTAAAGCCTCCGGCAGGAGGCGTTTGGCCCCCCCCAGGTTGGGCAAGAGCCGCTTGAAGGCGGCCCCGGCCCGTTCCAGTTTGGGGCCAAACGTCGGAAATGCTCCACGAAGTTCCACCGGCTGTCGAGGACGAGACCCAGGTATATCATCGTCATCCCGACGCCGATGTGAACCCCTCCTACCGTTTGTTGGGATCCCGATGGCGACGCGTTCCGGGGCCCATGAAACGACATGGCCTCGGACTTGTGCAATGCCACCTCGAGACCCAACTGCCGGATCCTCTCCACGACTATCGCAACCCCGCGTGTCATCGCGTCGGCCGCCGCCTGATGCGACCTCCCCTGCGCCAGGACCAGCATGTCGTCAGCGTAGCAAACCACGCTGACGCCATCAGGGAGGTCGGCGCGCAGCACCCAGTCGTTCCCGATGTTCCACAGAGGCGGTCCCAGGACCGATCCCTGTGGGACACCGCACGACATCTCTCGCCGGTTCCACTCCCCATCGCGACCGGGGTAGCTGACGGCTCTTTCCGTCAGATACGCCTCGACTATTCGACGGAGGTAGGGCGGCACCCGGTGATACCGGAGTGCCTCCACAATGCTACTCCAGGGCAGGGTGTTCAACGCGTTGGCGATGTCGAGTGACACCGCCACGACGACCCCACCCTGGGACACCGCGTCCCCCGTCGTGAGGGCTCTCACGCGCATGATGGCGTCCACCGTCGAGCGCCCCTTGCGGAAACCAAACTGGCTGTCCGCAAGATCCGGCCCCGTCCTCACCAGGTGCCCGACGAGGCGGCCCGCAATCACTCTCTCAAAGAGCTTGCCGACCTCGTCGAGCAGCACGATGGGCCGGTATGCGGACGGAGAGTCCGCAGGGCGCCCTGGCTTCCGAATGAGGACCAGCTTCCCCGTCTTCCAACGGAGTGGAAACTGGCCTCTCTCCAAACATGCGCTTAAGAACGCCTCCAGTCGAGGCCCGAGAGCCCTCGAGGCCAGGACCCAGGCTTTACCTGGCAAGCCGTCGGGTCCTGGGGGTTTTTAAACACTTCAAAGCCACATGGTTTGTGTTCTGATCGGATCAGATGCTTCTGAAGCTAACCGTGTAGAACTGTATGTTCGTGTTGAACTGTATGTTGTTGTTTAGCTTCTATAATTATCTTCTATTCTGTAAATATAAGACCCGACAGCTGTTGTTCTGTGCAAATTTCAATACCTAATTCATTCAAAAATCCCGTAGAAAAAAGGACATTCAGTTTTTCCCGAATTCGAACATTTCCCGGCAAACTTTTCCTATTTTTCTTTCCTTAAACACCTAATTCGGACTATTTCGAACATTTTATTAACAAAAAAATAACCAAATCGGTCCAGCCGTTCTCGAGTGTCTGCGGTTAGGGGACTGGGGTTCCAATTTGCATGCAAATGGACAATCTCAGCCGATAACAGTCTTAGCTCTACGCACATTTTAGATACCTACCTACAAATAGCTAGTTCTATCCTGGATTTTGATCGAAAAAATAGACCAAATGTGCGAAGGTATTTGAGAAAAGAAAAAGGAAATAAGCGTTTATTGGCATTCATCATCATCATTTCAGCCGAAAGACGTCCACTGCTGGACATAGACCTCCCCAAGCACCTCCCCTTCGACCGGTTCTGTGCTTCTCGCATCCATCGGGTTCCTGCGGCCTTCACAAGGTCGTCGGACCACCTTGTGGGAGGCCTTCCAACGCTACGTCTTCCGGTACGCGGTCGCCACTCCAGAACCTTTCGGCCCCATTGGCTATCTGTTCTGCGTTTATTGGCATTACCTACAGCAAAAAAAACCAACCACCACGTAAGTGAAGTGAGGCTCACCGGAGTTTGGAGCAATCCTTGGCGAGAGCCACTGTCTCCCTGGTGCCGCGGATGTTAATCAAGGTCGCCACGCGCATGGGCTCATCGAACCTTATCGTCGCAGCCATGTGGATTACCATTGTAACCTGGAAATTTGATTATAGTTTTACTAATAATGTTTTTTCGCGATCAATGTGGCTTGCTTATTTGATATAATTTTTATTTTTTTATTACCGGAATATTAAAAAAAAGTGTCACATTTCAAACACAACCACTGCAAATCAGCGCTGTGCTGTAGGTTCGGGATATAGCACAGCATTATGCTGAGTGGAAGCCTTCTTGTCACAGTCATGACGGGCAGCCGTCGCTTTGTGCTCGTAATTAGTGATTATAGATATACTAGCAGCGCCTCGCGGTTTCACCCGCATAAGTGTCGATCCAGTGGGAATATCGGGATAAAAACTATCCTATGTCCTTTCCCGGGATCAAGCTATCTCTATACCAAATTTCATCTAAATCGGTTCAGCGGTTTAAGTGAAGAGGTTACAGACAGACACTTTCGCAGTTATAATATTACTAGCTTCCGTCCACGGCTTCGCCCGCGAGGTATGTCGATGAAAAGTATCCTATGTCCTTCCCTGGGATGCAATCTATCTCTCTGGCAAATTTTATCGAAATCCGTTCAGTGGTTTAGGCGTGAAAAGGTGACATACAGACAGACAGAGTTTATACCTACTTTCGAATTTATAATATTATGGTAGTATGGATTTTGTTTTAATTTTTTCTTATTATCAGTATTTATCTTTTTGTTTGCACGTGTTTCTGTGACAAATAAACCCATATTTCTTTCTTTTCTTTCCTGATACCTATAGGCCCCGACTTATCGAGTTGTAGGTCGTGGGTTCGAACCCAAGTAGGCACTTTACTTTGTGTATTTAATTTCATCACCACTGCTCTCAGAACGGTGAACGAAAACATCGTGAGGAAACCGGTATATCCTGGAACCAAAAAACTCAAAGACGTGACATCCACCAACCCGCACTGGGCCCGTGGTCAATCGTGGCCCACTCCCTCTCCCAGGGAGGAAGCCTTTCTCCCGGCAATGGGAACATTATAGGCTGATTTTATGCAGGTAAGCTGTCGGATCGGCTAAGAGCTGGTTCACATTAGGTCGGACCGACAGTTTGCCGTTCACCGACTGCCGGGTGTTGCTGTTCACACTAGACGCCGCCGACTCGACCTAATGTGAATATAACTGTCGGTACGGTCGTTTTACTGCCCGGCCTGGGTCGTCACAAAACAGTTGTGAGTTGGCTTTCGTATAGGATGGACGACGACGACGTTTTCATTGCAATGTGGTATTTAAATAAAAGGCAGAAAAAAAGAAAAAGGAAAAATTGGGTGCATCCAATAATTGCCGAGCGAAATGAAGTTGGAATTTTTCTTTAATAAGCGAATTAAGAAGTGACGAGCTAAAGTTTTATAATTACTTTAGAATGTCTATTCGTTCCTTTGATGACTTCCACAAGAGAAATCAAAACTTCTACATTAATTTCGCCCTCCATATTGAAACG
Source organism: Mesoligia furuncula (assembly GCA_916614155.1). NCBI lineage: Eukaryota > Metazoa > Arthropoda > Insecta > Lepidoptera > Noctuidae > Mesoligia > Mesoligia furuncula. The sequence continues at coordinate 12,749,471 of OU744819.1, forward strand.
TGTACACACACGCATACACGTCGACGAAACTGCTTGCGCGAGTGCCGAAAGCGGGGTAAGGGCGGGTGGGAGGGTGGCAGGCGCGTGTCGCCGCCGCTTCGCGCCGACAAATGTGAACGGCGCCATACTTGCTAGTACGCCAATATTATGTCCGATCCGACAGAAATCGTGGCTGGACGTACGGTAAAAGTGTCGGCTCCGACAGTTTGATCGGGTCGCCCTAATGTGAACGGCGGCGGCGCTATTGACATACATACTCCAATATGGATCCGACACGTTTGTCGGGCCGGTAAAACTGTCGGTCCGATCTAATGTGAACCAGCTCTTAGTGTGCATACATACGAACAACACGCACGACGTAGGCAACTGCAAACGTCGAAGCGTGACGGTGACAGCCGCCGTCGACGCGTCGGCAGCTGCCGTCGACAACATGCCGCCCGTGTATTTTAGCACCGTACTAATACACGAGCGAGATGTTATCGACGGTTGGTCGGTTGCAGATGCCTCGGTCGACGACGCGTGCCTCTCTTGTGTATGCACACTTATTTGCCACCACAGATAATAATAATAATAAAAATATTTATTTCATAAAACAAGAAACACATTGCACTGTATACATTGTAGATTATAAATACATGATGAATACAGATGTAACGCAAGTGTCACAATCTGTATGAACACCAAACGTGCGATTTTTTGACTACCTACTATGGCGTCACAATCACTATTTAGTGATGGGAAAATCAAATCGATTCAAAGACGCCGCCGCGTGCGGCACCCGTCTCGCCCCACCCCCGGTGCCGAGCGCCAGCGCTCACGTTCACTCAGCCAGCAGTACATAGGACTAAACGCAAAAGTGGCGGCTTACGATTTTTCTACGTAAGCTGGGCACGCAAAGTGGTTGCTCTTTCGTTATCTAGGTGTATCTGTATCTGTGTTTGCCAGCCTTATTATTATAACATATAAGCAAACACAAAAAAAATGGGATATGGCTGTGTCATGGACACGGCCGTGTGTTGTACGTGAATACGTTTACGTAACGGGGTTGATCCGCACGGCCGCATTCATTCTTTTTCATTCCGGCACTGCTTGCTCGGTCATAATATGGTGTTTTGATTGGTACAAACGCCAGCACATCAAGTTACTACAATCTGTCAAATTTCTTTAATAGATTTTCAACTTTATCGCTAAAGCATAAGGTTTAAAGTTGATTGGGAAAATTTGAAAGTTTCGGGTAGCTTAATGTGCTAGAGTCTGTACCATTCGATTGCTCTTGAGAAGCCCTTTCCTTCCGTATACGATCTCTGTATTTGGATTTGGCTTTTTGACGCGTATTAGGCCGACATTATACACTTCTGGACACATCTATTGGCCCACCTTGTATTTTCAGTTTCGTTTGGTCCTAGCTAAAATTTTATATTAGGTCGAGCAAAAAGTTTTTATGCAGTTTTGAACCTGGCACATTCACAATTTCATTCAATAGTCTTTTTTTGAATTTCAAACACTGAATTTAAAGGAACAAAAGACAATTTGGAGCCTGTTTGTTGATATCAAACAATCGAATACTAAGAAAACTTGGTTAAAAAACTTGGAAAACTTGGATTTAATTCTTGAAAAAGTGATTGATATCTTTGGTTTTGCAACAAACATTACTTATTCTTAACATTAAGGTGAGGTTCTATCAATAATCTATGGATACTTCACCTGAAGTCGCCGCCCAAGCTGTGGCACTTATTCAGGCCGGACACAGCCAAAGAAACGTGAGTGCTCAACTTAATTTAAGTCGATCTGCGGTTCGAAATGTTTATCGGAGGTACCTAGAGACTGGCGGCTTTGTTCGTCGCCAAGGAAGGCCACGATCTCGGGTCACAAATGAAAGGCAGGATCTATTCATCGTGACGACCAGCTTGAGAAATCGTCACCTTACCTCCATTGAGATACAAAACCAACTTCGCGACTTCCACGGAGTATCTGTGAGCGCTCGAACTGTTCGGAGAAGGTTAAAAGAATGCGATATGGTACCACACAAGCCAGCTAATGGGCCCAAACTAACGCGAGCCCACCGAACAGCGCGCCTTCATTTCGCACGCAGTCGTTTAAATTGGACACAGCAAGATTGGAGCCGTGTACTCTTTTCTGATGAGTCTAAAATTGTGTTACATGGCAATGATGGAAGGAAGAAGGTCTACCGACGTAAGGGAGAGCGTTTCGCACAATGCTGCTTTGAAGAGAGGGTTGCTTATGGCGGTGGCTCATGGACTGTCTGGGGCGGTATATCCGCGAGCGGCAAAACTCAACTTGAGGTTGTTACAGGACCACGGCTGCTAACATTAAATGCTGAAAGGTACATTCGTGAGTGCTTAGAACCTCACGTGATACCATACGCGGACTATGTGGGCCCAAATTTCCTTTTTATGCATGATAATGCAAGAGCCCGTGCGGCCGGCATCGTCAGGGAATATCTTCGGGATGTGAACATCACAGTTATGGACTGGCCAGCCAGAAGCCCAGACATGAACCCCATTGAGCACATGTGGGACGAGCTAAAAAGACGTGTTAGGGCTCGTCAGCCAGTTGCCCAGACGATGCAGGAGTTGAAAACTGCCATAGAAGAGGAATGGGAGATGATCCCTCAAAATTTCATAGAGCGGTTGATAAACTCTATGCCTAATCGTATGAGAGCTGTGGTAGAGATGCCCATGGAGGCAACACGCGTTAATAAATTAAACCTTTATTTGATAAAACATGTTTTTTATTCAAAAATCAATTGCCTTTAACAAGGCGCATATCCGACTTGTTAGGCGTAGCTCCATGTCGTATGGTATTCTGAATTCAAATTTAAAACAATACGATCGAAAAAGATGGTAAAATGTATCAGGTTTAAAACTGCATCAACAGTTTTTGTTCAATCTAGCAATCATATTTCGGTAGGGGCCATCGAAACCTAAACTCTAAGGTGGGCCAATAGATGTGTCCAGAAGTGTATATTTTTTTATATTATTTCTCTTATTATTTCATCGCATTAAATTCACTGTCACTATTATACAATAATGTTGTGTATACAATCAATAGATTTTGACGAGAGCTGACAATTGAAACTCAAACGAACGTCGTAGCTTTTCTGAGTCAAAAGTCTAAGTGGAAATCTCGATACGCAGCAAAATTACCTCAAAATGGCGGCACTTCCCCCTCCACCGCGCGCGATGCGTCACAGTCCTCACTAGGCATAATGAATTCTTTGATCCTTTAGCTATCCAATGGTGTAATTGAATTTAGGATGGAGATAATACATATGAAGCTGCAACACTAAACTGTATCCCACGATTTTGTTATCATTGGTTTTTTTGACTTGCCTCCCACTATGAAAGCAATTTTAATGACGTATTCACGTCAAAAAAAAATTCTCCACACACTGCCTCAATATTGCCTTTACATATAATATCTGAATTCTCCATTTTGTGATCCTTCTAAGTACCTACTGCTATAGCTACTATAAAATAGAACTTCATATTTACCTCAGTCGTGATCGTGTTCCAGTCTTTGTCACTAAGGCCCAGTCTTATATCAGCTACGTCGCCTTTCACCGGCACTATCCTGTCTGCGAAGCGAGGCTGCTTTGAACGCACCAAGTCATACACCTGTGGGAATAATACTGTTAAGTATAAATACCTACAGGGTGTAAAAGACTCAGCTCAAGCAATATCCAGGCATTCTGCATTTAACAGTTCCGAAAGTACTTAGGTAGGTATCTAATTGATAGTGTAAACAAATGGATCAGAAAACGTACCTATGGATGCTAATTTATGTGTCACTTACAAATTGAGTGCATTTTTGATTACCCAGGACAATTAAAATAATGATAATTTGAAATCACCTTGTCATTTATTTTGAAAATTGAGGTTAATTTTATAACCTCAACTATTAACGTCGATGATTTTTCAATCGCAATGTAATGTAATCATGTTATTCATACAATAATTGAAGGTAAAAGAAGTGAAGTATACAGGTGAAACCTTCTAAATAAAGATGACTATGTTTTATAAATTCCTTTTAGTGAGTGAGTGCGTAAGAATTTAACCAGAACAGACTGTTATAAGAGATGATGGTAGGCCCCCAGGACTTGTTTACGCTTTCATCAGATACTTTCGGAAAAAAACATATTAAGAAAAAATACGACTTTAACATTCGACACGCGCCCGGAGCACGGCTGGAACGAATAGGGATGTCTCTCTCGATTTGTTGAGGGTGAAGAATGCGGGTAAGGAGGACAATTCATTACAGGAGCTTACCGGATCTTTCAGCATGTAGTCTAATCTCTCCTGCATCGATTTCCCCTTCTTTGGTCTCAGCAAAATGAACATTTTCTTTATTTTGCACGATCTGCGTTGTTAAAAAAAAAATATCAATGTAAAAAAAGGCCCCGTTCCCACTATGTCGTGACGACAGATTATCGTGTCGTTTAAAGGCCTACGCAGACCGGGACGGCATGGCAAGGGATTTAAATTATTACTAATGGACATTCAAACGTATCGAAATAGAAATACGACATAAAAATGATGCCGTGGCATCGAAAGGAATTTCATTGCACGGCATTGAAAGACGCGCCACGGGCTCCCGCGGCAGGATGCCGTGGCGTCCTGCGGTAGGCAACGGCATGCCAAAGACTCCGGCGCTCGTTGTGACATACCGCGGGGTGAGGCGGCGGGGGTAGAGAAGCGGGGAAGCCGCTGGAATGCCGCGGTATCTAAGCGGCTAGTGTGCGCTGACTGAAGGCAAAATCCCTTGCCATGCCGTCTCGGTCTGCGTAGGCTCGTGTGTTTAAATGGAAGTGTTCACATATAGGACTACACGATTAGGTAACTGTAGTCCACGACTTTTTTTTGCAGTGACGGCAGATTGTCAAGTCAATGGGAACGGCTAGACGACAGTCGTAAAACGATAAAAAAACGTCACGACTTATGGTGACGACAAATCATGTGTCGTTATTGCGACTATCTATCGTAGCACGTATCACACTAACTATCTTTTAACCCTTAATCTGCCGGAACGTAGATCTACGCGAGACACAATGGCTTTTTGATTGTTTCTGTAATTACGGCACACAACCGGTTAAAGAAAGAACACACAGATTTGAGTTGTCCAGTCCAGTCAATGCAAGCATTTGTCAGTAATCGTGTAGCTAAACTCAAAACTTGAGGACCTCAAGGACTTGACGAATAATACCAAAGAAAGTACATTTGGGTAGAAAGCATGAAGTACTCAAAACTGCCAGACCAACATTAAAACTAACAGAGAAAGAGAAAAAGAAAAGAATTAGGTACCCACATAGTCCTCACATTCAGTAAAATAATAATTTACAAAGTAAGGCTGCAAAGAATGATTTTTTAGGGCAGGCCGGGGCATCAGTCAATTGCGGGGCCCTGGGAAAATGCCCAGAGTGCCCAATGGAAAAGAGGGGCCTGCGTATAGGTTGGTTGACGAAATATATTGTTCACCAAATCGCGCTACCACCAAATTACATTTAAATGAATTACTATAATTTAAACAACAGCATTGTTTAACCTTATTATGAATCAACATTTAATAATACATTGAAGGACAATGAACGAGGCACAATAGAGTCGTCGTGTCGTCGTGTCAGCCGATAGACGTCCACTGCTGGACATAGGCCTCCCCCAATTTTGGGGGGGTTTGCCATAATCGCCACGCTTGGCAGGCGGGTTGGCGATCGCAGTATGGTATGATGGTGGAATAAATAGAGAACGCTGCTGCCCATTCTCCGGTAAGACCCTTAGTCGCCTTTTACGACACCCACGGGAAGTAAGGGGTGGTGCAATTCTTTAAGTCCGGCACCACACAGACAACAATAGAGTACGTCTCGTATTACTTCGAGGGGCGTTAAAAATCCCGCAGTGTTAAAAATTTTCAATGTAATCATTACTCTTCTAAAATATACATATTATATACCTACAAGTGTAGAATAAAAAAAATATTAAAATGACACTTCTTGAATACTTAAAAAATGAATTTTAAAAAATGTATAGAACGGTCGCGTTATTCCCACTAAGCGCGCGACAAAGATGGCGACCAAGACAAAGATGGCGGGACGAACTTGACTCCTATCGTAAGGACTGGCAAAAGACAGGATTGTGTGGGTAAGGGAGAGAAAGGTCTTTTCCCAGCAGCGGGACAGTAGTAGGCTGCTATTATTATTAGTAGCAGGTACTATGAGAATGGATAAATCTGATTTTTAATTTGTTATACATAGGTATACAGCAGAACTGTTGGTCAAGGGAGCTGAAAAGGTCTGGAGATGCGGCCGCGGACCCAGGGTGGGAAGGCTACTAGGTGGTAAGAAACATGGTGAAGGTCACGGGAATCCCTAATCGATGCGTGAGGCACAGGTCTGGTAGTTGAGGGGATGCTTGGGGGAGGCCTATGCCTTTGAATAATAATACTGATTCCTCACCGGAAGAGTTTCTCAATGAGCTGCTTGCCGAGGAAACCTGAGCCGCCCGTGACGAAGACCGAGGCGCCGCTGTAGAACTGCTGCACGGCTGAGTCTCCGCGATAGATGACTTCATTCATCTGGCTCTGGCGAGACAGCATCTCTGCTTCAAACTCCTGAGACGGGTGCATGGTGAACTACCAATAACTTCAATCCAACAACTTATAGGCAAAATCTTTCTTTCTGCCTTGCCTTTTCCTTTGGGGTCGGCTTCCAGTCTAACCGGATGAAGCTGAGTAGTATTTTACATGGAGCGACTGCCTATCTGACCTCCACAACCCAGTTACAAGGTAACACGATACTTCTTGGTAAGACTGGTTACAACAACAACAAAATATTCTAGGGTATCTCTGCGGTGAGCAAGCGTATAGTGATCAATGCTTTTGCTCTCTCTGCGTGAGAAGACGTCCAAGACGACCCACTGACCCGTCTTTGACCAGCAGTGGAATAACAATGATAGTATAATATATTTTATTCCGTAAAAAAAAATTTGCACCACACTACCTACTGTCCAACTGAAATACAACTTATGAGGACAAGGTGGTTTTGAATGGCTTAGGTAAGTAGTTACAAATTGTAATAACAAATGAACCGATGTTATTGTAGTCAAAGCGTATTGGCTGATCGGTAGAAGACAATGCGTCATGGTTCAAAGGTGACCTTATTAGGAACTCGATTCGAAGGGAAATCAGCACTCCTCCAACAACGAAATACCTACTTAATTCGTTTGATAACCTTTTGTATGACCGTGGTTCAAAGCGAGACGCAAACGGCAATGGCGACGTAAATTTAACAGAGGTGCTTAAAGGGTGAATGGTTAGGTGAGACCGTGAAATTCAAATTTTCTAAAGTTTTTTGCAATTTGCAAGTCAGTGTCAGGTTGTATCTTGATCAAAATATGATTCGCGACAATAACAGGTACATATTTAGAGAATTATATTATAATCATTAGAATCATTCTTCTTTCTTAGTTAGACTTTTCTTTAAGAGATTGGTGGTTGGTGGCAGAAATCTAACTTCGGAAGAAGAAGACAAAGCGTTGTGTAAGTTCTATACAGAGTACAGACGCTATACCTACAACGTTTATTAGAAAGGGGGTTAGTGTTTCTTCGATGGATGTCACATTTGTGTTGTATATGCCTTCCACACACGATCGCATATACACGTATTTCCCATCATTCTGACGACAGATATTAACGGATGAATCATGAAATCAGATATTATTGGCGAGCTGTCCATAGTAAGATATTTATGCTCGTGACTGAACTTTTTGTCTTGCTTCCAGTGGTGGTATAGGGTGGCCATTGGGGCAAAATGCCACGGGCCCCCAGCCAGAGGGGGCCTCCGGCCCGAGAGGGCCATGAGCACAAGAGGCCTAACATAAGTTTATAAATGCAATTTTTTTTAAATGTGCAACAATTAACATCTATTCAGGTTTCGAACATTTTGTACCATTTTCCCATTGTTTGTCAATTTTTTTGGACAGGACCTCATGCTCTGCAGTAGCGTTTGCGACCACTAGACCAATGAAGCAGTCAGGTGTTAAATGTTGTAGGGGAAAATATGAAATCTAAGCGGAAGAAGTCGCGGAAAAGTGCTAGTAAAAAAAAAACTATAACGTTGGTTGAGCTTCTTTGGGCCCCATCCCTTGAATTTGCCACGGGTTCCCAAACGGTATAGTTACGCCACTGCTCAGTTCAATTGACTCGCGATATTTTGCCAGTGGCGACATTGTTGACCTACCTACCTACGTATAAACAAAATGACAATTATATTCAATAGAATAGAATAGTGGTGCGTAATGCGTAAATGGCGATGCGTAAATGGAATAGAGTAGAAATAACAGCAGCACGGGTCGATCAATCAGGTTAAGCTACGCTTGCCGCGGTTGATCGGTGGATGGTTGACCATCTTCACTTACCAAGACCCCTCCGTGCCTCGGAAAGCACGTTAAGCCGTTGGTCCCGGCTGTCATTCCTGGATCTTTGACAGTCGTTACGAGTCGTCAGCAGCCCGAAAGTCTGACAACCAGTCTTACCAAGGGGTATCGTATCACCCACTAACTGGGTTGTGGAGGTCAGATGGGCAGTCGCTCCATGTAAAATTCAGATATTCAGCTGCATCCAGTTAGACTGGAAGCCGACCCCAACATAGTTGGAAAAAAGGGCCCATTCCTCGTGGTCTAACTTAGTAGGTAGTCAAACTGATTTGACCACGAGGAATTTTAACATTCTTCGTGTAGGCAGATGATGACCTTTGGCTGCTTAGCGGCCTGACACACAGCACTGATTTTGGATTAGATCAGATGGATCCAATATTATGTTGTAGTCTGTGGATGGATCTGACGGTATAGACCTGACCTATAGTCGGACTTTTACCTAATTAGCTGCAGTAAAATGACAGCTTATGTGTTACTTAGATGATTGATATTGGAGCCAATTGGCTTGTTCACAAACTAAACTAAAATTAAGTTCGTCGTTTCAGCCGATAGACGTCCACTACTAGACATAGGCCTCCCCTAATTTTGGGGGGAGTTTGCCATAATCGCCACGCTTGGCAGGCGGGTTGGCGATCGCAGTATGGTATGATGGTGGAATAAATAGAGAACGCTGCTGTCCATTCTCCGGTAAGACCCTTAGTCGCCTTTTACGACACCCACGGGAAGTAAGGGGTGGTGCAATTCTTGAAGTCCGGCACCACACAGACAAAATTAAGTTCAGTGCATCTTTTTCTTTCTATTTCATTACGAAAAGGACAGAAGATAAATATTAGTTTAGTCCTGTCAAATTAAGATACTTCATAGCAAGTTCAGACGTGATTAAAAATCATCATCATCTCATCATCTGCCTAGCCTTTTCCCAACTATGTTGGGGTCGGCTTCCAGTCTAACCGGATGCAGCTGAATACCAGTGTTTTACATGGAGCGACTGCCTATCTGACCTCCACAACCCAGTTAGTGGGTGATACGATACCCCTTGGTAAGACTGGTTGTCAGACTTTCGGGCTTCTGACTACCCGTAACGACTGTCAAAGATCCACGAATGACAGCCGGGACCAACAGCTTAACGTGCTTTCCGAGGCACGGAGGGGTCACGGTATGTAAAGATGGTCACCCATCCACAGACCAACCGCGGCAAGCGTAGCTTAACCTGATCGATCGACCTGTGCGGCTGTTATTATTTAACCACGGCCGTGACGCGCGGCCGACGTGATTAAAAATATGGTAACAAAAATACCTACGTCAATTTACGTTAGGCCACGTTAGGCGTTGTCTAATTTCTATCGCTGTCGCTGTCTATTTTTATTAATAGTTTCCTATTTTGAATGAGTATAAACCACTGACCTCTATAATACAGTACTTGTATTATAGAGGTCAGTGGTATAAACGAAGTAGGTAACTTTTTTGTAAGTTAAATTCACGCCACCAACTATTACGTAAGTTGAAAACATGATTTTTTGTTTGTGTAGATATTGTGTTGTTTTTAGTGTCATTTGTTAGGTTTAGGTCTAAAACGGATAGGGCGAAAGAAATTGTGTAAATAGGGTAATCCGTTTTGAAGTTATTAGGGATTTTCGGTATGGAAATTGACAAATGTAAATTTTATAAGTACCTAAGTATGTTTTTGTTCTGCAAACTTTTTGTATTTGTTTTGTTTTAATATTATATTTTTATATTGTAGAATAAGCTCAACAATAAATCAAACAACTAGATACGAGTGCCACTACCACGATAGTTTTTTTTTGCATTTAAACCAAAGTTGACAACTCTAGCGCGACCGCCGAGCGTAGGTATGAAAAGTGAAGTACCTACATGTGATTGCCTTTTGTACTACCTATCTGTATTTTGTGCCATAATTGACGACTGGTTGTCTGTACCTACTGGACACTGACCTCTATACAAGTACTTGTATGATAGAGGTCAGTGCTACCACAGATTACTAAATAGGTGCTACTAGGTAATTAGGTATTACTGACAAAAGCTTAAACGAGTTTATTATTGTCAATATGACTTGCAAAATGTTTCCTAAGACGTGACGAAATAATTAAGTATGTAGATAATTTCAAATTCAAATGCAATTTATTCAGGAACAATTCAAGGGTGTTTTAAATCATAATAATTATAAAACTAACACATAAGTACATAATACAATAATAAATCAGAAAACTACAGAAAAAAATAAATTAAAAAAATAATAATAACAAAAACATTTAAAAAATAATACAATAAACATTACAACTCTCATGAACTACAAACTAAAATTACCCTGTCTCATTAACTAATATCAAAAAAAAAAAAATATGGATCTGTCATCGTCTATCGAATACAGACACTTCCCCAATAGGACGCTTTAAGTCTTGACTTAAATGAGCTCGTGAAAATTATAGTTTTTAAGTCCAATGGCAACCTGTTAAACACTGCTTGATATTGAGGACTATGTTGAACAATATTAAGTTGGGGTATTATATTGTTTTTAAAATCTTTCCTGCGCGTACTTTCCCTCAACTGTCTCTCCTCATCTGTTTCATAGATAAGCAGGTATTTTTTTTAAATTCACCAGCTATACTAAAATATAGAGGCTGGGCACATTAAGAATTTTTAAATCTCTCTGTTTGCGATTTCCGGACCATGGTTCGTATGACGTTCTTTTGGAGTACCTACAAAAGCTCTATGGCAGTTATATTTAAAACTATTCCCCCAAAACTGAACACTATAACTCTAAATGTAAATGGTAACTAAATAAATTCACTGATAGACAACGCGCTGCCTAAACAGCAGAGTCCAAACCCCAAAAGCATGCATTTTTCATCATTTCAGCCGAAAGACGTCCACTGTTGGATATAGGCCTCCCCCAAAAGGTTGCCATATCGCCACGCTTGGCAGGCGGGTTGGCGATCGCAGTATGGTATGGTGGGGGAATGCATAGAGAACGCTGCTGCCCATTCTCCGGCACGTCCCTTAGTCGCCTTTTACGACACCCAGGGAAGTATGGGATGGTGCTATTCTTTAAGTCCGTGCATGCATTTTTACCGACTTCAAAAAAAGGAAGTTATCAATTCGACACATATGTACTTAAGTAATATTATTGAACATTATATTCATATAAAGGGTGTTTTTTTAGAGGTATAGAACTTTGAAATGGAATAAAACAAAGATGATTTTTTTTAAATTGATTTGAAATTTACTTTTCATCTCTCATACTCGGAAAGTAGTGTTTGTTTGATCCGAATAGCGGGTGGAAAACGCTGCTTCCCACCCTTGGGCGGGAAAGACTCATAGTAATTGCTTCCCTCCCTAGGGCGGGAATGAAATTTAATAATAGAACTAAATTTAGTTAGGTAGTCAGCTCAGTCAGACATACGACACCCTTAATTGATTATGTAAATATTTATTATGCTACCCATCAAATCTTATGAATGTGCGTTAATTAGGAGAGTTGCATAAAAAGCTCATTATGTTAACGCCATTAAATCTTTCATATTTAGCGCAAAAGTTAATAATTTACCTTGAATAAATTCAACATACATAGGTACGATAATCACCATTTTGATGTCAGTTGTGGTCGAGGCTAAACAACATAAAAATTGGGGATTTCGAACATCCTGACTTTACCATATGGGGCTGTGAATATACATCATTTAATTATTTGACGAATTTATCCATAGTTTAAGGTAAATAAGTAGTGGTAATGAAATTTTTTTGATATCTAATGTCGAAGTTTCGCGCCAATCGTGTGTTTACATTTTTACTTTTCACAAATTTAACACACACAGATGTAGATAAGATTTGAAATGTGACAAATGTTATTGATAATATTATAAACAACACGAAAATGCCCAGGTTTTAACGTAATATTCAAACACAATTTGTGTTCAAAATCGCCGACCATTATTGTTTTTTTTTTTTTGCAATGATCTGTGAAAGCGATTATTCCAAACAATTTTTTTTTTTTTAATATCGATTGACTCGAGTAATTAATATGACGAATGTAATCGATATTTGAAAATAAAATAAAATTATTTTAAGCAATAAATACAACAAGCATTGTTTATAATAATGATTTATGCTTTTCTAATATCATTTCAATCTCTTCTAATATCATGTCAATAACAGACAGGCGGACATAGGTACCTCATTTACTGAATTTCGCGCCGAAATGCTTCTATAATTGAATTTATATTTGGAATGCGCTCGCTGTTTAAAATTATTTTAATTTATTGGACAATTACTTATTTATTGTGGATTTTATTTTTGATACTTTCTAATAGTTTACTACAGAATTCCCAGTAAACATTTTTTAGGTAGTCTTACCAGGAGTTTTTTTGAGAATGATGATAATTAATTAATTCTATAGATTGGATATTCGGCAAACAATTTATATTTCAATACAATTTGTTAGTTTAAAGAGTTTTTATTCAGTTTCTAAATTTTTTTTATTCCGAGTATCGATTAGGCTGTATCCAAGTTTTGAATCGAAATAAGAAAGTTGGGTGGACGGTCAGCACTAAAAAGTGTCACGTCGCAACACAACTTTTTGTAATTTTTATCAAGATTATCGTGTTTTCTAAGTAATTTATGAAAAATGGTAAAAGTAAGAATGCAGACAGAATTATAATAATACGGGCCCTAGTAAGCGGGACGGCCCGCGGTGGTGACACAGAATCTACTCATGTGGCGGTGACGTGGTGTGTTCCATACTTCAAATTTAAAAAAGACTAATAAATAGGTACCTATTATTCATGTAATTATTATCAATAAATATTTTAGAAAAACTACTATTTTTTACTTTCCTTAAATTCGAAATGAAAAGTAGAGTGTTTAACGCGGGTGAAAGTCATCAATTCCCACTCGGACTATAGCCGCCCTCGCTGCGCTCGGGCGTCTAAATGCCTCGTGTGGGAATTGATTCCTTCCGACCCTTGTTTAACAATCTACTATTATTCGAAATATAATCTTCTGGCATTATAATTTAAATAATTATGACTTCTGATATATGACCGCCACGGCTCACACGTAGTCTAATCTGGAGCACCAATTTTCGATGACTTTTTCCAACATTTGTGGCCGTATATCGGTAATAACGCGGCGAATGTTGTCCTCCAAGTGGTCAATCGTTTCGGGCTTATCGGCGTAGACTAGCGACTTCACATATCCCCACAGAAAATAGTCAAGCGGCGTTAAATCGCACGATCTTGGAGGCCAATTCACGGGTCCGAAACGTGAAACTATGCGGTTACCAAACGTTTCCTTCAATAAATCAATTGTGGCACGAGCTGTGTGACATGTTGCGCCGTCTTGTTGAAACCACAGCTCCTTCACATCATGGTTGTTCAATTGATGAACGAAGAAGTCAGTAATCATGGCTCTGTAGTGGTCACCATTGACTGTAACGTTCTGGCCAGCATCGTTTTTAAAGAAGTACGGACCAATTATTCCACCAGCCCATAAAGCACACCAAACAGTCAGTTTTTCTGGATGTAACGGTTTCTCAACATACACTTGAGGATTATCATCACTCCAAATACGGCAGTTTTGCTTATTGACGTATCCATTCAACCAAAAGTGAGCTTCATCGCTAAACAAAATTCGCTTATGAAAATCGGGATCGACGGCAATCTTGTTTTGGGCCCATTCACCGAATCTACGCCTTGCTAGGTGATCGTGTGGCTTCAATTCTTGCACGAGTTGGATTTTGTAAGCACGCAAACCTCGTGGTTTGCGTGCTTACAAAATTCAACTCGTGCTCGTGCTTTCCGCAATATCTTCCATAAAGTGGATGGACACATATCCAATTCCTGCGCACGACGGCGGATAGACTGATTCGGGTCTTCTTCTACGCTATGCTCTACAGCAGCAATGACTTCTTCTGTACGCACTGTACGATGTCTATGTGGATGCGTATTATCATTTAGAGTACTCGTGGTGCGAAAACGTTCCATAGTTATTCGAATTAATTGCTCAGATGGACGATTATGTTGACCATAAAATGAACGTACTTAGTGCGCGATACGTATTTCGAACAGAACCATAATTTTCAAAATAAATTTGCACAATTTGCAAGCGTTGTTCAGGCGTCAGTCTATTCATGTTGAAATGCCAAACCAAACTAAACATAAATCACTTGACAGGTGACAAAATGGCCACCAGTTAAAAAAGTGTTGCCAACTTAAAGTTCTATACCTGTAAAAAAAACACCCGATATAACAATCTATTAGGGCTTCCAAACAAATATACATAATTTTATAAATGTATGTATGTATGTAGGTGTATGTATGTTTGTCCAAGCATTTCTCCGCAACTAATATTATGATCGTGACCATTTTTAGGGTTCCGTACCCAAAGGGTAAAAACGGGACCCTATTACTAAGACTTCGCTGTCTGTCCGTCTGTCCGTCTGTCTGTCTGTCTGTCACCAGGCTGTATCTCAAGAACCGCGATAGCTAGACAGTTGAAATTTTCACACATGATGTATTTCTGTTGCCGCTATAACAACAAATACTAAAAACAAAATAAAATAAATATTTAAGGGGGGCACCCATACAACAAACGCGATTTTTTTGCCCTTTTTTGCTCGATATCAAAAATGGCAACAGGTAGGCACTTGAAATATTCACAAAATACTCAGTTGTATTTTAACTTTAATAATAAATTATAAAATTAAAATAAAATAAATATTTAAGGGGGGCTCCCATACAACAAACATGTTTTTTTTATTGGCTTACATTTACTTCAGCTTAGGGAACAGTGCAAGTTTTATCAAAATCGATTCAGTAATTTTCAAGTTGGACTAATACGTGTAAGTTTCACGGCCTGGCTTATTCATACGACTTATGGGTGTAGTGTCAAAGGGAAAACATCTCATAACCTTGGTCAAAGTGCAATATTTTCAACAAAACAATTACCTACTTATTACAAACAAATATTCCAGTTTTTACTTAAAACTAAAAACAACGAAAAAAAAATTATTAAAAAAAATTTAACCGACTTCAAAAAAAAAGAAATTAACTCAAAATTATGAAATAACTTTAATTTCGGAAGTCGGTGGCAAAAAACTAAAACTAAAATACAGATCCCAACACACCGACTTCCGAAATTAAAGTAATTTCATAATTTTTCTTTTTGAAGTAGGTTTAATTTTTTTTTAATTACTTTTATTGTACAGACGCCAGCACATCAAGCTACTACAATCTGTCAAATTTTTTTAATCGATTTTCAACTTTATCGACAAAGCAAATAAGGTTCAAAGTTGATTGGAAAATTTTGACAGTTTCGGGTAGCTTGATGTGCTGGCGTCTGTACAAGAGTTCCTTACATTTTGGTACTGTGCGCACATCTTTTTTTTTGGTTATAAATGGCATCTCGCAGTTCAATCTATGAGGTTGTCGTCTTCTTAACCAGGATTGCCTGTGAATGCCATGAAAATACTACGTGAAAATGATGTAGAAGTTCGGAGATATTCAGACTTGTTTCCAGTAGAAAATTTAATTAGGTCCAGTATTTTTTTCTTTATATTTATAAGGCATATAACAAAAATGTATTCTATTATTATAAAAGTATATGATATACGTGATACCAAAAAAAAATGTTTTGATGGATTATATGTATTCAACAGAAACTACAAATTAGAGCTCTCAAATCAGCTCTCCATGAGTTTTTGCCTAAACATGCATCAGGAGAACGGCTATTGCTAAACAAATAGACAAATAATAAAAAAAATCGCTTTATTATTATTGTAGAAGAGAAAACGAACTATATTTACCAATTAATTGCTATTTATACCAATCACCGAATAGTCAGGATTTTAGAAAAATCATCCCCTAAAGGGGTGAAAAGGGGGTTAATGGAAGTTTGTATGAAAATTCGTTATTTTTACCAAGGGGATTTCCACCGGACACACAGCTTGTTGGTTAATTTAAAAAAAACGGAGCGAGTCGGACTCGCACACGAAGGGTTCCGTACCACAAGGCACAAAACCCCAAAAAAAAAGGTTTCTTTTATACCCCTATTATATTTATTTTATTTTTATTATTTGTTCTTGACACTGGAATTAATCCATACTCATCATCACCTGCCTAACCTTTTCCCAACTATGTTGGAGTCGGCTTCCAGTCTAACCGAATGCAGTTGAGTACTGCAGTATTTTACATGGAGCGACTGCCTATCTGACCCAGTTACTGGGTAGTACGATACCCCTTGGTAAGACTGGTTGTCAGACTTTCGGGCTTCTGACTACCCGTAACGACTGTCAAAGATCCACGAATGACAGCCGGGACCCACGGCTTAACGTGATTTCCGAAGCACGCAGGGGTGGGTAAAGATGGTCACCCATCCACAGACCAATCGCGTCAAGCGTACCTAGCTTAACATGATCGATCGACCTGTGCGGCTGTTATTATTTAGCCACGGGCCCCTCATGTTAGTAATGTTAGCTACCTATATTCTTGCAAATAAAATATATCATTCATTCATTCATTCATTCTCTTTGAAAGAAAATAAAATGAAATTATCCGGGAAAAAAAAACAGAGTTACCGATATAGCTTGCAGAGTAAGCAAACTGAAGTGGCAGTGGGCTGGCCAAGGCCATATTTGTCGAAGGCCGGAGGAGCAGACGAGTCATGGAGTGGAGACCGCATATCGGCAAAAGTATTGTGGGACGCGCCCCGAGCTAGACGGACGACCTAAAGAAGGTGGCTGGGACCCTTGATTTATTATATATTACTTTTGAAATACCTACGAGGGAGGATTGAAAAGTATTCGGCCTAACTAAGAAAAGACACACATACAAAATCAATAATATTTTTATTTTTCTACGTATTCACCATCAAGTTGAATGCACTTCTGCCACCTCTCCTTCAAAGCGTTAATACCAATGAAAAAAAAAAATCGTCCTGAGAGTCAAAATACGCGTCTACTGCTGCTTGACCTCATTGTTTGTCGAAAATTTCTGACCTCCTAAGCAGCGTTGCCAGATCGTTCCTTTTGGAACATTTTGCGTTCTATTTTACGGTCATGCGTTCACATTGCGTTCCCATCTTTTGTGCGTTCTCTTCGTTCCTTTTTATATAAGTACTACTCATTGATATAGGAAAAACATGGAGACGCCACGTTATTCTATACATACATTTTGCTTATACAAATATGAGTGAAATATGATTCAGAATATGAAATATCGTTTTGTCTCGTTCTTCCTAATAAGATAATCGTATTTGATAAAAGAGACAACAATTTTAAGTTGTTGCTCATTTTGGCAACATTTTGTCGTGACGTAGTAACAGTAGTAGGTAAGTACCGTAGCAGCCATCTTTCCGACGAGTTTGTGGTAGTTTTGCTGTCAAATGTTTGTTTACTTTTGTATTATTGAGATTTGCGAGAAAATTACAATGATTTTACCTTTTAAAACTGGATGCAAATGTTGGAAAACAACAATTCAACATGCCTGTGTTTTGTATTGTGAAGTGGGGTGCAAGAAAGAATGAAAATCAACCTCTGATGTCTTAGTACAGGTTAATAGCCGGTTTTCATGCAATAATACATTTAATAATACACATTCGATGATACAGTTGTAACGCGATCATGAATTTATAGCTAAAGTATTGATAGGTGGGTTCATTTCCGTATAACAGACCTTTTTAGTATATTTTGTTAATTCATTCGTTATACAAACGAATGAATTAACAAAATAATATGTCAAATGGAATAGGGTTGTACCGTTGCCGTAATAGTTTCCGTAAACTAGTTCCTCCGCTGAAACGTCATCGGTATATTCTGCGATGTGAACATAACTAATCCTGTGTCTTATTCGGTCCGAGTGACCTTGCCAGGTCCGGCCTCTGGTTCACAGCACCGAAATTAAAATATTTTATTTCACATAAACCTACATGGCCACTTAGGAAACGTCAGAAGCTAGGTGCACGGTTCCAATTGGTTGTTTCCTATGGGGAAGAACTGGCAAGAAACTCCACACTTACTCTTTTAAAAATAATTGGCTTTTACGTTTTCTAATTTGTTAAGTACCTTGTACCTACTGATTTTAGTAAATAAATAACTCGTTTTTTATTAAATTTATGGACTATCTGTTTCTCTCTTCTTGCCACTGCAGATTCATTAACGAAAATACTCAGTGAAAGCTGAAGTGAAGGTAACAAAGGGTAATTAAGAAATAATATTTTGTTTTTACATTTGGTACTTACGCTATCAGATGCATTTCTAAGTAGGTATCTTATTATATTGCCATTTGTCTTGACCTATAATATTTTTCTCTGAAAATTCTAACTTTAATAAAAGATTTTCTTTTTTGACTTGTATGTACCTATCGATAAATAGTTCAGTACTTAACCACGAGTCTTTCGTTTTACGCATCACAAAAGATTAGAAATAAAGTATTTTCGCACACTTTATTTTTATGCCAAACTATAAAGTATATTTATCGCAAATAAAGTAGGATACGTTATTATAAAGTATGGTTGGCAAACCTAATTACAACAGACGTAAGTTATTATGATCCAAACGTGATAACTAATAAGACTCGTATTTAGTATCGATACTCGATAATAGTAACACCTATGTTCCTTGATTGACACAACCCTAGCAATGGCAGCCATTTTATGCGACAATACGAATTGTATGCACCCTTTTTTGTAGGTATTTCCCGTCCATACTTTTCTATGTCAATGGTACTACTTCACCTCTAGCGACGAACGCCGAGGCTAATATGAGCCTACACAAAATCTTCTACAAAAGAAAATTTCTTATAAAAATAAGCAGTAAGCTGTAGCACTTGTATTTTGTGGCTGTAGTATAATTAGATAGCTGTAGGTAAGGTGTTTTTTTAAATAAATAATTTGATTGTGGCTGCCATCAGTTTTTTTTTTTTTTTTAAACAAACGTACAAATTTATGTAAGTACTTTGTGTGCGATAATGATTATTGATCTGCAATAATAGTAATATAAGATGTGATGTTTGCCGCCTGCGTGATACTGACATACTAACATACCTAACTAACACAACTTACTACAAAAATTGATTCTTAATGAATAAAAAGATTTTTTTACATATTTTTCATATGCGTTCCTTCACCGCTAATTTCGTTCCTTTTCAGACATCCTAGCCTAGCGTTCTAAATCTTCAATCACTACTGGCAACACTGCTCCTAAGTGTTTTTTTTAAGTTAGGGAATAGAAAGAAGGCTGATGGTGACAGGTCAGGTGAATAAGGCGGATGTGGTAACAGTTCAAAGCCACAGTTATGAATTTCAGCCCTTGATTGCACAGATGTGTCAACACGGGCATTGTCTTGATGAAAGAGGACTTTTTTTCTGAGCATTCCTGGGCGTTTTTCTTTGATTTCCTCACGCAAACGACGTAATAAGGTGCAGTAGTAATCAGAGTTCATATTCTGACCTTTTTAAGATAATCAACCATAATCACGCCCTTCGAGTCCCAGAAAACTGTAGCCACTTTATTTGCCGACAAAATCGACTTAGCCTTTTTAGAGGGTGGTGAACCAGGGTCTTCTCCACTGTTTTGATTGTTGTTTTGTTTCCAGTGTACTGTGATGAATCCAGGTTTCGTCCATAGTAACAAATCGACTTAAAAAAATATCTGGATCGGCTTCAAATAATTCCAAACAGTCGCGTGAAATCGCGTTCTTTTTTGTTCGACTGAAAGCAACCGTATCCACCTTTCTGACACCTTGTGGAAACCCGATTCGTTGACTATCACGTTTTGTGTTCGTTCATAAAAGATGCTTAAAATTTCAGCTATCTCTCTTTTTTAATCTTCGGTCTTGCATAACTTAATCAAGTAGGTACCTTTTTTCTATTTTCGTCAGTAGCCGACGTTGACGGCCTTCCAGTGCGGGGTTCGTCTTTCACGCTCTCTCTACCACGCTTGAACTCTGCTACCCATTTTTTGACAGTCGAATATGACAGAGCAGAATCCCCTAATGTATTGAGGTAGTGACTATATCATCATGGGATGGTCTTTGGTGGTAACCCCTTCTTATGGAGGTACAGACGCCAGCACATCAAGCTACCCGAAACTGTCAAAATTTCCCAATCAACTTTGAACCTTATGCTTTAGCGATAAAGTTGAAAATCTATTGAAGAAATTTGACAGATTGTAGCAACTTGATGTGCTGTCGTCTGTACTTAATCACAGCACGCTGCTCAATTTGCTCCATATGCGGAAATTACGGCGGATTGCTTGATTAATAAATTTATAAAATCACAACTAATTATTGCACACGTTTCGAACTTCGCACAGTTATCTAGACTTAACTGAAGTAAATAATGTGGGTACCTAGTTTTAATTTGAAGAATTGAATATAGTACCAGGCCAAGTACTTTTCAATCCACCCTCGTAGAAGGCTGGGAGTCCCAGCCTTCTACGAGCCTGGGACAGACGGATGAAGCCGGAGGACAGGGTGTTGTTGTGGCGCTGCCTGGGAGAGGCCTGTGTCCAGCAGTGGTTGCGATAGGCGGAGTTGATTCCCCCCCCCGGTGGGTTCCCGCATTGTCGAGGCGGGGGGGCTCAGTAGCCGTGGCTTGGACACCCACGGTGAAGCGAAGAGGAACCCGAGGAGGGGCCGCTCGTCAGGGCTTTTGCCTGTAAGCCGACGACGTAGCGGTCAACAAGTAGGTTGCGGTGCCGCTTCGGCGACATCGCAACTGAGGCGGGCCGCGATGTCGTTTGGGAGGCATCGGGGCTGAGGGTTGGAGGCCGCGGCGGGAGAGGAGTGCCGGTATTGCGGTGCGCCGCTCTCCCTACCTTCCGCGGCCTTAACGGGGTCGCCACCGTTTGATGGCGGACGCGGTGGGGCCGCAGGGGAGGAGGAGTGTCGGTATGACGTTGGCCACTCTCCCTATCCTCTGCGGCCGAAAATTGGCAGGCGGCGGGGCCAATGATCTGACCCGTCGAAGGGGGACTAAGGGTGTCCAGACACGGGGTCGTCTGGCGCCCATGTGCTGGTTTGGTCCCTGGGGTGGTCACGGCGTGCTATGTGTTCTGGTGCGCCGGTGATGGGGAATACTCCCCAGAGGAGGGTCCGGTAACGGACAGCCGCGGCGGGTTCACGGATGAGTGATAACGCGTGCCCGTGTTCCCGCCGTAAGCGGCAGAGGAGGACACCGTGGACTTTTAGTGGGTTAGAGTCCCACATACCTGCACTACCTCCCCGTGGTAGTGCAGAATGCATGAGCATTTCTCCACGTTAAAAAAAAAAAGGCGGAGTTGATTGATCGATAACTGTTCTAAAGATAGTAGGTTGGTCATTTATTAATTACATCGCATGTGGGCCATACCTACTTATAGCAGACCTATGCACGTCGAAGTCGGCTAGAATTTTAATTCTGAATACGTAGTCCGTATATTGACTTATATTAAGTATTATGTATATTACTAGCGTAATGTAGTTTATTTTCTATCAATTATATTTTAAGTGGTAAATACAGACGCCAGCACATCAAGATACTACAATCTGTCAAATTTCTTTAATCAACTTTATCGCTGAAGCATAAGGTTCAAAGTTGATTAGGGAAATTTGACAGCTTTGGGTAGCTTGGTGAGCTGGCGTCGGTACATTGACTTATGTATATTTGTAAACATTGGGTAAGTAGGTATTTCTATACCTAATTCTTTTTTAGTCTGTTGACTAGACACTAACTAGAATATAATTATATCCTAAATCTATAGATACCTGTACAAACGTCAAGATGGATACTACCCCTTTCCATATCCTTCTTTGTTCGTGTCGGGAATGGTGGGTTTAGACACAATTAAATTTAGGCTAGAATCCACACATATTATTAATTATTATCTAATATAAGTAGATAGATAGATAGTCCCGTCCTACGAGAGTCAATAAATTTTTATACTCCTGAACAGTATAGGTATGCGTGGCGTTGTAAGACGACAACATAGACTCCTCTGCTACCCGCCTACATGGCGTGCTCCCCGAACCAACAACACTCCCACTGCTAGAGCAATATTTAAGTTAATAAGTAAATGACTGTCTAAAATATACAACGTGTTTTTTTTGATATCCCATAACTCTAGGGGGTCATTCTACTCGTCATTATGAACAACTTTTACTATGGGAGCAAATCAGTTGTTCCCTACATTTTGACGAGTTATACGAAAATAAATGTAGGGAACAGCAAAATTTCAAGTAAGTATAAGTTTACCGGCCTTCCTCTCCTCGGTCCACAGTACTGATAAATTAACCAGGAACATTTTATCTTCCTCACTGGTCGATTTTGAAGTAGGGACAAGTGGGGATCTATGAAACACGGGGTACAATGAAACAATCATAATAAAATCTTGAGTTTTTCAAATTTCCACTCTCTTTTTACTCGACTAATCAGGTTATTGATCAAGTAACACATGACGTTAGTTACATTGAGGATTAGTGTAGCGTGTGAGTTTTGGAAGCGAAAAGTTGTTTTTTTATAGTCCAAAGCTTAGATTTTGACTGTTAAAGCATTTAGTTTTACTGAAGAACTATTGACTCCAGGTTTGTGATATTTTGTTTATCCGTATACATATAACTTCAAAGTAAATATCTTGACAGTTCGTATTTGAATTTCTTTTAGCTGGTCGGGGCACTATGAAACGGGGTTCAATGAAGCAGTGTTTCAGTGTTCCATAGAATTAGTTTTACCCTCACCAAGATCTTCTGGGAAGTCTGAACGACAAGCTGATATTTACACATTTCCCTCAAGGATTTAAAAAAATATAATTTCGGCTAAATACTGTCAATAATGTTAAATTTTTGAATTGTTTTATTTTAGTTAACTGATTTAAAAAAAAAATATTTCGGATAATATTGTCAATTTTTGAGATTTGATTTAGTTAATTTGTTATTTTTTTATTTGTTTTGATGCATAAAAATGCGTATTTCATTGCGCCCCGCCATGTTTCGTTGCACCCCAGGGTTCGTTCCAATGTACCCCAGACCTGGGGTACAATGAAACAGAGGCAAGGTTGTGGGAAATTTAAAAAAACATAGGGTCAGGATTAATTTTTGATCTCGTTACTATGACTGATTTTGTAAAAGTATATCGAAATAGAAAAAATACGTTGAGTTTATTAATATAATTATATTTTTTTATAAATGAATATGCTTTTTTCGTTTCATTGTACCCCACTTGTCCTTACCATGTTTGACCGATGCGTTGAACGCTTGGAAAATGGCTTGTCCCAATACGGTTTTGCCAGATAACCCGTCTTCCCAGAGACAGTGGGACGTGCCGCTCTGCAGTATTATACGGAATACCCTTGTAAACACGTCACGTAATACTGTTGAGCGTGCCCGTCTGCTGGCTGTGGGAGAATGGGAGTCAGGCTTGTGGCTTCAGGCGCTCCCGTCATCCACTATAGGCACAATGATGGATGACTCATCGTTTCGGCTCGCTACGTGTCTCCGCTTGGGCGCACCTTGTGTTGCTTCGCATCGATGTCACTGCGGTGAAGCTGTCGACAGTCTCGGACACCATGGCCTGTCCTGCTGCAGGAGCGCAGGTCGCATAGCACGGCACGCCAGCATCAACGATATTATTCGTCGAGCCCTTGTCAACGCCGGCGTACCAGCGGTGTTAGAACCAAACGGTTTGGTACGTGACGATGGGAAGAGACCAGACGGCATGATGTTGTTGCCTTGGAAGGTGGGTAGGCCTCTGGTGTGGGACGCAACATGTGTCGATACCCTTGCGCCATCTCACGTTCCAAGCACGGCGGGCTGTGCTGGCGCCGCTGCTGCGGCTGCTGAGACCCTCAAGCGGCGCAAATACTGTAACCTTATTGGCAACTACAGCTTTGAGCCGTTTGGGGTCGAAGCGCTCGGGTCATGGGGCCCGAGTGCGCGTTTCCTTTTTAAGGAAATTTCTCGCCGGCGGCTGGTCGACACTTCACGTGACAAGAGGGCTGAGTCGTTCTTTGGCCAAAGAATTAGCATTGCCATTCAACGTGGCAATGCTGCCAGTCTTCTGGGCACGTTTCCGGATGACAGCGATGCGGACGAGTACTTCGACGCCTAAGTGTCCTTTGTCTTTGTATTTATTTGTATAATAAGTCATTAGTAAGTAGTAGTTAGTCATTTAATTTTGTATTTTAGTGTTAAATAAATAATGTAGCAAACCTTATTTTAAACCACCAACGCCACCTATCATATAAGAGAGACACTACAACATGCCGCTACTCGACGCTAGATGGCGCTGTCGCGTTACGTCACTTTTCTGAATCGCGGTGTTAAGAGTCTCCGAGGGTTAATGACCTCCGCTAGTATATTTTATTTTTTTTGAGAGAGAACTGAACTAGTGGTGCATCTGTGAGTTACGTCCTACTTGGAATAGCTACACGGGACTCCGCTATTAAGTTAGCCTAAACCTAGACTTATTGTCATTTTTTACCCGACTGCGCCAGAAGGAGGGTTATGTTTTTCGAGTGTATGTATGTATGTATGTATGTATATTTCTTTGGCACGCTCTGTAGCCTAAACGGCTTGATCGATTTCAGCTTGAGAGGTGCCGTTAGATTCGTCTTAATTGTGAGAGTGACACTGGGTATATCAAAATTGAAAAAAAAATAAAATGGCCGATTTTTGGCGCAAAATGTCTTCAAAAAAATTTTTTTTTTTCTCGAAACCTATCGAGTGGGGTATCAAAATAAAGGGTTTTAAAAGGTGATTACAAAAATATATATAACTTATATGGTTAAAAGTAATTCGAAGTGACAAATCGTAAAAAACACGTGCCAAGAACTAAATCGTTTGCGAAATCCATCACGTTTGTAAACTAAAAAGCTGGAAATAAAAAAGTAATTTAAAAAATAAAAAAACCCGACTGCGAAACTGAAAAGCTACAAACAAGCCCATTTTAAATTAAATAAAAGTTGGAAGCAGGCGGGACCCATACCATTTTTATTATATTTTCAAATTCAAATGGGTCCCGCCTGCTTCCAACTTTTATTTAATTTAAAATGGGCTTGTTTGTAGCTTTTCAGTTTCGCAGTCGGGTTTTTTTATTTTTTAAATTACTTTTTTTGAATAGATGCATGTTCTTTTTACCCGACTGCGCGACGCAAAGGAGTGGTAATGTGTTCATCAGCCTATGTATGTATGTATGTTTGTATGTTCCTTTGAAGCACTATACCGACCAAACGCCTGGGCCGATTTTTATGATTCACACGTAAATTACAATGTTACTATTTTACAACTTAACACTAAAATATACATATCGCACCTACGGTGCAAAAACGTCACTTATGCAAATGATGTAATTGTTCAGGGGAAGCGTTTTAAAATTCGACATCCTAATAAAATGTATAGTTCTTCTTGACTAAACAATAACGACACAACTGCCCTCTCGCGGAAAGTATACGCACTACACAAATGACAATTACTCACCAGGTAAAGGGGTACATAAGCTACTTTTTCTCATACTCAGATCAATTTTGAGAAAAATTGCATAAGTGACGTTTTTGCACCGTAGGTACGATATTTTATAAAGTATACACAAGTATAAAAAAAGGTAAAGAAAAAGACAGGAGCTCATTGGGCATCAAAAAATAGTAATTTAAAAAATAAAAAAACCCGACTGCGAAACTGAAAAGCTACAAACAAGCCCAATTTAAATTAAATAAAAGTTTGAAGCAGGCGGGACCCATTTGAATTTGAAAATATAAAAACTGGCCAAGTGCGAGTCGGACTCGCACACGAAGGGTTCCGTACCACAAGGCAAAAACGCCGAAAAAAACATGTTTGTTGTATGGGAGCCCCCCTTAAATATTTATTTTATTTTAATTTTATTATTTATTATTAAAGTTAAAATACAACTGAGTATTTTGTGAATATTTCAAGTGCCTACCTGTTGCCATTTTTGATATCGTGCAAAAAAGGGCAAAAAAATCGTGTTTGTTGTATGGGAGCCCCCCTTAAATATTTAATTTATTTTGTTTTTAGTATTTGTTGTTATAGCGGCAACAGAAATACATCATGTGTGAAAATTTCAACTGTCTAGCTATCGCGGTTCTTGAGATACAGCCTGGTGACAGACAGACAGACAGACGGACAGACAGCGAAGTCTTAGTAATAGGGTCCCGTTTTTACCCTTTGGGTACGGAACCCTAATAAAAATGGTATGGGTCCCGCCTGCTTCCAACTTTTATTTAATTTAAATTGGGCTTGTTTGTAGCTTTTCAGTTTCGCAGTCGGGTTTTTTTATTTTTTAAATTACTATTTTTTTGGTTTAGAGGACACCTTATCCCCCTCCTTCGTCCCTTCTGGGAAAAGGTTGAGTGGATTCGTCCTATATAAAATTCTGTACGTTGTAAATAAATCCTTCGCCTTCACACCTGGACTTCTTTGTGCCGGCATCGGTGACAACATCCTTTACAAACTGGCGACCAACGGTGGGCCCGACAAGGAAAAGTACGTCACTCGTTCAGGCAGAATAGCGACGTCATCTGTGAAGATCTCACCTAAAGCGATGTCAGTCAGCCGGTCCGACAAGAAGTATTAGTAGTAGAAGAATGGAATACGGAACAAAAAGATGCATACGAGTATAACACACTGAAGCAACGGCTTACAACTGCGCCTGTCCTAAAACAAGCAGATGGAACCAAGCCCTACATCTTGAAGACAGATGCCAGTGGTTTTGCACTCGCAGCAGTTCTCGTGCAGGGGGAGAAGAGCACCCCTTGTTGTAAAATTCCACCGAAGTACCTGAGCCTGCAGCTCAGAAGAAGAAGGACGACCTGCTAAGAAGTTGGTTACGCAGACCACACTTCCCGCCAGTAAAAGAGGCCGTGGACGTCCTAGAAAGCAATAACTCTCCAGTTCTCCTCGCCGAGACGTCTTCGGGAACTGAGGGGGAGATTGTAGCAAACCTTATTTTAAACCACCAACGCCACCTATCATATAAGAGAGACACTACAACATGCCGCTACTCGACGCTAGATGGCGCTGTCGCGTTACGTCACTTTTCTGAATCGCGGTGTTAAGAGTCTCCGAGGGTTAATGACCTCCGCTAGTATATTTTATTTTTTTTGAGAGAGAACTGAACTAGTGGTGCATCTGTGAGTTACGTCCTACTTGGAATAGCTACACGGGACTCCGCTATTAAGTTAGCCTAAACCTAGACTTATTGTCATTTTTTTGGTTTAGAGGACACCTTATCCCCCTCCTTCGTCCCTTCTGGGAAAAGGTTGAGTGGATTCGTCCTATATATATTTTGTACGTTGTATAAATAAATCCTTCGCCTTCACACCTGGACTTCTTTGTGCCGGAAACGGTGACCAACATCCTTTACAATAATTGTTTTAATAAATAATTGATGTTTGGGAACAGCTGATTTATTATTGAGGCAGAGTTATTTTTTGACTCTCAGTGGACAATCGCTAAACATGTGTCTATTTATTTAAATATTAAGAAATAATTGTTTAGTTTCTAGTTATATGTTTAAGGTTGTTTTGATTTCAAATTTTATGTTAGGTAGGTCCTACTCCGTTTTTGTTTTTTTGGTAAATATTTTTTTTTAGTCTAAGAAGTTTTAATTAAAATTGTAATGTAATTTTGTAGAATTAGCATAGATATAAGCGATTTGGTGTAAACTGTTAGCTTATATTTGATGAATAAATGAATATGAATCAAACTGGAATATATCTTTAATTCCTGACTTTCTAGAAAAGTATAACTGAAGACAAAACTGTTCAGAAATTCAAACGCTATATTTTATCCGTTCCTAAGACGACCCACTGACAAATATTTTTCATCGGCAGACGCAAAAAAAAAGCGACAACTATTTGTTTGTGAGATCGCCATTGTCCTTTCAAAATGAAGTCCGGAAAAAGCACAGAACGGGATCACGCGACAGCGCTCCTGAGCTACTTACGCACACTAAAAACAATGTGCCTGTGCAGGCACAACTACAAACATACTCAAACGGCCTTCATGAAATAGAATATTTAAACAACAGTTAGGTACCGTAGTTTAATAAGGGGGAAGCAATAAGGTAGCCCGCGAAATTAAAATTTTCTTACATTTTTTGCAATTTGCTGGTCAGTATTAAGTTGTACGTTGATTAAAACATGATTCGCAACCGTAACAAATATGTATTTACAGAATTATAATCATTAGAATCAGTAATACAACTTGTTAAGTTAGTATAATCCCAAAACGTCAAGTTTTCATGAAATAGTCATTCATCAGTGGGATTACTTGGTCTTGATGATGATTTTAGATTATAATTCTGTAAATACATATTTGTTACGGTGTCGAATCATATTTTAATCAACGTACAACTTAATACTGACCAGCAAATTGCAAAAAACGTAAAAAAAAAATTAATTTCGCGGGCTACCTTAGCGCTGAAGATAAGGGGGACTTTGGACGATCAACAGCTTTCCATAAGTTCTATCCATGACCTTGGTAAAGTAGGTATTTAAGTTGATCGTGTAATGCTAAATGGGCGCGCGGGTGCTGGGATTGACAACAATGTGCTAACACTGATGCCTAGATTGGACGTCTAAGGTCCCCGTAACTCAAATAACGTAACGTGGAAATTAAAAACAATCCCTGTACAGCTATTTATGTGCCCACGGTTGTAAAACAAATCCCGGCAGAATAAAAAGGGCTAGCGTGATTTTTCTCGCCTTCAACAGTGTTCGATCGAGCGTTAAAAAATTACTTCGAATAATTATGCCAATGCTCAGAATTAATTTTGATTTCGTGAAACAGGGTAACTGTGCAGGGGACATGCTAAAAGACATGTACTTCAACACATACAATAATTAAAAAAGCAATTTGTCGTGTTGTCAAAAGAGTTCAATACAAGCAAAATTGAATGTCGAAACAATACTATGAAATTATCAGTAAACGAAGATATTAATCAACCGGACCATGTAAATTAAACATGCGATAGTAAAGAAGTACAGCTTTCAAGTCATACGTTCCGTGTTAATCGTACATTTACGTTGTCAATCTAAAATAAATATTCGCAAGCATGGATGGAACTTGGGTTCTTATTTTACTCGCTCTGGTGATGTTAGTGGGGTCCTATGTTGCTGGAAGCATACCCTTGAACGTGAGCATGTCTGAGGTAAGCGATTTATTTGGAGTCCAAGCTCCTAAGTAGTAAAAATAATGACCATCTGTGAACTACGTTTTGGTCTACTTAGCTTAGCCAATTCAATGAAAAACTTTATTGCTGATCACAGCGCAATTAGATACATTGCCAAATGTTGGGTGAATGTGCAGTTCGCTAGGTTCTACCAATTAAAGTATGTCAAAATTCGTAGTAAATTACGCAAAACATAGAGAAAGTGAAGTCTGAAATCGATTGCAATGTGTTTACAATAACGTTCTTCATTTAATTACAAATGATACCTATTTGAAATTAAATGAAGAACGTTATTGTTGTTAATTAAAATTATTTAATCATTTCAAATAGGATATCAAATTAAAAATAACACCAAACAGAAGACGAGACCATACTTAACCAGAATTTACTCTTCGCTAGCTGAGCCCCGCGGTTTCACCCGCATAAGTGTCGAACCCGTGGGAATATCGGGATAAAAAGTAGCCTATATGTTAATCCAGGGTGTCAGCTACCTCGATACAAAATTTTATCAAAATTGGTCCAGCCATTGTGTGCGTGAAGAAGTAACAAACATATAAAAAAACACGCGCGCACACAAACATTCGCCTTTATAATATTGGTGTGATTTGTGAAACTTTTGTTCTAAATTGTCATTTCGTTAATTAATAGACCAATTTGTGTCTGACTGCCTTGTTGACCTAGTACTGTGGCTTCTAAGTATGAGGTCCTTGGTTCAAAACCCAGGTTAACAAAGTGTTATTAAGTTATTCTACTCGGGACTGTTTTTACCAAAGTCTTGTGACTTTGGTAAAAACAGTCCCGACTCGATGAATCAGGTTAAGCTACGCTTGCCGCGGTTGGTCTGTGGATGGGTGACCATCTTTACATACCGTGACCCCTCCGTGCCTCGGAAAGCACGTTAAGCAGTTGGTCCCGGCTGTCATTCGTGGATCTTTGACAATCGTTACGCATAGTCAGAAGCCTGAAAGTCTGACAACCAGTCTTACCAAGGGGTATTGTATTACCCGGTAACTGGGTTGTGGAGGTCAGATAGCTGCCTCCGGTTAGACAGGAAGCCGACCCCAACATAGTTGGGAAAAGGCTAGGCAGATGATGATGAGATATCTTTTATTTGTGGAATAAAATTGACATCTGTCAGCTCTAGTATGGTAAAACTGTCAAAAATGTAAAATTTATTCTCAGGATAAGACTTATCCTAGGTATAAAAGTTTGATGGAATGCGCCCTTAGAAGCAGTGTGGATTCTTGACTTGTACCTTTTTAATGGCAATAGCCTCCTCGTTTCATAGAATTTAAACATATGGCAGAATGTAGGTGTACAATACGCTTCTGTATACCAATTCGGGTAATCTATGGGTTATATTACAAAATAAAAGATTGAATATATTGTTTGTTTTAGGACAAGCTCCAAAAAGTAACAGTATTTGGTGCAGGGCTCCTCGTTGGCACGGCTCTGGCAGTTATAATACCCGAGGGAGTCAGATCACTGTTTAGTGAGCGTTCCCATCCTACGGTGGTAACGAAAGACTTCACAGCGGAACCCCCCTCACATGAAGATGATCTACATTCCGTTATTGGGATATCACTTGTTCTAGGTAAGCTATTATAACTTTAAAGGTTGCTGAATACTAATAATTGGTGGATGCTGGATGGGTTGGAGTGTAGCCTTAGAGGCGCTATGGAGCGAGGACTTAGAAAATCTTAATTTTTTTTTCGGAAATTTCCAATTGTATTGCGGTATCAGGTCAACCTTGACCATAGAAACCATTTAGGTTCTCATAGTGCCCCTAAATGTATACTCGCAAGTCCAACAAATCCGCCCCTAAGACTAGTCTACCAACCACCGGTCAGTAGTCTTTCCAACCGCCGGTCTACCAACCACCGGTCATAGTCTTTCCAACCACCGGTCAGTGGGGCCCGGTGGTTGGAAAGACTTGACAACAGTGCTGTTTAACAGTAGACTATGTGAGTTTTTTATAGATAAAATATACTACAGTGTGACTGAGTTTTTACCAGAGAAAAGAATTGCCTGAATTGCTCAGGGTTGATAGATATGGCTTACTGGCTTTTGGTTAAACTTTAGTAAATGTTAATAATACTGGGTGTAATTTTAATCACTGTTATCCTTTTAAGGGGTCATTGTACTCATCATTATGAACAACTTTTATTATGGGACCAAACCAGAAATCGCAAAAAAAAGAATCAGGTGTTCCCTACATTTTGACGAATTACCCGTACATAAATGTAGGGAACAGCTGATTTTTTTTTCGCTATTTCAGGTATGATTAATGTTTTAACATTAATAATATTGCAGTGGCGAAGGTACCATGAAACTCGATTCCCACTATCTTCCCTTCGAAAATTCAAAAATTAAAATATAATCATATCATACTGTAGGTGTTTAATACACCATAAAATTAAAACATTGCAAAACGCTTACATTCATTTTTTTGGCTCCGGTTTACCTCTGCCATAAATTCACCCTTCGCCACTAAAATGTTGCATGCCGAATGGCGAAAAAATGTTGCATGCCGAATGGCGAAAAATGGCTGAGGTTTAATGAATGAAAACAGCTATTATGTATTACCCATATTTGCAAAATAAATGCCTATTCTATTCTATTCAAGTATTTTCTGCTCAGTGTAAACTTTAGCAGCCGTTCTCACATTCGTGTACCTACCTTGACTTTTGCATTAGACTTTGCTAAACAATGAACATGTTTATAAATAATAATAATAAATAACAACTGAATACTTAAATAAAAACTGAAAAACTGGCCAAGTCGTCGACATCATCGAGTCGGACTCGCACACGAAGGGTTCCGTACCACAAGGCAAAAACGCCGAAAAAAAAAAACACGTTTGTTGTATGCTGTTTTTAGTATTTGTTGTTATAGCGCCAACAGAAATACATAATTTGTGCAACTGTCTAGCTATCACGGTTCTTGAGATACAGCCTTGTGACAGACAGACGGACGGACTGACAGACAGCAAAGTCTTAGTAATAGGGTCCCGTTTTTACCCTTTGGGTATGGAACCCTAAAAACTAATTTTTAATTTAATGAATTCATTAAGTTTACATTAGGTTTAACAAAACAAAACAACATATGATGTATACAGACTGGCTTAACTCACACACAGATAGATTTGTTATTTATAATATTATGTTTCTAATTACTGTCTACTGTTTACAAATATGAGCACCATGTAGCTATCAACATAATCTAATATGATTATCTGCCATCGCTTAAGAGCGTTTACCTGAGTGAATGCACCTGACACATATCGGCATATTCACTCAGGTGCCATTTAACCCTCTTAAATGCCCAATGTGGAATACGTCTTTACGCCGTACGGCATTCAGGTGCCATTTAACCCTCTTAAATGCCCAATGTGAAATACGCCTTTACGCCGTACGGCATTCAGGTGCCATTTAACCCTCTTAAATGCCCAATGTGGAATACGTCTTTACGCCGTACGGCATTCAGGTGCCATTTAACCCTCTTAAATGCCCAATGTGGAATACGTCTTTACGCCGTACGGCATTCAGGTACCATTTAACCCTCTTAAATGCCCAATGTGGAATACGTCTTTACGCCGTACGGCATTTCATACAAACTTTCAAGCCCTTGTTTTTCGAAATGAATGAACCGATTATAAATTTTTAATGAAACTTCATACGCATAAGCACGATACAAAGGTCTAAAAATTACTTAAGAACATTTTAGAAATGTCTTATTTAAAAAAAAGATTACTGGAAATCTCTGTTTCTACGGAAAATTTTAAATCGGTCTAATTTGGCTGTAACACTATTTTTCGAAAATGTTCTTAAGTAACTTTTTAGAGCTTTGTATCCTGCTTAAGCGTATGAAGTTTCATAAAAATCGGTTTATTCATTTCGAAAAACAAGGGCTTGAAAGTTTGTATGAAATGCCGTACGTTCGTAAACGCTCTTAATTTATTGTAGTTTCTATTTGTTGCAGTATTGTTTCCAATTTAGTAACAAACTTCTTCAAGTATTGTAAAACATTGATGTTTTTGAAATAGTAACAGTATAGCGGGGCCAGTGCCAATTTGCTTGATAACAACGGAGACCCTAAAAAGGTGGTTGGAACAGATTAGATCCGAAAGGCGGACCAGGGGTTGTGGCACAAGCTGGGAAAGGTCTATGTTCAGCAGTGGACTGTGATAGGCTAAGTTAATCATCATCATTTCAGCCGAAAGACGTCCACTGCTGGACATAGGCCTCCCCCAAGCACCTCCACTCCGACCGGTTCTGTGCTTCTCGCCTCCAACGGGTTCCTGCGGCCTTCACAAGGTCACCGGACCACAATGTGGGAGGCTTACGAACGCTACGTCTACCGGTACGCGGTCGCCACTTCAGAACCTTTCGGCCCCATCGGCCATCTGTTCTGCGAGCAATGTGCCCTGCCCACTGCCACTTAAGTTTGGCAATTCTTCGGGCTATGTCGGTTGCCTTGGTTGTCTTGCGGATCTCCTCATTTCTGATTCGATCACGCAGGGAAACTCCAAGCATAGCCCCCTCCATTCCACTTTGGGTGACTTTTAGCCTTCTTATAGGGCCCATTGTGAGCGACCACGTTTCAGTGCCATAAGTCATCACTGGCAAGACTTTCGTCTTGAGAGTTGAGACACTGCGGTATGATCCTGAGTTAATTGATATCTAATCATTTTAACAGGGTTGTTTGTTCCTATTTAACGCTGCCAGTACAATAATAGTGAAATTTCAGGGTTTGTCTTCATGCTGCTGGTGGACCAAATGTCCTCACGATACAATGACCAGAGCAATCCTGTGGAGAAGAACGTCACCGCCACCGTTGGATTAGTCGTGCACGCAGCAGGTCAGTTCATTCTTTGTGCATGCCTTGTTTGTTCATTACCATATCTCTCTTCTTCTCCATAGGTACCTATGCTTTGGAACGGGCAACTAGCTTCATATTTTCTGACTGACCGACTTCTTGACAATTCAAAAGTGCCTGTAAATGGTTTAATTGAAATAAATGCTTTGAGTTTGAGTTTATCAGTACAGAATTGTGCTATGGATTTCTTCAAAACTTTGACTTTTGTGTAGCTGGTAATCTAGCTTAAAAACGGGTATGTTTCATCTCAATCTTGTTCAAAATGAATAGTAATTGATTTGTTAAAATTTTGTCTTGGTATTTCGTATGTACGATATTCGATTCTCTCAATTCAGTATAGTTTTTCGACTAACAGCGTCCACGCGTACATAGTCGCAGGCACAACTAATTGATAAAAAAAGTGACCAATTTAAAAATAATAAATACGCCAACTTAATTGCAATTCAAAATAAGCTCTGTGCTGTCGGATTAACGCTCACAATCGAAAAGCCCATTTATAACCTACCATATCAGTGCCATCATACCGGAACACAACTATGTATGCTGAATTACTTCACAAGTGGCGACATGTCATGAGCTGAGACTGATATCTAAATGGAAGGCATGGCATGTTCCGAGATAGCAAGTTTATCGTACCAAATTTACTATCGGCACGAATCATTTCCAAATATACTTCACTACCTTTTTCTTTGTCTGTGTGGTGGCCGGACTTAAAGAATAGCACCACCCCATACTTCCCGTGGGTGTCGTAAAAGGCGACTAAGGGAGACCGGAGATTGCGCAGCAGCGTTCTATATGCATTACACCATCATACCATACTGCGATCGCCAACCCGCCTGCCAAGCGTGGCGATTATGGCAAACCCCCCCAAAATTGGGGGAGGCCTATGTCCAGCAGTGGACGTCTTTCGGCTGAAATGATGATGATGATGATGATGACCTTTTTCCCGCGACTAAGGGGCCGTCTCCACGAGCGAGAGAATCGCGGCGATATTATCGTCGTGCCACGTATTTCTATACACTAGCTCTCTTAGAACGTGTAAAATTTGATGGCACGACGAGACTGTCGCCGCGATTCTCGCTCGTGGAGACGGCCTCTTAGTCAACATGGATTTCAATATAACAGCCAACCGGGGCTCGTGGCTAATTGGCTAGGCGCACGGGTCGATCGACCAAGATGAATCTACGCTTGCCAAAGTCAGTCCGTAGATGGGTCAATAGGTGACCATCCTTCTCGTGCTGAGACTCCTCTGAGTCTGGGTGTCGGAAATCCCGGTTGTGATTCGTAGATCTTTGACAGTCGTTATGGGCATTCAAACGCTCGAAAGTCTGGTAACCGGTTTGTCGTCCTACCCAGTAACTGAGTTGTGAAGATATGCAGTTCATCATCATCTGCCTAGCCTTTTCCCAACTATGTTGGGGTCGGCTTCCAGTCTAACCGGATGCAGCTGAATACCAGTGTTTTACATGGAGCGACTGCCTATCTGACCTCCACAATCCAGTTACTGGTTAATACGATACCCCTTGGTAAGACTGGTTGTCTGACTTTCGGGCTTCGTGACTACCCGTAACGACTGTCAAAGATCCACGAATGACAGCCGGGACCAACGGCTTAACGTGCTTTCCGAGGCACGGAGGGGTCACGGTATGTAAAGATGGTCACCCGTCCACAGACCAACCGCGGCAAGCGTAGCTTAACCTGATCAACCGACCTGTGCGGCTGTTATTATTTAGCCATGCCGTTATCGTGTAAAATACTAGTATTCAGCTGCATCCGGTACGACTGGCAGCTGTGAGCTGACCCAGACATCTATCTTCTAAAATATAAAACACAAAGGTGACTGACTGACATAGTGATCTATCAACGCATAGCCCAAACCACTGGAGGGATCGGGCTGAAATTTGTCATGCAGGTAGATGTTATGACGTAGGCATCCGCTAAGAAAGGATTTTGATAAATTCTACCCCCAAGGGGATAAAATAGGGGATGAAAGCTTGTATGAAACTTTGTCAATTTTAAACCGATCGGGCTGAGACTTCGCATGCATTCAATATTCATTTATTCATCAAATATAAGCTAACAGTTTACACCAAATCGCTTATATCTATGCTAATTCTACAAAATTACATTAAAATTTAAATTAAAACTTCTTAGACTAAAAAAATAAATATCAATAAAAATAAAAAAATAAAAAACGGAGTAACATAAAATTTGAAAACAAACAACCTTAAACATAAAATTAGAAGCTAAACAATTATTTCTTCATATTTAAATAAATAGACACATGTTTAGCGATTGTCCATTTAGAGTCAAAAAATAAATCTGCTTCAGGAATATATTTTAGAAAGTCATTTATTAACTTAATTGCTCTAGCAGTGGGAGTGTTGTTGGTTCGGGGAGCACGCCATGTAGGTGGGTAGCAGAGGAGTCTATGTTGTCGTCTTACAACGCCACGCATATACTGGTCAGGAACATAAAAATTTATTGACTCTCGTAGAACGGGACTATCTATCTTATCTACTAATATTAAATAATAATTAATTATATGTGTGGATTCTCGCCTGAATTTAAGTGTGTCTAAACCCACCATTCCTGACACGAACAAAGAAGGATATAGAAAGGGGTAGTATCCATACTGACGTTTGTACAGGTATCTACAGAATTTACGTTGAATTTTTTCTATTATAATAGTGTACAATGACTCTTGAGGACTCCAAACTATTGCATTATATTCTAATTTACTACGTACATAGGCATTGTATATTTGTTTTATGACTTGAGTGTTCTTAAACTGAGATGATAATCTAATGATGAAACCAAGACATTTATTAGCGTCTTTGCAAGTTTTAAGAATATGTTCGTGAAAATTTAATTTGCTATCCATTATTACTCCCAAATCCCGGATCGAGAAAACACGTTCCATTGACGCGCCAGCAAGATTATAATCATTTCTAATCGGATTACGGGATCGGGAAAAAGTTATTGTTTTACACTTAGAATTATTAAATGACAATTTATTTTTTATACTCCATTCGACCACAGCGTCAATATCATGTTGAAGCGTCTCACAATCCTTAGCGTCGGTTACAGAAAGGTACAGTTTTAAATCATCAGCAAACATAAGGCATTTTGCGTTAGAGATAACAGTAGGTAAATCGTTGATCACTATTATAAATTGTGTAGGACCAATGGTACTACCTTGACTTACCCCTGATCTAGTATAATACTCTTCCGACTTATATCCTTCTACCTTAACATACTGTTTACGATCTTTTAAGTAGTGGGCCATGAATTTTAAGAGAGAAGTTGAGAATCCTAGTAATGCAAATTTATTTAAAAGCACATCATTATCTACAAGATCGAAGGCTTTCTTGAAATCAAAGTATGCGGCGTCCACTTGACAACCAGACTTAACTCTACTATTTATATAATCAACAAATTCTATTTGATTAGTCACCGTGGAGCGCCCTGGACGAAACCCATGCTGGCAATCACTCAATTGTCCTTTGATTTGTTTACAAATGGCGTTATTAATAATAGATTCAAATATCTTCCCAAGTACACACAATATAGCAATAGGTCTAAAGTTTGTTATATCTGTGGACGACCCACATTTAGGTATTGGAGTCACTCTGGACACTTTCCACTTACCAGGGTATAAACATTGCCTAAGCGAAAGATTATATATATATAGTAAAGGCTCTTCTAAAGCCGACAAGCAATCCTTTATTAAGAAACCCGGTATGTTGTCGGGACCACAAGATGTTAACGCGTTTAGTCGGCGCACTGCACGCCTAAGATCCGTAGCTGTAACTTGTTCAATAGCCACTGTAGATAGGCAGCCTAAACGATTAGCCTCGTCCTCCGCAGCCTTCACATCTAATGACGGAGGGGTATCATGGAACACTGAGCTAAAATATTGAGCGAACGAGTCAATGGCATTCTGTCCTTCTACAGACTTACCATTATAAGTATATGTTTTTATATGTTGTCTATTTTTACGTTTTTCCTTCACATATTGCCAAAAACTTGAGGGATCTAAACTTATATTGTTTTCAACATTTACAATATATTTTTTAAATGCTGTATTAATGAGCTCTTTCACTTTAGCCCTATAGTATTTAAAAAGTTCCTTGTTAAACTCTAAACCATGACATTTAAATTTCTTTAAATTAAAATATTTTAATTTTATGTAATGGATAATTTCTTTAGTATACCATTTTGGATACATATATTTATTGTTTTGGACTACTCTTTTTAAAGGAACATGTGTACTGATGACGTCATTAAGTTTTTTATATAGTATATCAACAGCTAGGTTTATATTTAAGTTCTGTTGCTCAAGTAATTCGGTCCAGTCAATATTAGCGATATCAGTGTACAAGCTATGTAAATCTGCTCGACGGAAGTTCCATTCCATACTTAAGGCCAGGATATTCGAGCGCAGTAGGCATTTAGCGTTACCTCCCTCCGCGCGTGGCAAGTTCCGCGAACGCGCAATTCGAATGAACTCGCTGACCCCGCTGCTGCCACGGTAATTTCATCTAACAGTATTGTGACTCGGCCCTATTCTTGAAATATAGGGCTGCTCGCCTATAGTATTTTAATTTCATCATCCTACTTTAGTTTCTTTCTAGTTTTGTGATTGTAAATATTATATTTTTTTAATATTATGTATAAAATTTATGTTAAAATATTTCTGGTGTTTAGTTTTTAGGGAAATATAAATATAGCAACATAATTAATTTTATTACCTACCAAAAATTTTCTTTTTAGGGTTCCGTACCAAAATGGTAAAACGGAACCCTTATGGTGAGACTCAGTCTGTCTGTCTTTCTGTCACAGCTGGACATGTCAAGAACTACTAATGCATAAACTTGAAATTTGGAATAGTTTTAGATGACGTTTGCTCAACTATTTT
Source organism: Mesoligia furuncula (assembly GCA_916614155.1). Taxonomy (NCBI): domain Eukaryota; kingdom Metazoa; phylum Arthropoda; class Insecta; order Lepidoptera; family Noctuidae; genus Mesoligia; species Mesoligia furuncula. The sequence continues at coordinate 12,788,891 of OU744819.1, forward strand.
GCAAAAAAGAAAGAAATAAAAATATATGTACGTTTTTTGCAACAGGGCCTGAAAGGAAGTCTGAAGAATTCGAAGTGGGGCTACTAGAGCACGTGGGGTATCATATGAAAGAAAACAGTTTGCACATTCTCAAACATTTATTCTTTTTTTTGGGCCGCATTGTTTTCGACTTTTGATGTAAAATTGATATATATGTACCTACGCGTACGCAGCCACGCGCGCGGCCGAGCGGCGCGGCCGCGAGGGGGGCAGTAATAAACTAGTGTTCAACGAGTGCGGTTGTTTCATTTGCTCTATACATATCAAAAATGCAAAAAAAAACACCTTTCCCGCCCTTATCTCCGAAGTTTGCAAACAGAAAAATTTGAAATTATTTTATGTGATAGAAGTTTATGTAAAGATTACAGGAAAAATAAAACGAAGTCTCTAAATAGCACACTTGTTCAGAAATCATCAATAAAAGTTATATTAGTTTCACTATCGGTCAAGAGATGGCGCTGACATAAAACTGCAATATTATACACCGCAGTGCACAATGTTAAAATTCTCTGATGAATATAGGCCTCGTCGATGAAAATTTAAAAACATATGATGGTACGGAACCCTCGTTGCGCGAGTCCGCAGTCTGGTGCGCAGTTTTTTAATTGCTACCTAATCTTTTCTTTCATGACTGTTATATCGGTTCCGCACTACCCTTATGAATGATCCGTTTTGTCGAATTTTTGTCTGATAATAAACTACTGAAGGGATTTTGATGGAAGTTTCGATATTCTGTAGCTTTGGTTTTCATCCATCACATAGGGGTATGTTTAATAACTAATTTATAGTCCACGCGTACGAAGTCGCGGGCATAAGCTAGTTATTTATTATTAGTTATATACTTTGGACTAAATAAATTCTGATAAAACTCATTACAATACAATGCACAGGATAATAAATTCTTTATTAGAAATAAGAAATACTAAAATACTGCCCTGTCAAAGACGTACCGAGATCAAATAATACACAAAATGTTAGTTAGGTATTCATCCAAATTTATTTTATCCCCTTCAAAGTATGATCCTTCAGAAACGACACACTTACACCAACGAATAACCAAATCATAAAAACATTTTTTAAACGCTTTTTCCGGAATTGAGCTTAGTTTACGCCGCGAATTCTCCTTCGTTCGCTAAAATTTGTTCACAGTGATGGCCTTGTGCGAAGGCGCAATATCGTGGTGCAAGATCCAACAATTTTCTTTCCACAAATCTGGCCTTTTTTTCGAATTTACTCTCTCAAAAGCCGCATATCGCTCAAATAATATATTTTATTTAACGTTTGACCTTCCGGTATGAATTCCGAGTGTACAATACCGCGATAGTCAAAGAAAACAGTCAACATGACTGACTTTTGATCGACTTTGGCCGTGGCGTGGTTTTTTCGGTTTCAGTTCAGTTGGAAGGCGCCACTCCGAAGCTTGTTGACTAGTTTGCATGTCAAACTCGTCTCGTCACCAGTAACAATGCGTTTCATGAATGTTGGGTCGGAGTTGACTCGTTCTAGTATGTCTTCAGCGACTCATAAGCGATTGAGTTTTTGGATCACGTTCTCCAGCTCCATCTCCACTGGTGCTTTCCGTTGCTTCAGAGTGTCTGAAAGATACATCAATGCTAAAAAAAAACCTACTGTAGACGCATTCGCAAGCTTATCCTATTACTAAGTTTTATAGGTAATTAGGTAGGTACCTATGTAATGTATATTATAATAAAAAGATCATCTATAAATTGAGCCATCGTGAGAGGCCTGGCAGATGTGAAACATCGAAATTATTTTAGACGAGCTTGCCCCGCTGTTTTACCCGCGTAATTCAATTTCCCGCAGGAAGTCAGTCAGTAAGTCGGTAAGTCAGTCGGTAAGTCGATCGGTAAGTCCAGTAGTAAGTCAGTCGTTAAATCAGGAGGTAACAAATATCTACGTACACTCTACTATCAACAACATCAACAACCTTGCATTATTATTATAATTTATAGAATAGATACAGTAGGCACGGTAATATTATCTATACAGTATACTATCTTCATACAAACGGTCGGAACGCGAGTTATACCTACGCGCCTAGAGTCCGGTTTACACTCGGTAAACAAACAGTCTCGAATGCTCCGCAGTGATGAACGGACGCCGGACGGTGTGATCGTTTTGTAAGCAGTAAGCGTGCTATTTGTGACAAATATTCATTGAAATAATTAATACAAGTACTTACTTAATAATATGGTAAAGAGCAATTATAGACTATATTGTGCTGTTTTTGGTTGCTTGAATTCGTCAATAAGTTTAAAAAAAAATTAAATCTACTAATAAAAAAAAACAAAAATATGTATTGTTTTTGAACTCTTCCTATTTCATTCACAACGAATTTCATATTTTTAAATAAAAAATATAATATTTTACCTATACAATCACAAAACTAGAAAGAAGCTGGCAGGTTGATGAAATTAAAATACTGTAGGCGGGCAACCCTATTGCGTGTTTACGCGCGGCTGTAGGTCTGTAATTATTTCTAGAAGAGGGCCGAGTCACAATACTGTATTATAGATAATAGTGTGTACATGTCTGTCGCTCACGTAGTAGTAGCTAATGCGCCTGAGCGAGAAGCAAATACTGCCGTCGCGTCGGTCGTCATTCTAAATCCCATTCTCTAACTAAAAAAATCGAGTTGTAGATTATGTAGTTACTGTTCGCCTGTGCATTTTTAGGGTTCCGTTGCCGTATGTCATAGCCACTTTTTTCCGAAACTATAAGAACTATACTGTTTAAACTTGGTAAGTAGATGTATTCTGTAAACCGCATTAAGATTTTCACACAAAAATAGAAAAAAAAACAATAAATTTTGGGGGATCCCCATACTTAGAACTGAAACTCAATTTTTTTTTTTTCATCAAACTCATACGTGTATCTATGGATAGGTCTTCAAAAATGATATTGAGGTTTCTAATATATTTTTTTCTAAACTGAATAGTTTGCGCGAGAGACACTTCCAAAGTGGTAAAATGTCCCCCCCCCCTGTAACTTCTAAAATAAGAAAATGATAAAACTAAAAAAATATATGATGTTAAGTTCCACCGAAAATTGGTTTGACGAGATCTACTAAGTAGTTTTTTTTTAATACGTCATAAATCGTTAACCGCAATTTACCTTTCATTCAATCAACTCAAATATAAAAATATAAAAAAACATTTAATTTCATAAACATAAACCTTACGCATAAACCCGGATGTTACGGAACCCTCGGTACGCGAGTCCGACTCGCTCTTGCCCGGTTTTTTTTTAAATACGCCTTTAATCGATGAACTGCAAAGATAAAAAGTTTTATTAGCAAAAATTATCTTTGTTGTAGTTGTGCTACTGTTTTGTCTATAAACTGAAATATTAAAAACTAAAATATCATCTAGTTTATATTTACTTTGATATTACTATACTTAATTTTATTGTAAATTTATGGTACGCCAGCACATTAAGCTACTACAATCTGTCAAATTTCTTTAATAGATTTTCAACTTTAACGCTAAAGCATAAAGTTCAAAGTTGATTGGAAAAATTTGACAGTTTCTGATATCTTGATGTGCTGGCGTCTGTACCTACCTGCTACTGCTAGTACTGTGACGAAAGCAAGTAGGTACCTAATTACATAAACAACTACAATATTGTTCTGTCCCGTCGACTTTTACAAATAGGTAAGTAGTCATAAATACGTAGAATAAAAACATTTTTACAAAAAAAAAACAACCGACTTCCAAAAAAAAACACTACAAATTGAAAAATAACTTTAATTTCGGAAGTCGGTGTCTTTGGTTCCGCGTTTTCGTTTATTGACACCGACTTCCGAAATTAAAGTTATTTTTCAATTTGTAGTGTTTTTTTTTGGAAGTCGGTTGTTTTTTTTTTGTAAAAATGTTTTTATTTTTCACTTTTTAGTGGGTCAGTTTGTAATTTATCTAAGTTACAAAAGCCTAATGCCAACTGTTCATCACCTTTTACAAAATATTGCTTTTCCCGATGCTGGGACGTTAATTGTTGAGGAGTTCTCCCGGTAAGAACCAGGAGATCCTCAACAATCACTCGCAATACGCATTGTGACGAGCATAAATTGCTTAGCAACCATATTAAAGTAATCGAATCGCAACCCGTGAAATATTTGTCAGTGAGTAGTTCCGATGGCCATCTGTGATCTTCATCATCAGCTCCATTTTACCAAGTGATGATTTTCGAGAGCAAATGCTCAAGTTACTTTAAAAAATATCCAAATCGCTGTAGCTTTGCCAATAAAATTTGAGGGTTGCCCTCGATTTCCATGGAATCCTCTCATCCGATTCCAACTTGATGATAATGGGACCACCTCGAGAGTATACCCTTTCAAATAAAAAAAGAACTTTTGGAATCGGTCCAGCCGTCTTCGAGTAATCGGTGAACATACACAAGGTAGCTACTGTAATCTGTTGAGGAGTTCCCTTAACTGTCCTTCGTCTTCATCATCAGACCCCTAATGACAGTCGCAACCCATCTAGGTGTAAAGTTCACATCAATACAAATTAATCAAGCCCAAACACAAGGTAACTGCTGTAAATCGTTCAGGAGTCCCCTCGACTGTCTTTCGGCTCCATCATCAGATCGACTCCAGGTCTTCATCAAATTGTAGTGCTTTAAAATACTTAATGAAAAAATTAACAAACGCACTAGTCGCGCCTACGATTTTCGAAAGCTCCCCTCGATTTCACTGGGATGCCATCATCAGATCCTGGTTTCCTTATCATGGGACCACCCTTGGCATATCCCCATTCCAACAAAAAAAGAATAATCAAAATCGGTTCATAAACGACAAAGTTATCTGCGAACACACATAAAAAAAAAAAAAAAAAAACATATATACGGTCGAATTGAGAAACCTCCTCCTTTTGAAGAAGTCGGTTAAAAATAATAATCAAACTTACTTTATTTTTTTTAAGCTCCCGCAGTTCAATGCTGGACATTTTTTCTTCCTTCTGTTTTTATTCCCCATAATTTAATCTTAATTATCACTATATAATATACCTACTACAACATAAACTAATCATCATCTGCCTAGCCTTTTCCCAACTATGTTGGGGTCGGCTTCCAGTCTAACCGGATGCAGCTGAATACCAGTATTTTACATGGAGCGACTGCCTATCTGACCTCCACAACCCAGTTACTGGGTAATACGATACCCCTTGGTAAGACTGGTTGTCAGACTTTCGGGCTTCTGACTACCCGTAACGACTGTCAAAGATCCACAAATGACAGCCGGGACCAACGGCTTAACGTGCTTTCCGAGGCACGGAGGGGTCTCGGTATGTAAAGATGGTCACCCATCCACAGACCAACCGCGGCAAGCGTAGCTTAACCTGATCGATCGACCTGTGCGGCTGTTATTATTTAGCCACGGGCCCCTCAACAACATAAACTAATATCTAGTTTAATTATTAATACTAGAACCTACAACAATATTTACAGACTGATTTTTAAAACGAATACACAAACACGGTAAATAACAATACTGCATTATATTTCAGTCTGTGAACGTATATTTCGATCGATTAGCGGGGGAACGCAGCGAGCCAGGAAAAGCGACACAGGTCCTACCTCGGTGACGCCTGGCAGGCTACTGAAGCGATGCGCGCGGGCCGCCTTGTTATAATTATATCTTGTTAAAACAATAAAATTCTGTTTTGAGAAAAATTACCCGTAGAATTTTCTTCTATACATCATTGCCTATTTTTTGACATATTTTTTGTGAGTAAAAGTTTGATCTACTTCGAGTAAAACTTGAAAAACGATCAAAAACTTCCTTGTTTTCGATTTGTTTGCGATTTTTTATGATCGAGTGAAGTTGTAAATATCGTGTTTTGAACCGTAGAATAATCAAGAGTGTTAATTGAACTGCAACATATATTTTTTTCAGATTAAAACAAAGAATATTTGATTGTTTAATGTTGAATCAAAAATAGGTCAATTTTGAGAGTCCTGGCCTTAAATACTTTCCTGGAACCAAAGAGGGCGGATTGTTTGCTCGTCTAGGAAGTGTAAGTAGTATCTCTAATGGTGGGTGGTATGCATCCATAGGGACTAAATGTTCAGTATCGGGTGAAACATTGATACTATTGGAATCAAGAGTAGTCAATACTAAATCCAGGACGCATCCATATTTATTGCTAATGTTATTGCATTGTTGCAACTTAGAATACTCCAGAAAATTATTAAATTGAGATCTAACAGTTTTATTGCACGAATTTAAATTGAAATCACCAACTATCAAAAATGGATATTCAGCATACATGTTAATTGCATTTTCCATGCATGTTAAAACGTCTAGATATTGTTTACTGCTGTAGCTGGGCGGCAGGTAGACGACACAGACCATTAGCTTAATATTTTTTCCACTAACAAGAGCGAACAATAATTCTTTATCATCTGTTAAGTCATCTACATGTGTAACTCTTCTCATAGTATAGCAGTTCCTAGTTATGCATATAGCTACTATGACGTAGGCATCCCTTAAGAAAGGATTTTGATAAATTCAACCCCCATGGGGATAAAATAAGGGATGATGGATTATGTAAATGTATTAATTTTTTTAAATAATAGTTAACGCGAGCGAAGCCGCGGTCAAAAGCTAGTAGTTAAGAAAAGGCTGACAGATGATAGATGATTTGGCGCGGTTGACTTACAGTCAACGAAAAAGTAAGATGCCAAAATATAGCAATTTTATTTTACCCGTGCCTTTCATTATAGTCCGCGCGTAATTTGTTGGCCGCGCCTTTGGTGGGGACAGGGGTGGGGGCGGCGGGGTTGCCTATAGTTCGTATAGTTCGTTACGCACGTACTGAGCCATGACAAAGCGCCCCCGCCCCTTCGTCCCATCGCTCACATACCCAAGGCGCGGTCAACTAGTTCCGCGCGGACTATAGGCACAAAATACAGATAGTACAGAAGGCAATCTACATACAAAGTGCGCTCGAGCAACGTACACGTAGACACCGCTCACGGACACGTTATCTCGGACGGGTTGGGAGTAGTACGAGCGCGGGTGCCATCCGCTTGAGACACTAGTCTGTGAAGTGCAAAAATCGAGCAACAAAAAAATGGCTATCTAAGCTCGATTTATGTAGTTTCCTATTTTGAATCAGTATAAACGAAGTAACTTTTTTGTAAGGTAAATTCACGCCACCAACTATTACGTAAGTTGAAAACATGATTTTTTGTTTGTGTAGATATTGTGTTGTTTTTAGTGTCATTTGATAGGTTTAGGTCTAAAACGGATAGGGCAAAATAAATCGTGTAAATAGGGTAATCCGTTTTGTAGTTATTAGGGATTTTCGATAGTGAAAATTGACAAATGTAAAATTTTATATGTTTTTGTTCTGTAAACTTTTTGTATTGTAATACTATATTTATTGTTTTGTTTTAATATTGTAGAATAAGCTCAACAATAAATCAAACAACTAGATAGAGTGCCACTACCACGATAGTTTTTTGTGCATAAGCCAAAGTTGACAACCCTAGCGCGACCGCCCAGCGTAGGTATGAAAAGTGTAGTACATACATGTGATTGCCTTCTGTACTATCTGTATTTTGTGCTATAGGTGAGCGCCGCGCCGGACCTAAACATATCAATAATCGAATATCTAAGTTAGAAAGATTTCTTGATTATGTCATTTATAATTATAATCGTTAAATGGCGTGCCTTTAAAGCAATGTGTGCACGTATAGTTATCAGTTTCATCAGTTGTAAAATTTATCACTTGGTGATTGCATGGCACGTACGTACTTACCTACTTATGAGGTTGTACTTACAACAAGTTGTATGTACCTACTGAGAGTGGAAGTCATATCATCATCTGCCTAGCCTTTTCCCAACTATGTTGGGGTCAGCTTCCAGTCTAACCGGATGCAGCTGAATAGGTACCAGTATTTAACATGGAGCGACTGAATGTCTGACCTCCACAACCCAGTTACTGGGTAATACGATACCCCTTGGTAAGACTGGTTGTCAGACTTTCGGGCTGCTGACTACCCGTAACGACTGTCAAAGATCCACGGATGACAGCCGGGCACGGAGGGGTTTCGGTATGTAAAGATGGTCACCCATCCACAGACCAACCGCGGCAAGCGTAGCTTAACTTGTACGGCTGTTATTATTTAGCCACTGGCCCCTCATGGGCCGAGGTCAAAGGTATTGACCTCGGCCCATACCTTTCACTGCGTTTAGTTTAGTATTTAGGGTACCTTGATGTACTGGCGTCTGTAGATTTTCCCTTCAAAATTTTGGCAACGTATTATAACAATTTCGAAAGTGTGGCAGATAATAATGATGTCCTTGTGCTTGCAGCGGACGGCATCGCGTTAGGAGCGGCTGCGACGACTTCACACGCTGACGTGGAACTGATAGTGTTCCTCGCCATCATGCTGCACAAGGCGCCTGCGGCGTTCGGCCTGGTCACCTTCCTGCTGCATGCCGGTCTCGAAAGGTATGCCATGGTTCAAGGTGGTTACCACACACCATCAAAGCGTACACAGCAAAACATTTGGTTTTTAGGTTAGGTTATTATACAGGGTTATTGGTAAAACATTAACAACCTCTTAAGAGGTCATTGTACTCATCATTATGAACAACTTTTACTATGGGACCGATATTGTAATCGCGAAAAAAAATCAGCTGTTCCCTACATTTTGACGAGTTATACGAATACGAACATGTAAGGAACAGCTGATTTTTTTTTCGTGATTTCAGAGTTGGTCCCATAGTGAAAGTTGTTCAGTCCGATCGTCTAAACTCTAAATCATCTCTTAAAGTTTGTTGGGTTAATTTTAAAACACCTTATATTTAGGTACAGTTTTTTAATAGGTCATCTTTTCAGCCGGAAGACGTCCACTGCTGGACATAGGCCTCCCCCAAAAGGGGGGGTTTGCCATAATCGCCACGCTTGGCAGGCGGGTTTGCGATCGCAGTATGGTATGGTGGTGGAATGCATAGAGAACGCTGCTGCCCATTCTCCGGTACGCCTCTTAGTCGCCTTTTACGACACCCACGGGAAGTATGGAGTGGTGCTATTCTTTAAGTCCGGCACCACATAGACAAATAGTAAATATAATTTTAATAGGTATCTGTATAACATATCTTTATAATAGGTACCAGCTTTTTACTGTCCCACTGCTGGGCAAAGGCTTTTTCTAAATACAAAAAAGACATGAGAATTGATCACTATGCTTGTTCAAGATGATGGGTTACGGTTTAAGATAATTTATTTCACGCAAAAAGAAGGTTGGCGATTTCAAAATTATTTTAACTACTAGATGCGCCCCGCGATTACCCGTGGGAATTTAGGGATAAAAAGCAGCCTATATGTTAATCCAGGGTGTCAGCTACCTCCATACAAAATTTTAACAAAATTGGTCCAGCCGTTTGAACGTGAAGAATTAACAAACATATAAACACACACACACACCCCCACACCCTCACACACACACACACACATACCCCACACACACACAAACTTTCGCCTTTATAATTTTAGTGTGATATGTCCAGGTTTCCTCACGATATTTTTCCTTGATGTCCAAGATCATCATCATTATCTGCCTAGCCTTTTCCCAACAATGTTGGGGTCGGCTTCTAGTCTAACCAGATGCAGCTGAATACCAGTATTTTACATGGAGCGACTGCTGTCTGGATTCCAGATAATACAATCGTCGTTCAGCCGATAGACGTCCACTGCTGGACATAGGCCTCCCCCAATTTTGGGAGGGTATGCCATAATCGCCACGCTTGGCAGGCGGGTTGGCGATCGCAGTATGATATGATGGTGGAATACATAGAGAACGCTGCTGCCCGTTCTCCGGTACGATCCTTAGTCGCCTTTTACGACACCCACGGGAAGTAAGGGGTGGTGCTATTCTTTAAGTCCGGCACCACACAGATTAATAATAATACACAGATTAAGGATAATACAATACTCAGATTATATTGTCTATGTTATATTAGAACATATTTTCTGTTTGTTTCCACAGGAACAGGATAAGGAAGCATCTGTTAATATTCTCGTGCTCAGCCCCGCTGCTGGCCCTGCTCACATACTTCGGAATCGGGAACGAAAGCAAGCAGACTCTGAGCGACGTCAATGCTACAGGTAACTTTTTAAACACCTAACTATACAATGAACAAAATGCAATTTGGTAGGATGCCTAAAGTACAGGAAAGTTGCAGACCATGACAGTGGCGTAACTATAGGATGGCATTGGGGCAAAATGCCACGGGCCCCCAGCCAGAGGGGCCCCCGGCCCAAGGAGCACCCGGCCCGAGAGGCCCCCGGCCCGAGGGGCCCCCGGTCCGAGGGGCCCCCGGCCCGAGAGGGCCATGAGCACAGGAGGATCCTAACATAGGGACAGAAGCAGTTAGGTGTTAAATTTTGTAGGGGAAAATATAAAATGTACGCGGAAGAAGTCGCGGGAGAAGTGCGCATAAAAAAAAACTATAACGTCCGTTGAGCTTCTTTACATTGAGGGAGGGCCCCATCCCTTGAATTTGCCATGGGCCCCAAACGGTTTAGTTACTGCCACTGGGCCATGATTAAAACCAAGAGAAGAGACAGACGTAAAAACTTTTTTACAAAAAAAAAAAACAACCGACTTCCAAATAATACAATACAATGTGTCGTTGGGTTCGCATTTTCGTTGTTTGCCACCGACTTCCTTAATTAAAGTTATTTGTCACTTTGTAGTGTCTTTTTTAGAAGTCAGTTGTTTTTTTGTTGTTGTAAAAAGTTTTTATTTTTCACTTTTAAGTTTTACTTACCTCACACAAATTCTTATAACACTACTTGCTATATAAATATCAGTGACAGGAAGTTATTATAATTTTACGAGCTTGAGGTTCGTGACAATAAAAACTGCCGATTTAATAAACAAAAATGACACTTTAATTAAACAACACTAATAACAACTCAAACACACTAATTATAAAACGCAATTGCACTACTGATCACTTGAAGATCGCTTCCGGTGTATTCGCTTGTATCGCTTATCCAATACTCATCTGCACCTGCCTCAGATAGTTCTAAAACCTTCTACTGTAGAAACATCTAGAATGTTCGAGTACATACCGGCCCCGACTGACCAGAGAAAGTTCTAGCATCGAAATTTCTAGAAGGATCTTGACTCTACTAGTTCTGCTACTCGATACTAGATGGCGCTAGTAGTAACTAATGTCACCATGTACCAGGCATTAATTGTGGCGCGCAACAATTACGCCATCAATATAAACTAGAACCTCCTCCTTTTTTTTGAAGTCGGTTAAAAAAAATACCAATAAATATTTGCATCTGTTCCAGGCATAGCCATGTTGTTCTCAGCGGGCACTTTCCTGTACGTAGCGACCGTGCACGTGCTCCCCGAGCTCACGCACCCGCAGTCGCATACGCACGCGCTGCTGCCGATGCAGGACGGAGTGCCTCCCAAAAAAGGCTTCGGGGGCCTCCTGCTCTCCGAGATGATCATCCTCACGCTAGGCGCCCTGATGCCGCTCCTCCTCACGATGGGACACAAACACTGATCTATACAACTGCTCGATCGACTACAATGTGATTCGAGAAAATCTTAGGTGACTTTCGGAATATTAGTCGGTCTTAAGCCCGGAGCCCTTTCGCGACATGTTGCTCCAAATATGGTTCAGATACTTCCTGTATGAAATGTTGCGAGGAACAAAAATAGATGTTCAGGTTGTTTTGTTTACCATGATAACGAGGTCTTGTTATAACGTGTTGAATCAAAGTAGATTAGTTTATGAAATTTCTGTTGACGCTTTTGTGATAAAAATGAATAGTTGTGTAAAGTTGCAATGTATATTATGTATAGTGACTCCTTGAATATATAATGAATCGTGTTGTTAAATTGTAAGTACCTATGACTGTTTGTCGATTTTAAAATTGTACTCGATGCCAAATTATATTCGAGTCGTATTCAGTTGATAACTGACTCAGAATATTTCAAATTTACTATTTTTTTATTAAATAGAATTTTAGTTTACAAACTACGTTTTGTAATATTCTTTCATAGATTAAAAAAAATATAGATAATGTTATGTTAAAGTCGACTAACAGTTATAAAACAGTATTTAAGATATAAAAGACATAAGCAATGTTATAAATAATTATATAATAATGTATCAAACGTTATAGCAATAACACAATCTTTACTATTAAGTGGCTTACATGACCTAAAGCGCGGTAACTGTCGGACTGCATAGAAAAGAAAGAGAAGCGCGATGACACAACACTGGTAATTTATTGCAAAATATGAAGCAATTATTTAATTACAAAAAATCTATTGTTTGGATTAAAAAATTAAAACAGTAGTGTTTTAGTATGTTGCTTGTAGAATAATCTGACAAAAAATCAGAATGATTGTATGTATATTAGTATGGTTTTTATTGTAAAAAGAAAGTTACTAGAGGTATCTTCATGATTTTATCTATCGTATCAAATTAGTTGTATTATGTTTTTAACACACTATCTACCTAGCATATATACCTGAAGAATATCATATATTTTTCCGACTTTGTTTACTGTAGTCGATCATATGCTTTTATTGTTTCTAAAACTTGCGTTTTTTTTTGCGTTTAGGTCCTGTAAGCCCCTTAAAATAATAATACTATATTATTAAGACTGCAGTAGCGTTCTGTACTCTACAGAAGAGGCTGACGACAGACATCCAACAAGCAAATACATACAGCAAGCATCTTGCAGATCTAATTTAAAAACCCCCCTTTTTTTTGCGGATGGGAAATCATCAAATGACCCGTCCCGCTCTGGGTGGAGCGGAAGGGAGTGTCAGACTCTTACTGACTAAAACCCACCCGTGTTCCTTCCTTAGCCCTTTAAAAACTTCTCGAGTATAAACTATGAAATATTTTAAAGTACTTAAATCAAAAAACACGAATTATAAATTGTCAGAACACATTGATCGAAATAAACCCCTTAGTGTTCAGGATTGCGCTCGATCTATGACCGACCGTTCACTAGACATATGCGAAATAGCTCACTGAAAAGATAAAGAGCGATTAGCTCTTTCACTCTAAAGAGCTATATCACTCTTCTAGCGCACTAGCTCTTCTATAGCTCAGTGACTCAGACGCCGACTGTTAGCTCATTTGACTCACGGCGCACGCGCGTCGAAGGAGACGGCTCGGCTCGCTCGATAGTCAACAGCTCTTTGGAAGTTTGGGCTCATTGTTACTCACTAGCTCTTCTATAGCTCAGTGGCTCAGACGCCGACTGTTAGCTCATTTGACTCGTATATCGATATCGATAAATAAATCTTGTTTTTTTTTGTGGCGGTTTTTAGGGTTCCGTAGCCAAATGGCAAAAACGGAACCCTTATAGATTCGTCATGTCTGTCTGTCTGTCTGTCCGTCCGTATGTCACAGCCACTTTTCTCCGAAACTATAAGAACTATACTGTTGAAACTTGGTAAGTAGGTGTATTCTGTGAACCGCATTAAGATTTCCACACAAAAATAGAAAAAAAACAATAAATTTTAGGGTTCCCCATACTTAGAACCGAAACTCAAATTCTTTTTTTCATCAAACCCATACGTGTGGGGTATCTATGGGTAGGTCTTCAAAAATGATATTGAGGTTTCTAATATAATTTTTTTCTAAACTGAATAGTTTGCGCGAGAGACACTTCCAAAGTGGTAAAATGTGTCCTCCCCCCCTCCTGTAACTTCTAAAATAAGAGAATGATAAAACTAAAAAAAATATATGATGTACAGTCAACAGCAAAAGTAGATGATCAAAATCAGAAATTCAATACTAATGAACGAAGTTCGCGTCAGAACTGTGTGGCGTCGAAGTGATTCAAAAGTATGTGATTGTAAATTATACCAAACATTTACTACTAGTACAGCTGCCATATATTCGTGATCAGTTATGACTCCAAAAGTTATAAACTCAATTTGCATCAGAACTAAGAAGTGAATTTTTTTTCAAAACTAGTTAACAGTTAAATTTAAAAATTAAATGATGAAACTGAGTCCACGTAATCATGAGTAATTTAATATGTTATGTTTTACGAAAAAAAAAAATGGCCAAGTGCGAGTCGGACTCGCACACGAAGGGTTCCGTACCACAAGGCAAAAACGCCGAAAAAAAACAGGTTTGTTGTATGGGAGCCCCGCCCTTTTTTTTGTGGGTGGGTAATCATCAAAAAAAAAAAAATACTGGTATTCAGCTGCATCCGGTTAGACTGGAAGCCGACCCCAACATAGTTGGGAAAAGGCTAGGCAGATGATGGGTGGGTAATCATCAAATGACCCCTCCCGCTCTGGGCGGAGCGGAAGGGAGTGTTAGACTCTAACTGACTAAAACCCACCCGTGTTCCTTCTGTTGCCTGTGCCAGGGGCCACGGTATCTCTTTCGAACAACCCGCGACCCTGGCGGGCATCGGCCCTAGCGGACCCCGTCAGTTGGTGCTGACATCTCCTTGAGGCGCGCGTGGAACACAACGCGCCGTCGACCCGGGCCTACCGGGCTTACCGGATGGCGAGCTGCCCGTTGCTCGCCGTCCGCAAGCCCGCGCCTACGGTGGCCGGGAATCGGCTATCGATTCCCGACGCCCAGGGCGTCTCCTGCGGCGGCTAGGAGCGTGAGGGCGCAAGGATTGCCTCTACCTCACGCGCTCCGCCTTCTCCTTCGCGAGCATCACTGCTTCGCAGAAGGAGACGACTGCCTCCCATGCACTCTCGCTCCGTACCATGGCCCGGACTAGGGCCGGACGTGAGAGATCGCCGCCGCCGATCGCCTCCGTGAGGACACGGCGGTGCTCTGCCCAAGCCGGGCAGAACTCCACCTTATGCTCCACCGTGTCCTCCGGGCGATCCACACAATGAAGACACCCGGGCGTTTCCTCCCGCCCTATTCTGAACAGGAACCTCCCGAAGCAGCCGTGCCCGGTGAGGACCTGCGATAGGCGGAAGGTGAGGACGCCGTGGCGCCTCTCTAGCCACTCCTCAAAGAGGGGACTTATCGCCGCAATTGTAGCGTGCCCAGCACTGGGTTGCGACAGTCGCACTCTCCATGTCGCCATGAGATACCGCCGGAGCTCTGTCCGCTGCGCCGCGATTTCTCGCGGCAGCGGAGTTACGCCCCGGCGTTTTACCTCCTCTCGCCACTCCCATATGTAGGCTAGGACTTTGGCCTCCAGATCCCGTGG
This sequence comes from Mesoligia furuncula, assembly GCA_916614155.1. NCBI lineage: Eukaryota > Metazoa > Arthropoda > Insecta > Lepidoptera > Noctuidae > Mesoligia > Mesoligia furuncula. The sequence goes on from OU744819.1 coordinate 12,804,151, forward strand.
CGGCAATCCGGCAAGGAGGCTCGCTGCCTCCCCAAAGACCGTGCGGTAACCCCGTACTAGCCGGACGGCCATGACCCTCTGGGACGCGTTCAACCGCCGGGCTGGTCGCCTCCTCAGCGACGCGCCCACACGGTGCCCCGTAAAGGGACATGGACCGCACGACCCCCGCGTAGAACCTCCGGCAGGAGGCGTTTGGACTCCCTAGATTGGGCAGGAGCCGCTTCAACTTAGCCCCGGCCCGCTCCAGTCTGGGAGCCAAACGTCTGAAGTGCTCCACGAAATTCCACCGGCTGTCGAGGACGAGTCGATGTGAACCCTTCCTACCGTTATTTGGGAACCCGACGGTGGGGCGTTCCGAGGGCCATGAAAACACATGGCCTCGGACTTGTGCAGGGCCACCTCGATTCCCAGTTGCCGGGATCATTGCAACGACTGTCGCAACCCCGCGTGTCGCTAGTTCCGCCGCCGCCTGGTGCGACCTCCCCTGCGCCAGGACCAGCGTGTCGTCAGCGTAGCAAACTACGCAGACGCCGCTAGGGAGGTCGGCGCGCAGCACCCAGTCGTACCCGATGTTCCACAGAGGCGGCCCCAGGACCGATCCCTGTGGGACACCGCACGACATCTCCCGCCGGTTCCACTCTCCCTGATGACCGGAGTAGATGACGGCCCTGTCCGTCAGATAGGCCTCGACCACGCGACAGAGGTAGGTCGGCATCCGGTGATACCGGAGTGCCTCCCTGATGCAACTCCAGGGCAGGGTGTTAAAGGCATTGGCAATGTCTAGAGATACCGCCAAGACGACCCCACCCTGGGCAACAGCATCCCCCGTCGTGAGGGCTCGTACGCGCATGACAGCGTCTACCGTAGAGCGCCTCCTGCGGAAACCGAACTGGCCCTCCGCCAGGTCCGGCCCCACCCGCATCAGCTGCCCGACTAGGCGGTATGCAATGACTCTTTCAAAGAGCTTGCCCACCTCGTCGAGCAGCACGATGGACCGGTAAGCGGACGGAGAGTCCGCAGGGCGCCCCGGCTTGTTAATGAGGACCAGCTTCCCCGTCTTCCAACGTAGTGGAAACTGGCCCCTCTCCAGACATGCGCTTAGGAGCCCCCTCAGTCGAGGCCCGAGAGCCTCCGAGGCCAGAACCCAGGCTTTCCCAGGTAAGCCGTCGGGTCCTGGGGCGGTATTTTTGGCATTCAGCCTACGTACCGCCACTCTCAACTCTACCTCGGTCACCTCCGGAGCATCGTCGTCGTCGTCGTCGGCAGTGTGGTGTATATATTCCCCTCGCGAAGGGAACAGAGCGCCCACCACGTCCTCCACGAGCTGGGGCCGGAGACTCTGCGTCAACGAGGGAGCCCATGGGCGGAGTTTATCCCGCACCATTTTGTAGGGGCGTCCCCACGGGTCCCTGTTCAGAGTCTCCAGCGACTCCTCGCGGGCCAGTTCCCTGGCCCGCAGGATCTCCGCTCGGAGGGCGGTTTTCGCCGCTCTGTACCCCTCGTACAGCTCCGCCTGAATAGCTTCCGTATCCGGAGGGCGGATACGGAGCCTGCGGTGCCTGACGTACCAGCGCCGCGCAATGGGAGCCCCCCTTAAATATTTATTTTAATTTAATTATTTGTTATTAAAGTAAAAATACAACTGAGTATTTTGTGAATATTTCAAGTGCCTACCTGTTGTCATTATTGATATCGAGCAAAAAAGGGCAAAAAAAAAATCGCGTTTGTTGTATGGGAGCCCCCCTTAAATATTAATTTTATTTTGTTTTTAGTATTTGTTGTTATAGATGGATCAATGGTCTTAAAATAAAGATTTATTATTATTATTATAGCGGCAACAGAAATACATAATTTATGAAAATTTCAACTGTCTAGCTACCGCGGTTCTTGAGATACAGCCTGGACTTTGTATGTAGATTGCCTTCTGTATTTGTATTTTGTGCTAACAGTGTGACAAAAGCGCAACAAGTCAATATAATTATAATGCCCTAAAGATAAAAATATCAATCTACCTTCCGGTTTTAATATATTGTAGCAGACTGGGCAAAAGCCATCATTAAGTTATGATTTTGTATCGCATCAGCTACTTTTGAACATTTGACAGAAGTTACAAAAAATTAAAAAATAATAATTAAAATAGTAGTTTTGAGTTATTTGCCTCATGATTACGTGGCCTCAGTTTCATCATTTATTTTTTTCTGTTCACTAGTATAGTTCTGTTCAATTCTTTTCAGTAGTGCCTACTTAGTTGAAAAAATTTTTCACTTCTTAGTTCTGGTGCGAATTGAGTTTATACTTCTGGAGTCAAAACTGATCACGAATATATGGCAGCTGTACTAGTAGTAAATGTTTGGTATAATTTACAATCACATACTCTTGAATCACTTCGACGCCACTCAGTTCTGACGCGAACTCCGTTTATCAGTATTGCATTTCTGATTTTGATCATCTACTTTTGCTGTTGACTGTACTTACATTACCATGTAAACTTCCACCGAAAATTGGTTTGAACGAATGAGATCTAGTAAGTAGTTTTTTTTTAATACGTCGTAAATCGTAAACCGCAATTTACCATTCATTCAATCAACTCAAAAATAAAAAAAACATTTAATTTCATAAACATAAACCTTATGCATAAACCCGGATGTTACGGAACCCTCGGTGCGCGAGTCCGACTCGCTCTTGCCCGGTTTTTTGATAGTAAGAACGGTCGTATTAGTATTTGTTATAATGATTGATTTTAGTAACATTTTAATTTTGGAAGCCACCAATGCGGTTCCTTTTATAATGTGCCAAAGTATTTTCTACTTTAAGCCCATATCTTAAAGATAGATTTACAGTGGTTTTGCCTTATGATAAGTTTACAATGACGTATTATACGATCCGACAAGACACTTCGGTGACTTCAGTCAGTCATCGGTGTCTCGCTGAAATACTGAGCTAGTGAATCTGAGTGAGCTAACTGAGCTAATGAGCTATTTAGCGAGCCAGTGAGTAAGCGAGAGCGACGTCAATCGAAAAGAGCTAGCTCTTTTCTATCACTCCCTTACGAGCTTTCATGTCTATGTGACGGTCGATCGACGGCGACTGACTCGACGTCGATCGAACTATTAAAACGATCGTACATGCGATATCAGACGGTTAACTTTTCGTCTGAACACAAAATGAATCAAAAGTGAAGAATGAATTCATTACTTAACCGATCCAACGATGTTGGTTTTCGGGACTTCACATTCGTTTGCCGAATAATCGAAATATGAAATGAAAGGAGCACACATTCCTATAATAATATTCCTATATTTGTTGGCGTCGTGTGAACGTGTAATGTAACAAAAATGAACATTGAAAGCCCCAATTAATAACTTTAAAGAACGAGGTCTCATGAAACGGACAAAATCGTTGTGCGATAAATATTAGAATAGTACATAGTATGAAATGTCTCGACAATCTGTTTCGTCTGTTGTGTGACGGATCTAATTCAAAATCGATTTTATATTTCTCCTATTTAAAAAACTAATTAAAAGCTTGTTATTATTGAACCCTATTTAAAACGGAGTTAATTTAAACAAAGTAGAAAATCGCGGTCTTATGGGTGCAGTCAGCGTCATCAATATCGGGATGAACATACCGTTCGAAATGGATGGACAATTAATTAAACTGTCTTTAATAACACAACGGTTATTTCAAGAATAAACACGTAATTAACTGCCATTCTCACTAGAATTTGTAATTAATTCAAAAAAATCTTAATTTTTTTTTGTTTTTTTCCTTTGGAACGATCTGTTCGACCCTATATTTTTGATACTGCCTGTACAATGCACCAACATATACAGGGTTATTTGTAAAACACCAAAAACCTCTTAAGAGATCATTGTACTCATCATTATGAACAACTTTTACTATGGGACCAAATCTGAAATCGCGAAAAAAAAATCTGCTGTTCCCTACATTTATGTTCGTATAACTCATCAAAATGTAGGGAACAACTGATTTTTTTTTTCGCGATTTCTGTTGGTCCCATAGTAAAACTTGTTCATAATGATGAGTACAATGACCTCTTAAGAGGTTTTTGGTGTTTTACAAATAACCCTGTATATTCCTCTACGCGTCGGTCTCTACATGTGGTCACGTTTATTCGCCTCTCACTCGCACTCAGTGTGCGTGAACGAGAGACAAATATTGATACTGCCACTTCAATATCATAAATGTTAATTTTTGCAGCTGAATACTGATAAAAATATTACTGAACGATGCAGCTGTTTTTAAAGTTAACTTGAATAGCTTAGTAGGAATGTCCTCTGTGATGTTTGATTGAGTAATCGTAACTGCTCGGCAATTTCTTACTTTGCAGTTAGGCTAATTATTCTGAAACGAATTTACGAAATGATTGAAAATCCGTTTTGTAACTAAATAAATATGTATTCGAATTTGACGTTAAATTAATTTTTTGCAAAGTTATTATTATAATTCGGCCTCAAACTATAGATGATAATAATTACTGCACTTTTTAATGTTACTATATTTATCCCATAGTTCATAAACATTTATTATTTAGAAGTGTCCTTTACACTAAAATTATTCAATACTCTATCTCTTCATTTTTATGAAATTATCAAATATGTATCTCTGTCTTATGTTTATATGAACTAGGGGATATACATTATATTTTACATTACTTTAGTGAGATTGGAATAAAATTATTTTATTTGTAATTATTTTAGTAGAAAAATTTACTGTAGTTTAATAAGCGTGGCACACGTTTGTTTAATGTTACCATAGTGCAACTCTCTCCTTTATGACCATCGCACACATCACCTCGACAACTTCTCAACTGCAACTCTCAGTCCAGCGTGAACGAGTCCTAGACTCGGCGTTCATAAGGTGGTCGACTCTGCGTTCATAAGGCGGTCGACTCTGCGTTCACAAGGCGGTCGACTCTGCGTTCATAAGGCGGTCGACTCGGTGCTCTTAAAGCGGTCGACTCTGCGTTTATAAGGCGGTCGATTCGGTGCTCTTAAGGCGGTCGACTCTGCGTTCATAAGGCGGTTGGCTCTGCGTTCATAAGGCGGTCGACTTGGTGTTCATGAGGCGGTCGACTCTGCGTTCATAAAGCGGTCGGCTCAGCGTTCATAAGGCGATCGACTCTGCGTTCATAAGGCGGTCGACTCTGCGTTCACTAGCCGACAATACAAAGCCACGACTAGACGCGTTTCGATTTTCCTACGAACTTATTATCATAGCTAGTTGTCCTAGTTTCATAAACTGTCTAGAAACTAAAAAAGCGATTAACTGCATTATTATAAAGTTGGAATTTGCACTATGGTAATATAATAATAGAATTTATACATATATCTAGAAGATTATTTAAGGCTGTGTATTCAAGATTTTATTTTTAAAACAAATACGTGGGTATTTATTTTCTGCTCTTTTATGTAGATTAATCGAATCCAGTTATGCGAAAATAATTATACCGATCCACATAAAATTTACCATTTTCGGATAGATGAAAGCTTTATTAATATTAAATCGATTCTGAGCATAGATTTTGAAAGTATGTTGTGACAGTACAGGTTTTGCTGAGTAGAGAAAACCGCATAAAGAATATTGTAATAATTTGACAGCATTAACTAAATAATTATTGAAAAACTGGCCAAGTGCGAGTCGGACTCGCACACAAAGGGTTCCGTACCACAAGAAAAGAACACGTTTGTTGTATGAGAGCCCCCCTTAAATATTTATTTTATTCTGTTTTTAGTATTTGTTGTTATAGCGGCAACAGAAATATATCATCTGTGAAAATTTCAACTGTCTAACTATCACGGTTCATGAGACACAGCCTGGTGACAGACGGACAGCGGACTCTTAGTAATAGGGTCCGGTTTAACCCTTTGGGTAAGGAACCCTAAAAAATGTGGATTGGTATATTTTGGCACAACTGGATACATTTGTGAGAGAACATATCCACTGCCCGAAGGAAACGCGATGTCACTTCCAGATTGATCAAGAAGTTCCAACATTTTTGTGACATAAAAGATGAAATATTTTAATAATCCTTTTCTACGTTTGCTTGGATAAACATTTTTTTTTTAAGTCATTTTTTTACATACAATTCTCTTATATCGTTTTAGATTGAAACTGAAATCAGACTGTGAAAGTTCTTTACGAGAATTCTGAATTCTGATCAAAGTCGTGCTCGTGGTGTCAGGTCCGGTGAAATGTCACAAAAGTGAACGCTACTTGGGGCTGGATTTTTCAATCGACATTTAATTTTTGTTCGTGGAATAAAATTGACGTCTGACAGTTTTTGTTTGAGAAAACTGTCAAAAATTCAAAATTATTCCTCTGATAAAATTATCTGGCGTTGGAGAAATCAGCCCTTAGGCTGCCCGCCCACGTCAGACTTTTTGTAGGACCGATAATCGGGCCGATTTAGTTAACTTCATTATTTCTGACCTACTTTTTGTAGGACGTGTGCGTTGCACTATTGCTATCAGTGTGTTCTATTTTTCTCCTACAAAAAATCGGTCACCGATTATCGGACGTGGGCGAGCGGCCTAAAGGCTACGCCGACCGCATAGTGGCGCCCTCATTATTTGTTTATTTTAGAATGAAAATGCAGAAAATAACCACGTTAAGTTGTGCTTCACAAGAAGGTGAATGCTCCAACCAGCCCGCGAAATTCAAATTTTCTTACGTTTTTTGCAATTTGCAGGCCAGTGCTAGGTTGTATGTTGATTAAAATATTATTCGCGGTTGTAAGACATATATAGGTACAGAATTATAATCATGAAAATCATCAATAAAACGCTCTAAGTTCATAAAGCTGTTAGAATTACTTTTTCTGTTTTTTTTTTGTTCTTACACCTTTATGAAGTTGGAGGGTTGTATTGGTGATTTTGATTATTATAATTCTGTAACTACATACGTCTTACAGCCGCGAATAATATTTTAATCAACATACAGCCTAGCACTGGCCTGCAAATTGCAAAAAACGCAAGAAATTTTGAATTTCGCGGGCTGGTTGAAGCATTCCCCTTATATTATTATAAACGGTAGGTTTACATTGTTTAGTTTTATTTTTATCACTAAAACGGATAATAGGGGCCACTTTTTTCCGTTTTAGTGATTATAATAACAACAATATTAACGTATAATCTTGTGGAGCACAATGTAACATGCTATTATTTTCTGCATTTTCATTCTAAAATAAAAGAAATAACCAAACGAAAAAGCAACAAGAATAATGTACCCAGGATTTTGTAATATCTTGATTTAAAAGAGTGTCCATGGAGTTTCTTGCCCGTTCTTCTGCATAGAGATCTACGTTTTGGAATGGGCAACTAGCTTCAACTTTCGGACTAACTGACAGACTATTTAATTTTGACAATTCAAAAGTGCCTGTACAAGGTCTAATTGAAATAAATGCTTTGAATTTGGATTTGAAAACAAACGATGAGGGCGCCACTAGGCGGTCGGCGCCCTCTAATGTAATTCCGATTTTGGGAATCGCTTGTATTGAACGTCATCCAGATCAATTTTATTTTTTTCGACAAAGCAATGGGTCCTCCCTAAGTCATGTGCCAATGTGACTTTTTAAGAAAACAATTTTAAAAAATACAATGACTTGTATGTAACTTACTCGACGTGCTGTTTCTATAATAAAGATAGTTGGAGGTCTCTCAATCTTACAATCTGAATCATTTTAAGGTGAACTAGCTTCTGCCCGCGACTTCGTCCGCGTGAAATTTCACCCTCCCCCCATTCACCCTCTTAGGGGTGGAATTTCGAAAACCCCTTTCTTAGTGGATACCTACTCTTCACAAAGAATACACACTCCAAATTTCATGTCTCTAGGACCAGTGGTTTAGGTGTTCGATATATATCAGTCAGTCAGTCAGAACTTAGAATTTTATATGGTAATTTTAGTGGTAGACCGCGATATTAAAATTTTCTTACGTTTTTTGCAATTTGCAGGTCAGTGTCAAATTGTATCTTGATCAAAATATGATTCGCGACAATATCAGGTACTTATTTAGAGAATTATAATCATTATAATCATTAATAATTTAGATTTCTACCACCAACCACCAATCTCTTATGGAAAAGTGCTTATGGTAGAAATCTAACTTGCCAAAAAACAAAAAAACTTTGTGTCGTCGGCTTGTTTGCCATCCAACAACAAAAAAGTGTTTCGATTTTAATAGGGGATGGGGCCTGCGAGGAATTTGAAGAAACTATTGCCGTCGCCTTACCTCAAGTCTGCCCCCGTAGTGTGTGATAGGGACAGCTGCAGCTCAGACCGAAATTATCACAAAAATTTTGACGAGATCAACGTTTCGTATTCCCCTTTTTTCTCCTCGAAAACTGAGCCGATTCAATTATTTTTTAAATTAACATTTTATAAAAAAGTATGTTTAGGTTCCTACCATTTTTTATGTTAAAAACTTTTCTAAATTGTCTGGTAGTCCTCAAAAAATACCCTATTAAATTAATAATAATAATTTAAAAAAATATTATTAATTATTTATTGATGAATTAAATTATTAATTGTTATTTTAATGGGCATTTTTTGTAATTTTTATAGGGTCATATTGTCTTTACTAATTAGTTGCTGAGAGAAAAAATGACAGGGACGTGTTTACAGCAGACCTTATTTTATGAAAAAAAAAATTCAGGAAGAAAAAAGGGGAATACATTTGTATGGAGAATCGCACGCCCTGTTCCCTCTTAATAGCGCGTCTAGTAAACCATGCATGTCGTTGAAAAAAAATATAAAATGTACAATGTGTACTGTTGTCTGTATGTAAATAATATTTTTTATTTGTATATCTGTGGTGTCTGTTTACTTTGTAAATATGAATAAAACGCTTGTACTATAATTGCGGTGTTTTATTGTTTGTGCAGGAAAAGGTAAACTGTAACGGTTTTATGGTGGAACTAGCAGCGCCTCGCGTTTTCACCCGCATAAGTGTCGATCCCGTTCGAAAGACATGTGGCGCCATCTATTATCATAATAACGTTATTGTTGTTTTCCTCGGGAACAATGCCTTTTTTCGGGATGAAAGGTACCCTATGTCTGTCTCTGTACACCTGACAACGTATATGCAAAATTTCAGGATGATCGGTTCAGTGGTTTAGGCGTGAAAAGGTAACAAACATACTTTCGCATCTATAATATAACTAGCTTCCGCCCGCGGCTTCGCCCGCGAGGTATGTCGATAAAAACTATCCTATGTCCTTCCCCGGGATGCAATCTATCTATCTGCCAAATTTTATCGAAATTCGTTCAGTGGTTTAGGCGTGAAAAGGTAACATACAGACAGACAGACGAGAGTTACTTTCGAATTTATAATATTAGTATGGATATAGTTAGGTACCAGGCGTTTTTACATGTATGTACAGACGCCAGCACATCAAGCTACTACTTACAATCTGTCAAATTTCTTTAATAGATTTCAACTTTATCGCTAAAGCATAAAGTTCAAAATTGATTGGGAAAATTTGACAGTTTAGGGTAGGTTGATGTGCTGGCGTCTGTACCTAATACATGATAAAGAACTAGGACTACAAAATAAAACAATTCAATTTCATATTCAGATAATTCTAATACAGCTTCCATAAGTTTGCATAGTACTAATGACACTGTCAAAAATAAAGTGACAGACAGTTCAAAATAATCCTAACAATTTTTTTTTGTGAAAACTTTATGCGTGTTTGGCATTTTTTTTTATATCAAAAAAATACCCGCTTCGGATGTGTTCGGCTGTACTCGATTTTAATGTATATCCGATATGTCAGTGAGTGATGGCAAAGTATTCTGCTTGTGTTTTGTTTTCATTTCTGTCGGCACCACAGAACATATATATACCCTAAAGGGGTCGGCACTCCCGGAATGTCGATGTTTTTTTTTTATATCTTTTTGAACGGTCTGTTCGTCGCGATAGTTTTTGGTACCTATTGACAGTACAGTGACCATAGTATAACATGGACCATTTGTGAAACAACTATTCATATTAGTGTCTTATAATAATAAAAATATTTTACACTGTATACTTACTAACTTATATTACCTACGTACCAACATTTAAATAAAAAATCTCAACTGTCGGACTTCACCCTAGGACGACATTGAATCTTGAGTACCTACCTAGGCATAGGTATCCTAGATGTAACATTACCTACTTACAATAAATCTCCTATTATAAGATCTGGGGGCCTAAAAAGGCCACTTTGGCAGAATTCTAAAAGGATAACATTATGACTCATAATACGGCGAAGACAGTCCGTGTTTTTCTTTTTTTCGCTGCACTACGTAGGTATAATCAAAGAGATTGGGATTGGATTGATTGGTATTTTACCACAGACAAAAAAAATAACTGAAAATCCTTCACCAATGGTATTTGATACGATTAACTTAACAGTTGACTGTCCGTTATGAGTCATAATGTTATCCTTTTATGATTCTGCCAACGTGGCCTTTTTAGGCCCCTGGGTATAAGATTTACTTACATTTGCGCTAAGTAACCCGCGAAATTCAAATTTTCTTACGTTTTTTGCAATTTGCAGGTTAGTGTCTGGTTGTATGTTGTACAAAACATGATTCGCGATCGTTACAAGTATGTATTTACAGAATTATAATCCTTAAAAACATCAATACGTTCTAAGTTCATATAATCCTATTGATTGATATTTAATGAAATAGTCATCAACATGACACTGACCTGCAAATTGCAAAAAACGTAAGAAAATTTGAATTTCGCGGGTTCCCATCTATTTACAAAAGTCGGGCTGCGTCACTTTCAAGCTCCTTAAACCTAGCAAACTTATAATAGATCAGTGCTATTAATAATTTCTAGAGCTTACACTAACCATATTCCAAACGATTTGAGCAAAGTGCAAAAAATATGTTTTCAGCTCAGCTCTTCAACCAAGTCGTCTAAAATTTACCATGGCTGAGGAAGGTCGCCTACAGTCCTGTAGCGGTATCTACAACGCCACATGCAAACAACGCGTCATACTGACGTCACGCAAAATCCTGCATCGCGCAAGGAGAGTTTACCGCGCAACTAGCACAGATACAACTGCCCGACATGGGTCATCGGGCAGTTGCCCGCCAGACACAACACCCGTCTGGTCGGGGGATCCTCCCTTTTCTATCTAGGATGAATGAACTTTATACCCTTTTCCCTATACCTTTATAGTCCAAAAAAATATCGGCAGTTCCATACAAAACTGCGATAGGTACCTACCTACTTTGCCAGTCATTGCTCAAGATGTTTAAAATAGCTATAATTTTTTCTATGAATATGTAGGTAGCCTTTCTTAGTATTAAAACGACAAAAACTAAGCTGAAAACTCTCATGCGTTATAAAACTATATTAATTTGTCTACGTTTTAGATGCAGAGTTGGTAATTTAAATATTAAAGCTTCATGAATCTGCGGCCAGTCAAGCAGTAAGCGCGAACACAGCTTTCAGCACGAAATATGCTAAGTTTAACACTAGAACTATAGTTATAGCCTTCAGCGCCTGATGAAGGTAAAACAACCTGAAACAAATAAAGATTTTATTAACATCTACATACATGAAATGCACGTAAAAATTAAACGTAGGTAAACACATCACTTGAGAACGGCTGGACCGATTTGGCTAGTTTTTGTTTTAAAATGTTCTTAATAGTCAGAATTAGATTTTTATGTATAGAAAAAACATTTTTACAAAAAAAAAAACAACCGACTTCCAAAAAAAACACTACAAATTGAAAAATAACTTTAATTTCGGAAGTCGGTGTCTTTGGTTCCGCGTTTTCGTTTATTGACACCGACTTCCGAAATTAAAGTTATTTTTCAATTTGTAGTGTTTTTTTGGAAGTCGGTTGTTTTTTTTTTTTTGGAAAAATGTTTTTATTTTTTACTTTTTAGTGGGTCAGTTTGTAATTTATCTAAGTTACAATAGCCTAATGCCAACTGTTCATCACCTTTTACAAAATTTTGCTTTTCCCGATGCTGGGACGTTAATTGTTGAGGAGTTCTCCCGGTAAGAATCAGGAGATCCTGAACAATCACTCGCAATACGCATTGTGACGAGCATAAATTGTTTAGCAACCATATTAAAGTAATCGAATCGCAACCCGTGAAATATTTGTCAGTGAGTAGTTCCGATGGCCATCTGTGATCTTCATCATCAGCTCCACTTTACCAAGTGATGATTTCCGAGAGTAAATGCTTAAGTTACTTTAAAAAATATCCAAATCGCTGTAGCTTTGCCTATAAAATTTGAGGGTTTCCCTCGATTTCCATGGAATCCTCTCATCAGATTCCAACTTGATGATAATGGGACCACCTCGAGAGTATACCCTTTCAAATAAAAAAAGAACTTTTGGAATCATAATGGACAGTTTAGTTTTACGTATCAAATCCCATTGGTGAAGGATTTTTCAGTATTTTTTTTTTGTCTGTGGTGATAAATACCAATCAATCCAATCCAAACCCAATCCCAATTTCTTTGATTATACCTAAGAAGTGGAGCGAAAAAAGTAAACCACGGACTGTCTTCGCCATATTATAATTCATAGTGTTATCCTTTCATGATTCTACTAAAGCGGCCTTTTTAGGCACCCAGATCCTAGTTTGATGACAACAAAAAGCACAGCCAACAACGAAGACCAGTTATTTAGCTTTAGGTTTTTTTAACAGACATGACATGCTGGAAAGCCGTGAATCGAATCATCATCATCGTTCATCATTTCAGCCGAAAGACGTCCACTGCTGGACATAGGCCTCCCCCAAGCACCGCCACTTCGACCGATTCCTGCAGCCAAGGTCATCGGTCCACTTTGTGGGAAGCCTTCCAACGCTACGTCTTCCGGTCATTTCTGATTCGATCACGTAGGGAAACTCCAAAACTTGATAAGGTTGATATTTGTTTAACTTGAAATAATATTAATTTGTAACATAACTTTCATTGCTGACTACAAATTGTCAGAAATGACAGGTAGGTATAGGAAAATGTTTTAAATATCTAGGTACTTACTTGTTCCACTTCTTCCGAGCTTCAGGTAAGGTGGAAAGGTCATCCTTGATGAGGTACACTCTGAGACCTGAATAAAAAATAAAAGTAAATAAACACTTAGGTGATTCTGCCTTGTGATCTTTCCCCGGTCGTGTCGGATTGGCATCCTATCTCACTCTCAAAGTGAGAGAAATGAAAGTGCACTTTTGCGCGCACTCATATCATCATCTGATTCATCTGCCTAGCCTTTCCCAAACATGTTGGATCGGCTTCCAGTTTAAACGGATGCATCTGAATACCAGTATTTTACATGAAGCGACTGCCTATCAGACTTCCACAACCCACTATAATAATACACTGAGGTAGGTACTGCGTAGCTCGCTAATAGTATATCTGTGTGGCACTTTCCTCAAAAGACCATTTCAGACACCAATCTATATGGTCTTCACATGATCTGACCAAGATTTTGTCTGGAGTTTAAAAGAGACTGTGACCTCTGAGTTTGTTTTGGCCTTTCTTTTCAGAGTAGTCATCTAAGAAACGCCGACCTAGGGGCCTAAAAAGGCCACTTTGGAGAATCATAAAAGGATAACATTATGAATCGTAAATGGCAAAGACAGTCCGTGTTTTTCCTTTTTTTCACCGCATTACGTAGGTACAATCAAAGAGATTGGGATTGGATTGATTGGTATTTTATAACAAACCAAAAAAAAACTGAAAAATGCTTCACCAATGGGATTTAATAAGTACGATTAAATTAACGGTTAGTTGTCCATTATGTTATCCTTTTATGATTCTGCCAAAGTGGCCTTTTTAGGCCCCCTGGTCTCCGTTGAAATTGACTGCCGTGATCGAAATTCGTTCAACAGGTTGTAATTTTAACGTAATTGAGAACGGTAAAACATAATTTTGCCAGGGTTGTTAACCCAATACTTACCAAGTAAGAATGTTTCGCACATGTATTCCCAGGACATTTCTCCTATGCTGAAGGGAAACACGACGCGGTCTTCAACTGATAGAGAATTCCACATGTTCTGGACGTTCATGTCTGAAAACTTCCAGTCTTGGGTCGAGAAGTAGAACAGAATGTTGGCAAGTTTCATTACTTTGGAGTACAGTTTCAGCATGCTGAAAAGTATAAAGGTGTTCAATGAGAGCGTCATCCCGCTTAAAAGTTTTATTTTACCGCCATCTAGTGGAGGTAGTAAGTACTATGACATTATTTTTCATAAACATTGTGAAATTATTTTTATAATAATACTAGCTTGTGCCCGCGGCTCCGCCCGCGTTTACGTCGGAAATTATCCCATATAGGAACGTGCTACCGGGACAGAAAAGTAGCCTATATCCTTCCCCAGGAACAGGCCCCTCTTTTCCATAGGGCACTCTGGGCAAGTGCCCAGGGCCCCGGGATCTTCGAGGGCCCCGGCCTGCTCTCATAAAAGAATATTCTTTGCAGCTGCCGATCTACACATTATTAGTAGCCGATTCAATCCATACTTCCATACTGCGAAGGTTTGTCTGTCTGTCTGTTACCTCTTCACGCTTAAACCGCTGAACCGATTTAGATGAAATTCGGTATAGAGATAGTTTGAGTCCCGGGGAAGGACATAGGATAGTTTTAAAACGATATTCCCACGGGATCGACACTTATACGGGTGAAACCGCGGGGCGCTGCTAGTGACAAAACAAGTGATTTGCACTACGTTTTACAATAAGTTTCTAGCCACCCAGTTATTAAATATTAGTATATTCCTCTGTCTGTGTGGTGCCGGACTTAAGGACGCCTTTACGTATCTGACAAAAATAAGCCGTTTTTCGGTGCATTTTGCGGCAAAATGAGACGAAACCAAATGTAACTAATAATTACCACAGATAGATTACTCTTTCATCTCCAAATGGTAGCCATTTTTTATTCGAAAATGTTGGTTTATAATATAGTAAAAAATAATTTCCGTTGCCTCTTCACACAAAATCGACGATATCGTGCTGTCTTTGGGGTCATTTTTCTTCTGTTTAATAACATAAACATATTTATTTTAAAATATTTTATGTAAGCAGACATGTTCAACTCAAAAAGGTAGCCCAAAGAACTATCAAAATGTTAAAAATAAGCTCAGAAAAAAATAAAAATCGGAGTCTATTTTTTCACATATTTAGCTGTAATACGTGAATCTTATTGGATTGAAATAAGGGTTATTTTACTGGTCACTGTCTCGGTTTATTGCACAAAAATTTGTAATGAAATATTAGTCTGCGCTCGGCCGCCGTTGTGAGTGGACTCTGTGTCGGTTGTAAGCAGCAGCTTGTGCTAAAAGAAGATCGCTGTACGGATACAAAATATTTGACACACAAAACTTGATACTTCACGCATTCTGTATGTACCTATTACCCAAGGAAAGATTTGATTCACAGTCTTATAATTTTTCTAGAAGTAAGTAGGGTTTATAAATTCATATTTCGTTCCGGACTTGCTGGAGTGACCTGCACAGCAGGTGTACTTCGAAGACTATTCCGGTCTGATCCCCTGAAGACTTACAATATTTCATGATGGGTGTCAATTTCGTGGTTTTCGAGGGTGCTGAAACCGATGGTGAGGTCCAAATGAGAATCCAAGATGGCGGATGTGAAAAATGTTACAATTTTTCATGATGGGTGTCAATTTCGTGGTTTTCGAGGGTGCTGAAACCGACGGTGGAGTCAAAATAAAAATCCAAGATGGCGGATGTGACAAATGTTACAATTTTTCATGATGGGTGTCAATTTCGTGGTTTTCGAGGGTGCTGAAACCGACGGTGGAGTCAAAATAAAAATCCAAGATGGCGGATGTGACAAATGTTACAATTTTTCATGATGGGTGTCAATTTCGTGGTTTTCGAGGGTGCTGAAACCGATGGTTGGGTCAAAATAAAAATCCAAGATGGCGGATGTGAAAAATTTTATAATTTTTCATGATGGGTGTCAATTTCGTGATTTTCGAGGGTGCTGAAACCGATGGTGGGGTCAAAATAAAAATCCAAGATGGCGGATGTGAAAAATGTTACAATTTTTCATGATGGGTGTCAATTTCGTGGTTTTCGAGGGTGCTGAAACCGATGGTGGGGTCAAAATAAAAATCCAAGATGGCGGATGTGAAAAATGTTACAATTTTTCATGATGGGTGTCAATTTCGTGATTTTCGAGGGTGCTGAAACCGATGGTGGGGTCAAAATAAAAATCCAAGATGGCCGATGTGAAAAATGTTACAATTTTTCATGATGGGTGTCAATTTCGTGGTTTTCGAGGGTGCTAAAACCGACGGTGGGGTCAAAATGAAAATCCAAGATGGCGCATGTGAAAAATGTTACAATTTTTCATGATGGGTGTCAATTTCGTGGTTTTCGAGGGTGCTGAAACCGATGGTGGGGTCAAAATGAAAATCTAAGATGGCGGATGTGAAAAATGTTACAATTTTTCATGATGGGTGTCAATTTCGTGGTTTTCGAGGGTGCTGAAACCGATGGTGGGGTCAAAATAAAAATCCAACCATCGGTTTCAGCACCCTCGAAAACCACGAAATTGACACCCATCATGAAAAATTATAAAAATTTTCACATCCGCCATCTTAGATTTTCATTTTGACCCCACCGTCGGTTTCAGCACACTCGAAATCCACGAAATTGACACCCATCATGAAAAATTGTAACATTTGTCACATCCGCCATCTTGGATTTTTATTTTGACCCCAAAGTCGGTTTAGCACTTAGCACCCTCGAAAACCACGAAATTGACACCCATCATGAAAAATTGTAACATTTTTCACATCCGCCATCTTGGATTCTCATTTTGACCTCACCATCGGTTTCAGCACCCTCGAAAACCACGAAATTGACACCCATCATGAAAATATTGTAACACTTTTCACATCTGCCATCTGTAAAATTATTAAAATGGATTCAAACCGGGTGCGGTGACTTGACAAAGACGAAAATGTCGTTGTTCCTCAATACTAACATACACGTATCCGTTATAATAAGAAATTACGAACTTATGTATTTCAATAAACCCTGTACTTATTTTTGTTGCTGACGATCCTACAGGATCAAAAACATAAGAAAAAGCGGTTCAAACCGGTATGAGAAAGTTTTTAGTGGATAAGACAGAGATTAAAACAGAAGACGATCTAGGAGGGGATCGAGGCGGGGGGGGGGGGCGGGGGGTGGAGGGGGGCTTCAGGGGATCAGAACGGAATAATTCGAGCTGAGTCAGGTGTGCCGAGTATGGGCTCGTTTTCTTAGTTATGTTAAGACCTTACCTCCGGACTTGATGGAGTGACCTGCAGGTGTACTTCGAAGACTCCTACTGGAACTAACAGCCGAGCAGATCTAGGTGTGCCGAGTATGGGCTCGTTTTCTTAGTTATGTTGAGACCTTACCTCCGGACTTGATGGAGTGACCTGCAGGTGTACTCCGAAGACTGCTACTGGAACTAATAGCCGAGCTGAGCTAGGTGTGCCGAGTAAGGGCTCGTTTTCTTAGTTATGTTGAGACCTTACCTCCGGACTTGATGGAGTGACCTGCAGGTGTACTTCGAAGACTGCTACTGGAACTAATAGCCGAGCTGATCTAGGTGTGCCGAGTATGGGCTCGTTTTCTTAGTTATGTTGAGACCTTACCTCCGGACTTGATGGAGTGACCTGCAGGTGTACTTCGAAGACTGCTACTGGAACTAATAGCCGAGCTGAGCTAGGTGTGCCAAGTTTGGGCTTCTTTTGTTAGTTTTGTTGAGACCTTAAGAATAGGTAGGCAGGCACTAAACCGGGTCTAGTCTAGGCAGATGCGGTCACTAATCGGAAACATAAAACAAAAGTACTTATCTAAAAAAAAAATATTACAGCCGCCATCTTGGATTTTCATTTTGACTTTGTTTTCGGCTCCAGCACCCTCGAAAACTATGAAAACGACACCCATGATAAAAAAATATAAAAAAATATTACAGCCGCCATCTTGGATTTTCATTTTGACCTCACTATCTGCTTTAGCGCCCTTGAAAACCATAAATACGACACCCATGATAAAAATAAAAAATAAATTACAGCCGCCATCTTAGATTTTCATTTTGACCTAATTATTGGCTCCAACACCCTCGAAAACCATGAAAACGACACCCATGATGAAAAATATAAAAAAAAAATACAGCCGCCATCTTGGATTTTCATTTTGACCTCACTATCGGCTTTAGCGCCCTTGAAAACCATAAAAACGACCACCCATGATAAAAAAATTAAAGCCGCCATCTTGGATTTTCATTTGGACATCACTATCGGTTTTAGCACCCTTGAAAACCATAAAAACGACACCCATGATGAAAAATTAAAAAAAAACTACAACCGCCATCTTGGATTTTCATTTTTATCTCACTATCGGCGATCTCAATATCCGTCACTTTGCACGGCCAAAAATGTAATTGACAGGCTTATGGTGATTTATCGAGGTAGCCACTGCTAATATGCCTTTATGCAATGCACGACACTGCTTAGTACGTTATCCTAATTGCGTAACACACTTGGAATGGCAATCCATTCCGATTTGACAGTTCAACAATATCCATTGCGTTGTTTTTGTTTTACGAATTTTTTAAATATTTATGAAGCAACTAGCTGTGCCCCGCGGTTTCACCCGCATAAGTTTCGATCCCGTGGGAATATCGGATAAAAAGTAGCCTATATGTGTCAGCTACCTCTATACAAAATTTTAAAGCCGACCCCAACATAGTTGGGAAAAGGCTAGGCTAGATGATGATGACCTCTATACAAAATTTTATCAAAATTGGTGAAGCCGTTTGAGCGTGAAGAACAAACATATAAACATACACACACACTCACAAGAACCTACTTGCATTTGATACCATAGCAAATTTATTATATAAAATACGAAATAAACCGAATAAAACAAGCTTGTTTTATATTTGTTTTCAATAAGCTCGTCCGCAAATTGTTAATACATAGGTACTTTGGCAACTTGTACTTGATTAATCACTGTCCAGTGAAATTAAGTAAATAGCATTCTACTTATATGAACACTTCACATTACCTACAAACTGTTTGAAAACAAATCACCGTAAACTTAAAAAAAATACATGGCAAAAATAAAATAAAATTAGGCTCAAGTATCAAGTCGTGTCAATTTACTCATAATTTCACCGCTTCGCGCATGTCGCTGTGTGTGTGAGCCGTGCACGTGTAGTAGTAAGACTCAATACCTAAAATTGAAGCGCGTCATTTCGTAAACGCCTCCATACCACCACCCCTTACTTCCCGTGGGTGTCGTAAAAGGCGACTAAGGGTCGTACCGGAGAATGGGCAGCAGCGTTCTCTATGTATTCCACCATCATACCATACTGCGATCGCCAACCCGCCTGCCAAGCGTGGCGATTATGGCAAACCCTCCCAAAATTGGGGGAGGCCTATGTCCAGCAGTGGACGTCTATCGGCTGAAACAACGATATTCCTCAGATTGTCTCTTATTTACACTGCGGCCCCGTGATCCTTATGTGCCCATGGCCTCCAATAGGTTGAAGACGGCCCTGCCCAGGATGTCATCTATCTCCTTGCCAAATTATCTCGAAATCCGTTTAGTGGTTTAGGCGTGAAATGGTAACATACAAACACACAGAGTTACTTTCGAATTTATAATATTAGTATGAATAATACATTTATTTACATAAAAACACTAAAAACTTTAGCCTGAAACCGTTAAAATTTTGTAACTTATTTTTTTTTATTTGAAATGGGTTCGCTCTTGACTCTAGTCTAGGTCAGAGGTGACAGAGACAAAGTCGACGATGGAGTGAACTTACTCAGAAGAAGCCTGTTCACTCTTACTTTGAAGAGATTCGGGTTGTATGCGCTCGGAAACATGTAAATGAAACACTATACTTACGCGCGTCTTTTTCCTGTGATGGCGCAGTATGTGTCGACGAACAACGCGGGCAGATAGTGGAGGAAGAAGTTGTAGAACAAAAACATGTAGTAGTTGTTCGTGGGGTTCAGACCGTAGTACCTGCAACGAACCGTGTCAGTTAAAATACAAGGATTATAGAAAACAAACATAGTTTTTTGATTTCTATACTTTCCAGAGCTAGCTTAAACTTTTATTTGGTGAGCTGGCTAAATAATAACAGCCGCACAGGTCGATCGAGCAAGTTAGGCTACGCTTGCTGCGGCTGGTCTGTGGATGGGTGACCATCTTTACCCAACCCTGCGTGCTTCGGAAAGCACGTTAAGCCGTTGGTCCCGGCTGTCATTCGTGGATCTTTGACAGTCGTTACGGGTAGTCAGAAGCCCGAAAGTCTGACAACCAGTCTTACCAAGGGGTATCGTATTACCTAGTATGTGGGTTGTGGTGGTCAAATAGGCAGTCGCTCCATGTAAAATACTGGTATTCAGCTGCATCCGTTTAAACTGGAAGCCGACCCCAACATAGTTGGGAAAAGGCAGGCAGATGATGATGGACTTTTGTTTGGTATCTATAGTTAGCTCTGGAAAGCGCTGTTATAACTGCAGTGGTCATGTCTGTCTTAGGACATTGAACCAGACGAATGCTCGATCAGAAAACGGAACGTGTACCTAACGCTAACTATTAACAAACAACGGAAGACTGGATGCGGAAGGCGAAGATCCAGATGTTGTGACGCAACTTGGTATCTTGGTATATACCTCTTTCAGATTTAAAAAAAACAGTGGAGTTCCGGGAGTGCCGCCAGAAGTGAAAACAGAACACAAACAGAATACTTTGCCACCACTCACTGATATATCGGATATACATACATTAAAACCGAGTACATTCCGAGGACAGCCGAACGCATCCGAAGCGGGTATTATTTGAATCGTCTTATAAACAAAACACGTGCGGTGGCGCGAGTTCAATGGTTTTACGCCATCTCAAAAAAATCCCAACGCGCCTAAATAAGTTTCCACTTCAATAGAATAACCTACTTGTACAATCTCAGTATCTTAATGAGAGGTTTTTCTTTTGAGTATTAAAAAAAAACATAGTTTCCAAGAACCCTGAAGATGGCGTTGAACTGATTACGTTACTAGGTGCCAAAGTCAAAACGCTTGGAAAAAAAACATTGCGTCGCGTCATATACGCTCGTTGAGTGACAGTTTCGTTTGCTTTCGTTTTACGATCTCAAAACTACATCCAAGTGAATTAATAAAACAATTATGTGACGTTCCGTTCCTTGTAGTAACTTACCAAGTTCAGCGCCATCTATCCAGCGACTAGGGTAGCGTTAAAAAAAAAGAAAAAGAAAATCCCTCATTGTACCGTTATCATTTTGTGCCCATTGCCGTGGAGATCATGGGTGCTTGGGGCACTGAGGCCAGGAAGCTCATTAGTGAGATAGGGCACAAGCTCCGTGATAAAACTGGTGACTCCCGTTCCGGCCCGTTCTTGGCTTTCAATGGCAAAGCAGCAAGCGTTTTGGGCACCTTTGCGCCAGGAACAGTTAGGGGCAGGTTATTTGACTAGGTTCACGTGTTGATCTTGTTGTGACTGCTATTATTATTATCAGAGATCGGAATAGGTAGAACTGTTTTATGTAGGTACTTGCCATAGGTTAGAATAATATGGATATTCCCCGAGTCCCGGGATTTGGTTTTTACTGTTGGTAAAGAATTGGATTCTAGTGGCGCAGAAAGAGACAAAAGCAGGTGCGTCAGAAACACCCCGCTATAGTTTTCTTTTGTTTCCATAATGCGGCGACATTACGCGTCTCAACAAAGCTGCAACGTCGCCGCGTCGCGCGCTTGGCAAAAAGTTTTATAGCGCGCTGTTGACGTAAAATTTACAACGTCTCTCATGCGCTTATTAGGGTTCCGTACCCAATGGGTACAAAACGGAACCCTATTACTAAGACTTCGCTGTCTGTCCGTCTGTCTGTCTGTCTGTCACCAGGCTGTATCTCAAGAACCGCGATAGCTAGACATTTGAAATTTTCACAGATGATGTATTTCTGTTGCCGCTATAACAACAAATACTAAAAACAAAATAAAATAAATATTTAAGGGGGGCTCCCATACAACAAACGCGATTTTTTTGCCCTTTTTTGCTCGATATCAAAAATGGCAACAGGTAGGCACTTGAAATATTCACAAAATACTCAGTTGTATTTTAACTTTAATAATAAATAATAAAATTAAAATAAAATAAATATTTAAGGGGGGCTCCCATACAACAAACATGTTTTTTTTCGGCGTTTTTGCTTTGTGGTACGGAACCCTTCGTGTGCGAGTCCGACTCGCACTTGGCCAGTTTTTGGCTTACATAAACCATTTTTATACATATTGACAAAAAGAATGAAATTCAATAAAATCCCGTAGTATCAGACGGAATCCTGTGGAATATCCATATTCATATCAATGTTTGCGGTCAATGAACCTAAATAGCTCTACCTATTCCGATCACTGATTATTATATTAATAATTTATCTCAGTATTGTCTAAACATTAAAAATGATTGACATACCAAACAGCCTTTGTAGTGGGTTTATCGATGCCATACTTCCGGTTGCGCTCGATGAAGTCCCCCCATGTGATAGGATTCTGTGCTCCTGACACGAAGTTGTAGATGGGAATGTCAGATGTTTGGCTGAAAAATATTACGATTTATATACTTAGTCAAAGTCATATAATCATTAACAATGACTTGTATCTGAATTAATACAAAATAAATTAAATTACACACAAAACTACATGAATATGGTAGTGGTAGACCGCGAAATTCAAATTTTCTTACGTTTTTTGCAATTTTCAGGTCAGTGTCAGGTTGTATCTTGATCAAAATATGATTCGCGACAATTACAGGTAGATTTAGAGAATGATGTTACCTTTTCACGCCTAAATCACCGAACGGATTTCGATACAATTTGGCAGAGAGATAGATTGCATCCCGGGCATAGGATAGTTGTTATCGTCATACCTCGCGGGCAAAGTCGCGGGCGGAGTAAAAAAGGATGTGCAAATCTTGCCCTCTTAGATTGATTAAAAAAAAAACGACACTTGAAAAAGTATAGTAATTTTAAAAATATGTTTGAAGGTCATTTCTTCCCAAAGAAAATGTACCGCGCGTTGATGTCTTTATAATGGCCAAAACTTAAGATCTTTTGAAGGCTCAAAATTCGAAAATTGCTATATTTTCAATATGTGAATTTTAATGAATAATGTGATTTACTTCTCTTTATAATTCTTGGCGGTGAACCAGGCGGAAGCGAGGATGGCGTTGACACACAGATCCACGGGAACCATGTCCGCTACCTTCTCCTGGTTCATGTACATGGTGCGCAGGACCTGGGGAAATAAACAGTTTTAGTAACGTCTAAAATTTTTTTTGTAGTATAAAATTAATATCTTAAGGCGAAAGCGCCAGGGTAACCCGCGAAATTCAATTTTTTTTACGTTTTCTGCAATTTGCTGGTCAGTATTAAGTTGTACGTTGATTAAAATATGATTCGCGGCCGTAACAAATATGTATTTACAGAATTATAAACATTAAAGTCATCAACGCAACTCTCTTAGACCAATTAATCCCCAAGAATGACTATTTCATGAAATGTTGACATTTGGGGATTATACTAACTTAACAAGTTGTATTACTGATTGTAATGATTATAATTCTGTAAATACATATTTGTTACGACCGCGAATCATATTTTAACGTACAACTTAATACTGATCAGCAAATTGCAAAAAACGTAAGAAAATTTGAATTTCGCGGGCTACCTTAGCGCTTCCCCCTTAAGGGGGTGATCTGAAATATCGAATAAAGTGATTAGAAAGAACGAAGTCTGTCGTCGTCGTTAATCTGGAATCGCGACCGTGTGACAGCGGGCCAAAGGGACAAATAGTAAGTAGGCAATAACAGGTCAGTGTTCGGATTTATTTGTGTTCTGCGACTACAAGTTTGTGTTCTGCGACTACAAGTTTGTTTCTGCGACTACAAGTTTGTGTTCTGCGACTACAAGTTTGTTTCTGCGACTACAAGTTTGTGTTCTGCGACTACAAGTTTGTTTCTGCGACTACAAGTTTATTTCTGCGACTACAAGTTTGTTTCTGCGACTACAAGTTTGTGTTCTGCGACTACAAGTTTGTTTCTGCGACTACAAGTTTGTTTCTGCGACGACAAGTTTGTTTCTGCGACGACAAGTTTGTTTCTGCGACTACAAGTTTGTTTCTGCGACTACAAGTTTGTGTTCTGCGGCGACAAGTTTGTTTCTGCGACGACAAGTTTGTTTCTGCGACTACAAGTTTGTGTTCTGCGACTACAAGTTTATGTTCTGCGACTACAAGTTTATGTTCTGCGACTACAAGTTTGTGGTCTGCGACTACAAGATTGTTTCCGTGACTTCAAATTTGCCTTGTGTTCTGCGACTACAAGTTTGTTTCTGACACTACAAGTTTGTGTTCTGCACTACGAGTTTGTTTTTGCGACTACAAGTTTGTGTTCTGCGACTACAAGATTGTTTCTGTGACTACAAGTTCGCGTTTGTGATCTGCGACTACAAGTTTGTGTTCTGCGACTACAAGTTTGTGTTCTGCGACTACAAGTTTGTTTCTGCGACTACAAGTTTGTGTTCTGCGACTGCAAGTTTGTGTTCTGCAACTACAAGTTTGTGTTCTGCGACTGCAAGTTTGTTTCTGCGACTACAGGTTTATGTTCTACGACTGCAAGTTTGTTTCTGCAACTACAAGTTTGTGTTCTACGACTGCAAGTTTGTGTTCTGCGACTACAAGTTTGTGTTCTGCTACTACATGTTTGTTTCTGCAACTACAAGTTTATGTTCTACGACTGCTAGTTTGTGTTCTGCGACTACAAGCAGTACTTACCCCGGTACCGATGCCGACCACCAATCCTGTAGGTCCGTACACGCTGTCTGTCCACCCTCGCACAGGCTCCTCGTAAGTAGATACAACTGTTAACAACATTTAAAGATGAGGTGGAGGATTATCTAACAAACATAAATATGTCGGGGATAGATGGCGCCACAGTACAGCGAACAGCGCCATCTAGCAATTTGATTGGTAAACGAATAATCATGTGATCGGAAACGCAAGCGAGCCCTACCGCAGCGAGGACTGGTGGAGAGACCGAGTGTTGCGGCAGTCTACAGTCGACAGTCGAGCTCGGACAGTCTCGGCAAACGCTCAATACCAACGCACGTGTTTGTCTCCTAATAACGTGTGCGTTTCGGTTGTTAATCACTAGTTTATTAAAGTTACTGTAAATTCAAATTATCTTTTCGTTCGAGTATCTAAACTATGTCGGATCGTGATGAAGACCCGATGTATCGCATCTCGTACACCCAGTGATGCGACAAATAAATAAAGTCCTCCAGACCGTTTTTCGGCCACGGCGGCCAATCTCAACGGAGACTAGCCTTCGGCGCGGGAGATATTATAGCGCTCTAGTGTGTGCCAGACTCAGGTTTACTCCCTCTTCCCTCACTCTCATAGTCCGATGGGACGGCAATCCGACGTGACCGGAGAGAGATCAGGCGCAGGACCAACGGCTTAACGTGCTTTCCGGGACACGAGGATATCACACCGCCGACTTCCAAACTCCGGGCTGTTAAATTCCTAATGGAAAAACTCAACAACACTTGCCCGACCCGGGAATCGAACCCAGGACCCCAAGCTCAGCAGTCGCGCTTGCGACCACGAGACCAACGGGACATACATAATCAGCATATAATGTTCCCACTGCTGGAACACAGGCCTCCTCTCGGTGAGAGGGAGTGGGCCGTAATCCACCACGCGGGCACAGTGCGGGTTGGCAGATGTCACGTGTCTTCGAATTTTTGGTTCTAGGTCATGCCGGTTTTGCTCACGATGTTTTCTTCACCGTTTTTGAGAGCAGTGGTTATGAAATAATTTACACAAAGTAATTGGTTGCCATCCCACTGCTGAGCGTGGGGTCCTAGGTTCTATTCCCGGGTCGGACAAAGTGTTATTGGGTTTTCCATTAGGAATTTCTTAGTAACAGTCCAGAGTTTGGAAGTTGGCGGTTTAATAACCTTGCCTCGGAAAGCACGTAAAGCCGTTGGTCCTGCGCCTGATCTCTCCCCGGTCGTGTCGGATTGCCATCCCTGAGGACTATGAGAGTAAAGGAACAGAGAGTGCACCTGTGTTTGCGTACACACTTGTGCACTATAATATCTCTTGCGT
Organism: Mesoligia furuncula; assembly: GCA_916614155.1. Taxonomy (NCBI): domain Eukaryota; kingdom Metazoa; phylum Arthropoda; class Insecta; order Lepidoptera; family Noctuidae; genus Mesoligia; species Mesoligia furuncula. The sequence goes on from OU744819.1 coordinate 12,830,365, forward strand.
ACCTGGCTAATGTGGCGTCTGTGTGGTGCCGGACTTAAAGAATTGCACCACCCCTTACTTCCCGTGGGTGTCGTAAAAGGCGACTAAGGGTCTTACCGGAGAATAGGCAGCAGCGTTCTCTATTTATTCCACCATCATACCATACTGCGATCGCCAACCCGCCTGCCAAGCGTGGCGATTATGGCAAACCCCCCCAAAATTGGGGGAGGCCTATGTCCAGCAGTGGACGTCTATCGGCTGAAACGACCTGGCTAATCTCCATTGAGATTGGCCACCGTGACCGAAAACGGTCGGGGAGGCTATTATTATTATTATGTATGTATTATAACAGTTGGCAAACCAGCCGACTGCCCGCCTGGTTTGGCTTACCTATGGAAGGTCTGACGATGCTTATCGGTAGTCCTTCTCCATGTTTCCTGACAGCCTCCTCTGCTATCGCCTTCGTGAAGCAATACGTGTTGGGGCGGTTTCCCAGAAGCCTGTAAATTATATGAATTTATTATTGTAGGTACTTTCAACTACAAATTTTTTTTGGGGAGTCACGTGGAGACTTGCGCGGTACGATAGAATACGCATTCTATCGTACCGCGCATGTCGCCACGTGACTCCCTCGTGCCGCCATTGTTACGCGAGTTAATAATTATTAAAGGTCTTCGTTCCCAATGTATTGTAACGTTGCACGTTATTACAATTAAATAATTTCTAACAAAAAATAACTCGTTTACTCAAATAACAGGCAACACTATAGTTATAATGGATGTTGCGGGAATTATAGTGGCAACACTCCAGCTACGTCCTGATTGGCTGTGTTCCCCTTCTCCAAAATGTTGCTAGAACCATCCAACCTAGGGCTATATAAACCCCGGGAGCTCATTTGACAGGAGGACAGCTGAAGAAACCTTTATTTTAAAACCTTCACGACTGGTTATTTGTTGAAGTCGTCATTATTGAAGTACCAACTATTTTTAACTTCTAAGTAATAATACCTAAGTGTTGTGAAAAGCCCGAGACGGGGTTCCTTCCTTCCTTCCGACCTTCGCATCTTCTATTCTACGTTCACAACACCTGCACAGACGTGTCTACGTGCGCTGCGGAAAACTCGAGGCTCGGAGGCGGTTACTAATACTGCCACCGCCATCGCCGCAGGGGAGTGGCTGGACGACCCTGCCGCAGCGCTACGGGACCCTGGACCACCTACCTCCGGTTCCCGCTACCTACGTCTGGAAGCTCTGCAGGACAGTAGTGTTCTATAGGCGGTTCTAACTTACACGCACCGACTCAACCGGCTTTGTACAGCTTCACAATTAAATCTAATCATTGTAACGTAATTCTTCTTTTATTTTCTATCACCCACCACTACACACCATCTAACGTATTAAACGTTACAGTATATAAGAAAGTGCAAACTGGTAACAATGTTCGCAAGTGGTAACTTTTGTGTTTATCATTCATATATACTTATCTACTCTATTTCAGAAAGTAGTGGTTTCCCTGAGATAACATCTCTCATAATTGCCTATTTGGATGGAAGATGTGGAACAGCTGATTTTTTTTTGTATATTTTGGATGACTATTTTTTTTAGGTTACTCACGTTGGCAAGATGTTTTCAATAAGTTTATTATCTACTTCTGTTAGAGCTTCCAATGCTTCCACAGACATAGGGGGCTCGTAGAACCTGAAACCATAAAAATAAATCAATGATTGAAGGGTACCCCGCCTAAATATGGCAAGTCAAGTTTTAGACAAAGTTCGGCTTTGTACAGCGCCGTCCCTATCACTCATACCTATGGTCAGACGCCAGCACATCAAGGTACCCGAAACTGACAAATTATCCCAATCAACTTTGAACCTTATACTTTAGCGATAAAGTTGAAAATCTATTAAAGAAATTTGACAGATTGTAGTAGCTTGATGTGCTCGCGTGTGTACATTACCAGCCTGTAATGTTCCCACTGCTGGGATACAGGCCTCCTCTCGGTGAGAGGGAGTGGGCCGTAATCCACCATGTAGGCCCAGTGCGAGTTGGGACAGTCTCTTTCGAAGTTTCTTAAGCTCGATTTTATATAATACTAGCAGCACCACGAGGTTTCACCCGCCCAAGTGTCGATCCCGTGGGGATATCGGGATAAAAACTATCCTATGGCCTTTCCCTGGACTCAAACTATGTCATCTAAATCGGTTCAGCGGTTTAAGCGTGAAGAGGTAACAGACAGACAGACATTAAATCTTAGGTGCTGTAAAAATATACAAACTTACTTTTCCTCAATATATTTAACTTGTGTGTTAGAAAAGGCGGTCGAAACGTGAGTGATTGCCTTTAAATTCCTGCACTCTTTAGCAAGTTTCAGCACTTCCTTAGTTCCCTTGACGTTGATGGCAGTCGAAACTGACAGTTTCTCATCAAACTTTACTGTAGCCGCTGCGTTGATTATTATTGTTACCTGTAACGACATCTCGTGGTGAGAGTTGGAAAACTTGTTAAGCGCCATCTAGTGTTAATAAAGGTAAGTCCGACTAAGGTAGCCCGCGAAATTCTAATTTTCTTAGGTTTTTTGCAATTTGCTGGTCAGTATTAAGTTGTACGTTGATTAAAATATGATTTGCGACCGTAACAAAAATATGTATTTACAAAATTAATTATAGGTAATCATTAGAATAGGTACTACAACTTGCTAAGTTAGTATAATCCCAAAATGTCAAGATTTCACGAAATAGTCATTCAGTGGAACTACTGGTCTTAGAGATGATGACTTGTGTTGATGACATTAATTATTATAATTCTGTAAATACATATTTGTTACGGTCGTGAATCATATTTTATTCAACGTACAACTTAATACTGACCAGCAAATTGCAAAAAACCTATGAAAATTTTTAAATTTCGCGGGCTACCTTAGCGCTTTCCCCTAAATATGATTTGCGACCGTAACAAAATAATATGTATTTACAGAATGATAATCATTAGAATCAGTAATACAAGTATAATCCCAAAATGTCAAGATTTCACGAAATAGTCATTCAGTGGAATTACTTGGTCTTAGAGAGTTGTGTTGATAACTTTAATGATTATAATTCTGTAAATACACATGTATTTGTTACGGTCGCGAATCATATTTTAATCAACTGACCAGCAAATTGCAAAAAACGTAAGATTTGAGCTTCGCGGGCTACCTTAGGGCTTCCCCCTTAAGCTTTTTGTATTAAAAAACCGACCTTGCTTGTAAGCATCTTCCTATCTTCGTCACTGATGCCTAACCCCGGCAGTTCCATATCCCCCAGGACCGGGACCACCTTGTGTATGCCCTTTGGGTTCTCTTCGTGGGCTCTTTGAAACAACTGAAAGAAATGGCAACACGTATTATAGAATAGCATTTGTCTTAGAGCCAAAAATTCAAAGACGTGTGAGATGAACTACCGCGCACTGGACCCGCGTGGTGGATTACGGCCTATCTCACAGAGTGGAGACCAGGGGGCCTAAAAAGGCCACTTTGGCAGAATTATAACAGGATAACACATTATGAATCATAATGGACAGGGAGCCCAAAAAGGCCACTTTGGCAAAATCATAAAAGGATAACATTATAAATCATAATATGGCGAAGACAGTCCGTGTTTTGTTTTTTTCGCTGCACTACGTAGGTACAATCAAAGAGATTGGGATTGGATTTGGATTTGGTGGTTTTAGCACAGACAAAAAAATTACTGAAAAATCCTTCACCATGGGATTTGATACGATGAACGATGTATGATGGGATTTTAACAGTTAACTGTCCATTATGATTCATAATGTTATCCTATTATGATTCTGCCAAAGTGTCCTTTTTAGGCTCTCAGATAACAGTTAAGTTAATCGTATCAAATCCTATCGGTGATTTTCCAGTAATTTATTTTTTGTCTGTGCTAAAAAACCAATAAATCCAATCCAAATCTAATCTCTTTAATTATACTTACCTAGTGCAGTGAAAAAAAGAAAAACACGGACTGTCTTTGCCATATCATGATTCATAATGTTATCATCTTAAGATTCTGCCAAAGTGGCCTTTTTAGGCCCCCTGTGCTCCAGCAGCGGGGCTGACTATTTGATGTAATAACAATACTTACGAATTCGTCCAACATTTCATGTAGACGCACCGTCGCATCTTTACCCTTCTTGCCTCGTGTCAAGACGTATATTGTGTTGATGTCTCCACAGGTACGGATTAACTTTTCAATGAGGACTAAAATGATACGGAATTCTTTAGGTTAAAGTTCAAGACCAGGTTCAATGAATATTTATTACTATGCTTTACGTGGGTGCTGTTTTGCTAATTAAATAGGTAGTCTGAATAACATACTTTTTTTTTGACCTTGGGAAATCATCAACTGACCCCTCCCGCTCTGGGTGGAGCGGAAGGGAGTGTCACTCTTACTGACCAAAACCCACCCGTGTCCCTTCCTTAGCCCTTTATGTTCCGGGCCAGCGGTATCATCATCATCATAATTTCAGCCGATAGACGTCCACTGCTGGACATAGGCCTCCCCCAATTTTGGGGGGGGTTTGCCATTAATCGCCACGCTTGGCAGGCGGGTTGGCGATCGCAGTATGGTAATGATGGTGGAATGCATAGAGAACGCTGCTGCCCATTCTCCGGTACGACCCTTAGTCGCCTTTTACGACACCCATGGGAAGTGAGGGGTGGTGGTATTCTTTAAGTCCGGCACCACACAGACAAGTCCGGCACCACACAGACAAGTCCGGCACAACACAGACAGTCCGGCACCACACAGACAAGTCCGGCACCACACAGACAGCGGTAACCCTTCAGACAATCCCGCTGACCCGGCAGGCCTCGGCCCTAACGGGCACCTTCAATTGATGCTGACATCTCTTTGAAGCGTGCGTGGAACACGTACTACCCTGACTGAATTACATTGACCTTTCAACATCGAGTTATGCCAAAAGTGATGCTGTGCTGTGCTGTGTAGTACTCTATCTAGCTAATGCACTCCTTATCTATAGGTATACATAACAAAAGATGCAGAGATGCCCTGCCGGACTGACTTCAGACTGATTCGTAAACGCAGAGCCCAAACCACTGAGGCTGAGAACATGGGAACCCAACCTGTGTGATAATTTCGTAACACACATACGCTTGCAACTTTTTTCACTTTGACAATTCAACTACATTCCTTGCGTTAGACTCTATTTACCTACATTAACGAGCAGACGAACTTTTCAAACATATGAAGCAAAATGGATTAGGAATTTCCTTCAAACTCTTTCGGATTGTGAGTGTTACTCAATTGGTGCTAGGTTCCTTTGGTGACGTAGGCATCTACATAGAAAGGATAAAAAATCCTTTCTATGTGGATGCCTACGTCGAAATTATATCTCGAAAAGGTTGGGAAAGATAGCGAATGCGCAGTAAACCGCGAAATTCGAATTTTCATACGTTTTTCACTGACCTGAAAATTGCAAAAAAGTAAGATATTTTGAATTTCGTGGTCTACCACTGCAACTGCGCATTCACATTAAGGGGGAAGTGGGTAGCCTGCGAAATTCAAATTTTCTTACGTTTTTTGCCATTTGCTGGTCAGTATTAAGTTGTACGTGGATTAAAATATGATTCGCGACCGTAACAAATATGTATTTACAGAATTATAATCATTAGAATCGGTAATACAACTTGTTAAGTTAGTATAATCCTAAAATGTCAAGATTTCATGAAATAGTCATTCAATAGGATTACTTGGTCTTAGAGAGGGTTCATTTCTGTATAACAGACCTTTTTAGTATATTTTGTTAATTCATTCGTTTGTTTACAATAATATGTCAAATGAAATAGGGTTGTACCGTTGCCGTAATAGTTTCCGTAAACTAGTTCCTCCGCTGAAACGTCATCGGTATATTCTGCGATGTGAACATAAATAATCCTGTGTTTTATTCGGTCCGAGTGACCTTGCCAGGTCCGGCCTTTGGTTCACAGCACCGAAATTAAAATATTCTATTTCACATAAACCTACATGGCTACTTTGGAAACGTCAGAAGCTAGGTGCACGGTTCCAATTGGTTGTTTCTTTTAAAAATAATTGGCTTTTACAATGTTTTCTAATTTGTTAAGTACCTGGTACTGATTTTAATACATAAGTAAGTAACCCGTTTTTATTAAATTTATGGACTATCTGTTTCTCTCTTCTCGCCACTGCAGATTCATTACCGAAAAAACTCATTGAAAGCTGAGATGACGGTAACAGAAAGTAAATAAGAAATATTTTGTTTTTACATTTGGTACTTACGCTATCAGATGCATTTATAAGTAGGTATCTTATTATATTGCCATTTGTCTTCACAACTGGTTTGTCTTAAGCATAACTATAATATTTTTCTCTGAAAATTCTAACTTTAATAAAAGATTTTCTTTTTTGACTTGTATGTACCTATCGATAAATAGTTCAGTAATTAACCATGAGTCTTTCGTTTTACACATCACAAAAGATTAGAAATAAAGTATTTTCGCACACTATAGTTTTATGCAAAACTATAAAGTATGTTTATCGAAAATAAAGTAAGATACGTTATTATAAAGTATAGTTGGCAACCCTAATTACAACGGACTTTAATTAAGTAAGTTATTATGACCCAAACGTGATAACTAGTAAGACTCATATTTAGTATCGATACTCGATAATAGTAACACCTATGTTCCTTGATTGGCACAACTCTAGCAATGGCAGCCATTTTATGCGACAAAATGAGTTGTAGGTATGCACCCTTTTTGTAGGTATTTCCAGTCCACACTTTTCTATGTCAATGACTACAGGTCAGTGCTTTCATTCGTTTCAGAAGTCAAAATGAATGAGTATTTTATTTTAGTGTTGTATGTAATGATAAATATAGTCAATCGATTGTGTTGATATGTAGTCGATATTTCTAAGACTATTCATTAATTATTTTAATCGTAGGGTGGAGTAATACAAGCGAAGCCCGGCCATGGTCATTCTATTGTTAATTTTATGTAGTCATTAAGCTGACTGAGAACTCACACGGATTATCGTGGATTATTAGGAATTTGTTAATAGTGACTGTAACAATTTACTAATTACTTACTTACCTAACTATTTCGGAGAAAATATCAAATACTAAAAGCTTTTTTTTAAGCCCTTTAGCGAAATTAGATAATTGTCAAAACTAAAATTACCAGAAGTAGACAATGGCAGTTTAAAACAATAGGTGCGAGTAAAGCGGCTTTAGTTAAGTACCTAGAAGTTGTAAATGACTTCCTCTGCGTTGCTATATTTCTTCAGTATAAAAGTAACCATCAATGTGAAAAGGTGTGCTAAAACTAGCTGGTTGAATTATTTGGCGTATTTTATATTTTGGTTAATAAGTGAATGTGTATTACTCGTAACTAAAGTCAGAGCAGTTGAACTAAAGTTGATTGCCACTGTGAATTCAACTACGTGATCGTTGTTAGCTGTTTTAAAAGAGATCTTTAGTGAATTCAAAGGCTAGTGCCGGCAGAATAAGATAAAGTAAAACAGTGACTGACAATAAAACGTTTTAATACAAGTGTGTAAAGGCAATTCCGAAAATGAACCATTTAAATAATGAATCAGAACACTGCTGCATCGAAACGCCCAGAGAAGATTGGCTGCTCAGAATAGGTGACACAATTATCAACCTGAACTATCTAAAAAATGAAGACATGTTGAACAGAAGAATGTTGGAACACAGTCACGTTTGCCGTGGACAACTGGTTAGCCCGGCCCCACAAGCCCTCGAGAGAAGCTTATATGATGTCATAGAAGAAGATCCTATAAGAAGCTACAATTATATAGAAAAGGAATCAGTCAACACTCTGGTCCTAATACCAAGAATGGCTCGCTATTTATCCGCAAGGACTATTGAGCAAATCTGTGACAAAATTTTCACGAAAAAAGCCATAAATGAACAATTTGTTCAACTTTTCTATAAGTATTTCTTTCATGTCTATTTCAAAAGAGTTTATTCTTGGTCCTCGCTGCATTTGTTGATAAAAGCAAGCAAGGCTTACCCAGTGCATTTTAAAACCACTATAAAAACGATGTTGATGGACACCGAGTTACCAAATAATATTTTACTAGATTATGTTGAAACTTTAAACGAGAAGGACTGTACGGATACGATGGAAGTTGTGTGTGAGTTACAGTTGTCACTCGATCAATTCAATCATAATTTACCCGTGATATACTTGATATACAAAAAATGTCGGAAAAACGACAGTATTTTCCAATACATACATGCTAATTTAGAATTGTATAATGTATATTGCGCTTATAACAAAAATTATGGTAGACTGTTATTGTGTCTCATACAAAACCTATCGGGGTTTGACGTAAGGATAAGAGTTCTTAAAAGAATGACAGAAAATCATTGTACGTCTTACAAAGGCGCATGTATGGTGGCTTTAGAGAAATTCGTGTTGGAATTAATAGATTTGCAGTTAAATCAAAGTCAAAGACAAAGTCAAAGTCAAAGCATTTATTTCAATTAAACCATTAACAGGCACTTTTGAATTGTCAAGAAGTCGGTCAGTCAGAAAATATGAAGCTAGTTGCCCATTCCAAAGCGTAGGTACCTATGGAGAAGAACGGGCAAGAAACTCCATGGACACTCTTTTTAAATTATGTTTTACAAAAATATTAGTACATCATTACTTTTGAATTTAAAATTATATAATGTGAGAACGATGTAATAAATAAAAAAAAGATGTAAAACGTTAAAAGCGTCAAGAGTACAACAAATAGTACTTAACAAAACAACAATCAAAAATAAAATAATTAAAAATAAACCGAGGCAGCTAAGAGATGACCAGCCCCAACTGACGGCGCCCGTTCACGAACATGACGCATAGATCAGCACCATTCAGCTCAACCATTTTGAAGGGAGCTAAATGATCCAACACACACGCCACCGTCAGCGAGACAATTGAGTGAGCATGACATACTATCAGCCGCCAGGGCATATTCAAGTCAATGAAAGACATATTAATACTCGGTAAATGGTAGCTATAGGGTACATAGAACTCACATCTGTGCTATGCAATTATACAATACAAAGGAAACTGAGTCTATACAATGCAAAGATAGTCTTACAATCTTCGACAGCTCCAACAGTATCTTCAAGTGTTAATCAATTAGTTGTGGTTGTGGAGCAGGACCAGCATTGAGCCAGGCGTTCCTATCAGTGATGTAATCCCCTAACTTATAATATGCCTGACTGCATAGTGTGCGTTTTATACAAGACTTGAATTTTGTCTCATTCAGTTGAAGAATGTGGGGAGGTATTTTATTATAACATTTTAAACAGTACCCCATAAAAGATGAATCTACTTTAGCCAGTCTGAAGCCTGGTTGAACCAAAAGGTCCCTATTTCTAGTACTATAATTATGTCTATCACCTCTTTTACTAAAAAGATGTAAATTTTTCCTTACATACATGATGTTTTCATAGATATATTGACAAGGCACCGTCATGATGTTAATTTCCTTAAAAAGTTCCCTCAGAGAATCGCGTCTGCGGAGATTATATATGGCTCTGATGGCTCTTTTCTGCAGAATAAAAATAGAATCGATGTCTGCAGCTCGTCCCCAAAGCAAAATACCGTAAGACATGATACTATGAAAGTAACTAAAATAGACTAGTCTCGCGGTATCTACATCAGTAAATTGACGGATTTTTCTGACAGCATAAGCTGCTGAACTTAGCCGTCCTGCAAGAGTTGTTAAATGAGGACCCCATTGTAGCCTTGAGTCGAGCGTGATCCCTAGGAAAACAGTTTTATCGACGAATTCTAGTTTCTCTTGATTCAATATTATCTCACAATCACTACCCTTGACATTTGGTAAAGAAAATCTTATGCACTTAGTTTTATTTCCATTTAATACTAAATTATTAGCAGTGAACCAATTTTGGACCTGCAGTAGGGCATTATTTACGTCGTCAAAATTTGTAGCACGTCTATTTACCTTAAAAATTAAGGAAGTGTCATCAGCAAATAACACCATTTGTGGTTGATTTTTTAATAAATGGAGTAGATCATTAATATACACTAAAAAGAGGAAAGGACCCAATATCGAGCCTTGTGGCACACCAATTTTCACTATTAAACCAAGTGAATTGACTCCATTTATTTGAACTTGTTGTTGTCTATCATTTAAATAAGAACTAACTAAACTGAGAGCAAGTTTTCCAAGTCCGTAATGCTCAAGTTTCAAAAGCAAGGTCTCGTGATCGACGCAATCAAATGCCTTGGAGAGGTCACAAAAGATTCCTATAGCGTCTTGGGCCTCTTCCCACGCTTTAAAAATGTGTTTTAATAAAGTTACACCGGCGTCGGTCGTACAACGTCCTTTAGTGAAACCATACTGTTGATCGTGTAGGATTTTATTCGTGTTAAAATGATTGAGCATTTGATTAAGCATTATCTTTTCAAACACCTTGCTGAAAACCGGCAAAACGGATACGGGTCTATAATTATTGGTGTCTTTACTGTCCCCGGATTTGTAGAGTGGTATTACCTTACTGTACTTCATCAAATCGGGGAAGACTCCTTGATCCACGCACGAATTAAATACTAAGGCTAAGTAAGGCGCAATAGTCTCAATTATGGAGGTACAGACCTTAATTGACATTCCCCAAAGATCTTCAGTCAATTTGATCTTAATTTGCTTAAAAGCTTTAATTACTGTTATAGGGTTAATATGCCGAAAGTTAAATTCACTCGGGCAGGCTGAAACGTTCGCCCTGACTAAATCAAAAGCGAGCGAGGGCGACGAATTTAAGGTTTCAGTTGTTTTAAGTGGGATACTAGTAAAGAAATTTACAAATTCTTGAGCCACTTCTTTGTTAGCGCAAATGAGACCGCTTGACGTCTGCAGTGTGTAATCAGAATTATGCTTTTTATTCCTGTTCGTTTCATTATTTATAATTTTCCAAACCGTCTTTATTTTATTGTCCGCTGATTTAACCTTGTTGCTAATGTAGAAGGCTTTAGCTGCCTTACAAGCGTTCTTAAAAGTTCTAGAGTAAGTAGCAACATACTTATTAAAAGTTTCCGTGTTAATATAAGGCTTAAGGCCATACAGCTCGAAAAGTCTTTCCCTACTTTTCCTGAGTCCTTTAGTGGCCCAGTCACAAAATAAAAACTTAGGGCTGATACTTTTAGTGTTCTTCTTAAAATAATTATTGAACTCGGTTTGGACTACCGAAAAGAATTCATTATACAAAATATTAACATTGTTTACTGTAAGGTTCTGATTACTTAATTTACAAATTAAAGTGCTATTAAATTTATTTAAATTAACTGAAGTTATTGGTCTGGATTGTATCTGCACTTTTTGTATTGGCATGTTGGACTCAAAAGTTACAGTTTGACCGCTATGATCAGAAGGGAGATAATTAACAACTGCTTTATCTAAATAGCCGCAGCAACAAAAAACATTATCAATACATGAAGCAATAGTCGAAGTTGTTCGGGTTGGTTCTACAAACACATTTGACAAATTGAACGATTTAAACAAATTTAATAATCTACTGGTATTTAAATTATTTTCTAAAATATTAATATTAAAGTCACCACAGATAATGATTGACTTATTACCAGTTGCAAGTTTTGCCAAAACATCTTCCATTACTGACTCAAATATAGAATAGTTTTGATAATTAGGGGGTCTGTAAACGCACACTATAACATGCTTATCTAGCTCAACACAAGACAGTTCAATGCTATGTTCAACAGATAGTTCAACTATGTCTTTACGAGGTTTGAATTTAATACAACTTTTAATAAGGATTAGTGAACCACCACGCAGCATTGAATTTCGATTAAAACAACTGGCCACACTATAATTGTCATAGTTAATTAACATTTCAGAATCTTTTAACCAATGCTCAGTTATACAAATAATGTCAAACATTGTTTTTTCTAAAAACAACTCAATTTCCAATTGTTTGGAAGAAAAACCTTGAATATTTTGATGAAATAATTTCAAGGATTTCTGCTTAGCCCCTTTTCTACAGTTCACTATTTTAATGCTAGAAAATACCTTTTTGTTATTATTAAGGGTAACTATACTGTTAGTGGTACCTTCTGTTGTCTTACAAACTAGTTTAAATTATCTGAGCTAACCACCTTAACATTAGTACTATTACTAATTGTGGTGCTAATTTTGGATGACTTCGACATACTAATTATGTCTGGGTTAATAATAAGTGCTAATAGCCTAGCTATTTGGCGTCTAAAACTAATGGGCAGATACACAGTATCCCTAGTCGACCTTAACTTATCAACAAAAATGTTGGTATCAAAAAATATAAACTTGTCACTATAGTGACTAACTATGAAATGCATGTAATTATTTAACATGTGAATGTAGTTGTTTTGTCTGTTTGACAAGTGCTCAAAATATGGAAAAGCACACAAAATTATTTTCTTACAATTTAACTTCAATAGGTCGGTGACACTATCAGTGATGTCTTCTTTTTTAACATTTAAACTGTTACCTACAAGTACAGTAATAATGGTATTAGGATCATATTCATTCCTAGTTATTGAAGACATTATTTGTTTATAGGAAGTCTGAGGCATGCAAAAGTTTTGAGAAGAATGACACAGGTTGTTGCTAAGTAATTTACCTAATCCTTTCCCAAAACTATCAGAAAACATAAGGGAGCAGTAACAAACTTTACTACTACAAGGGAGAGAACTAGCTTCAGTCTGAAGTACTTGTAATGGACCTTGTTCAATATCTGGTGTGTCTAGATGAGGAATAGAGACCTGAGCACTTCCTGACTGGGACGGGTCCTCCGTTGCCTCAGTCAGGAGAGTGCCAAGATTGGACTTGCTTTGCAATGAACAATGAGGGCTGCTGAGAGTCAGCGGGTCCACTCTGTCTGCATTGGAGTTGCACATGTCCACTAGCTCATTTGCCGCAAGGATATGCTCCTGAATTTGTTTTTCAGACCGCACATACTTAGTATAAAGTGAATGTATTGACTCTTCAAGTACCTGAATTTCAGACTGTAAGCGTTGAGTGTCAATCTCATAAATGTTCTTACTATCTTCTAATTTAATTTGGTAGTTATTTAATTTATTTATAAGAAAACCACGTTCTTTTCTTAGTTTAATATTATTAGAACTGTGTTTTTGTTGTTTCCTGAATTTATTGCATTTATTTATGATTTTATTTAGCTTTGCATATTTTTTAATTTTATTTTGGCTTATTTTATAACTACTATTATTATGTTTTAAAATGGAATCCTCAGTTAGGTCTATTGTTATAAGGGGGTTGCAATTAGTGTTTAATAATTCATTATACAAGTTATTGGATTCCTTCGCCTGAGTACATTCTTTTAGTTTCTGTAATTTATTTATACGAACATTTGCGTGAATTAATTCTTCTTCTAGGTCCCTAACCCTACATAAAGCCTCCTCATATATGTTACTGCAGTTGTTGAAACCATCCGTGACCACCCGCAGCTTGTCCCGTTCATCAACAACATCCAGATATTGTTGATGTAGGTCTACTAGCTCTTGTTTTAAGCCAGTGTTTTTGAAAATGACCTTCTCGATTTCCTTCTCACTATCATCTATTTCCTGTAACAGCTGTTGACATTTGCTGTTTGAAGCCTTAAGATCTTCAGTGGTCTTTCTCAATTTAAGCTCCAACTCCTGAGCAGCAGCCTTACGGGTTATCACAGGCATGGTTTCAGGAAATTAGTACTGAAAGTAGAATTAAAGAAACGGTGAGAACTAATAAGACAGACAAACAAAAAAAGGAAAGCTAGAAATGAAAGGGAAAATGGGAGAACTTAGTGGTGCTTTATAGAGAAATGAGGTAGGCTGCTGAATCTAATTGAAATGCAACTAGATTAAATCAAGTACAAAGTTACATTGATTCTATTGTCTTATGATTTTACTTTTTCTTAAGTGGGTAGGATGTCTATATTAAAAAGTTTTTTTAAAACTTTAGTTTTACAAACAGATAACTATGCAATAAACGATAATTAACGTTATTGTTGTAGTGTATTCTAATATTATACCTACTAAGGATTTAAAATATTACGATAATTCACTGCTTTAGTTTCGTTAACATAATAAATATGCAAAACAAAGCGGCATTGACCTACTGCAAGGTGCCAAATCCAACAAGAAAAGTGATTCTAGTACACAATGAAAGCGTGTTACAGAGTCTAAGACACGACTGTGTGGTAATTAAATAATAAAAGTAACAATACTCCCCGTTTAAATCCGTGGGTCGAACATCAGCTGTTCGTAATAGGTTACCGGTAACGGTTGGCAACCAAACACTGCGTTTTACTATGAATATTTGCAGGAAAACAATAATCCTGAGTATTTATGCACTTATTTTACATTTAGTTGAATTAAATCGCCTTAATTACACTTAAAAATAATTAAAATTAATTTTAAAATACGGAACAAAATTTTGACCCGGAACAAAATTTTGACAAATGTTCAAGAAAGACCTACAATTGTTATTCCGCGAGAAGTGGAACATTTCCAGTTGTAGAGTTCCACGTTATTAAGTATTAGAATTTAAATAAAGTGTCAATATGTGATTTTAATTAATTACTACTACTACTAGGTATTTATAAAAAAATGCTTTAACGAACAACTGTTTTTATCCCAATTAAATAACTGTAAGAAAAGTTTAGTATGTAATATAGCCGAATCTTGTGATGTGGAATCTATCAAATTGATGGATGATACAGCGTAAATTAACTTATGATTTCTTGTGCAATTAGAATTTTGTGTAAAACTTAAACCATTAGCTAATGGTTATATTAATTATTTTGCTTATTTTTTTCATATAAATGTACATATTATTATTATTTTAAATATTAGCATAGATTATGTAAATATTATCATATTAGTTATAAATAAACAGAGTCATTTGAAATATTAGAATTTTGTGTAAAACTTAAAACATTTTAGCTAATAAAGTTATATTAATTTAAAACAATAATGTTTTTCCTTGAAAAATATCACTTTTGTAATTAGAAAAAGCTTATGAGAGTTACTGACTGATATTATAAATAAAGTGTTTAAAAATCTGTTGTTTGTTTGAATAGTATCATAAAATCCTAGAATACAAAGGTTTGTTAAATCCTTCCTAGCCACATTCTATTTCCATTGAAAATTATTGTTCTTCTGGGAACAAAAGACTTCCCAGAGTCACTAAATTACAGTTTAAATAACTTATTTCTTGTGCACCAGATTTTATGAATCTTTAAACGTTTTCTGTCTAAAGCATTTATTTCAATTTAGACAGTTAAAAATAACAAAATTAAATTCTAACTTAACTAAAACTATACAGAAACTAGAAAATAGCGTCGAAAAACTCATCTGCATCGCTGTCGAATGGTAATGTATTGTATTTGTCTCTTATGCATCTTAATCAATCGATTTGAAAAGTAGATTGTGATTTTGGGCATCTCTACCAACGTCAAATAAAATGTTGTCAAACTTCCATTGAGATAGGAAAAACATGGAGAGGCCGCGTTATTCTATACATACATTTGCTTATACAAATATGAGTGAAATATGATTCAGAATACGAAATATCGTTTTGTCTCGTTCTTTCTAATAAGATAATCGTATTTGATAAAAGAGACAACAATATTTTAAGTTGTTGCTCATTTTGGCAACATTTTGACGTGACGTAGTACAGTTGTAGGTAAGGTGCCGTAGCAGCCATCTTTTGCGACAAGTTTCGTGGTAGTTTTGCCGTCAAATGGTTGTTTACTTTTTGTATTATTGAGATTTGCGAGAAAATTACAAGGATTTTACCTTTTAAAACTGCATGCAAATGTTGGAAAACAACAATTCAACATGTCTGTGTGTTGTATTGTGAAGTGTGGTGCAAGAAAGAATGAAAATCAACCTCTAATGTCTTTGCACAGGTTAATAGCCGGTTTGCATGCAATAATACATTTAATAATACACATTCGATGATACAGTTGTAACGCGATCATGAATTTTTGGCTAAAGAATTGATGTTGTCAAAACTAAAATTACCAGAAGTAGACAATGGCAGTTTAAAACAATAGGTGCGAGTAAAGCGGCTTTAGTTAAGTAACTTTTTTTTTTTTTTTTTTTGAGGATGGGAAATCATCAAATGACTCCTCCCGCTCTGGGTGGAGCGGAAGGGAGTGTCAGACTCTTACTGACTAAAACCCACCCGTGTTCCTTCCTTAGCCCTTTATGTTCCGGGCCAGCGGTAACCCTTTCGGACAATCCCGCTGACCCGGCAGGCTTCGGCCCTAAGGGGCCCCTCCTCGATGCTGACATCTCTTTGAGGCGCGCGTGGAACACGTACGCGCCGTCCGGCACGGGCCTGGTCCTGATCGGGCGGTGAGCTACCCATTACTCTCCGCCCACAGGCCCGCGCCTACGGTGGCCGGGAGTCGTCACGCGGCTCCCGACGCCCGGAGCGTCTCCCGCGGCGGCTGGGACGGGAGGCTCTCTCCCTGAGCCGTTCCGCCACCTCCTTCGCTAGCATGACTGCTTCGCAGAAGGAGGTGACTGCCTCCCACTCCCTCTCGCCCCGGACCATGGCTTGCACCAGGGCCGGACGCGAGAGGTCGCCGTCGCTGCCAATCGCCTCTACGAGGACACGGCGGTGCTCCGCCCAAGCGGGGCAGACCTCCACCGTGTGCTCCACCGTGTCCTCTGGGCGATCCTGGCAATGGTGACACCCGGGCGTTTCCTCCCGCCTGATGATGTGCAGGAACCTCCCGAAACTTCCGTGTCCGGTGAGGACCTGCGTCAGGCGAAAGGTGAGGGCGCCGTGGCGCCTCTCTAGCCACTCCTCAAAGAGGGGTCTTATCGCCGCTATCGCGGCGTGCCCTGCGCTGGGTTGCGACAGTCGCTCTTTCCATGCCGCCATGAGATCGCGCCGGAGATCCGTCCGCTCCGCAGCGATTTGCCGCGGAAGCGGATCCTCCCCCCGGCGTAGTGCCTCCGCGCGCCACTCATACAGGCGCGCGAGGACTATCGCCTCCAGAACCCATGGCGGCAGTCCGGCAAGGAGGCTTGCCGCCTCGCCAGAGATCGTGCGGTAGCCCCGGATAGCCCTTATGGCTACCACCTTCTGGGGCGCGTTCAGGTAGTGGGCGGCTCGCCGCCGCAGTGAACGCGCCCACACCGGGGCCCCGTATATGGCCATGGACCGCACGAACCCCGCGTAAAGCCTCCGGCAGGAGGCGTTTGGCCCCCCCAGGTTGGGCAAGAGCCGCTTGAAGGCGGCCCCGGCCCGTTCCAGTTTGGGGGCCAAACGTCGGAAATGCTCCACGAAGTTCCACCGGCTGTCGAGGACGAGACCCAGGTATTTCATCGTCATCCCGACGCCGATGTGAACCCCTCCTACCGTTAGTTGGGATCCCGATGGCGGCGCGTTCCGGGGCCCATGAAACGACATGGCCTCGGACTTGTGCAATGCCACCTCGAGACCCAACTGCCGGATCCTCTCCACGACTATCGCAACCCCGCGTGTCATCGCGTCGGCCGCCGCCTGATGCGACCTCCCCTGCGCCAGGACCAGCGTGTCGTCAGCGTAGCAAACCACGCTGACGCCATCAGGGAGGTCGGCGCGCAGCACCCAGTCGTACCAGATGTTCCACAGAGGCGGCCCCAGGACCGATCCCTGTGGGACACCGCACGACATCTCTCGCCGGTTCCACTCCCCATCGCGACCGGGGTAGCTGACGGCTCTTTCCGTCAGATACGCCTCGACTATTCGACGGAGGTAGGGCGGCACCCGGTGATACCGGAGTGCCTCCACAATGGTGCTCCAGGGCAGGGTGTTAAACGCGTTGGCGATGTCGAGTGACACCGCCACGACGACCCCACCCCGGGACACCGCGTCCCCCGTCGTGAGGGCTCTCACGCGCATGATGGCGTCCACCGTCGAGCGCCCCTTGCGGAAACCGAACTGGCTGTCCGCAAGATCCGGCCCCGTCCTCACCAGGTGCCCGACGAGGCGGCCCGCAATCACTCTCTCAAAGAGCTTGCCGACCTCGTCGAGCAGCACGATGGGCCGGTATGCGGACGGAGAGTCCGCAGGGCGCCCTGGCTTCTGAATGAGGACCAGCTTCCCCGTCTTCCAACGGCGTGGAAACTGGCCTCTCTCCAAACATGCGCTTAAGAACGCCTCCAGTCGAGGCCCGAGAGCCCTCGAGGCCAGGACCCAGGCTTTACCTGGCAAGCCGTCGGGTCCTGGGGCGGTATTTTTGGCCTTCAGCCTTCCTACCGCCGCTCTCAGTTCTACCCCGGTCACAGCAGGGATGTCGTCGTCGTCGTCCGCGTGGTCCGCTTCGGGCACCGCAATTGGCGGAGCCATGGGCGGGGGAGTGTGCTCCCCCCGTGAAGGGAACAGAGCGCTCACCACCTCCTCCACCAGCTGGGGGCGGAGACTCTGCGTCAGCGGGGGGGCCCAGGTGCGGAGTTTATTCCGCACCATTCTATAAGGGCGCCCCCACGGATCTCTGTTCAGAGTCTCCACCATCTCCTCGCGGGCCACATCCTTGGCCCGCTGGACAGCCTCTTGGAGGGCGGTCTTCGCCGCTCTGTACCCCTCGTACAGCTCCGCCTCCGTGGCTTCCGCATCCGGAGGGCGAATGCGGAGCCTGCGGTGCCTGGTGTACAGGTGTCGCGCATCGACGCACGCCTTGCGTAGCGTCTCCAACTCCTGCGACCACCAGTACACCTGACGTCGGGCGCGTCCTGGCCGGACTCGGGGCATTGCCACGTCACAGATCTCGGACATGGCCTCCCGGAACCACTCCGCCTCATCGTCGATGTTGGCAGGCCTGTCCGGTGATGACACCCAGGCCTGCACGATCGAGGCTTCCAGGAGGAGCTCCCGGTCCAGCTGCTTCAGCGCCCACAGTGGACCACTCGGGGCCTGTTGGACCAGCGCGCTAGAGGTCTGGGCGGAGACGTCGAACCGGATATACCGGTGGTCGGAGTAGGTCTCCACCCCCTCCATGACGCGCCAGTCAATGACGCGTTGTGACAGAGCGGGGCTGCCGAACGAGATGTCCACCACGGACTCACCCCGCATCCGCACACACGTGGGAACAGAACCCCGATTTAGGACGACCAGGCCTGTTTCCAGAGCCCAGTCCTCCACCATCCTGCCCCGCACATCCGTGTAACGGGAACCCCAGGCCAAATTCTTGGCATTGAAGTCCCCGAGCACTAGCACGGGGAAGGGATGGTTTCCGGCGACGACGACACTCAACTCTGTTAAAGAGTTGTGGAACTCGGCGAGAGTTCGGTTCGGAGAGAAGTACACCCCCACTACTACTATCTCTCCGAACCGTGCTGCTACGCACCCCTGTCCCTTCGTGACGCATTCGAGGGACGGGGTGCCGGCGGCGGCCGACGAAAGTATGGCCACTGAGCCGCTCAGGTCCTCCACCCAGTCATCCCTGGGCGGGACAAAGTACGGCTCAGCGACCACGGCGATGTTAATCGACCACTGCGCCACGCTCTGGAGCAACAGGTCCTGAGCGCAGGCGCAGTGGTTGATGTTCGCCTGGAGGAGGCGTAGAGGAGCCATTACTCCTCCATTTCAGCCCCCTCCCGGGCCCCTTGTGAGGGCCCCTCGACGATGGCGGCGGCGGCAGCGGCGGCGGCGGTGGTGGCGGCGGCGGCGGCAGCGGTGGTGGCGGCGGCAGCAGCGGCGTTGGTGGCGGCGGCAGCGGCGGCGGCGACGGTGGTGGTGGCGACGGCGGCGGAGGGCCTGCCTTTCCTCCTGGTCCCGGCGGGTGGAGCGCAGGACTTGCTCCCCGCCCGGTGATCGGCCGGCTTGCCAGCAGCCGCACATGCGATGCAGTGCGGCGCGGCGTTGCAGGAGCCAGCCTTGTGTCCGGGCTGACCGCAGCGGAAGCATAGTGAGCTGCGGTCTACCTCCGAGGTGCATTGGACGCCAACATGGTGTCCCACAAGGCATCGGAAGCACCTCAGAGGCTTGGGTTCCAGCAGTTTGACCTGCGCTGAAACCCAGCCCACCAGGAGCCTTCGGCCCTCCACGATCGTTCTGGCCGCCGTCACGGGGCAGCTTACCGTTACGGTACGCATACCCGTGAAGTCAGGACGTATGGTGCCCGCCTTCACCTGGTCGGCCAGACACCCGCCCGTCCTGACAACGGCGGCAACCACCTCTCCCTCCGTTACGGAGTCATCCAGGCCCAAGATGCGCATGTCTGCGCACTTGACGGGCCTGGAGACTCGAGCCTCATCCGCATTGAGGGACGCCCTAAGCTTCTCAGCTAGGGCGTCAGCGGTGGGGCCACTCGTCGCACCGGGGATCTCCAACATGCGGGCGCCAGTGGCGGTCACCCTATGCCGGAGGCCCCCGGTGATCCCCAGCTCCTGGAGGTCCACCGTCTCTCTCGCTTTGGCGAGCACGTCGCGGTACGTCACGCCCCTCTTGACCGCGTCCGGCTGTAGCGTTATTACTACAGCCGCGGTCTTTGGGGCGCGAAGCCTAGCCGCGACGGCTCGCTCCTTGCGGCGCCGCCTTTGCGCCTTCTTTCTGGCCGCCTTGGCCGCCTTCTTCTTCTCCCCGACCACCTGCCATTCGGCGTCGGTCGTGGGAGGAGTGGGAGGGTTTTGGGGGCGGGGCGTTGGCTCTGGGGCCTTCGCCTCCCGTGCCGGCCTGCCCCTCTTCCGGGCCTGCGCCGGGGTGTTGCCGGTAGGCGCCGGGGCCCCGCCAGCCGGCGCTGGCGCCGGGGCTCCTCCAGCCGACACCGGTTTGGCCGACGCCGTTTTGGCCGACGCCGGTTTGGCCGACGCCGATTTGGCCGACGCAGGTTTGGCCGACGCCGGTTTGGCCGCCGCCGGATTGGCCGGCGCCTGGGCCCGGCCAGACGGCCCGGGTTTAGGGGCGGCAGCTGCCGCAGCGGCCGCGTACGAGGCCGCCTTAGGCCTCGGGGCCGTCCCGCCCGCCAAGGGGGGGCGCAGGACTATGCCCTCCAGGACGGAAAACCGCGCCTGGAAGGCCGCCAGCTCCTGCCGGACCAGGTTCAGGACCTGATTCTCCACCGGGACGGGCTGGCACGGCGGCTTCGCCTGCGCGCCCCCGGCAGCCCTCAGGCCGGCCAGGTCCGCTCGGAGTCGCCCGTTCTCCTCTTGGAGCTTCCCCATGGCGGCCGTGAGGCGGGTGACCTCCGCCCTCAATTCGGCCACTTCGCCAGTAGAGGGACCGGTGTAGTTGGCCGCCTCCGCTGCCGCCATTATGGAGGCCATCGCCGAGACTACGGCCTTGTTCTTTGAAGCTTGGAGCTTCTTCAAGGCCACGTCCCGGATCGCGGCCTCCACGACCTCCGCAAACCTGCGCTTGCAGTCCGCCTCGGGGTCACTAGCCGCACTCTCCTCGTCGCTTGAGGGCCCCGAAGTGACTGCGGTCCCTCCTTCCTTTGCGGGCTCCTCCGCTCTCTCTGCCGCCTCGCGGGCAGTGAGCCCCCTCCCCTTGCCTCGCTCGCGCACCCCACCCCGCCTACTGGTGGGGATCTTTCTAGCTGAGGCCAGCTCTTCATCGGAGGACAGCCCCTGACCGTCCTCACACCTTGGTCGCTTGCTGAGCTTCGCCACAGCGGCCACCTCCTTGGCACGGCAGGGGCTCCCTGAGCCTCTCGTGCTCGCGCCTCCTGATGCGGCGTCGGACTCCGAGCCCGCATCTCTCCTCTCCTCTCTTTGGTCCCCTAAGGGACAGGAGCCTCCTCGGCTCTTGTTGCCAATGGCAAGCGGAAGACATTCGTTGCCCCCCCCAGAATACGAATGGGGGCTTGACGTTCCCAAAGGGAACGTGGCGGATTCTCCGACTGCTGAGCAGCCGGTACCGCCCTGGGGTAGTTTTTTGTCGTCTGTCTTTTGCATCATGGTTTGTTCCTTTTTAAGGGTGAGGTCCCTGTTCGCGCTAACGACCGGATCCCCTCCGGCCATTCATCCCCTCGGCACGCTCGACCTTGGGATTGGGGTAATTTTTTAAAGAGGTTGTCTTCCTCGCGGCCCGGACCTCAGTGGCCCGGACCCCCGGTCCTGAGTTCAAGGTTACGGGGTGGCCGACGGTTGGGCAGAACCAACCGCCGCCCCGGCGTCCCCACGCTGCCGCCGGATGCCGGACAGACGCAGCGCGGGCATGGGACACCCTCCAACGCCCACACTCTCGTGGGTACCGCCCAGTGACGGTCTGCGCCCACTCACCTCCCTCTGTAAGCAGAGGGGGAGTAGACGCATGACCGTCTATAGCCCGGTTCCCTTCACCGACCATCCAGGATGATCGGTGATTGGAACCATGACTTTTCCCCGTGTGTTGAAAATTAGCCGCCAGCCCCAAGAGTCCACCAGAACCAGTGGGCAATTGGTGCTGACGTTGCCCAGGGTGCGCCGCGAGGAGGCTTTCAACATGCACCCCTAGTTAAGTACCTAGAAGTTGTAAATGACTTCCTCTGCGTTGCTATATTTCTTCAGTATAAAAGTAACCATCAATGTGAAAAGGTGTGCTAAAACTAGCTGGTTGAATTATTTGGCGTATTTTATATTTTGGTTAATAAGTGAATGTGTATTACTCGTAACTAAAGTCAGAGAAGTTGAACTAAAGTTGATTGCCACTGTGAATTCAACTACGTGATCGTTGTTAGCTGTTTTAAAAGAGATCTTTAGTGAATTCAAAGGCTAGTGCCGGCAGAATAAGATAAAGTAAAACAGTGACTGACAATAAAACGTTTTAATACAAGTGTGTAAAAGCAATTCCGAAAATGAACCGTTTAAATAATGAATCAGGACACTGCTGCATCGAAACGCCCAGAGAAGATTGGCTGCTCAGAATAGGTGACACAATTATCAACCTGAACTATCTAAAAAATGAAGACATGTTGAACAGAAGAATGTTGGAACACAGTCACGTCTGCCGTGGACAACTGGTTAGCCCGGCCCCACAAGCCCTCGAGAGAAGCTTATATGATGTCATAGAAGAAGATCCTATAAGAAGCTACAATTAACTATATAGAAAAGGAATCAGTCAACACTCTGGTCCTAATACCAAGAATGGCTCGCTATTTATCCGCAAGGACTATTGAGCAAATCTGTGACAAAATTTTCACGAAAAAAGCCATAAATGAACAATTTGTTCAACTTTTCTATAAGTATTTCTTTCATGTCTATTTCAAAAGAGTTTATTCTTGGTCCTCGCTGCATTTGTTGATAAAAGCAAGCAAGGCTTACCCAGTGCATTTTAAAACCACTATAAAAACGATGTTAAAGGACACCGAGTTACCAAATAATATTTTACTAGATTATGTTGAAACTTTAAACGAGAAGGACTGTACGGATACGATGGAAGTTGTGTGTGAGTTACAGTTGTCACTCGATCAATTCAATTATAATTTACCCGTGATATACTTGATATACAAAAAATGTCGGAAAAACGACAGTATTTTCCAATACATACATGCTAATTTAGAATTGTATAATGTATATTGCGCTTATAACAAAAATTATGGTAGACTGTTATTGTGTCTCAAAACCTATCGGGGTTTGACGTAAGGATAAGAGTTCTTAAAAGAATGACAGAAAATCATTGTACGTCTTACAAAGGCGCATGTATGGTGGCTTTAGAGAAATTCGTGTTGGAATTAATAGATTTGCAGTTAAATGTTCAAGAAAGACCTACAATCGTTATTCCGCGAGAAGTGGAACATTTCCAGTTGTAGAGTTCCACGTTATTAAGTATTAGAATTTAAATAAAGTGTCAATATGTGATTTTAATTAATTACTACTACTACTAGGTATTTATAAAAAAAATGCTTTAACGAACAACTGTTTTTATCCCAATTAAATAACTGTAAGAAAAGTTTAGTATGTAATATAACCGAATCTTGTGATGTGGAATCTATCAAATTGATGGATGATACAGCGTAAATTAACTTATGATTTCTTGTGCAATTAGAATTTTGTGTAAAACTTAAACCATTAGCTAATGGTTATATTAATTATTTTGCTTATTTTTTTCATATAAATGTACATATTATTATTATTTTAAATATTAGCATAGATTATGTAAATATTATCATATTAGTTATAAATAAACAGAGTCATTTGAAATATTAGAATTTTGTGTAAAACTTAAAACATTTTAGCTAATAAGGTTATATTAATTTAAAACAATAATGTTTTTCCTTGAAAAATATCACTTTTGTAATTAGAAAAAGCTTATAAGAGTTACTGACTGATATTATAAATAAAGTGTTTAAAAATCTGTTGTTTGTTTGAATAGTATCATAAAATCCTCGAATACAAAGGTTTGTTAAATCCTTCCTAGCCACATTCTATTTCCATTGAAAATTATATTATTGTTCTTCTGGGAACAAAAGACTTCCCAGAGTCACTAAATTACAGTTTAAATAACTTATTTCTTGTGCACCAGATTTTATGAATCTTTAAACGTTTTCTCTCTAAAGCATTTATTTCAATTTAGACAGTTAAAAATAACAAAATTAAATTCTAACTTAACTAAAACTATACAGAAACTAGAAAATAGCGTCGAAAAACTCATCTGCATCGCTTTCGACTGGTAATGTATTGTATTTGTCTCTTATGCATCTTAAACAATCGATTTGAAAAGTAGATTGTGATTTTGGGCATCTCTACCAACGTCAAATAAAATGCTGTCAAACTTCCATTGAGATAGGAAAAACATGGAGAGGCCGCGTTATTCTATACATACATTTGCTTATACAAATATGAGTGAAATATGATTCAGAATACGAAATATCGTTTTGTCTCGTTCTTTCTAATAAGATAATCGTATTTGATAAAAGAGACAACAATATTTTAAGTGGTTGCTCATTTTGGCAACATTTTGACGTGACGTAGTACAGTTGTAGGTAAGGTGCCGTAGCAGCCATCTTTTGCGACAAGTTTCGTGGTAGTTTTGCTGTCAAATGGTTGTTTACTTTTTGTATTATTGAGATTTGCGAGAAAATTACAAGGATTTTACCTTTTAAAACTGCATGCAAATGTTGGAAAACAACAATTCAACATGTCTGTATGTTGTATTGTGAAGTGTGGTGCAAGAAAGAATGAAAATCAACCTCTAATGTCTTTGCACAGGTTAATAACCGGTTTGCATGCAATAATACATTTAATAATACACATTCGATGATACAGTTGTAACGCGATCATGAATTTATGGCTAAAGTATTGATATTAGGGTTCATTTCCGTATAACAGACCTTTTTAGTATATTTTGTTAATTCATTCGTTTGTTTACAATAATATGTCAAATGAAATAGGGTTGTAACGTTGCCGTAATAGTTTCCGTAAACTAGTTCCTCCGCTGAAATGTCATTGATATATTCTGCGATGTGAACATAAATAATCCTGTGTCTTATTCGGTCCGAGTGACCTTGCCAGGTCCGGCCTTTGGTTCACAGCACCGAAATTAAAATATTCTATTTCACATAAACCTACATGGCTACTTTGGAAACGTCAGAAGCTAGGTGCACGGTTCCAATTGGTTGTTTCTTTTAAAAATAATTGGCTTTTACAATGTTTTCTAATTTGTTAAGTACCTGGTACTGATTTTAATACATAAGTAAGTAACCCGTTTTTATTAAATTTATGGACTATCTGTTTCTCTCTTCTCGCCACTGCAGATTCATTACCGAAAAAACTCATTGAAAGCTGAGGTGACGGTAACAGAAAGTAAATAAGAAATATTTTGTTTTTACATTTGGTACTTACGCTATCAGATGCATTTATAAGTAGGTATCTTATTATATTGCCATTTGTCTTCACAACTGGTTTGTCTTAAGCATAACTATAATAATTTTCTCTGAAAATTCTAACTTTAATTAAAGATTTTCTTTTTTGACTTGTATGTACCTATCGATAAATAGTTCAGTAATTAACCATGAGTCTTTCGTTTTACCCATCACAAATTTTCGCACACTATAGTTTTATGCAAAACTATAAAGTATGTTTATCGAAAATAAAGTAAGATACTTTATTATAAAGTATAGTTGGCAACCCTAATTACAACGGACTTTAATTAAGTAAGTTATTAGGACCCAAACGTGATAACTAGTAAGACTCATATTTAGTATCGATACTCGATAATAGTAACACCTATGTTCCTTGATTGGCACAACTCTAGCAATGGCAGCCATTTTATGCGACAAAATGAGTTGTAGGTATGCACCCTTTTTTGTAGGTATTTCCAGTCCATACTTTTCTATTTCAATGGTCAGTGCTTTCATTCGTTTCAGAAGTCAAAATGAATGAGTATTTTATTTTAGTGTTGTATGTATAAATATAGTCAATCGATTGTGTTGATATGTAGTCGATATTTCTAAGACTATTCATTAATTATTTTAATCGTAGGGTGGAGTAATACAAGCGAAGCCCGGCCATGGTCATTCTATTGTTAATTTTATGTAGTCATTAAGCTGACTGAGAACTCACACGGATTATCGTGGATTATTAGGAATTTGTTAATAGTGACTGTAACAATTTACTAATTACTTACTTACCTAACTATTTCGGAGAAAATATCAAATACTAAAAGCTTTTTTTTAAGCCCTTTAGCGAAATTAGATAATTGTCAAAACTAAAATTACCAGAAGTAGACAATGGCAGTTTAAAACAATAGGTGCGAGTAAAGCGGCTTTAGTTAAGTACCTAGAAGTTGTAAATGACTTCCTCTGCGTTGCTATATTTCTTCAGTATAAAAGTAACCATCAATGTGAAAAGGTGTGCTAAAACTAGCTGGTTGAATTATTTGGCGTATTTTATATTTTGGTTAATAAGTGAATGTGTATTACTCGTAACTAAAGTCAGAGCAGTTGAACTAAAGTTGATTGCCACTGTGAATTCAACTACGTGATCGTTGTTAGCTGTTTTAAAAGAGATCTTTAGTGAATTCAAAGGCTAGTGCCGGCAGAATAAGATAAAGTAAAACAGTGACTGACAATAAAACGTTTTAATACAAGTGTGTAAAGGCAATTCCGAAAATGAACCATTTAAATAATGAATCAGAACACTGCTGCATCGAAACGCCCAGAGAAGATTGGCTGCTCAGAATAGGTGACACAATTATCAACCTGAACTATCTAAAAAATGAAGACATGTTGAACAGAAGAATGTTGGAACACAGTCACGTTTGCCGTGGACAACTGGTTAGCCCGGCCCCACAAGCCCTCGAGAGAAGCTTATAGAAGCTTGTCATAGAAGAAGATCCTATAAGAAGCTACAATTATATAGAAAAGGAATCAGTCAACACTCTGGTCCTAATACCAAGAATGGCTCGCTATTTATCCGCAAGCACTATTGAGCAAATCTGTGACAAAATTTTCACGAAAAAAGCCATAAATGAACAATTTGTTCAACTTTTCTATAAGTATTTCTTTCATGTCTATTTCAAAAGAGTTTATTCTTGGTCCTCGCTGCATTTGTTGATAAAAGCAAGCAAGGCTTACCCAGTGCATTTTAAAACCACTATAAAAACGATGTTGATGGACACCGAGTTACCAAACAATATTTTACTAGATTATGTTGAAACTTTAAACGAGAAGGACTGTACGGATACGATGGAAGTTGTGTGTGAGTTACAGTTGTCACTCGATCAATTCAATCATAATTTACCCGTGATATACTTGATATACAAAAAATGTCGGAAAAACGACAGTATTTTCCAATACATACATGCTAATTTAGAATTGTATAATGTATATTGCGCTTATAACAAAAATTATGGTAGACTGTTATTGTGTCTCATACAAAACCTATCGGGGTTTGACGTAAGGATAAGAGTTCTTAAAAGAATGACAGAAAATCATTGTACTACGTCTTACAAAGGCGCATGTATGGTGGCTTTAGAGAAATTCGTGTTGGAATTAATAGATTTGCAGTTAAATGTTCAAGAAAGATCTACAATTGTTATTCCGCGAGAAGTGGATCATTTCCAGTTGTAGAGTTCCACGTTATTAAGTATTAGAATTTAAATAAAGTGTCAATATGTGATTTTAATTAATTGCTACTACTACTAGGTATTTATAAGAAAATGCTTTAACGAACAACTGTTTTTATCCCAATTAAATAACTGTAAGAAAAGTTTAGTATGTAATATAGCCGAATCTTGTGATGTGGAATCTATCAAATTGATGGATGATACAGCGTAAATTAACTTATGATTTCTTGTGCAATTAGAATTTTGTGTAAATGTTAAACCATTAGCTAATGGTTATATTAATTATTTTGCTTATTTTTTTCATATAAATGTACATATTATTATTATTTTAAATATTAGCATAGATTATGTAAATATTATCATATTAGTTATAAATAAACAGAGTCATTTGAAATATTAGAATTTTATGTTAAACTTAAAACATTTTAGCTAATAAGGTTATATTAATTTAAAACAATAATGTTTTTCCTTGAAAAATATCACTTTTGTAATTAGAAAAAGCTTATAAGAGTTACTGACTGATATTATAAATAAAGTGTTTAAAAATCTGTTTGTTTGTTTGAATAGTATCATAAAATCCTCGAATACAAAGGTTTGTTAAATCCTTCCTAGCCACATTCTATTTCCATTGAAAATTATTGTTCTTCTGGGAACAAAAGACTTCCCAGAGTCACTAAATTACAGTTTAATAACTTATTTCTTGTGCACCAGATTTTATGAATCTTTAAACGTTTTCTCTCTAAAGCCACGTATTCACTGAGCAACAATGTTTCGGATACACAGTTTCTGAAACATCACGTAAATGTTCTCCGCCGCAAGTGGGGAGCACCGAAACATACCGATAAACACGTAGTGTTTCCAGAAACAAAATTATATGTTTCTGAAACAAAATGATTTGTTTCAGAAACACGTAGATTTTGTTTCTGAAACAGAGTTTATAAACAATTGTTGCTCAGTGAATACGTGGCTTTAAGCATTTATTTCAATTTAGACAGTTAAAAATAACAAAATTAAATTCTAACTTAACTAAAACTATACAGAAACTAGAAAATAGCGTCGAAAAACTCATCTGCATCGCTTTCGACTGGTAATGTATTGTATTTGTCTCTTATGCATCTTAATCAATCGATTTGAAAAGTAGATTGTGATTTTGGGCATCTCTACCAACGTCAAATAAAATGCTGTCAAACTTCCATTGAGATAGGAAAAACATGGAGAGGCCGCGTTATTCTATACATACATTTGCTTATACAAATATGAGTGAAATATGATTCAGAATACGAAATATCGTTTTGTCTCGTTCTTTCTAATAAGATAATCGTATTTGATAAAAGAGACAACAATATTTTAAGTTGTTGCTCATTTTGGCAACATTTTGACGTGACGTAGTACAGTTGTAGGTAAGGTGCCGTAGCAGCCATCTTTTGCGACAAGTTTCGTGGTAGTTTTGCTGTCAAATGGTTGTTTACTTTTTGTATTATTGAGATTTGCGAGAAAATTACAAGGATTTTACCTTTTAAAACTGCATACAAATGTTGGAAAACAACAATTCAACATGTCTGTGTATTGTATTGTGAAGTGTGGTGCAAGAAAAAATGAAAATCAACCTCTAATGTCTTTGCACAGGTTAATAGCCGGTTTGCATGCAATAATACATTTAATAATACACATTCGATGATACAGTTGTAACGCGATCATGAATTTATGGCTAAAGTATTGATGTTAGGCTTCATTTCCGTATAACAGACCTTTTTAGTATATTTTGTTAATTCATTCGTTTGTTTACAATAATATGTCAAATGAAATAGGGTTGTACCGTTGCCGTAATAGTTTCCGTAAACTAGTTCCTCCGCTGAAACGTCATCGGTATATTCTGCGATGTGAACATAAATAATCCTGTGTCTTATTCGGTCCGAGTGACCTTGCCAGGTCCGGCCTTTGGTTCACAGCACCGAAATTAAAATATTCTATTTCACATAAACCTACATGGCTACTTTGGAAACGTCAGAAGCTAGGTGCACGGTTCCAATTGGTTGTTTCTTTTAAAAATAATTGGCTTTTACAATGTTTTCTAATTTGTTAAGTACCTGGTACTGATTTTAATACATAAGTAAGTAACCCGTTTTTATTAAAGGAGAATGGCAGAAGTTCATAGAACGCTGGCATTAAACTTTTTTAGTTACTACAAAAATAAAAGTGGCATGGTTTGAAAGGGAATATTAAGAGCTTTTGTTAAAAAAATAAATAAAAATTAATAACAATGGGGTTCAAGGGAAATCTTAATTTTTGTAAAAGTGAGGTTAAGTGCATTCGTTTTAGGTTATTTTACCTCTATTACTATTTTAACGCATAAATGTTTATTGTATGCTTAACATATTGCTAATTATGCTTTGTAATGACTTGAAAAATGATAACTAGTTGTTGAAGTTTGTTTAATTCAAAGATTTACTCACTGATCATTTATAGACCTAATGGCAGTCTAAGGCTGCGTTTCCACCAGAAATGTGCGAGGATGCGTAGCGAGGGATGTGTGTGAAACAAACCAATAACATCGCTTCATTTTCATACAAAGACTACAATATAATGTGTTTTCATAGCTTGAACTAAGTTAGCGTTGTTATTGGTTAGTTTTAACCTACGCATCCTCGCTCATCGCTGGTGGAAACGCAGCCTAAGTGTACTCTGTCAGTTTTAATTAAACATAGTCGGTAGTCACAGAAAACTCAGGAGACTTCAAAGACTCACTTATTGGAATCTAAGCATATCATATTGTTAATGGTAATTACCTAAGGATGACAGGATTATTGTAGGTACAATAAAAAACCAGTAGGTATTTAATCATAATATTATATTCATCTATATTAGCAATATATTATCTAAGAAAGGTGTAGGGGAGACAGGCTAGCTTGATGCCGTGCCCATGCCAAGTACCATTCCATTCTCGAATCACTTTATATAGGTATGCCTCGTTCTCTGTCCGAATCAGTCCGTAATTGGTGATTTCTGGAACGTGCTGTAGAAGATCCACAATTGACACACACCTGTCGGTGCCCAACGGTACAAGAAGGTAGATAGTATAGTTATAGTTTAGGCAGCGGTCCGTGGTTGACATCACGTTGACTCGTAATGTTATACACACAAACACATAGAGGTCCAAGTCTCGCAACGGTTGTTCAGAAAGGTAGGAGTCTTCGAAATCCAAAAGCAAGCCAGGTCGTTGAAAAGATCCACGTAAAACTTTGGGAGCACAAAACATTTACACCAGCACAAAACAGTAGCGAGCGAGCGAATGTGACTTGTACATTTAGTATTTTTATCTATGAATGTGACATGTGAAGTTGTCGAAATAAAATAAATAACATGACGTGAAATGTCATCTTGTAAAGAGTCATGTTTATGGGTTTAAGTGGGTGTTCATGTTTAGGGTAAGGAGGTTGAAACAAAGACTACAATATGATGCGGTGTAAAACCTCCTTTTTTTGAAGTCAGAAAAAAAATTAAAAAAAAAAACTTGTATCCGGCCGCTCTGTGTTCGATCAAATCAAGTTACCTACTCATATTTATCGAGATTTTATCCCCATTGTCAATAATAAAGTTAATCTGGCTATCAGTACATAAAAATAAGCGCGTTTTTTTTTAAATAGCTTTGAATTCTGTAGCTTTCCAAAATTAGTAATGCCAAAAAATGCCATCTCCTTTATGGACTATCTGTTTCTCTCTTCTCGCCACTGCAGATTCATTACCGAAAAAACTCATTGAAAGCTGAGGTGACGGTAACAGAAAGTAAATAAGAAATATTTTGTTTTTACATTTGGTACTTACGCTATCAGATGCATTTATAAATAGGTATCTTATTATATTGCCATTTGTCTTCACAACTGGTTTGTCTTAAGCATAACTATAATATTTTTCTCTGAAAATTCTAACTTTAATAAAAGATTTTCTTTTTTGACTTGTATGTCCCTATCGATAAATAGTTCAGTAATTAACCATGAGTCTTTCGTTTTACCCATCACAAAAGATTAGAAATAAAGTATTTTCGCACACTATAGTTTTATGCAAAACTATAAAGTATGTTTATCGAAAATAAAGTAAGATACGTTATTATAAAGTATAGTTGGCAATCCTAATTACAACGGACTTTAATTAAGTAAGTTATTATGACCCAAACGTGATAACTAGTAAGACTCATATTTAGTATCGATACTCGATAATAGTAACACCTATGTTCCTTGATTGGCACAACTCTAGCAATGGCAGCCATTTTATGCGACAAAATGAGTTGTAGGTATGCACCCTTTTTTTGTAGGTATTTCCAGTCCATACTTTTCTATGTCAATGGCTAAGCCTGACAAGCTATGGTGCCAACATAACGGCATGGGGCAAGTTATAGTGTCTGTACTTTAAAACTAAATCCAACAACTAATAGTCTATTAATTCATAAAATTAAAACAATTGTTTAAAGGCTCCTCAAACAGGCGCGAGACGCGATAAAATCGCGCGCGACACAAAGGCAAGTCGCGCAACGAGCGGTGCCTTTGTGTCGCTCGCGATTTTATCGCGTGTATTAGGCCTTAAAGAGGTTGTGCTTACGTTTTAGTACAAATGATTGATTCTAGTTTTTGTGTTATCAGAAACAAGGAAAATTTGAAGTAGATTGTCGTCATAGGAAGTGTCTGATGACTCTATACACTATACTCTATGACTGTAGCTATACTGTATAATAAGCCGGCTGACTCTTTTACCGTCTGGGCAAAAAACAGGGTACAAAAAACCGGGCAAGAGCGAGTTGGACTCGCGCACCAGGGGTTCCGCACCATCATAATATGTTTTAAAATTTTCATCGGCGAGGCCTATATTCGTCAGAGAATTTTAACACTGCACGCTGCGGTGTAGAGTATTGCAGTTTTAGGTCAGCGCCATCTCTTGACCGATAGAGGAACAAATGTAATTTTTGTTGATATCTGAAAAAGTGTGCTATTGAGAGAAATCGTTTTATTTTTCCTGTAATCTTTACAGAAACTTCTATCAGATTAAATAATTTCAGATTTTTCTCTATACTAACTTCGGAGATAAGGGGGAACGGTTTTTACACTTTTTGTCAAAGGTTGAAAACTATGCGGCATAAAACAAAAAGAAAACATGTTTGAGAATGTGCAAACAGCGCTCTTTCATATGATAGGCCACATGCCCTATTAGCTCCACTTCGAATTTAATACCCCCTTTCTTATCTGCTTATATTCTTATTTCTTTCTTATCTGCAAAATAGTTAGGCAAACGTCATCTAAAACTATTCCAAATTTCGAGTTGATAGTATTAGTAGTTCTTGAGATAACCAGCTGTGACAGACGGACAGACAGACTGAGTCGCACCATAAGGGAAGCCTTACCTTTTTACCATTTTGGTACGGAACCCTAAAAATCATTAAAAAACTGTTTTTATTTTATTTGATCCAAAGGTTGCGAACCCCTGAATATGTGTTTACAAAATTTATAGCTTCTCGTGACGGGGCCTTTAGTATATTTTTAGATCCAGGTTTTTGACTGTAGTCACACAAATTTAGCTTCCGCTCCCTTCAAAATGGTTGAGCTGAATGGTGCTGATCCATGCGTCATGTTCGTGAGCGAGCGGCGTCAGTTGGGACTGGTTATCACTTAGCTGCCCCGGCTTGTTTTTAAGTAGGTATTTTATCTTTAGATTGTATGTTTTGTTAATATTTGTTTGCTATTATCTGGACGCTTTTAACGTGGACGGTTTCTCAATTCGACCGTATATATGTTTTTTTTTTTTTTTTTTTATGTGTGTTCGCAGATAACTTTGTCGTTTATGAACCGATTTTGATTATTCTTTTTTTGTTGGAATGGGGATATGCCAAGGGTGGTCCCATGATAAGGAAACCAGGATCTGATGATGGCATCCCAGTGAAATCGAGGGGAGCTTTCGAAAATCGTAGGCGCGACTAGTGCGTTTGTTAATTTTTTCATTAAGTATTTTAAAGCACTACAATTTGATGAAGACCTGGAGTCGATCTGATGATGGAGCCGAAAGACAGTCGAGGGGACTCCTCAACGATTTACAGCAGTTACCTTGTGTTTGGGCTTGATTAATTTGTATTGATGTGAACTTTACACCTAGATGGGTTGCGACTGTCATTAGGGGTCTGATGATGAAGACGAAGGACAGTTAAGGGAACTCCTCAACAGATTACAGTAGCTACCTTGTGTATGTTCACCGATTACTCGAAGACGGCTGGACCGATTCCAAAAGTTCTTTTTTTATTTGAAAGGGTATACTCTCGAGGTGGTCCCATTATCATCAAGTTGGAATCGGATGAGAGGATTCCATGGAAATCGAGGGCAACCCTCAAATTTTATTGGCAAAGCTACAGCGATTTGGATATTTTTTAAAGTAACTTGAGCATTTGCTCTCGAAAATCATCACTTGGTAAAATGGAGCTGATGATGAAGATCACAGATGGCCATCGGAACTACTCACTGACAAATATTTCACGGGTTGCGATTCGATTACTTTAATATGGTTGCTAAGCAATTTATGCTCGTCACAATGCGTATTGCGAGTGATTGTTGAGGATCTCCTGGTTCTTACCGGGAGAACTCCTCAACAATTAACGTCCCAGCATCGGGAAAAGCAATATTTTGTAAAAGGTGATGAACAGTTGGCATTAGGCTTTTGTAACTTAGATAAATTACAAACTGACCCACTAAAAAGTGAAAAATAAAAACATTTTTACAAAAAAAAAACAACCGACTTCCAAAAAAAAACACTACAAATTGAAAAATAACTTTAATTTCGGAAGTCGGTGTCAATAAACGAAAACGCGGAACCAAAGACACCGACTTCCGAAATTAAAGTTATTTTTCAATTTGTAGTGTTTTTTTTTGGAAGTCGGTTGTTTTTTTTTTGTAAAAATGTTTTTATTTTACATCGTTCTCACATAATAATTATAAATTTGATGATTTTAATGATGTAGGTACCTAACTAATTTTTTTGTCAAAACATAATTTAAAAGAGTGTCCATAGAGTTTCTTGCCCGTTTTTCTTCATAGGTAAGTACCTACGCTTTGGAATGGGCAACTAGCTTCATATTTTCTGACTGATCGACTTCTCAAGTGCCTTTAAATGTTATAATTTTTGAGTGAAAAGTTTTGAGTTTGAGTTTGACAAAAAGGCCAGCGCCTGCACATACTCTCTCTAAAATAATAACAAAAAGATATGATTCCGGCCAGGATCGAACTGGCGGCCTTCTGCGTGTAAAGCAGATGTGATAACCACTACACCACGAAACCCATTGCAAACCTTGATAAAATTACTGTGCGCATAGTAAAGTACAGATGCCACATCAAGCTACCCGAAACTGTCAAATTTTCCCAATGAACTTTGTACCTTATGCTTCAGCGATAAAGTTGAAAATCTATTAAAGAAATTTGACAGATTTTAGTAGCTTGCTGTGCTGGCGACTGTACATAACAACTTTAAAAACATTCCCTCGATGTACAGTCAGAGAAATTGATTGTTCAACAGTTTGACACAGAAAAGCACCTCTTTATTAAACAGTTGAAGTGTTAATGATAAAAAATTTTAGTTCAGTAAGTAGGTTTGCACAAACACTTTTACACGTCAATCATATTTTAAAAACTAGATGAGGTCGGTGTTTCCTATCTGACTACTCTGAGAAGAAAGGCCGAAACAAACTCAGAGGTCACAGTCTCTTTTAAAGTCCAGACATAATCTTGGTCAGATCATGAGACGACCACGTAGATCGATCGTTTGTTGACCTACATTCTATGATTTCCATTTTCCTTCTAGTTTCGTAGTAATTGTTTGATACTTTCTTACCAACAATTAATCGTCGGTTGGTGCCGCATTTCATTAAAATTTCCTAAGGGGCGTCTGCGAGTTGGCTTTGGTCCCTCTTATGCCTTCCAAAGGACCGGGACCCAATGGTTCCGAGATATATAAATACCATTCAGCAATAAAAAAAAAAAAAATAAAAAAACTTGGACCTATTGTGAAGATTATTTATTTCATTCGATAATTATGTACAGTCAACAAAAGAGATAAGTGTGCAGGATCGTCGGATCGTTAAAGTTTAGTAAGAAACCGATGGATGTTGTCGACTGAAATTTAATTTGGTAAATGAGCTGTTTGTTTTCTATTAATAAAACAAAATTGTATTCGAGAACATCCATCGGTTTCTTACTAAACTTAAACTATATCTGACGATCCTATTAGATACCTACTGTGCATTTTTCTGCTATGGGGACACGGTAGGGTAGCCCGCGAAAATACTATTTCGTTAAACATCAATCATGAACTTAGAGGGTTGTATTCATGATTTTAATGATTATAATTCTTTAAATACAAACTTATTGCGATTGCGAATCATATTATGTTAAAAAACGGAAGAAAATTTTGAATTTCGCGACTTACCCTAACGCTCCCCCGTAATCGTCTCGAATAAAATAAGGTGAACAAAACAATGTCAAAAAAAAGCATATAATTTAATTAAATACGTTACACACACCACTAAACAATGCTTTTCTAAATAATTATGTTTTAAACAGAATAAATTAATTAATACACAAATAATGGCAACCTCACAGCATGACTTTCTCCACGACACGACTCGCTTTCAGACTTATTCGGCCATCTGTAAATATACAAAAAATAAAATTAATAAAATATGTTTTTTTTTCATGAAAAATGTTTACAGGAATAATAGAAAACAATAAAATACCCGCCGCGCCTGTCTATTCTGTAGAATCTCTCTGTAAAAACTTAGGTGAAGCGAGCTCTAGAGATTGACACTAAGTATTGACAGTTCACTTCAAGCACTTTGGCACTTTGGCAGAATCATAAAAGGATAACATTATGAATCATAATAGACAGTCAACTGTTAAGTTAATCGTATCAAATCCCATTGGTGAAGGTTTTTCAGTTATTTTTGTCTGTGCAAAAATACTAATCAATCCAATCCAAATCCAATCCCAATCTCTTTGATTATACCTACGTAGTGCAGCGAAAAAAAGAAAAATACGGGCTGTCTTCGCCATATTATGATTCATAATGTTATCCTTTTATGATTCTGCCAAAGTGGTCTTTTTAGGCCCCCAGGTCAGGTGGAATGACAGCTCAAGTCACTCAAGTTTTCGCGGTGATGAGTAATTTTATTAGTTATTATTAAGTAAATTCTCATGAAACATACCCGGGTTTCAACATGAGGATATTTTTTTATAGTTTTTCAAGACACATGGACAGTGGGCTCCGATGTACAGTGAGTGCCGAAAACACATATACATTTTTTTTAAGGTTTTTAAGGTAAGGTAAATAATAAAAAACTTACAGGTACGTTTAGGTACCTATTATTATATGTCAGTCAACAAAAGAGATAGTATGCAGGATAGTCGGATATAGTTGAAGTTTAGTAAGAAACCGATGGATGTTTTCGAATAAAATTTAATTTTATTAATAGAAAACAAACGGCTCATTTATTTTATCAAATTAAATTTTATCTCTTTTGTTGACTGTACATAGGCAATAGGGTTGCCAACTTTTTATATCATATTAAATAATATTTTTGAAGCCATTACCTGTAAAAATATAGTAGACAGCGAAATAATAAAAAAAAAGGTTTATTAATTAGGTAAAAAACAAATGCCTAATTTTTGCTTGTCTGAACCTTTAATAAAAGGTTTTTTTAATTAGGTACCTACTCATAACTATTAGATTATAATAATTATTACACTCTAAATTAAGGTCACAATTTTTTTTTAGCTTTTTTGATATTAATACTGACCCTTTGGCGCTTAGATCGCCATTTTGTATTTAAATGAATTTAAAGTAGTATCACCCACTATATTTTTTTTTTAATTTAGTATTTAGGCATCTGTTATAGCAGGATACTATATTATATAGATATTATGGTTGGCAACCCTACCACGCATACGCAATGACAGCAACAAATAATGAACATCTTTTTACAAGATTTTTTGTAATTCAAACAAACAAAATCACTTACCTCATTTGGAATAATCCCCATGAAGATGAACCCACGAGGCATTATATTTTGTACTCACACACAACAACACACAGAAAAGCAAAAAACAAAACACAAAAAGCATAGGAGTAGATACATAACTACCAACTTAACACAAAAAAAAAACATGCGGCTGGATTATAAAAATGTTTACGTGACGTCACACCATACTGATACTATTTGATGATATCACACCATGATTCTTTATTGGAATATCTGTGCTCGCCCAGTACCTAAATATAAAAAAAACCGTAAACCGAAAAAAACTAAAACCGATAAAAAAATAAACCGACCTATACACGTACCTACTTACAATATCTAAGTACAAAATAAAATAAAACAATGTGATTTTTTTTTTTTTGGTTCAGAAATAAATTTGTTTTGATTTGATTTTCATATGGGAATGTCAATCCATGTGAAAATCAATTTTTTTAATGTCATGTGAGATAAGTAGGTTCTTAGATATTCTAACTCCTGAAAAAACGGCGAATACAAACACAACCAAAACATCCATAATAAAGTTCTCAAAATAATTCACAAAAAAAGCATGCAGAAATCGAAAGTAATTCAAAACCAAACATGAATTGCCAATATTTTAACAAATAATTTGAGTCCGATTTACCCTTACCTACATAATATCATAGATACCTTTTTGCCTGGGCAAAACCTACTTGTACATTCGTTTGTACGGGTCTAAGCGTTACTTTACGTTAGGTACACATAATAATTGATAAATAAGTACTTAAGTATTACTAAATATTATTCATTTAAATAAAAATATAGGTATCTGCTGAACTTTGTACATTTATGAGCTGTGCGTTAGTTAATGTAGGTATACATTAACTAAGCAACTATTTAAGACTGCAAATGATGTCAATCCTCGGAACCGACGAGATCCCTATAAACTAGTGTTAAATGATTTGCCTAGACTGTCTAAATACAATAGTAACTGCTTGGCAATGTGTATGTGCATTTATAATAAAATGCCAAGACATTTTTATTAAAAATTTAATTTCATAAGTGGTTATTCGAGTGTAGTTTTTATAGTTGAAAAGAATTTATAGATAAAAAATGTTGAGGTTTTTTTATCTATAAATTCTTTTGTATTTAGGCATCTGTTATAGCAGGATACTATATTATATAGATATTATGGTTGGCAACCCTACCACGCATACGCAATGACAGCAACAAATAATGAACATCTTTTTACAAGATTTTTTGTAATTCAAACAAACAAAATCACTTACCTCATTTGGAATAATCCCCATGAAGATGAACCCACGAGGCATTATATTTTGTACTCACACACAACAACACACAGAAAAGCAAAAAACAAAACACAAAAAGCATAGGAGTAGATACATAACTACCAACTTAACACAAAAAAAAAACATGCGGCTGGATTATAAAAATGTTTACGTGACGTCACACCATACTGATACTATTTGATGATATCACACCATGATTCTTTATTGGAATATCTGTGCTCGCCCAGTACCTAAATATAAAAAAAACCGTAAACCGAAAAAAACTAAAACCGATAAAAAAATAAACCGACCTATACACGTACCTACTTACAATATCTAAGTACAAAATAAAATAAAACAATGTGATTTTTTTTTTTTTGGTTCAGAAATAAATTTGTTTTGATTTGATTTTCATATGGGAATGTCAATCCATGTGAAAATCAATTTTTTTAATGTCATGTGAGATAAGTAGGTTCTTAGATATTCTAACTCCTGAAAAAACGGCGAATACAAACACAACCAAAACATCCATAA
Source organism: Mesoligia furuncula (assembly GCA_916614155.1). Taxonomy (NCBI): domain Eukaryota; kingdom Metazoa; phylum Arthropoda; class Insecta; order Lepidoptera; family Noctuidae; genus Mesoligia; species Mesoligia furuncula. The sequence goes on from OU744819.1 coordinate 12,870,221, forward strand.
TAAAGTTCTCAAAATAATTCACAAAAAAAGCATGCAGAAATCGAAAGTAATTCAAAACCAAACATGAATTGCCAATATTTTAACAAATAATTTGAGTCCGATTTACCCTTACCTACATAATATCATAGATACCTTTTTGCCTGGGCAAAACCTACTTGTACATTCGTTTGTACGGGTCTAAGCGTTACTTTACGTTAGGTACACATAATAATTGATAAATAAGTACTTAAGTATTACTAAATATTATTCATTTAAATAAAAATATAGGTATCTGCTGAACTTTGTACATTTATGAGCTGTGCGTTAGTTAATGTAGGTATACATTAACTAAGCAACTATTTAAGACTGCAAATGATGTCAATCCTCGGAACCGACGAGATCCCTATAAACTAGTGTTAAATGATTTGCCTAGACTGTCTAAATACAATAGTAACTGCTTGGCAATGTGTATGTGCATTTATAATAAAATGCCAAGACATTTTTATTAAAAATTTAATTTCATAAGTGGTTATTCGAGTGTAGTTTTTATAGTTGAAAAGAATTTATAGATAAAAAATGTTGAGGTTTTTTTAAAAAAAAAACGATTGATGTTGCTTAACTTGTCTTTACATGCTATGTTTTATCCTAGCTAAACATGCGTGTGCCTCAATTTGTATTTAACACCCTTGTATACCATGTTTTACGCAAATAAATATTCTATTCTATTCTACCCATTGGCGTAGCTAGAGATTGTCTAGGAGCGGGCCGTCCACCTGAACTAACCACCGTCATTTAATGAGAGATCATAAATGGTGCCTCGTAATAAATAATGTTATCAAAAATATTTCATGTAAAGTATGTTGCCCAGACTTAAATAACTCTTTCACTGTTATAAAGTTATTTAACTAATGTAGAGCCAAAGCCTCTAAATTCTACAAACACTAAATAAACAGTAAGTCATTCTTCATTACTGTCGATTTTTCTATAGGGTGGGCAAAGAAGTTTCTAGGGTAGGCTTTGCCCACCCTCAGTGCCTTATTAACACTACTTGATGCCCTAAGCAATCCACGCCTGTAGGCCCTCCTATCCGCTAGTCGCCTCGTATTTTTCCAAAACATCGACGAGCGATTTGTAAAGATTGGCGCACATCTCTAGAGTGACTTTTGGGTCTTGTAATATCTTGCTGATAAACAGTCTTGCCATTCATATGCTAGCAAATACTGTTTCGGTGCTGTTTCTGCCTTATGGTGCCCTCCGAGACGTGATGCCCTAAGCAATTGCTTAATTTGCTTTTGGGCTAATCCGGCATTGCCCATCCTTGCCAGTAGCTACGCCCATGGGTAAATCTAATATTAGAATGAACATCATAATGAGAGGTTTTTCTTTTGAGTATTAAAAAAAAACATAGTTTCCAAGAACCCTGAAGATGGCGTTAAACTGACTACGTTACTAGGTACCAAAGCCAAAACGCTTGGAAAAAAACATTGCGTCACGTCACATACGCTCGATGAGTGACACTTTCGTTTGCTTTCGTTTTACGATCTCAAAATTACATCCAAGTGAAATAATAAAAAAATTATGTGACGTTCCGTTCCTTGCAGTAACATACCAAGTTCAGCGCCATCTATCCAGCGACTAGGGAAGAGTTAAAAAAGAAAGAAAAAGAAAATCCCTCATTAGATAGGTATAGTTCTTAAAATATTCAGTCATTTAAAAAATAAATATTAACGGAAGCTCAAATTCTCTGCTCTGATTTCTTTTGATATTTCGTTTTGCGAAATTATACTTTGACATTGGCGCCGATTCTGTTGTTCACAAACTAAACTAAATTTAAGTTCATGCATCTTTTTCTTTCTATTTCATTAAGAAAAGGACAGAAGATAAATATTAGTTTAGTCCTGTCAAGTCTGTTTCTGCTCCACCAGGACGTGGTGAAGGGCGGGCGTTTTGGGGGACTGTCTTTTGTAATTTTGACGTTCGAAAAGTGCTGATTCTCAGTCTAATTTGACTGAATGACTTTTGATTTTGGTACACTCGGTTTAAAATGCCCTGAAGCAGAAGATTGGGGGTTTATCAACCATTATAAAGGCGCCACTCCATAGCGGCTCAAGGCATTCGCAGGCGTCCGCTTCGCTTTGTACGAAAAAATGTTATTGACAAACAAATGAACTGCGAAGATACACGTCATAAGGAAACCGGTTTAATTCAAATAATAACCCCGAAGTAATTTTAGAAGACCTGTTCAACGATACCCCACACAATGTGGTAGACGACGAAAAAAATGTTCATCCCCACTTCACATGTAGGGGAGCTACCCTAAAAAGCATATTTTCCCAAATTTTATTTTGCCAATTTGTCGGCGTAATTGATATACGCACTCCTACAAAATTACAGCTTTCTAGTACTAACGGTCTCTTAGCAAAATCTCGGACAGACAGACAGACAGACAGACAGACGGACATGACGAAACTATAAGAGTTCCTTGTAGGAACTACGGAACCCTAAAAAACCTATAAAAGTATGTTACGTAAGAAACTAGACGCACTAAATTCTAGGTATATTCCATTAAAGGTTAATTCTTATTCGTTTCATTTTATTATACTTCGATTTAAAATTAATTATTTAAATACCACAAAAACAGCACACACGAAAGCATAATTTTGTCGTGTATTACAAACAGACAGGTCCAAAAGTTTCTGTTTATCATAAAGTGAGATTTATTTGGGGAACCTGTACCTAAGCTGGCTTTTGTTCAGCATGAGTAGCATATTATGCTTATGTATTATTTAAAAAAATCTTACTCTTAAGGGGAATGCTCCAACCAGCCCGCGAAATTCAAAATTTCTTGCGTTTTTTGCAATTTGCAGGCCAGTGCTAGGTTGTATGTTGATTAAAATATTATTCGCGGCTGTAAGACGTATGTAGTTACAGAATTATAATAATCAAAATCACCAATACAACCCTCCAACTTCATAAAGGTGTAAGAACAAAAAAAAAACAGAAAAAGTAATTCTAACAGCTTTATGAACTTAGAGCGTTTTATTGATGATTTTCATGATTATAATTCTGTACCTATATATGTCTTACAACCGCGAATAATATTTTAATCAACATACAACCTAGCACTGGCCTGCAAATTGCAAAAAACGTAAGAAAATTTGAATTTTGGCGGGCTGGTTGGAGCATTCACCTTAAGGGGGAAGCGCTAAGGTAGCCCGCGAAATTCAAATTTTCTTACGGTTTTTGTAACGTTGATTAAAATAAGATTCGCGAACGGAAAAAATATGTATTTACTATGTATTTATTTGTTATTTAAACTATCATTCTTGATAGAAAACTACTTCTAGATAGAAACTTTTGAACCGTCCAAAAACCCATGCAGCACTCACCTCTCCCCAGGAACCCAGTCCCACCCGTCAGGAACACACACTGGTCTCTATAGAACTCCTGAATCTCTGTCTTTGGTGCTTTACCCTTCGTGAGCTTCTGTTTCTCTTCCTCCTTGGCGTCCATTTTGTCCTCCTCGGCGTAGTAGGTGTCCTTGTTGTCCGGAACGAACTCGTGGTCTTCGGAGTAGTCCAGGATGGGGGCTGTGGGGTTCATCGCTTGGTTCTCAACTTCTGCTATGCGGACTGAGTTTTCTAGTTCCTGTTGTAGGGTTAGATTAGGTTAGTTAAAACAATGTTAGCTACCTAGCCTTTTCCCAACTATGTTGGGGTCGGCTTCCAATCTAACCCGATGCAGCTGAATACCAGTATTTTACATGGAGCAACTGCCTATCTGACCTCCACAACCCCATTACTAGGTAATATGATACCCCTTGGTAAGACTGGTTGTCAGACTTTTGGGCTTCTGACGACCCGTAACGACTGTCAAAGATCCACAAAAGACAGCCGGGACCAACAGCTTAACGTGCTTTCCGAGGCAAGGAGACGTCTTGATATGTAAAGATGGTCACCCATCCACGGACCAACCGCGGCAAGCGTAGCTGAACCTGATCAATCGACTCGTGCGGCTGTTATTACTTAGCTGCAAGCCTCTTCCTCCTCTTAGTTAGAATTATGTGGTGGTTATAAAAGAAAAACGATGAAATAATCTCGTCCGAGGTAATGTTATCATCGCTAAAGAGCATTTTCGGTGTAATTACGGCCGGCACAAGAGACATCACGGTTTTGTCTTTGGGATAGCATTTAAAGGTCCCTATCAGTTTCGCGGACAAAAAACAGAAAACTCACCTATCTATCTAGTAACTGTACGAAAAGAAGTTTTGATAACTACTTAATATAAATTCCAAAAAAAAAAACTAACACACGTTTTTACGTAATCACGAAACACCAAGTTTTTCGATTGCTTTTTTAGCTAACTGGTAGCAAATAATGATCTGAAAAAAAATCCTAAATACTAGGCATATAGTATATTAGTAAGTGTACGATTTTTTTTTTAAGTTTAATGAATTAGTACTTGTAAAAAAATGTTGACTACGCTGAAAAAACCCAATAAAGTCATGCGCAAAACCGTCGTCTACGCGTAAGAATTTATTGAAAATAACAAAAAGCGTTAAATATTTTAAAATTTGAGGTGTTTATCTACCAAACTCAATTTTTATATTTTTATTTTGACTACTAATTTAATTGTAGTAAAATATCTAAATAGTGCCTTATAAACGAATTTTTTATTAAGTAGTTATCAAAACTTAAATTCGTAGACTTACTAGATAGATAGGTGATAAATAATTGTGTATTTTTAAAAAAACTAGATAACTTAAGGATATTGAGAAATTTGCGCTGAAAAAAATGTTTTTTTCTGTTTTTAGTCCGCAAAACTGATAGAGGGACCCTTAACGCATGATCTGCAAAACCTCTTGGATAGTATAATTATGATGTAGATGCTCATAGTCGCCATGACCACTTGGTATCAGGTGAGCCGTTGGCGTTTTTGCCATCAAAATATGAAAAAATATCAGGGGGCCTAAAAAGGCCGCTTTGCAAGAATCATAAAAGGATAACATTATGTATCATAATATGGCGAAGACAGTCCGTGATTTGCTTTTTTTCGCTGAACTACGTAGGTAAAATCAAAGAGATTGGGATTGGATTTGGATTGGATTGATTGGTATTTTAGCACAGACAAAAATAATTACGACACGGTTGGCGCAGTGGTTAAGCGGTTGACTGCGGCGCTGCGTGTCGCAGGTTCGATTCCCGCACGGAACAAATATTTGTATGACCTATAAGTAGTTGTTCCGGGTCTGGCTGTTTGTATATGTGAGTTTAAGTGTCTGTAAACGCACCCACGATACAGGAGAAATTCCTAGTGTGGGGCAACGTTTTTTAAATAAAAAATATAAATAAATAAATAAAGATAAATAAATAAGTGAAAAATCCTTCACCAATGGGATTTGATACGATTAACTTAACAGTTAACTGTCCATTATGATTCATAATGTTATCCTTTTATGATTCTGCCAAAGTGGCCTTTTTAGGCCCCTAAAGTTACTTACATGCAGATTGTCCTGTAATTCTTTGCTGAGATTCCTAACATTCTCGAGTTCTTTGATCATCTGTTCCGTGGGCTTTCCATACACATCTATGTTTGTCTTCTCGCCCTTGACCTGGGCTTCCACCCACTTGTCCATCCTGTCGCGGGTTTTGGAGGTAGCCGTCAGTGGGGACTCGTCCAAAGTGTGGTTCATTCTGAGGAAGAAGAAGAAGTAGATTTGAATACTTACTAATGATTACATCTGAATAAACGCTTTTTTTATAGACATTTGTTTATGTTGCAAACGCTGCTGAGGAGCATGATGTCAGGCAGTACCCGATCGGGCCGTGAATATGGCTCATTGAGTTTTAGAAAAAGTTGGGCTTTTTAGAGCTTCCTCTCTGCCACTCATACCTCTGTGGTGTCTCTTTCTAAACCCCGATGTGTCTAAAAGATTCGAATATTGTCTTACATTTGAAATAGGGTTAGCAAATGGACGGGATTTGTCTGGATTGTCCCGACATTTCATATGATATCCCGAGTTCCGACAAACGAACAAACAGCTTCTTGTAAAATTTTTAACAAAATAAACTTAATTCCAAAATTCTGACTTTTTAAATTTTGCCCAGATAATTTTAGTTTTACCATCTGGCAACCCTAATTTCAAGTCTTACTTAACATCACGTCAGTAAGCCTTGAAGAGTAGGTAGCCCAGCTGGTATTCATCATCTGCCTAGCCTTTTCCCAACCATGTTGGGGTCGGCTTCCAGTCTAACCGGATGCAGCTGAATACCAGTATTTTACATGGAGCGACTGCCTATCTGACCTCCACAACCCAGTTACTGGGTAATACGATAAAACTTGGTAAGACTAGTTGTCAGACTTTCGGGCTTCTGACTACCCGTAACGACTGTCAAAGATCCACGAATGACAACCGGGACCAACGGCTTAACGTGATTTCTGAGGCACGGAGGGGTCTCGGTATGTAAAGATGGTCACCCAACCGCGGCAAGCGTAGCTTAACCTGATCGATCGACCTGTGCGGCTGTTATTATTTAGCCATGGGCCCCTCGCAGCCTAGCTAGTACTATGGGTAAGTATTAATAATATCAAAGATTTTAATCTCACGCGAAGCCTTCCATGACACTATAAATCATTGACACACATTCAATTTGCACTTTTATCCTCATGCATGGCTTTTTTTTTTTTGCGGATGGTAAAATCATCAAATGACTCCTCCCGCTCTGGGTGGAGCGGAAGGGAGTGTCAGACTCTTACTGACTAAAACCCACCCGTGTTCCTTCCTTAGCCCTTTATGTTCCGGGCCAGCGGTAACCCTTTCGGACAATCCCGCTGACCCGGCATGCTTCGGCTCTACGAGGCCCCTTCTCTGATGCTGACATCTCTTTGAGGCGCGCGTGAATCACGTACGCGCCGTCCGGCACGGGCCTGGTCCTGATCGGATGGTGAGCTACCCATTACTCTCCGCCCGCAGGCCCGCGCTTACGGTGGCCGGGAGTCGTTACGCGGCTCCCGACGCCTGGGGCGTCCCCCGCGGCGGCTGAGACGGGAGGCTCTCTCCCTGAGCCGTCCCGCCACCTCCTTCGCTAGCATGACTGCTTCGCAGAAGGAGGTGACTGCCTCCCACTCCCTCTCGCCCCGGACCATGGCTTGCACCAGGGCCGGACGCGAGAGGTCGCCGTCGCTGCCGATCGCCTCTACGAGGACACGGCGGTGCTCCGCCCAAGCGGGGCAGACCTCCACCGTGTGCTCCACCGTGTCCTCTGGGCGATCCTGGCAATGGTGACACCCGGGCGTTCTCATGCATGGCTATGTTTAACTTAATTACCCTTTACAACATTGTTTCATTCAGTACCACTTAAGGTACCTACCGAAAGCAAACTTTCATTACGTAAGTACGATGACGTAATGTTGCCGAAACTTGAAACTGCCGAAATAATGTCGCTGATGTCAAAATATTCCAGTATTGAAACAACAGGCCACCTATAAACCTTGAGGACCTACTTTCAAATTAAAAATGTTCTCTCGAAGGCTGTTTAAAATCCTAAAACAAGTCTATTTTTTGTGCATTCTCTACAAGATGTAACTGAAAACCCAAAAAGGAGTCATTGTACTCATCATTATGAACCTTTTATGGTGAATTCGGGGAAAAAAAGGTCAAAATTTTACAAGCGGATTATTTTTTAGCCGCTTGACCGCGTCCTCTCGTGTGTTATTCACCTTTTAGTGGTCAAATCAGTTCGGAATGTTGCGAACTACAAAAATTCATTTATTCAAATTAGGCTGAGAGTCCTCTCAATCTGTTTGGTTCTTTCCTCAAAAGACCGTCTCAGACATCGATCTACATGGTCTTCATATAACCTGACCAAGATTATGTCTGGACTTTAAAAGAGACTGTGACCTCTGAGTTTGTTTCGGCCTTTCTTCTCAGAGTAGTCAGATAGGAAACGCCGACCTCATCTAGTTTTAAAAACCGGGCAAGAGCGAGTCGGACTAGCGCACCGAGGGTTCCGTAACATCCGGCTTTATGCATAAGGTTGATGTTTATGAAATTAAATGTTTTTATTATTTTGAGTTGATTGAATGAATGGTAAATTGAGGTTTACGATTTATGACGTATTAAAAAAAAACTACTTACTAGATCTCGTTCAAACCAATTTTCGGTGGTAGTTTATACGGTATTGTACATCACAAATTTTTTTTAGTTTTATCATTCTCTTATTTTAGAAGTTACAGGGGGGGGACACACATTTTACCACTTTGGAAGTGTCTCTCGCGCAAACTATTCAGTTTAGAAAAAAATGATATTAGAAACCTCAATATCATTTTTGAAGACCTACCCATAGATACCCCACACGTATGGGTTTGATGAAAAAAAAATGTTGAGTTTCGGTTCTAAGTATGGGGAACCCTAAAATTTATTGTTTTTTTTCTACTTTTGTGTGAAAATCTTAATGCGGTTCACAGAATACATCTACTTACCAAGTTTCAACAGTATAGTTCTTATAGTTTCGGAGAAAACTGGCTGTGACATACGGACGGACAGACAGACGGACAGACGGACAGACAGACAGACAGACAGACAGACAGACAGACAGACATGACGAATCTATAAGGGTTCCGTTTTTGCCATTTGGCTACGGAACCCTAAAAAACATGATTGACGTGTAAAAGTGTTTGTACAAACCTACTTACAAAAATAAAATCATTTATCATTTAGCACTTTTCAAAACTTTTTGTCAAAATTACATATGACAGTCCCCCAAAACGCCCGCCCTTCACCACGTTCTAGCTGGAAAGAAGAAGTGGCACAACAAACTCTACAGCAATAAGAAGCTCAGAAGCTTCTGTTACTGTCACTTTACTGTACTTTTGACGTTCAAAAGTGACATAAAAGTGCCTATTTGAATGATACGAGACGTAAATTATGTCCGTCAAGGAGTTGATAGGGGGGGCCAGAATGCAACAAATTGAACCTCCCTTAAGAGCGTTTACGCCGTACATTTCATACAAACTTTCAAGCCCTTGTTTTTCAAAATGAATGAACCGATTTTAATGAAACTTCATACGCATAAGCAGGATACAACGGTCTAAAAAGTTAGTAGAGAACATTTTCGAAAAATAGTGTTACAGCCAAATTAGACCGATTTTAAATTTTCCATAGAGACAGAGATTTCCAGTTGTGTTTTTTAAATAAGACATTTCTAAAATGTTCTATGGATATTCGAATTTTAAGGGTTTTTCGATGTAATTGCAAATAATAATAAAAAAACCTATATATTGAATTTGTACCATTATAAAATGATATTGTAGCTGGCACTCCAATTAAGCTATGGACATAATTAAAAGTACTTAATTCAACAAAATAATTAAAATATCAATATTTACATTTTACGCTTCAAAAATGTTTCAAATTTCTCGAAAACTATTGAATTTCGGCCATACATAATAATTATGTGGGGTTCAATTTGTTGCAACTTGGCCCTATCTGCTCCTACTAACGGATATAATGTCAAATTATAAGTAACCCTAGGTAAGTGCATAATAAGGTCCCGTTAAAATAGATGGACATACTTTTAGACATCATTCAGACCACCAAAATAAGGACGATAGTAATAATAAATAAGAAAAACGCATAGATATTTACAAGAAAAATAATCAGCTAACGAAAATACACTAATGCAATTTATTATTTTAGGTCAAAATAAAATCACTTTAATCATTGTTTTTTTTTGCTTGGATATGGCTTTTAGTTAAACGTACTGAGCGCTGTGTTAAAATTTGTCCATCTATTTTAAGAGCGTTTACGCCGAACGGCATTTCATACAAACTTTCAAGCCCTTGTTTTTCGAAATTAATGAACCGATTTTAATTAAACTTCCTACGCATAGGCAGGATACGAAGGCCTAAAAACTTAGTAGAAAACATTTTTGAAATGTCTTATTTAAATAAAGATAAATAGAAATCTCTGTTTCTTTAGAAAGTTTAAAATCGGTCTAATTTGGCTGTAACACTATTTTTCGAAAATGTTCTCTACTAACTTTTTAGACCTTTGTATCCTGCTTATGCGTATGAAGTTTCATTAAAATCGGTTCATTCACTTCGAAAAACAAGGGCTTGAAAGTTTGTATGAAATGCCGTTCGGCGTAAACGCTCTTAATGGAATCCTGTATATTTGGCACTCCAATCTTTACCAAGGACTTGTTAGGGAGCGATAATCAGGAAGTCTTACTGCGGGGTATCGTGTATCATAAGCATAATGAGCCTTGCCATGTTATGGAACTGCTGGGATGAGAGGGAATGGGCCGTAATCCACCACGAGGGCCCAATGCGGGTTGGTATATGTCACATGCCTCCGAATTTCTGGTTCTAGGACATGCCGGTTTCCTCACGATGTTTTCCTTCACCGTTTTGAGTGTATGTGTTACTTAGCTACTGAGTTGTGGAGGCAGTCGCTCCATATAAAATACTGGTATTCAGCCGTATCCGGTTAGACTAGAAGCCGACCACAAGAAAGTTCATTGTCGGTGCTGGACATATTTTGATTTTATAAGCCGTTAAGAAAATAGGCATTTTTGCCGGGAAATCACTGCAAAACTAAACGTGGCCATTATCAAATTGTAAGACCAAATATACGAGGGAGAGAGCCTCTCGTCCCAGCCGCCGCGGGAGACGCTCCGGGCCGGAGCCGCGTGACGACTCCCGGCCACAATAGACGCGGGCCTGTGGACGGAGAGTAATGGGTAGCTTACCGTCCGATCAGGACCAGGCCCGTGCCGGACGGCGCGTACGTGTTCCACGTGCGCCTCAAAGAGATGTCAGCATCAGAGAAGGGGCCCCGTAGGGTCGAACCCTGCCGGGTCAGCGGGATTGTCCGAAAGGGTTACCGCTGGCCCGGAACATAAAGGGCTAACTTTTACTGTTACTGTACACGGGTGGATTTCAGTCAGTAAAAGTCTGACACTCCCTTCCGCTCCACCCAGAGCGGGAGGAGTCATTTTATGATTTCCCATCAGAAAAACGTACGAAGTACGAAGCTATGGTGTTTGCAAGCTATAATTATAATTGTTATTTTCACAGTCATCGTCTATTCAGTTTCACACTTGTATGCTAAACAGTCTGCCATGAGTATGAGGTTTCACAAGTCATGGTGAAGTTTGAGTCATGATATCACTTTGGTACTGTAAAAAAAACACACATTTACTTTATATACCTAATAATGGGAGTGCCGAGTGGTATAAAGATTCGAAGGACCGTTGTTTCGACGCACGTCTCACATAATTATACTTATTCTTAATTATTCATATTTCATGAAATAGTCATTCAATAGGATTATATGAATATGAATTCCTTATATCCACTATCCTACACACTATCCTAACACACTATCAATCTCAATCTAAATCATTTTGAAGGATGTCGCTAATCCATCGCTTCATATGTTTGAAAAATATGTCTGGCTCTAACCATTTATTTCAATTAAACCATTTACAGGCACTTTTGGATTGTCAAGAAGTCGGTCAGTCAGAAAATATGAAGCTATAGTTGCCCATTCCAAAGCGTAGGTACCTAAGGAGAAGAACGACCAAGAAACTCAATGGAAAAGTCCATTTTAAATTATATTTTTACAAAAATATTAGTTACCTCATTAATGTTGAATTTATAATTTTAAGTGAGAACGATGTAAAAAAAGACGTGCCCGTTAAAAGCGTCCACGGGGTCCTAAAAAGGCCACTTTGGCAGAATTATAAAGGATAACATAATGGACAGTTAACCGTATCAATTTTTTTATCTTTTTTTCATCTCGTTCATCATCATCATCATCATTTCAGCCGAAAGACGTCCACTGCTGGACATAGGCCTCTCCCAAAATGGGGAGGGTTTGCCATAATCGCCACGCTTGGCAGGCGGGTTGGCGATCGCAGTATAGTATGGTGGTGGAATGCATAGAGAACGCTGCTGCCCGTTCTCCGGTTAGACCCTTAGTCGCCTTTTACGACACCCACGGGAAGTATGGAGTGGTTTTATTCTTTAAGTCCGGCACCACATAAACACTGATTCATATTAATTTCATGAAATAGTCATTCAATAGGACTATGTAAACTTAGAGGGTTGTATTTATGATTTTAATAACTATAATTCTCTAAAGTCATATGGGGGGGCCTCACTTTGGCAGAATCATAAAAGGATAACATTATGAATCATAATAATATGGCAAAGACAGTCCGTGTTTTTCTTTTTTTCGCTGCACTACGTAAGAGATTGGAATTGCATTTGGATTGGATTGATTGGTATTTTATCACAGACAAAAAAAAATTGCTGAAAATCCTTCACCAATGGGATTTGATACGATTAACTTAACAATAAGATTAATGTTATCCTTTTATAATTCTGCCAAAGTGGCCTTTTTAGGCCCCCTGGACGCTTTTAACGGGCACGTCTTTTTTTTACATCGTTCTCTCATATAATTATAAATTCAACATTAATGCTGTAATATTTTTCTAAAAATATAATTTAATAGAGTGTAAATGGATTTTCTTGCCCGTGTTGACCGCACTAAATAAGCTCGTGGAGGCCTAAAAAGGCCACTTTGGAGAATCATAAAAGGATAATATTATGAATCGTAATATTGCGAAGACAGTCCGTGTTTTTCTTTTTTTCGCTGCACTACGTAGGTATAATCAAAGAGATTGGGATTTGATTTGGATCGGATTGATTGGTATTTTAGCACAGAAAAAAAAATAACTGAAAAATGCTTCACCAAGGGATTTGATACGATTAACTTAACGGTTAACTGTCCATTATGTTACCCTTTTATAATTCTGCCAAAGTGGCCTTTTTATCCCCCCAGCAGGGCTAGCATGGGCTGGGGATAAAACTTTTCTCCACCGGTTATTTCCACTGACAAGGGATAAAATTGTTTTATCCACCTGCCAAAGCACGGCAACAGGGGGAAAGAGAATTATATCACTTTTTGACATTAGACGTGGATACTCACCCCCCGTCTATAGCATGGCGACTAGTGGCAGAGAAAAATTACAGATATTTTGACATAACAAAGGGAGAAATTTGTCCTCGTCTTTAGATGGTGGGTTTAAGTACCTATATCTCTTGGAGAAAATATAATTAATTGTACTATAAAAATGTCTCGTGCTTACTGCCACCGTGAATAGTTTATCCACCCATGTCGCCATGCTCGGAGGGTGGACAAAATTGACAGAGGGGAATAGTATTTTCTCCTCTCCCCGTGGATAAAATGTCTCCGGCCATGCTAGCCCTGCTGGTCTCCAGCACATGATATCCTGGACATCCTAAGAGGAACTTGGTAATAATATAGTGATAATATGATTAGTTTACAAACCTCTATCATCTATTTACTTCCTACTAAGAAAAATGGCATTCTTAAACAAATCTACGTGATTCACGCGAGCCTATAATTTTGCTTAGTAGGTAATAATTATAAACTGACAAGTCAGACTAATTACTATAACATTGGTTACATCTGACATTGAACATTATAATGTACAGAACGCCAGCACATCAAGCTACACATAAAGAAATTTGACAGATTGTATCTGTCAAATTTCTTTAAGGGGGAAGCGCTAGGGTAGCCCGCGATTTTTTTTACGTTTTTTTGCAATTTGCTGGTCAGTATTTAGTTGTACTACGTTGATTAAAATATGATTCGCGACCGTAAGAAATATGTTATTACAAAATTATAATCATTAAAGTCATCAACACAACTCTCTGAGACCAAGTAATCCCACTGAATGACTATTTCATGAAATCTTGAGATTTTACAATTACCTATACTAACTAAACAACTTGTATTACTGATCCTAATGATTATAATTCTGTGCTTTCACCTTTTTAAATGTATCGCTAAAGCCTAAGGTTCAAAGTTGATTGAGAAAATTTGACAGTTTCGGGTAGCTTAATGTGCTGGTCTCTGTACCTATAAGAAAATGGCATTTTATGGCTGCTACTAGGTAAGTACTGAGAAATTCCAGATGGAAAACCCAGTCACATTGCCGCAAGACCACTTTAGTGTGATATCGTGATCTGATTACTGTGATCGTGAGCATCAAAACCAGAAAGACTTGATTAAGTTGACTGTCGACTCATAGCATAGGAAAACGCGTCGAAGTCGATCGCCTTTGTTTCCGATAGGAATATTGATGGCTACAATTATCGATTCAAGGCAATTGAGTGACATCGCCGCTCCAGTCATGTTAAGGATGATTTGCACCAAACGGCCCGCATCGCATTGGATCGGAACGGATTTTACATCGTGTACCAAGCCGTGCACAGCAGCGGGCGTCTTCCGCGACATGCGATCGTAGCCGAAAGTATGCCGCGTCGTTTGCCATAATAATCATCAATCCAAATTTTTCTTTTCCTCTTCTGTGTTTTATGATTATTTTCTTCTTCTTCTAATGCAATAAATAGCCAACAATACTACCTACGTCAACTTTGAAACCATTTTCAAAAATTAGAACACGTCAACCCGGTAGGAATGAAACTAGGTACTTGACTAGGCGCAGAAACGGATCAGAACGTTCGCAAGCGACGGTACGGAGCCGATCGTACGCGTCTACATCCTGCCGGACGCGATCGGCTGTCGCCGCATCCGTTCGTATCCTTCCCGATCCGATGCGATGCGAGTCGTTTGGTGGAAATCATCCTTTAGACTCATTAATATTGCACATAATCATGTCAAGTTCATCGACCTTGCGACGGCATATACCTATAGTTTTTGTATTACATAACATCGCTGGTATCTCCCACAGGGGAAGACACAAGTGCAAGGTATGTTAAGGACTACCATTATTAGTTATTCTGTGGTTAAAGTAAGTTCTGCGCCATTTTATTCTGTCTCGGGGCCAGGATAAGGGTAGCTTTCCACCAGAGATGAGCGAGGATGCCTAGCGAGGGATCGTGAAACTAACCAATACCAACGCTAACTTAGTTCAAGCTATGAAAATAAAGCGATGTTATTGGTTGGTTTCACACACATCTCTCGCTACGCATCCTCGTTCATCTCTGGTGGAAAGGCAGCCTTACCCAACTGTGTTATGGAGGTCAGATAGGCAGTCGCTCCATGTAAAATACTGGACTGGTATTCAGTTGCATCCATCATCATCATCATCATTTCAGCCGAAAGACGTCCACTGCTGGACATAGGCCTCCCTCAATTTTGGGGGGGTTTACCATAATAGCCACGCTTGGCAGGCGGGTTGGCGACCGCAGTATGGTGTGATGGTGTAATGCATAGAGAACGCTGCTGCCCATTCTCCGGTCTCCCTTAGTCGCCTTTTACATCATAATTATATTTTTTTGAGTTTTATCATATTCTTATTTTAGAAGTTACAGGGGGGGGGTACACACATTTTACCACTTTGGAAGTGTCTCTAGCGCAAACTATTCAGTTTAGAAAAAAATGATATTAGAAACCTCAATATCATTTTTGAAGACCTACCCATAGATACCCCACACGTATGGGTTTGATGAAAAAATAAATTTGAATTTCGGTTATAAGTATGGGGAACCCTAAAATTTATTGTTTTTTTTCTATTTTTGTGTGAAAATCTTAATGCGGTTCACAGAATACATCTACTTACCAAGTTTCAACAGTATAGTTCTTATAGTTGCGGAGAAAAGTGGCTGTGACATACGGACGGACAGACAGACAGACAGACAGACGGACAGACAGACAGACATGACGAATCTATAAGGGTTCCGTTTTTGCCATTTGGCTACGGAACCCTAAAAACCTTTGAACTCGCGACACTGTTACCGTAACCGACACCGCGCTACAATCGGAATTTCGGATGTGTTCGGCTGTAGGTACTCGGTTTTAATGTATATCCGATATATCAGTGAGTGATGGCAAAGTATTGTTTGTGTTTTGTTTTCACTTCTGTCGGCACTCCCGGATTGCCACTGTTTTTTTTGATAACCTACGTAAGAAGCCTACTAATCGGTTTAATTGAAATAAATGCTTTGAGTTTTGTGTACTTACTTATTTGAAAAATAATTTATTTTTCACGAAGATTATCCGTCTAAACTGCATTGTTTTCTGTGATCAACAGGGTAGGTAGGTATCGTTGTATATAGGTATAGTTAGTTAATTCGCTTTGTCAATAATACAGTTAATTAAACAGTCTTGTCTTGTAGCGGTTGTGATATTTTCCATTGCATTTATGTCTAGGACTCTAGACAAAGGTAAGGTTTCCGTAATTTATCGTAATTATGATAGTTGTGTAGTAACTTGACGTATATCGAGTAACTTGGTCGTTTTTTTTCCTTTTATTGAACACAAATGAATGAAAAATTAAGACTGATGAGGAAATGCGCTCGGACTTCGGAGAGACTTTTTGAAAAAGCCTAAGTCATAATTCGAGGTTTAGCTTTCGCCTATTTTCTCCTCCAATATGAGACCAATTCGAAGATTCAAGATCGTCTGTGTGGTGCCGGACTTAAAGAATACCACCACCCCTTACTTCCCGTGGGTGTCGTAAAAGGTGACTAAGGATCGTACCGGAGAATGGGCAGCAGCGTTCTCTATGTATTCCACCATCATACCATACTGCGATCGCCAACCCGCCTGCCAAGCGTGGCGATTATGGCAAACCCTCCCAAAATTGGGGGAGGCCTATGTCCAGCAGTGGACGTCTATCGGCTGAAGCGATGAGACCAATTTAAAAGATATTTCATAAACAGAATAGGAAGGATATAAATACTGTTTCCCTATGCTTTTCTTTTTTCATTGCCTTCATTGAAATTGTTGCCACATTGCCATTGTAAAGTAGTACCTACTAAGTTTTTTGGAAATAAACTAAGGTCAGGTGGGGCAAGTGAAACGAAGGGGCAAGTGAAACACCCACCCCTATCTATTATGCTATAGAGTTCAGCTCTAATAGTGATCGGTCGATAAAACAGGATCGACGAAGAGGTTTCAATGCTCTAGCACAGATATCGCTACGATCGTTCTATAAGGTTATTTAAAAAAAAGAAATCTGACATCTTTGAAACTTCAAAACACGAGTTGGACGTACCTAATCTTTTCGCTGATGTCAAGCAATTTAATAGTGTTTTTGTAGATTTTTATAGGTAAGGAACGTATTCAAACTATAGATTTCATGTTCTAATAGATATTTCTAGCTTAAACGTGCAGGCAATTGAATTATAAGTTGTAGAAATTCAAACCTCGAAAAGTACTGATTGGGGAAAGTGAAACAGTGATGGCCGGGGTAAGTGAAACATATGGCCCACTTCCCCCGTGCCAGAGTTTACAAACATTTTTTTTTTAGTAATCTCGCGTAGAATGTTTAGTTTTACTAGGTACTTAATTTATTGTTTATCGTCTTTGCATTTCGTTCAGAAGGTAACCTAACCTAACCAATTTACCAAACATTTGCCAGTTTTTTACTCGAACTACTAGGTACTTGTTTACTTTTCATTAAAATTGCAGGCAGTTTTTGCAAGAATCCCGAAAAACCGACAATCTAAAAACCGTTCGAGGACCTCTAATATTATTCGGTAGAGCATTTACGACTGAATATTTTTATTGTTATTTGAGTTTAGTTGTTGATTTATTTTAGACGACAAATCTAAAATAAATCTATTACATACTACTTAAATAATTGTAAGTGAATTAAGAGCGTTTACGTCGTACGGCATTTCATACAAACTGTCAAGCCCTTATTTTTCGAAATGAATGAACTGATTTTAATGAAACTTCATATGCATAAGCAGGATACAAAGGTCTAAAAAGTTAGAAGAAAACATTTTCAAAATGTCTTATTTAAACAAAGATAATTGGAAATCTCTGTTTCTATGGAAAATTTAAAATCGGTCTAATTTGGCTGTAACACTATTTTTTGAAAATGTTCTCTACTAACTTTTAGACCTTTGTATCCTGCTTATGCGTATGAAGTTTCATTAAAATCGGTTCATTCATTTCGAAAAATAAAGACTTGAAAGTTTGTACGAAATGTTGTACGGCGTAAACGCTCTTAAGTATGAAAACTTGATTTTGTTAAATAAGTACCTAAATAAACACATTGATATGTTTTATAATCTTTTCGCAATTTTATTTTAGTTGTTAATTTTTGTTCGATTTTTGCACTGGTTTAGTACCTCTGACCACCGTGACTACGTTTCACTTACCCCAAATTCAATTTTTTAAGTGTATTTCTTAAATTAAACCTTATTCCGACGAAATACAACTCATATTAGATAAAAGCATTTTGACACGTCATTTTAGCCCTTTTATTAGTTTCGCAGACTCAATATTATACATGTTATGGCGACAGTTTCACTTACCCCATACACGGGGGAAGTGAAACAAAACCATAGTCTGCTTAAATTCGATGATTTTATCGATTTAAAAACGACTATAGAGCTTGGAACTCGTATCATAGATAACCGATTAAAGGAAGAGTAGTTCGCATCAATCGTTATTATAAATGCGACTCATATTACTTTGCTAGAGCTGTTTATGTAAAATTAAAAGTAAAGTATGTTTCACTTACCCCACCTGACCTTATTATTATTATTGATAGTGTACACTAGGCCTCTGTTGACAGCGGCAATTTTGAGCATTTTTTGAGGGTTCTAGTGCTTAAAAAATAATGTATCATTAAAAAGGAAAACATAGGGACACAGTATATAATAATCCTTCTTGTTCTGTTTATAAAATACCTATCTTTTAAATTAAAAAAACAAACAAACAATTGTTTGTTTTGTAGGCACCACAACAATATTTGCACCGTCTTGTCTGTTGGTTGGTAATTATGTTTTTTCTCGACACAATTATGTGTGTTTGTTTTTATAACCAAGGACGTTGTCGGTACATGGTGTACGTAGTGACGTGTTTTATCTCGGAAGGCTCATTATTGTAGACCTTACACGAGGTTGTATAAGTAATTACCAGTGATCGGAATAGGCTTCCTTAAGACAAATTATTTTTTACCGGTAAATTTACCGGGACTTTAATTATGTAACTTTCAATATCTTATTTTATCATAAACATTATAAATGCTTTAATAAATCGTAATCAATGATTTGATAAATAAAATAACCAATATTATAAATAGATATATTTTTAATATTTATTTTTACAATAAAAACCATAATAATATACATAATCTATGCTAATATTTAAAATAATAACAATAATATGTACATTTATATGAAAAAATAAGTAAAATAATCATAGGGCATCAAAAAATTCGTCCGCATCGCTGTCAACAGGAACAGTGCCCAAAAAGCTGGCAGCATTGCCACGTTGAATGGCAATGCTAATTCTTTGGCCAAGAAATCCTCTCTCCCTCTACTTTTTAATATTGGTATTTTTTTTATTTATTTAGCATTTATAATGTTAATGATAAAATAAGATATTGAAAGTTACATAATTAAAGTTCCGGTAAATTTTCCGGTAAAAAAAATTTGTCAAAAGGAAGTCTCCGATTTTCGTCTGTGTTCTTTAAACTTTAGGTAAATATACTCAGCCTATCCCGATCACTGGTAATTACATAAGCTTGCACAAAAGGAAACTACCATTAGGTACAGTGTCGGAACTGGGGGCTTAAGGGGCTACCTCGACAGTCAAAAATCCTCGAAAACTTACGAAGCGAGCGAAAGTGATGCAATTACTTTTGAAACGCAAAAGAAGGGTGTAAAACGAACGGAATATAATACGACGTATGTGCCATAACGAATTTACTCCTTTTTTAACAAAATTAATTAATTAAATTTAAAGCTACTTTGAGTAAACTTTGATATGATAATTCTTAATTTCCATTGAACAACTCTTAGGCGTTACGCCGTGATGTAGAAAAAAGTAAAAAATAGATATAACTTTGCAATTTTTTTTATCGAGAAAAATTCATTGAATCGTGTGGGGGCACGGGAGTGCCCCCACCAAGTCGAACAAAAAGGGGCACGGCCGTACCATCCTTTTCTCGAAGCAGTTCAGGCCATTTTCGACACCCTATAACTTCGTTGTGGATAAAACTAGAGACCTGAATTTTCTAACGAATTTACTCCTTTTTTAACAAAATTAATTAATTAAATTTAAAACTACTTTGAGTAAACTTTGATATGATAATTCTCTATGTTTTAAAGTAATTTCCATTGAATAACTCTTAGGCGTTACGCCGCCCGTGATGTCGTAAAAAGTAAAAAAAAACTGGCCAAGTGCAAGTCGGACTCGCACACGAAGGGTTCCGTACCACAAGGCAAAAACGCCGAAAAAAACATGTTTGTTGTATGGGAGCCCCCCTTAAATATTTATTTTATTTAAATTTTATAATTTATTATTAAAGTTAAAATACAACTGAGTAAAATGAATATTTCAAGTGCCTACCTGTTGCCATTTTTGATATCGAGCAAAAAAGGGCAAAAAAATCGCGTTTGTTGTATGGGAGCCTCCCTTAAATATTTATTTTATTTTGTTTTTAGTATTTGTTATAGCGGCAACAGAAATACATCATGTGTGAAAATTTCAACTGTCTAGCTATCGCGATTCTTGAGATACAGCCTGGTGACAGACAGACAGATAGACGGACAGACGGACAGACAGCGAAGTCTTAGTAACAGGGTCCCGTTTTTACACTTTGGGTACGGAACCCTAAAAAAGAGATATAATTTTGCATTTTTTTTTATCGAGATAGATTCCTTGAATCGTGTATTCCTTTTACATGATACTAGACCAAAGAGTCAAAAAACGTATACCAAAATGTTAAACCCCTGTTCTACATACTTAACAAGTTACACGAAATAGAAGAACCTCATTCTTTTCAACATAATTATCACCTCGTCTAAGAACATCTAAAATCAGGTTTTTAGTTTATTTTAAGTTTTATACGTTCTTCAATTCAGTAAATATTATATAAATTTATATAATTTCCTTGGCTCTTGACTTCCAGTCTAACCGGATGCAGCTGAATACCAGTACTTTACATGGAGCGACTGCCTATCTGACCTCCACAACCCAGTTTAACTGGGTAATACGATACTATGACTGGTTGCCAGAATTTCGGGCTTCTGACTACCCGTAACAACTGTCAAAGATCCACGAATGACAGCCGGGACCAACGGCTTAACGTGCTTTCCGAGGCACGGAGGGGTCACGGTATGTAAAGATGGTCACCCATACACACACCAACCGCAGCAAGCGTAGCTTAACCTGATCGATCGACCTGTGCGGCTGTTATTATTTAGCCACGGACCCCTCACATCAAGCCACTACAATCTGTCAAATTTCTTTAATAGATTTTCAACTTTATCGCTAAAGCTTGCGTCTGTACAATCGAAATGACCTAAGTAGATCTGTATAATATATCTATGGTACAAATAACCTCGAACTTAATATTCATTGCCATGCTAAGTCACCAAGATTTCAATATGGTGACCGTGGCAGTGACTCTACGATCGGATTGAGTCGTTAACTTTTGAACTTTTCGCTTTAAATCCTACTAATATTGAAATCACACTAACATTATAAAGTCGAAAGTTTGTGAGTATGTATCATCATCATCATTATTTCAGCCGAAAGACGTCCACTGCTGGACATAGGCCTCCCCCAAAAGGGGGGTGGGGGGTGGAGGTGTTTGCCATAATCGCCACGCTTTGCAGGCGGGTTGGCGATCGCAGTATGGTATGGTGGTGGAATGCATAGAGAACGCTGCTGCCCATTCTCCGGTACGCCCCTTAGTCGCCTTTTACGACACCCACGGGAAGTATGGGGCGGTGCTATTCTTTAAGTCCGGCACCACACAGACCAGAGAATGTGTGTGTGTGGATGTTTGTTACTCATTCACGCGTAAACCATTGAACAGATTTGGATGAAACTTGGCACATAGATAGACCATTTCCTTGATTAACACGCAGGATACATTTAATCGCGATATTCCCACGGTATCGAAAGTTATGCGGGTGAAACCACGAGGCGTAGCTGAAGAGTTTGTCTGGTTTAACGCGCTAATCTCAGAAACTACCAGTCGGATTTGAAAAATTATTTCTTCCAATTCCTGAGGAAGGCTATTAATATCACGCTAGGCCCTCAGGAGCCGAGCATAAACAAAAAAAAACCACGGGTTACACTCCGGGAGTGCCGGCAGAAGTGAAAACTTGAATATTAACTGTCTGTGCCTGTCTGTGCCTGTCTGTGCCTGTCTTTGCCTGTCTGTCTGTCTGTCTGTCTGTCTGTTATTTGATCCTGTATACTTGTTTTAAATTTTTGATATTTTGGAATCTTACGAATTTTCGATCAGGGTCACGTGTCATCTTACGATCAGGGTCACGTGTCCTGACGCGAGTTTAACATTTTTTACCCATTACAAAAAAAGTGTACAACGCCGCTAAAGAAGTTTTCACTTCAAAAAATCATAAAGAACGCTAAGCAAAAACGAAGTAATGGCGCAGGCAGCCGATGCGATTCTACGGGATGGGGTAACAATAAATTTGACGTATACGAAGTCGCGGGCAAATGTTACTTAGTTATTAACTTAGGGTTGATTTTCCAACGCCAGGTAACTTTTGTTCGAGGAATAAAATTGACGTTTGAGAGTTTTCGTATGAATGAACTGTCAAAATTTCAAAATTGTTCCCCGAATAAAGTTGTCAGATGGTGAAAAATCAGCCTTTGGAATTATTAGTGTCTAAACACACTATGCCGAAGTTACGCGACCGAAGTTCGGCAAGATTACGCCCGCAATGCTATTTCAATGCTATTTAACGCAACGTAATTTCGGCATAATGTGTCGTCAGTAATTCAAATAGCATTGCAGGCGTAATCATGCCGAACTTCGGTCGCGTAACTTCGGCATAGTGTGTTTAGACACTTATAGCTTTAATAGAACAATGATATTGTAAGTGTATTGCTTTAGAACATAATATGAAGCAATAGATTAGCAATATCCTTCAAAATCCTATATCTATCCTTACTTTGTAAAGTATTATATCGTATTATTTATTGTGATTTGTGAATGTGAAGACGATGTGGGTCATTTTATTACTTTTTTTTTTTTTTTATTCTCTCTGTTCTATTAAGTGCTTTTTTTTTCTCTCATGGTCTGGCAGTTTGAATAATTTATATGGTCTACTCAAATGTCATTTCTTTGGTATTGTTCGTCGAATCGTTGAGCTCCTTAAGTCTTGAGTTGAGCTGTACGATTTCTGACAAATGCGTGCACTGACTGGACAGGTCCTCTCAATCTGTGTGGTTCTTTCTTCAAAAGACCGTCTCAGACATCGATCTACATGGTATTTATATGTATAATCTGACCAAGATTATGTCTGGACTTTAAAAGAGACTGTGACCTCTGAGTTTGTTTCGGCCTTTCTTCTCTGAGTAGTCAGATAGGAAACGCCGACCTCATCTAGTTTTAAAAACACATGATTGACGTGTAAAAGTGTTTGTACAAATATAATTACAAAAATAAAATAATTTATCATTTAAAATGATTCAGATTGTGATTGGTCGTGTATTACGTAGGGTGATGGACCGTAATTCTTATTACTTAGCTTTAGAATTTGAGAAAACACCCAGGCAACCGGTTTAGCTAAAAGACACACGTGTAAGCATGTATTTTGAATGTTTATTTCTTAAGGGGCTCACATGACCTAAAGCGCGGTCACTGTCGGACTGCATAGAAAGAAAGACAAGCGCGATGACACAACGCTGGTAATTTATTGCAAAATATGAAGCAATTATTTAATTACAAAAAATCTATTGTTTGGACTAAAACACTAGTGTTTTAGTATGTTGCTTGTAGAATAATCTGACAAAAAAAAACAGAATGATTGTATGTAGGTATTTTAGTATGCTTTTTATTGTAAAAAGAAAGTTTTTAGAGGTATCTTTCTGATTTTTTTCTATCGTATCAAATTAGTTGTATTATGTGTTCAACACACTACCTACCTAGCATATATCCTGAAGAATATCATACTTATATTTTTCTGATTTTGTTTACTGTACTGCCGTCATAAAGAAAAAGGGCACAACTAACATTTTTTTCCAAAATTGAGTAAAAAAAACTGGCATATGCGCCTTTTTTTCTGATTCCAAATATGTATACCTATAACTCAATTTTGGAAAAAATGTTAGTTGTGCCCTTTTTCTTTATGACGGCAGTGTAGTCGATCATATTATTCTTTTATTGCTTCTAAAACTTGCGTTTTTTTGTGCTTAGGTCCTGTAAGCCCCTTAATTCAGGGTCACCAGTGTATTGGCAGCTTGTGTTATTAAACCTGTTTAATAAAAATACTGTCATTTTTTTAAATCTTTCCTTATTTTTATTGGTGTTTTCGATTAGGTATGTGTACAGTCGCCTGCACTGCACATCAAACTACTCTTCTTCTTCTTCTTTTTTTTTGACGTTGATTTACATTCTGTAATTACTTAAACTCACCCCCTTTTTTTTTCGGATGGGAAATCATCAAATGACTCCTCCCGCTCTGGGTGGAGCGGAAGGGAGTGTCAGACTCTTACTGACTAAAACCCACCCGTGTTCCTTCCTTAGCCCTTTATGTTCCGGACAATCCCGCTGACCCGGCAGGACCCCCCACTCACCCCCTGACTTATTGCTTGTAATTTTTTTATAAATGAATATCGTTTACTTTTACCATGTTTGTAAATATGTGAGTACCATGTATCTATCAGATAATTAATTTATGTCATGTTTTCATTTTTAATTCTTTTACCTATTGTGGTATAGTAATTTTATTTTAGCTGCATCGTCTTCACATATTATTATATGATTAATGTATGCAAAATATTGTAAAACATTTTAAAAGAGTAACGGTGGAGTTTCTTGCCCATTCTTCTCCATACGAAAACTACCTTTTGGAATGGGCGACTAGAATCAATTCTATTCAAAAGTGCCTTTTAAGTTCCTATTTGAAATGTTTTGATTTTGACTTTTACCTTGACCCAAAACTATCATATTTTCCCAATCAACTTTGAACCTTACGCTTTAGTGATAAAGTTGAAAGTCTATTTGACAGATTGTAGTAGCTTCATGTGCTGGTTCATCTGTACATTTAATCTTTATTAGGTCCTAAGCGGTATCGCGTGACGCAGTAACTGTGTTGTGAAGGTCAGATATTATAGGCAGTTGCTCCATATAAAATACAGATATCCAGCTACATCCAGTTAGACTGGAAGCCAACCTCAATATAGTTGGGATAAGGCAGGCAGATTGACTGTCAAAAATGATCAACACTGATGTCAGTGATCTGTGTGGTGCCGGACTTAAAGAATAGCACCACCCCATACTTCTCGTGGGTGTCGTAAAAGGCGACTAAGGGTCATACCGGACAATGGGCAGCAGCGTTCTCTATGCATTTCACCACCATACCATACTGCGATCGCCAACCCGCCTGCCAAGCGTGGCGATTATGGCAAACCCCCTCAAGAACTTGGGGGAGGCCTATGTCCAGCAGTGGACGTCTTTCGGCTGAAATGATGATGATGATGTCAGTGATGAGTTACATATAGGCCAACACATAAACAGCACGCTAATTGCGAAACACACTATCAATCACAATCCGAATCATTTTGAAGGATATTGCTAATCCATTGCTTCATATGTTCGAAAAAATTGCCTGCTCAACATCGTAAATAACGCAATGAATATCGATGAACTGTCAAAATTAAAGCCATTCCTACAGTTAAAGTCTGTTTCACGAAAGAAGTCTCGTAGTAATGGCGCCACTGTCGTGCGACGGAATCCTAAATATTGATTGATTTATGTAGGTATCTCGCCATCTTAATAGAGGCACTGGGTAATTAAATGAACAACCTTAAATAGAGAGAAGTGTCTGAGGTAGGAGGGTGGTGTAGGAGTGTTGCTAACTATATAATAATTATTAGTTCCACTTATTGCCGCGGGACTTCTTTCGTGAAACGGACTCTAGTGTGGAGTGCGCGCAAAACGGATCTGCGCGCGGCCAAAATCGGTACTATCGTTTGCCGCCATCTTGACGTTTATGTCAGGTGTCAAAAGAGTGCTTATGTTCCGTGTTTTCTAAAGTAATGTCTATCATTACGGCGAAAATTATTAAAAGTTCTGGCAGGGATAAACAGCGTCATTTTTAGTATATTATGCGAAATCTGAATATAGTTTGTTCAGAATAAGTAACTGAATCGATTCCAAAAATGTTTACCCCATGTTAGGTATATTTTGTCCCAAAAATATTTTAAAAAGGTTAAAAGTTGGACACCGAGAGACACTAAGTACCTACCTGTTAGGTACCTAGGTACCTACTATTGTTAGTGAGCGCAAGACGGCGCGGCTCGACGCGGGTTAGCAAGTTTTTGTACGGACAAACAGGTAACTTAACAATCTTATAACTTTGTGATTTTTCATGATACAGTTTTGAAATTTTGTACATAGATTCTTTACATAAAAATACTAGACACGCGCTTCGGGTTTCACATATACTAAAAATAATGTTGTATATAATGTTGAAGTCTTGACTTGACTTGTCATGCGCGCACTATATACGCAATTAACCCGGTGTATTTAGGTATTTTGTTATTGAAAGCGTAAAAATAAATTAAACTTTGCGTAGGTAATTTGATAATATCCTTCTACACGTAGTTGACGTCACAATGAATCTAGAAAACAATAGTTTATGTATTACAATGTAAGCCACGTTTAATTAATTATCATAATGTATTGAAATGTAATCAATTGACTTGCTGCTGTTGTGCACGTTAATTTATTACAAAAACTTTAAAATAAAAACTGTGTCTATACCTCAGACCAACAAAAAAAGAAAGACGGCGCACCGCGAACATCAAAAGTGAAGCCATAAAACCGTGCTCCTGCAAGTAAACATACACGTTCACGCACACACCTACACTAAAACCATGCTCATCGCTCTTAGTACGTCACGAGTCGTCGTCAAGTTAACATAGATTAAAAAAATATAATTATGCCTTCCTGTGCAGTGAAAAGTTGCAAAAACAACAGCAAATCACATAAAAAGTCTCACGGAATCACTTTTCACTTGTAAGTACTTGAAATAATATCGTTTCTATAATATTAAATTTTAGATTACTTGGAACAAAAAACCTCAACGAACGAAAGTAGTGACATAAGGTGCGGGGGTTGCCATAATACGATTTTAATTTTCCCCATTCGATTAATACATACTTACATATAAATATGATTTGTTACTTCGAGTTATATTCCTATTTTCTTTTTCATGTATTGAATATTTTGGGTTTCCAATTAATACCAATACCATACTCAACAATATCTTAATCGTACAATATTATACTAGTTCCTACTCGCACAAATATCCCCAAATTATAGGGAAAACATTTAACAAATACTTCTACAGGGCCCTATGGTGAATGCGCAGTGGTAGACTGTAAAATTCAAATTTTCTTACGTTTTTTGCAATTTGCAGGTCAGTGTCAGGTTGTATCTTGATCAAAATATGATTCGCGATTATAACAGGTACGTTTTTACAGAATTATAATCATTGCAATCATTAATACATCTTTCTAAGTTAGATTTGTACCTTATGAAAAAATCGGTTATGGAAAAGTGCTTATGGTAGAAATCTAACTTAAAGAGATATTTTAATGATTTTCGTCGTTTCAGCCGATAGACGTCCACTGCTGGACATAGGCCTCCCCCAATTTTGGGGGAGGTTTGCCATAATCGCCACGCTTGGCAGGCGGGTTGGCGATCGCAGTATGATATGATGGTGGAATAAATAGAGAACGCTGCTGCCCATTCTCCGGTAAGACCCTTAGTCGCCTTTTACGACACCCACGGGAAGTATGGGGTGGTGCTATTCTTTAAGTCCGGCACCACACAGACATTTAAGTCCGGCACCACACAGACACTAATGATTTTAATGACTATAATTCTGTAAATATACATCTATTATAGTCGCGAATCAGATTTTGATCAAGTTACAACCTGACACTGGCCTGCAAATTGCAAAAAACTTAAGAAAATTTGAATTTCGCGGTCTACCACTGCGCATCGATTCCTTACTTCGACACCACGTCAATTCCCTATTAAATCCCGCGTTGATTTCGCGCGGTTTCGTCCATTGTGTCATAGAGAATTACGGCCCAGCACCCTGCGTATCTAATAAACGACCAATCAAAAACAGAATAATTTTGAAGGATGTTGCAAATCCATTGGTTCTTATGTTCGAAAAATTTGTCTGCTCGACGACGCAAATAACGCAATGAATATTGCTGAACTGTCAAAATGTTAGCCATTATTGGTGTGTTACGCTATTTCCCAACAGCAGGGCTAGAATGGCCGGAGACATTTTATCCACGGGGAGAGGAGAAAATACTATTCCCCTCTGTCAATTTTGTCCACCCTCCGAGCATGGCGACATGGGTGGATAAACTATTCACGGTGGCAGTAAGCACGAGACATTTTTATAGTACAATTAATTATATTTTCTCCAAGAGATATACTTAAACCCACCATCTAAAGACGAGGACAAATTTCTCCCTTTGTTATGTCAAAATATCTGTAATTTTTCTCTTCCACTAGTCGCCATGCTATAGACGGGGGGTGAGTATCCACGTCTAATGTCAAAAAGTGATATAATTCTCTTTCCCCTTGTTGCCGTGCTTTGGCAGGTGGATAAAATAATTTTATCCCTTGTCAGTGGAAATAACCGGTGGAGAAAAGTTTTATCCCCAGCCCATGCTAGCTCTGCAGGTTATGATATGATGAGCCTTAATTATATCAGGGTTTTCCTTTATCTGCGAAGGTCGAACACAAGACGGGTTTTGGTAAAACCCACTATAACGTTTGATGGACAAAACATACCTGTGGTTAAAAGATTTTTTAATGCCGTTTTATAAACGGGGCTTTTCCGTATTAATTAGTTTTCAAATTCAGAATGACTTGCTGGGTTTTTTTTTTTTTGTCAAAACTATAAGCTCGCGTTACTCTAGGCACAAAAATTTATAATAGGCACACATCGTTTTTATGGTGTCTGTTCCTGGTATTTTTAGAATGAACTGAATGTCAGTATGTTGATCCCAGGTTCTCTGAGAAACTAGCTTTAAACTAGTTAATGTTAGCACTTATTTATAGGATTTTTTTTCTCGAAGCTTCGTCATCTGCCTGGCCTTTTTCCAACTGACTTTTTGAGCAAAATATTTATTCAAAATTGCATTGTACTTCTGCTGCAATTTTGAACAATTATTTTGCTCAATAATTGAGATTAAAAAAACTAAAGTGTTAATCGACTTTTGTTGCTGACCGTACCTTTGTTGTACTTTAAAAATCCGATCAGTTAAAAATTGTGTGCTTATTTAAATCGAATGCTTACTGATATAGGTACTTATTGCTTGTGCGCAATTTGCGCGTCAATTTTTTTCATAGCGCTATTGAAGCGGATTTATTGAAAAAAAATAATTTGTGGTACTTACCTACCTAAATTATGTAAAGACAAAATATGCTATGAATTAAGAAATACATAGGTCTGCTTTTTATAGTATATTCGAGTTATTTAAAACTTCAAAAGTGTACCTAACAATCTTAATTTCGCCACTTCTTTTTTTTTAGTTTGTTTTTGAAGCAAGGTTGTCGATTTTTCCGGTTGTCTATTTTAAAACCAGTTTACTTAAATGTGTTCAAAAAGTATTAAAAAACTGATCAACGAGAGTCGGGTTCCATTTCTGGCATTTTTTTAAAAGATCTATGGTCACCATTGTCTCATTAAAAAAAACTTTTTTGTCTTTGCTTGAAAACCCCCTATTTAAACACAGAAAAAAACACTTTTCGGAATAATAATATAAATAACTTACCTTACAAATTTTTATTCACGCCTTTCGATAAGTGCCTAATAATATTATCACTGTACTTTGTATGAATAATGAATAACAATATGCAACGCGACTCTATCCCATGGATAACGGCAAGCGACTGGTTCAAGTGCACTATAAAACTGCCGAATAAGGATTATAGAATAAAAGCCAGGGGCGCGCAAGCGTAGGCGAGTTTTTAGTTTTAAGGGCCTTAGAAGACCCTAAACACAAAAAAACCTGAGTTTTAGAAACAATAAAAGTATATGATCGACTACAGTAAACCAAATACAAAAAATATATGATATTCTTCAGGATATATTGCTAGGTAGACAGTGTGTTGAAAACATAATACAACTAATTTGATACGATAGAAAAAAATCAGGAAAATACCTCTAAAAAACTTTCTTTTTACAATAAAAACCATACTAACATACATTCTGATTTTTTGTCTGATTATTCTACAAGCAACATACTAAAATACTAGTGTTTTAATTGTTTAGTCCAAACAATAGATTTTTTGTAATTAAATAATTGCTTCATATTTTGCAATAAATTACCAGCGTTGTGTCATCGCGCATCTCTTTCTTTTCTATGCAGTCCGACAGTGACCGCGCTTTTGGTGATGTAAGCACTTTCCGCGCGGTCCTTTATTAGGGAAAGACAGTAGAATTTTTCATACAAAATCACAATACTGTCACAACCGTATCAACAATCATCTGCCTAGCCTTTTCCCAACTATGTTGGGGTCGGTTTCCAGTCTAACCGGATGCAGCTGAATACCAGTATTTTACATGGAGCAACTGCCTATCTGACCTCCACAACCCTGCTACTGGGTAATACGATACCCCTTGGTAAGACTAGTTGTCAGACTTTCGGGCTACTGACGACCCGTAACGAATTTCAAAGATGACAGCCGGGACCAATTGCTTAACGTGCTTTCCGAGGCACGGAGGGGTCTAGGTATGTGAAGATGGTCACCCATCCACGGACCAACCACGGCAAGCTTACCCCGTGTGGCTGTTATTACTTAGCTACAAGCCACCGGTTTAAAGGATGTAACCAGCCTAAAATGTTCCCACTGCTGGGACAACTAAGGGTCCACGCGGGCCCAGTGCGGGTTGGTAGAAGTCACAAGTCTTCGAATTTTTGGTTCTAGGACATGCCGGTTTCCTCACGATGTTTTCCTTCACCGTTTTGAGAGTAGTGGTGATGAAATAAATTACACAAAATCAAAATATTTTATTTCACATAAACCGACATGGGCACTTATGAAACGTCAAAAGCTAGGTGCACGGTTCCAACTGGTCTTTTCCTATGGAGAAGAACCGGCAAGAACCTCCACGGTTACTCTTTTTAAAAAATAATTGCCTTTTACAATGTTTTCAAATTACAGTAGGTATAGGAGGACAGAGTAGGCCTGTCAACAAGTACCAGGTACTTGATAAAATAAAAAATGGTCTACAGATCTAAGTCTACAAAGCCTACAAAGTCCTCACATTTACAAAATAAGAATCTATCAAATGGATAAATAAAATATAAAAACCTACTAAAACACACAGTAGTCGAACCCACGACAACTCGTAGTAAGATGTGGGGGCCCAGTGGTAACGTTGGAGCCGGCACAACCAAGCTGCTCTCCGGAATCCTTGAAGGATATTATGCGAATCTAAAAATAAAGTCCTTTGATTTTTTTGTACTGAAATCTAATAAAAAACTACTACTTATATGCGCTGTATGAAGCCTAAAGCGACGTACAGTTCATAGAATTTGAAACAATATAATATACTAGCAGTGCCCTGCAGTTTCACCCGCATAAGAGTCGATCCTGTAGGAATATCGGTATAAAAAGTATCCTATGTGTTAATCCTGGTTATAAACTATCAGTGTGTCAAATTTCATCCGAATCCGTCCAGTAGTTTTTGTGTGAAAGAGTAACAAACATTCATCCATCCATCCACCTATCCATCCATCTATCCTCTCAAACTTTCGCGTTTATAATATTGGTAGGATTTTCACATAATTGGCCCCTTTCAATGAAAAGCGACGAGTGACAATTTTAATCAAACATTTGTAACAAAATGTGCTCCGCCCCTGCCTCGGCGTAATCGCTACCTTCGTTCTGACGTCACAGCTCCACATCAACTTACGTTACAAACATGTACGTATGTAGCAGTACAGTATGAAATAAGTATGACAGTGATACAACTAATGACTGTTGGTTGACCATGAGGTCCTAGGATCGATCCTCGATTCGGGCAAAGTCATCATCTGCCTGCCTTTTCCCAACTATGATGGGGTCGGCTTCCAGTGTAACCGGATGCAGCTGAATACCAGTATTTTACATGGAGCGACTGCCTATCTGACCTCCACAACCCAGTTACTGGGTAACACGGTACTCCTTGGTAAGACTGGTTGTCGGACTTTCGGGCTTCTGACTACCCGTAACGACTGTCAAAGATCCACGAATGACAGCCGGGACCAACGGCTTAACGTGCTTTCCGAGGCACAGGGGGGGGGGGTCACGGTAGTAAAGATGGTCCCCCATCCACAGACTAACCGCGGCAAGCGTAGCTTAAATTGATCGACCTGTGCGGCTGATAATATTTAGTTCGGTCAAAATGCTTTATGGTTTATCCTTATAGAATTTCTCTGTTGCGGCTTTGTCTGAATTTGTGCCTGATTGTGAGGAATAGGTTCGGTCGACCCTTATTACATGGGATGAAATGAGGACGTACTTCTGCCTAACCCTTCAGTTAATAGCACTACACGAATGTAAACTTAAAGTAAAGAACTGGCTCTTTACTCTTGAATATAAGGATGTAGAGAACGGGAACCCACCCACACGCACACGTACACGCCCCCCCCCCCCCCCCGCACACAGCACGATATAATTTAAGTATAATTTAAGAACAAATAAATTATAGTTTTGATATTTTTTCATACTTTTTATCTCTGCTATTGTATTTTATTTTATTTTTGCTTTTACTTCTTTTAAAACTGTACTTTGTAGCACACATGTTTGTGTATTCCTATGTTGACATTAGTACCTAAGCCAAATAAAATGGGAGAGGGCGCTGACTCCTGACATACAGGTACACCTAGTTCAGGAGTCAGAGGCTTCAAACAAGTTTCTGTAACCTATTATGTCAATAAAGAACTATTATTATTATAATACAAACGTGATATTATGATGACTGAGAAAGAATCCTATCTTTTCACCGACTTATTCCCAAAGACACCGACTTCCGAAATTAAAAAGTTATTTCATAATTTTCAGTTTATTTCTTTTTGAAGTCGGTTTAATTTTTTTAAATTACCTTTTTAGGGTTCCCTACCCAAAGGGTAAAAACGGAACCCTATTACTAAGACTTCGCTGTCTGTCCGTCTGTCCGTCTGGCCGTCTGGCCGTCTGTCCGTCTGTCCGTCTGTCTGTCACCAGGCTGTATCTCAAGAACCGCGATACCTAGACAGTTGAAATTTTCACAAATAATGTATTTCTGTTGCCGCTGTAACAACAAATACTAAAAACAAAATAAATTAAATATTTAAGGGGGGCTCCCATACAACAAACGCGATTTTTTTGCCCTTTTTTGCTCGATATCAAAAATGGCAACAGGTAGGCACTTGAAATATTCACAAAATACTCAGTTGTATTTTAACTTTAATAATAAATAATAAAATTAAAATAATATAAATATTTAAGGGGGGCTCCCATACAACAAACATGTATTTTTTTGGCGTTTTTGCCTTGTGGTACAGAAGCCTTCGTGTGTGAGTCCGACTCGCACTTGGCCAGTTTTTTTATAATCACGCTCAAATGGCAATTCCTTATGAGCCGTTTTGGTGGCAGTTTTGGTAGGCATGTTTTTGAGTAGAAATCGTGAATTGGTTAGCGATGGAGTGTCTGAGAATGATCGTCTGTAGCGTGCAATTGTTGAGGCTTATTAGCAGAGGGCCAATTCTCGTAATTTTATGAACGTTCACAGTCTGGCCTAAAAAGGCCACTTTGGCAGAATCACAAAAGGATAACAGAATGGACAGTTAACTGTTAAATTAATCGTAACAAATCACATTGGTGAAGCATCTTTCAGTTATTTTTTGTCTGTGCTAAAATACCAATCAATCCAATCCAAATCCACTCCCAATCTCTTTGATTGTACACCTACGTAGTGCAGCAAAAAAAGAAAAACACGGACTGTTTTCGCCATATTATAATTCATAATGTTATCCTTTTATGATTCTCCAAAGTGGCCTTTTTAGGCTCCCTGATCTCAGTCTCAGTCTGGCAAATATACTACTACATTTTTGACAAGTTGTTGGCATTGTTTGTCGCTGAGATGAGACTGTGACTAGATTTTGAACGATTTTAATGAGGGATTTTCTTTTTCTTTTTTTTTAACGCTTCCCTAGTCGCTGGATAGATGGCTCTAAACTTGGTAAGTTACTGCAAGGAACGGAACGTCACATAATTTTTTTTATTAATTCACTTGGATGTAATTTTGAGATCGTAAAATGAAAGCAAACGAAACTGTCACTCAACGAGCGTATATTATTATGACGTGACGCAATGATTTTTTTTCCAAGCGTTTCGACTTTGGCACCTAGTAACGTAGTCAGTTCAACGCCATCTTCAGGGTTCTTGGAAACTATGTTTTTTTTTTAATACTCAAAAGAAAAACCTCTCATTACGGGAATAACCCTTCAGTGCTCTGTCGCTTTTAAGTTTTGTAAGCTATTAGAAATACTTTAAAAGTATGATTGAAGAAACTATGTTGCAACCGTTGCAACTTACCAAAACGCAAAAAACATCATTTGCATTGTAGAAAAAACATTGTAGCAAATGTTTTTGCGAATTCTAATGACGGAAGTTTTAGCAGGCGGCAACATTCAGAAGGTCCGAGATCATATTAATATGTTAATCTTAAAAAACCGGTTAGTGCGTGTCGGGTCACAAAATGAACGGTTCCGTAGAGGATGAATTTATCCCAAAAACAAACATATCATTGTAGTTGAAAAACCTATTCTCCCATACATCGTGACGGTCAGTTCTGCAAATGTAAGTTTAAAATCACATAAATATTTGTTTTTATACAATGAACTTAACACGTTTACTGCGGCAAGTAAAATCATAATTCTTCATTTGGTGCGGCGGCGGGCCAAAATGCGCCCCTAATGATATTTCCGCCAGTGCGTGGCAGGTCTTTCTAGACCCACCAGCACTAGGATAGATTAAATTGCTATAACATTGTGGAAACATAATGTATACATTTTTTTTTTATATTGTTAGAATGACCTTGAACCCAACTTCCTTAGGTTTGATTCGCCCCGGGATCTGCCAAACAGGAAATGAGAAATAAAGCAGGAAAAGCGGCAGGCCGATATCGACCTGAACCGCACTAGAAAGTATTTTTAGTAGTGATGGGACAGAGAAAAAT
This sequence comes from Mesoligia furuncula, assembly GCA_916614155.1. Lineage (NCBI taxonomy): Eukaryota > Metazoa > Arthropoda > Insecta > Lepidoptera > Noctuidae > Mesoligia > Mesoligia furuncula. The sequence continues at coordinate 12,905,450 of OU744819.1, forward strand.
AAGGGGATATCGAAAATAAAACAGAATTATCGTAAAAGAACTGAAAAATGTTTTTATTTCCTTATGTTTTGGAAACATGTTACGCAAAGGTTTTGGTTCCATTTCCTGCAATATTTTTTTTTTTTTTCTTAACTTTTTTTTTTGCTTGGGTACCTACTATTAAAGGTTTTCCGCAGTCTGTCGTAGCACCCTGCACAATTTCTTCGTTTAGCGCTCATCTCGAGGACATGGTCACTGCCCTTGGGTTTTACTTGATTTTCTGAAATGAAATTTTTTTTCTTAATTCCGTGTGATTTATTAACCATTTATGAGTTTTACCACAGAACTCGCGAAACTGAACAACTTTCCCCAGAGGCTGATAATGTTGATATGTGTAGGTAGTAAACAAAACTTACCGCTTGTGCTTCGTTTTCCGTGCACATTTGTTTCCAAATTCTTCTTATTTTTCTTAGTGGAATATATTTCTTCACTGCTGTCACTATCACTAACAATAACTGCAGGGCGAATAACTCTATTTTCCAAAATTTATATTTTTCTTTTATTGCTTGCCATCGTTGATTATATCGAACGCTACGTCAGATCAGTTAAATAGCACAACACTAACTAACGGGGCGCGCGCTCTGTGCGGTATCGGGTCGCCAGCGGCCTGTTGGGAGGGCAGGCCGAAATAGGCCCACTGCCGCACTCAGCGGATGTTTTTCACCGTCAGTGCGTGGTAGGTCGATAAAAGCCTGCCGTTATGTTTTGATGGGGAACACCTACAATTTTGACCGCAAGATGAAATATATATTTGTCTCTGTCGAATTTTTACAAACACCTGAGATAATCGTTTCGCACAAGCGAGAGGGACATAGTTTTCTTCGTCCGCACCAGCTGAAGTACCGCGGCAGGCCGATATCGGCCTGTTACGCAGTGAACGTGTTAATAAAACTAAAAATTAACGATTTTCGTTTATTTACTTTTTCCTTTACTTGTGCTGTGAGACCTTGTTTATTGGCAAATTTCATATTTCTATGTCAATGGAAAGTATCTTAAAGGTTTTGATTTATTTGCAAGTATCAAAATATAATTATGTCGCATTGGCCGTATTTTATTATTGCGTTGACTTAGAAGCTTGATTTTTAAGAACTCCAAAGTACCGTAGACCGTATTTGATGATACTTATTTAATTTCAACGTGATACCTGCAAGCGTTCCTAAGAAAAGGGTTCTTGACAGACCAACAGGCAGATAGACGAACAACGAATCTCTAGCTATAATGATCTCGTATCTATGTTCACAAGGTAGTCTGTGTGGTACGGTAAGTATTAGATGTAGGTACCTAGAGCTCTTTGCGAAGGTAAGTACCTACTCATCATCTGCCTACCCCAAAGACATTTAAAGTACCTATCTTAAATCTCTTTGGCCTACCCTTTTCTCAACTATGTTGGGGTCTGCTTCCAGTCTAACCGGATGCAGCTGAATACCAGTATTTTACATGGAGCGACTGCCTATCTGATCTCCAAAACCCAGTTACTGGGTAATACCCCCCCGTAATAACTTTTGAGCTTCCGACTACCCGTAACGACTGTCAAAGACCCACGAATGACAGCCGGGACCAGCGGCTTAACGTGCGATTCTCCATACAAATGTAATCCCCTTTTTTCTTCCTGAATAATGCCTCTGGAGCAATATTCTTTTTTTCATAAAATCAAGGTCTGCTGTAAACACGTTCCTGTCATTTTCTTTTTTTCAGTAACGAATTATAGTTAACAAAATGTGACCCTCTAAAAATTACAAAAAATGCCCTAATTTTACCGCCGTGATTAGAGGACTACCAGACAAATTAGAAAAGTGTTTAACATAAAAAAAAAATTAGGAACCTAAACTATACTCTTTCTTAAAATGTTAATGTAAAAAATTAATAATTGAATCTGCTGTTTTCGAGGAGAATAAAAAAACCCGACTGCGGTAAAAAACTTAAGTTAAAAAAAAAACTGAAAAGCTAAAAACAATATTTAATTTAAACTGGGCTTGTTTTTAGCTTTTCAGTTTTTTTTTAACTTAAGTTTTTTACCGCAGTCGGGTTTTTTCAATTTTTTAAATAACTTTTTTTATTTCCAGATTTTTAGTTTACAAATGTGAAAGATTTCGCAGACGATTTAGTTCTTGGTAGGTGTTTTTTACAATTTGTCACTTCGAATTGCTTTTAAGTATATATGTTGTATATATTTTTGTAATCACCTTTTAAAACCCTTTATTTTGATATCCCACACGATAGGTTTAGAAAAAAAAAATTAAAAAAATATTTAATATGGCGTCCAGTAGTCGCCATATTGAATTTTCACTAACGTCATGTCTTTAGTGACACTCGCCGGACTAAGAGGAATCGATTGACGTGTGAATCATAAAAATCGGCCCAGGCGTTTGGTCTGTATAGTGCTTCAAAGGAACATACAAACATACATACATACATAGGCTGATGAACACATTACCACTCCTTTGCGTCGCGCAGTCGGGTAAAAAAGGGGAATACAAAACGTCGATCTCGACAAAATTTTTGTGATAATTTCGGTCTGAGCTGCAGCTGTCCCTATCACACACTACGAGGCAGACTCAGGGAAGGCGACGGCAATAGTTTCCTCAAATACCTATTTTTCAAATTCCTCGCAGGCGTCCCCTTTTAACAGTTAGCCACAAGCGACAAGGGGTAGTACCTACTTATTTCTGCCGCCATGCAGGGGTACGTGTGGTCCCTTCACCCCCGATGTGATCGAGACCACGCGAGCAACACATCTCTGGCGAACCAATCAGAAATGAAATGATAGGATGAATGATATTTGTAATAGCTCAGGCCCCTAACTTCATTCTCCTGGGGTGCTTCACCTCAGGTTCTCAGGACTACTGGCCTAGCACTCTGCTTCTCTGCGTGTGAACATGCGTGCCCAGTGTGGCACCGTTCCGCCCACGCCAAGGAAACCTGTCGCACGATTACAGGCTGCCTGCAATCGATCCCGATCAGCGCACTATATCCCACAGCTGGCATAGCTCCACCACAAATCCGAAGAGAAGTTGCATGCGCAGTGGAGAAATTCAAACAGGAATCTGATACCAGAGACCACTATCTGGCACACAGCTACCAACGCAACGGCTAAAAAGCAGACACAGCTTCTTGAAATCGACAGCGTCTCTGTCAGGAAACCCGGCCGAAGCCCGGTGCAAACTGTGGCAGGATACTCTTCCCCATACTCACTACCAACCACTAAAGAAGCATCTCCCTGCAGGGTGTAACCTTCCGTGGCCCACTTGGAAGTCTCTGAACCGTCTCCGGACACAAGTCGGAAAATGTAAGTCCAACCTGGTAAAGTGGGGCTACCTAGACGGAACGGAGGATTGCGGAGCTATGTCACAAACCGTGCTCCACCTCTATCCTGCCCTCCGTGTCCCAAAACATGCAGTCAAAGTGACCTCAGCGCTGCCACCGACAACGCCGTGGAAGAAGAAGAATAACATTCTTTCAAAAAACGACATTAACGTTTTTGCTCCAAATACTTCAAGTAAGTAAAGTTTTTCCTTTCATCAACCAAAGTACTTAATTTAAAGTTTATAATACGAAAAGGTCACCTCAACGGACGGACGCACATGCATAATACTTATTGAATTTAAAATTTAAATATAAAACGTTTAATGAAGTTCATGGGTCACACACAGGCAACGGTAACGCCAAACATTCAGTCTTTGTAATTATGTAGGAGCAGTGAAAAGAATTTCTTGAATATTACGAATGTTTTCGGGGGCCCATTATTAAGTGCGCAATTTACCCCTGCCATTTTATCTGTGAATATTATCATTGGTCAGACAAAAAAAAAATGATAAAAAAAAGAAAAAATTTCAAAATATGTTATTTAAAAAAAGATAACTGGAAATATCTGTTTCTATGGAAAATTTAAAATTTCCATTTGGCTGTAACACTATTTTTCGAAAATCTTTTTAGACCTTTGTATCCTGCTTATGCGTACGAATTTTCATTAAAATCGGTTCATTCATTTCGAAAAACAAGGGCTGAAAGTTTGTATGAAATGTCGTACGTCGTAAATGCTCGGAAAAACGTGTTAAATAATTGAAATAAGTTAGACCAAGTACAAGAAAAATGTGATCAAACTAGTTTCGAGTCTAAAGCTAATAAAAAATGTTCAAGGTCAAGCATCCTTTGAAGACTAAAGTCCATTCAAACTTCTTATGTTTCAAATTAATATTATTTCAAGTTAAACAAATATCAACTTTAATTTAATGGTTATTAAGTTGATTTCAGAGTGACGTGATGCTAAAACTATTGAAAAAGTTATAAATATGTTTGAAGTTGTAGCGTTAAAAAAGTAATTTAAAAAAACTGGCCAAGTGCAAGTCGGACTCCCACACGGAGGGTTCCGTACCACAAGGCAGAAACGCCGATAAAAACACGTTTGTTGTATGGGAGCCCCCTTAAATATTCATTTTATTTTGTTTTTAGTACTTGTTGTTATAGCGGCAACAGAAATACATAATTTGTGAAAATTTCAACTGTCTAGCTATCGAGGTTCTTGAGATAGAGCCGGGTGGCAGACAGACGGACGGACAGACAGACAGCGAAGTCTTAGTAATAAGGTTCCGTCTTTACCCCTTGGGTACGGAACCCTAAAAATTAAACCGACTTCAAAAAGAAATTATGAAATAGGTAACTTTAATTTCGGAAGTCGGTATCTTGGGATCTGTATTTTAGTTTTAGTTTTTTGCCACCGACTTCCGAAATAAAGTTATTTCATAATTTTGAGTTCGTTTCTTTTTGAAGTCCGATTTCTTTTTGATCCGATTTATAGTTGCAGAGAAATGCGTGGACAAACATACATACATACATACTTACGTCTATAAAATGTTGTATATTTGTTTGGAAGCCATAATAGATTGTATAATGAAATTCCAAATATATATACGTGTCCAAATAAATATAAGTAAGTAGGTACATACGTGTCGAATTGATAACCTCCTTCTTTTTGAAGTCGATAATGAACTTATTCTGTAGGACTCATATTTGTTTACTTTATTGGCAAATAAATCGCGAATTCATATATTATTACACATTACTTCCATAACATCACGCTTGTTGTCCCGTAGGGTTAGGCAGAAGCGTCTAAAGGGTAAAATTAAAATAGCTAGCGATACTCTACAGATGCGATGGGAATCGCTAAACACGATAATAGAAATTTAAAAGTTATGATGTTTTTTTCTTAGGGGTCAATGACCGCTGGTAGTGTTGCTGGAGAATGAGTTGAGAAAATGTGGTTTATCGTTTTTAGATATCGATACAAACTACATCTGTGAAGTTTACACAAGAAAAAGACAGATTTTTTTAAGTTACTATTTCTGGTTACAAGAACGACATCTATCGGTTGCTGCGTGCTCCATTTATACGTAACTTCCACCCATGATCATTATAGTTCGTGACATACTCCAGAGATGGCGTTGCTATATGTAGTGTGATAACAGTTTCAGTAGTCTGTCTCGTCTGTAGCTGGCCCCAGGATATATAGAAACAATGCGAGAGATCAAATAATCTTGGATGCAGAGACAAGAGACTAGAGAGAAGGCTTACCACAGACGATTTACATTATTTCTTGAACCATAGATTAACTACTGAATTAATCTATTACACACTTAATATACCTAACATAAACATTACGCCTGTATTACTCGAACTGTTAGGCAGAGGTGGCTGTTTTAGGGCACGTCACATGGCAAAAAAAATACACTCTTATCTCTGAAAATACAGTGCTATGTGGTGATACTAGAGGTGCACTTCCATTTTGTCAGTTATCTTTAAGTTACATGTATTGTATAGGGAGCCAACCAGCGTCAACCGGGCATATTTACAGCCGGTCGATTCTGTAAAAATCTCGCCGTGAAAACTTTGTGAAGTGAGTTTGTTTTTGCTAGGAATTGATGCAATTGACAGCTCACTCCACGCTCATTTCACCTAAGTTTTCACGGTGAGATTTTTACAGAATAGCACCGCAGACTCGGACTGTTACAGTGAAATGTATCTATAGATACTATTACTAGCTGCGCCCCGCGGTTTCACCCGCATAAGTTTCCATCCCGTGGAAATATCGGGATAAAATGTAGCCTAATATGTTAATCCAGGGTGTCAGCTACCTCCATACCAAATTTTATCAAAATTAGTCCAGCCGTTTGTGTGTGAAGGAGTAACAAACATACAAGCACACTCACAAACTTTCGCCTTTATAATATTAGTGTGATTAAAACTGAAGAATTTGTTTGTTTGAACGCGCTAATCTCTGAAACTACCGGTCGGATTTAAAAAATCTTTTTGCATTTGATAGCCCTTCCTCAATCCTTGAGGCAGACTATAGTATAGGCTATTTAACCTCGCGCTAGGACTCTTTAAGAGCCGAGAAAAATATAAAAACTTTTTTACAAAAAAAAAAAAAGACATCCAAAAACTCTTTTTTGGAAGTCGTTTTTTTTTTTGTAAAAAGTACCTAGTTGTATCGCAGTTGATCTGTCGGCTTGATCGTCGCAAAAGAGTAAAAATAAAACAGCCTCCCAGGAAACCAGCAACGTTGCAAAGTCCGTCGCGACGTCACTTCAGAGGAAGTCATCAAATGCGTCCGGTTTGCCAATGCCTTCCTTTTTCTTGCCTTCATTCGTAAACGCATATCAATGCGGCTTATTCGATGACCCGCCACACAGACACGGTGTTAAATCGTGTTGATTGATCGCTATGTAAAAATATGAACTTTCTTTCGTAGTAGGAACACACACTGCCTTCGTCGTAGTGAAGAACAAAGCGATGTCGATATTAACAATCGAGTTGTGATTTAATCATTCGGTTTTTTTTTTAATATTAATGTAAGCATTGAATGAAAAATGATGCCAGTTATCTTTTAATTCCAGACTTCTTGCTTTTAATGGGCACAAATCCAGGTTCCGGATTCAGGAATTCCTAATAGAAAATCCTAAAAAGGTTCAAAAGGAATAATTATTATTGTTTGACAGTGGATTTTTATTTTGGGGGTCCGTAGCTAAATAATAACAGCCGCACAGGGGCCCAAGTCTGCTATTTTTATAAATTCGTCATTCCAACACGATCCCAGCATCATCCCATTGTCATTTTGCTAAAAGTTCGTAATCTGCTAAATTCATAATGGTTGATCATTGGTCGGTCAATGGCACAGAACATTATACGATACTCGTAACGAATTAAAAGCAATTACTGCACAATGACGTTCTAATGGCAGGTAACTGATCAAAGGAACTGTCAAAATTTTAGCAGATTACCGCCTAAGTCAGTAATTCATTTTTCATTATGTACGAGATTACCATTCTATGACATTTCTTTCAATGGAGTGTCAGTGGTTGACCATTGGAAAGTCATAATGACGCCATTATATTAGTAGATTACCAAACTTGTCAAAATCAACAATTATGAAATCAATGATAGACCATTCTGACACTATTGTAATAGCAGACTTGAGGCCCAGGTCGATCGATCAGGTTAAGCTACGCTTGCCGTGGTTGGTCTGTGGATGTGTGACCATCATCACATACCAAGACCCCTTCGTGCTTCGGAAAACACGTTAAGCCGTTGTTCCCGGCTGTCATTCATGGATCTTTGACAGTCGTTACGGGTAGTCAGAAGCCCGAAAGTCTGTCAACCAGTCTTAACAAGGGATATCGTATTACCCAGTTACTGGTTTGTGGAGCTCAGATAGACAGTCGCTCCATGTAAAATACTGGTAGGTATTCAGCTGCATTCGGTTAGACTGGAAGCCGACCCCAACATAGTTGGGAAAAGGCTAGGCAGATGATACGTGGATTTTTATTTTATAGAAAACCAATACGATTTATGCTGGCTGAATATGATATTATTTGACAGTAGGTACTTAATTATAATTCACGATAACATTAAGAATGTGGTTTGAGGTCTCAGTAAGTATCTACTTTAGAAAGTATTCCTAAAGTAAATATTATTCTAAAATAGCTTGACACTTTCACTTAGTAGGTAGAGAACAGGGGGCCTAAAAAATCCACTTTGGCAGAATCATAAAAGGATAACATAATGGACAGTTAACCGTTAAGTTAATAGTATCAAATCCCATTGGTGAAGCATTTTTCAGTCATTTTTTTTGTCTGTGCTAAAATACCAATCAATCCGATCGAAATCCAATGCCAACCACGAAAAACACGGACTGTCTTCGCCATATTTCGATTCATAATGTTATCCTTTTATGATTCTCCAAAGTGGCCTTTTTAGGCCCCCAGATAAGTTACATTTATACTTATTTTATGTACTTTATAGCTACAAGTTCATTAAATTAATAATTTTATAAGTAGTACCTAATCGATATTTTTTATCGATGAATCGATTTAAAAGTTGCAATTTTGCCTCTCACTGCTACTACTGTGTTGTTTTCACAGAATATGAAAGTAATGAAGCGTTTCCTACAAAAAGATGTAAGTCTTTCTACCTTTAAATCAAAACTATACCTTATATCAGTATCAGTTGGGTTTATTATTGACTGTCTCATTAGTCCCACATAGGTCTCAAGGGTAAGGGACTTCTAGAAGTGAATGGGAACTCACACATTCGGATTAAATGTTCGAGAAAATTAAGCACTCAAATGTGGACTTTATGCCCGCGAGAGAAAGTCGTATTTCATTCGAAAGTCCTTGAGTACTTAATTCAAAAAGTTATGAAATCACAAACACATGGGATACTCAGTTCTCGTATAAAACCATAAGTGGAGTGAATCATTACAGAAGAATCTGTCTTATATTGCGTAATTCATAAAGTCGTAATTCGAATGCTAATGACATGTACTTATTACGTTTTACCGATAGTGAAAGTTGATTTTCGTTCCTAGTTTGTATTCAGTTTGGCGGCAAAACTGGTGGTCGCTGGTTATGCTTTTAATTTTTTAATTCTGTTTTTTAAAGATGGTGGTTACGATATGTTCTTGGTGACATGATTTTTTGATGTAAAATAAGTGAGATTTATATTTTTTGTGCTGTGTAAAATGCAATTGACTTTTAAAATGAGCTCGGAGTCGCTCGTATGGTTCTTCCTACTTTCTTTTGGTGAGTTTTTTTTTACTATTTAAATATGTTTTGTAAACACTCAGGGCCATAGACAAATTTAATTGACGATCTAATTTTGACATTTGTATGCATTATTACGACATTTTTCTACTTTTTTATGGGCAGATGTCAAAATACTTACGTGAGTAGATACGTAAGTAGTTTTTATTTTAAACATTAATTTAACTTTGAACTTTAAGATTACAATAAATAATTAAACCTAAGTTTTATTAAAGACACAATCATTTGCGTATAGCACAGTCGCTCAATCAGTCTTACCTACTCGTTACGTCACAGTTCAAACTTTGAACCGCGAGGTTGTAGGTTCAGTTCCCAGGTCTGGCAAAAACGACATGATTCCGGTATTCTGTGTGAAAAACTACATAAGGAGTACGTAGAGGTACACGCACTTTCGCCAGGGGGCTTACAGGACCTAAACGCAAGGTTTAGAAACAATAAAAGTATATGATCGACTACAGTAAACAAAATCAGAAAAATATATGATATTATATATGTTATTCTTCAGGATATATGCTAGGAAGATAGTGTGTTGAAAACATAATACAACTAATTTGATACGACAGAAAAAAATCATGAAGATATCTCTAAAAACTTTCTTTTCACAATAAAAACCATACTTATATACTTACATACAATCATTCTGATTTTCTGTCAGATTATTCTACAAGCAACATACTAAAATACTAGTGTTTTTTTTTTTCGTCAAAACAATAGATTTTTCGTAATTAAATAGTTGCTTCATATTTTGGAATAAATTCTGGTAATTTATTCCAAAATATGAAGCAACTGTTGTGTCATCGTGCTTCTCTTTCTTTTCTATGCAGTCCGACCGTGACCGCACTTTAGGTCACTTAAGCCCCTTAAATCCAATTTAAAATTGCCATTAACCGACGAACAGACTTCGGGCTACTAAGTACTGATAAATTTCTAATGGGAGAACCCGAGAAATATATATGCCCATGGTGGTGATTATTTCTTAATTACATAAATTAAAGCAAAACGTATGAATACACGAGACATATTCTTATTCAGTCAGTGTATTGGCTGTATTGTATGACTGTGTTAGTAAATACCTTTGCCTATTTCTCTGAAGAAGGCAAGCGTAACGGCCATGTTTCATTGATTACATAAATTTGTTTTTTTTTGTAGCAACACCTTTTATTATGCCAAAGTACGAAAGATTAAATTCCAATGAATTAATGTAAGTAGGTAAGTAGGTACATACCAATAATAGCGCCGCTGCAATAATTTACTAAGCTTGGAATCCGAGGTTTGGTCCCTAGTAAGGCTTTCATCCCGTGAATCCCGCCCAACTAGCAAAATAATCCTGGAATGCGATTTTATAATGCTACGTGGACTTATAAAACTCCGATGATGGTTTTGGTGGTTGCTACTACGCTTTTAACAGCATAAATACATGCTGTTTTTACTCAAGTACGTTGTATCCTATAATTTGTACTTATATCCGTATATAGGATCATATTTCCTGACAAATATAGGATCAAGACTCCTATAAAAGCATGAAATAAGAGTAATTATACTCAAGAGTAATTACTCCGGTAAGTCAGACTTAAATGCGCCTATAAGATAACATCTGCGGGCCATTTAAATCTTAATACTCCTGTAGGAGCATGTACCAGGAAGACATGCACTGAGGAGCAATTACTCTTGTTATTTTTACTTATAGCCTCATATAAGCTAATATTTTGTGGCCAATATAAGTAAATTAAAGTTAAATTACTGTAAGTCATTTATGTATCTGGTTTGGTTTAACAAAAGCTTAGAAGTAACTGTTAAATGAATTTCATATCCACGTTTTAATAATAATAAATCACCAAGATTATAACAGCACTCGGTAGGATAAAATGTTCTCTATATTTATTTTTTTAGATTTATCGTATGCCGTTTTAAACCTAGACATATTTATATAGGCATTCCACAGTAGTGTTATTGTCTAAGTAATCTCAATCAATCCTGGTTAAAACTCTTAAGAAGCCACTTTTGCTTGTAACGACCCGTACAGTAATCGGTAACAATGGCGAATCTTCTTCGGTTTTGAGATAACCCAATATAGAACCAATATACTTATATTGGTACTATGTCATACTTGGAAATGCTAAAAATACTTATTTTAGCACTATGTCACACTTGGAAATGCTTACTAAGAAAATGTCTGCTGCCTTCATGATATTAATTTAATATTAATTAATACTAAAATGTAAATAAGCAAATTTCAAGAGGCGCTTTAAAATTGTAATCAAAACCATGATAGATTTCACAGAAAATTCATGTTCCCCTACGAATAAGCTATAAGACTAACAATTTGACAACAATAACATTTTATTTTTCTACTATGGTTGACATTAATAAATTCTGATTCATATATCTATTACTTGCCCTCAAGATGTTAAAAAAATTTTTTTACAGAGCACAATAATGTCCGATACACTCACTTCGACTGTTCACAATATATGAGCTTCAGGAAGCATTTCCAGGCGCGTATTAATCGAATTTTTTACTATAACTTACTTATATTAAGATTAACAGGAGTATTTGCATTGTCGTAATTCAATTACAGGAGCAATATAGGCGTATTTATGGCATTTCAGCGGTCTAATATAAATACGTTATAAGCAAAAGTAGACTTATAAAGTGGGCCCTTTTCGCGACTTATATGTGGATATAAGTCTCATATAGTCCTCGATAGATGATGGTTCTAGGACAGTATAAAAACCACTTTTTGCTAGTTGGGCGGTCTCGAAAATATCGTGAGTCTCGACGATATTTTTGGTATTTTCGAGAATCGAGACTAACATATTCGGTCACGGTATTTGAGACTTGAAACGCGGGTTACTTTTGTAATAAAATTAGGTCCTCTCTGTCTGAAACCACATTAAACGCCCTTTGTGCGCCCTTAAGTGCCCAGTTGCCCACTACAAAAATTACAAAAAAACCAACAAATATTTTTTTTTATTTTTTATTTGCGTTTGTTTAATAAAGTACCTACTTGATTATAATATCTTGTTTTGACTGCTCAATTGCATAGCCTATAAGTAAGAAACCTAGTTTTGAAAAAGTCTCAAAAGTCTCGTTTTCCCCGGGAATTTCGAGACCACACCGATTTTCGTTTTTTTTTCCCCGGGACTCGGTAATTCATCGAGACTGAAAGCCGTAGTCCCTAGATTGGGGATTTAGATTTAGAATTTCTCAGTAACATCCAGGAGTCTGGATTTCTGCCCAGTTGTTGGCAATAGACTCCCCCCTGTTACATAAGACTTAAGGTGAATAAAACACAATATTTCGAATATTAGGAAAAAAATCGGCTTTGTAGGGCATCGTCTATACCACTCGTAGGTAGAGCCTCGTCTCATGTGAGACTCTACTAGTGATAGAGACGAGGTAGGACCTGTGTGTGTCTCTATTTGACAATGTATTATGTTCGATAATATCAAGCCTGATTTTCGCCAAAGGGCTACGCATTTACAGGTCAGTGTCAGGTTGTATCTTGATCAAAATATAAATTATAATTCTCTAAATATGTACCTGTTATTGTCGCGAATCATATTTTGATCAAGATACTACCTGACACGGACCTGCAAATTGCAAAAAACGTAAGAAAATTTGAATTTCGCGGTCTACCACTTCCCATGGCGAAAACCAGGCTTGATATTATCGAACAATAATACATTGTCAAATAGAGACACACACACAGGTCCTACCTCGTCTCTATCACTCGTAGAGTCTTACACGAGACGAGGCTCTACCTATGAGTGATATAGACAAGCTCTACACCCGATTTTTTCCTAAAATTCGAAATATTGCGTTTTGAGAATTTTAAATCGATAATGACATTCATTCAAGTAATCATTACGTAACCAAAACAAAAAACATACGACACTAAAGTGGGTCAAATCTTATAAATATCCGCTTGAGCCGCTCGTTGTGTAACCTAAGTGAGTTTGCCTCGCTAAGTTAGTCCTAAGTCATGACTTAGTATATCGCAGTTAATTCACGTCTACAAGACAGTGGAAACTGGAAACAGACAGATCATGGATTTCTAAGAAGAAGAAAGCATAAAAGTTTTTACAAAAAAAAAGACAACCTACTTCCAAAAAAGACCACAGTGAATAAAAAACTGAAAACAAGCCCATTTAAAATTAAATAAAAGTTGGAAGCAGGACCCATTTGAATTTGAAAATATAATAAAAATGATATGGGTCCAGTCTGCTTCCAACTTTTATTTAATTTAAAATGGGCTTGTTTTTAGCTTTTCAGTTTTTTACCGCAGTCGGGTTTTTTTATTTTTTTAAATAACTTTTTTTATTTCCAGCTTTTTAGTTGACAAAATAAATGTGAAAGATGTCGCAGACGATTTAGCTCTTGGTACGTGTTTTTTACGATTTGTCACTTCGAATTACTTTTAACCATATAAGTTGTATATATTTTTGTAATCACCTTTAAAAACCCTTTATTTTGATACCCCACTCGATAGGTTTCGAGAAAAATAATTTTTTTTGAAGACATAATATTGCGCCAAAAATCGGCCATTTTATATTTTTTCAATTTTGATATACCCAGTGACACTCGCGCTACCAAGACAAATCTAAAGACGTATAATTTATCAAAATCCGTTCATTCGTTTAGAAGTTACGAGGGAACAAAGAAACGGACATACATACATACATACATACATACGGGTCAAACACATAACCCTCCTTTTGGGCTTCGCCGCAGTCGGGTAAAAATAACTTTAATTTCGGAAGTCGGTGGCAAACAACGAAAATGCGAACCCAACGACAACGTTGCACATATGAATAGTTTATATACACCTAGATAATGCAAGAGCAACTACTCCACGTGCCAAAAATCGCACCAGCTTACTTACGTTCAAAAATCGTAAGCCGCCACTTTCGCGCTCAGTCCTGTATACTGCTAGCTGGGTAAGCGTGAGTGAGAGCGCGAGCCTGTGACGTCGTAGTAGGTAGTCAAACAATGGCACGCTTGGTTTTCATTCATACAGTTCGTGATACTTGTCTATCTATATCTGCGATCGCAGTCCACTGCTGGACGTAGGCCTCTCCCAGGCTGCGCCACAACACTGTCCTCCGCCCTCCGCACCACGTCTGCCCCAGCCACCTTCATAAGGTCGTCGATCCATCTAGCTGGGGGGCGTCCCTCACTACGCTTGCCGATACGCGGTCTCCACTCTAAGACCCATCTGCTCCACCGGCCATAGGTCCTTCGACAAACATGACCAGCCCATTGCCACTTCAGTTTGCTTACTCTGCAAGCTATGTCGGTTACTCTGGTTATTTTCCGGATAACTTCATTCCTGATTTTATTCATCAAAGAAACTCCGAGCATAGCTCGCTCCATAGCGCGCTGAGCTCAAAAAAACTCAAACTCCAATCATTTATTTCAATTAAACCTTGTACAGGCACTTTTGAATCGTCAAAATTAAATAGTCTGACAGTTAGTCAGAAAGTTGAAGCTAGTTGCCCATTTTAAAACGTCTCTCTATGGAGACGAACGGGCAAGAAACTCCATGGACACTCTTTTAAATCAAGATATTACAAAATCCTGGTTACATTATTCTTGTTGCTTCTATATGTGAGAACAATGTAAAAAAAAAGACAAATGAAGAAACAATTCTTGTAACAAAGTCTTGGCAGTTAAGAGATGACCAGTCTCAAACGACGGCGCCCGTTCACGAACATGACGCGTGGATCAGCACCGTCCAGCTCAACCATTTTGTAGGGATCCGAATGATCCAACATCGGTGAGACATTTGAGCGAGCATGACACGTTCTCAATTGCCATGCTCTTTCAAGTCAACATCAAAAAAAAATCATAATAAACGGAAACATGGTTCTTACATTTACAAAAATGCTTCTAAATCATACAAAACTATAGTTTGCAATTTATTGAAGAGGTTAATATAATTTTACTACCAAACAGCGACCTTGAATTTGTGTACCAGCCCGGCTGTCAGTGTCCACGTTTTGGCACCGTATGTCATGACGGGCAGACCTGCTTGAAGAACTAGCTTAGTCTTCAAACATCTTATTCAAAGGATATCTTCCTCTACACCTCTTTTTCAAATGGCGTTATCATCATCCTTGACCTGTCATTTTGTTAAACTCGCTAATTGGTGTCAAAACTCTGTGCGGACATAATGGCTCGTTCGTGAGATTGCAGCCAGTGACACACATACTTACAAGGTCATGTTAAGTAACGTACTTAAGCAGCGAATAAGACAATCTTGCCTACAATATATTTTAGTATCTTTACTGCTATTTAAACCCAAATAACACGTTGTCGGTGGCGTGAGCTTAGCACCAGGTTGCGGGTTGAAAACCTGACATGTTATACAGTTTAGGGCAAATAGATTGGCTATGACGTCTTTTTCACCCGACCCGGGGTTGCAAACCGGGAACTTGTGATCCGTACTTAGTCGCTATGCAAACCAGCCAACGAGAAATAATTGAATTTCCCTGTTTGGCATTGGACTGCACGATTGTACCTTATTAAGAAATAGAAAACTCAAAGCATACTCAGACTCGACCACATATGGCATAAAACCCCAAGTAACAAGTACCTACAGATTACTCGTCATTGTGTTTACAAAATCGATGACTCTTTATGTTCTTAAAACCACAGACATGTTTCGAAAGCTACCCTTCCTTTTGTAGCATAAATACCATAATCGTATCATCATTCATCATCATCTGCCTGCCTTTTCCCGACTATGTTGGGGTCGGCTTCCAGTCTAACCGGATGCAGCTGAATACACGTATTTTACATGAAGCGACTGCCTTTTTTTTTTTTTTTTGCTGATAAATGACATTACGCATCTCCGCTCGTCGGGGGACGAGACGGAGTATGTGGGACTACCTGCCAGAGTGGCAGTATACCCACTAAAACTCAGCGGTGTTCCCTCATCGCCTTGATGGGGGGGTCATGGGAATCCGGCTCAGACTTTGCGTCCACAACCCCCCCGGCGCATGCCCGCCTATCTGGCGGGCCCCGCATATCCCCCTAACTGGGGGGCTACGGGAATGGCCGGGTACACCTGGCCATTCCCGTCCGGCACTGGTGGAAGCCTGTGCAATACAGGCGAGGGTGCCCCCGCACCCGTCGCCTGCTGGCTTCCACCTGGGAGGAGTCGGAGATGACTGTCATACTGACGTCTTCTTCGACCCCTCCTCCGCCTTCGGAGCGGCGCCGCGAGAGGGTCTTCCTCCCGCGCGCGCTCCGCCGCCTCCTTCTGGGACATGACATGTTCGCAGAAGGAATCGACTGCCGCCCAGGATCCCTCATCCCCCAGCATGGCGTTGACCAAGCCGGCGAGCGAGAGGTCCGTTCCGATCGCCGCGGTGAGACTGCGGCGCGGCTCGGACCACGACGGGCACACCTCGAGAGTGTGCTGCGCCGTGTCCTCCGCCGTGCCACAGTCGTGACACGACGGCGTCTCCTCCCGCCCGATACGGTGCAGGTACGATCCGAAGCAACCATGTCCGGACAGCACCTGCACCAGACGGAAGGAGAGGAACCCGTGCGAACGCTCGAGCCAGTCTCGCAGGACCGGCCCAATCGCGTCGAGGGTTCGGCGGCCGAAGACTGCGGCGGCGAGGTCCCGCGTCCAGTTGACGACTATGGCGTCCTTCGCCTCCCGCCGGACGGCCTCCCGCTCTTCCGGAGCTGGGCGTTCTCCTCTCGCCCTCCGCCCCGCCGTCCATTCATATACTCTGGCGAGCACCCACGCCTCGAGTTCCCAAGGTGGGGTGCCGGCCAGAGCACATGCCGCTGAGAAGCTGACCGTGCGGTAGGCCCTCGCCACCCGCTGGGCTATGGCCCGTTGCGGGGCCCGCAATGCGACGGCGTTCTCCCTCCTGCGGAGGGAATCCTCCCAAATAGGGGCCCCGTAAAGGGCCATACTCCTCAAGATGCCGGCGTAGAGTTGCCGGCATCGCGCGCTGGGCCCCCCCAAGTTGGGGAGCAGCCACGAGAGGGCGCCCGCAGTCTTCAGCAGGCGCGTCGATAGCCCGCTAAAATGCGGGCCGAAACGCCACCTGCTGTCGAGTACAAGGCCCAGATATTTCATCTGGGCCTTCACCTCGATTCTGACGCCCTCCACAAAGATGTGGGCGTCTGGTGGTTGGCGCTGCCGAGGCCCGTGGAAGAACACGGCCTCGGTCTTGTGCAGCGCCACCGTCAATCCTAGGCGGCGGATCCTCCCTGCGACCAAGGATCCGCCCGCCGAGGCCAAGTTGGCCGCCTCCCTGAAACTCGCCCCCCGGGCGGTGAGGAGAGTGTCATCCGCGTAGCAGATGACACTCGTGCCTCGGAGGAGGGTTCCCCGCAGGAGCCAGTCGTAGCCGACGTTCCAGAGGAGAGGTCCTACGACTGACCCCTGTGGAACGCCGGCCTCGACTGCATACCGCCGGACTTGGCCAGCCCTGTTCACGAGGACGATCGCTCGATCCTCCAGGTAGCTGGCCAGTAGACGCCGCATGTATTGAGGCACCCCGTGAAATCGGAGCGCCTCTAGGATGGTGCTGTGGGGAACAGAGTTGAAGGCGTTGGCTATGTCGAATGACACAGCCAACAATCCGTCCCTCGCCTCCATTGCCTCCTTCACCTGGCCCTTGAGGCGGGCTAGCGCGTCCACTGTGGAACGTTCAGCCCGAAAACCGAACTGAGCGTCCGACAAGTCCGGCCCAACATGCCGCAGGTGGCCCTTTAGGCGAGCAGCGATTATCCCCTCGAACATTTTGCCGACCTCATCGAGCAGGACGATGGGTCGGTATGCCGAGGGCGAGTCTGCAGGGCGGCCCTCCTTGCGAAGGAGGCACAACTGCCCCTCCTTCCACGGTTTCGGGAACCTCCCAGACACAAGACATGCGCTAAAGAGGTCCCGAAACCGCTCCTCCATTTGAGTGGCGGCAATTGCCACCACCCTCGCCGGGACACCGTCGGGGCCCGAAGCCGTCTTCTTGGCGCGGATGTGCACAATCGCCGCGCTGAGTTCCGACTCCGTGACCGGAGGGGCCTCCTCTTCCTCCTCAGCTGGCGGAGACATCCCCCGCGGAGGGTCCATCACTGGTGGGGTGAAATTGTCCCTGCACGGGAACAGGGACTGAACCACCCCATCCAGGAATGAGGGCTCCAGGGTCTCGGCCACCGGGGGACCAAAGGGGCGCAGCTTATTGCGCGCCGCCCTGTATGGCCTCCCGTAGGGATCGCTGTCGCATCTCCGCTCTCGCCGAATCCCTGGCGACGGCGATGGCCCGCTCGAGGACCAGTTTTGCCTCTATGTACACCTCATAGAGGTGGTCCTCGCGGGCGTGGTCTCGTCGACGCCGCCGCCGGCTTCGCGCGTAGGCCCTCCTGGCCTCCATGCACGCCGCTCGAAGCCCCTCCAGCTCCACCGACCACCAGTACACCGCCCGATTGGGCAGCGGTCGGCCGGACCGAGGCATGCTAGAATTGCACACCTCGGTCAGAGACTCCCTCAGGTGTCCCGCCACGGTGTCCACGTCCAGGCCAGCGGAAGGCGGCGAAAGCCAGTCCTGGATAAACGCCGCCTCCGCCGCCGCCTCCCTGTCGAGGCGGGTGAGAGCCCACCGTGGGAACGCTGACCGCCCCGAGAAGGGCCGCGTCTCTCCGGGGCCACCGGTGGAGATGTCGAACCGCACGTAGCGGTGGTCCGACATGGTCTCCACCAGATCCACCCGCCAGTTCAGCACGCGCGCGGCCAACGCAGGGGTGGCAAAAGTGACGTCCACTATCGAGCCACCCTGCCGCCGAACGCATGTCTGGACGTTTCCTCTGTTGAGGAGGGAGAGCCCAGAGTAGGCTGCCCACATCTCCACTGCCCGCCCGCGAGGGTCGGTGGCCGGGTTGCCCCAGGCCACCGACTTGGCAATACGGAGACCTGACGCGGCGCCGCCCTGCCGACCACGGCGGCCAGGACTCCGAGATAGTTCTCGAAGTCCTGGAGAGGGCGGTTTGGGGAGAAATAGACGCCCACGAGGGCTACCTCTCCCCACGCGGCAGCCACGTATCCCGGTCCCCTCTCTAACAGCGACAGGGGAGGGGAGTCTGTGGAGGACCGCGCCGCTAGTGCCACCAAGCCGTTCTCGTCACCCAGCCAACTGCCGGGGATCGAGTAGGGCTCGGCGACCACCGCTATGTTCACCGACCACTCAGCCATGGCCTGCACCAGCAGTTCCTGGGCCGCTCTGCAGTGGTTGGTGTTCGCCTGGAGGATGCGATGATTGGAAACCATTATTCCGACATCGCACCCCCCTCCTCAGCTACCGCCGCTGGAGATGGAGTTACAGCGACGGCGACAGCGGCGGTGGCGGCGACAGGGCGAACCTGCGCCGGCACTATGCCCTTCCTCGTGGGCGGCTGGCAACTCCTGCCCCCCATCCTGTGCCCCGCGGGGCGGCCACTGGCAGCACACGCCGGGCAGTGTGGCTTGGCGGCGCTGCAAGTGGCACTCCTGTGTCCCTCCTGTCCGCACTGAAAGCAAGACTCTCCCCAGTCGGACTTGGAGGGACACGTAGATCGGGTGTGGCCCGGCGCGAAGCACTTGAAGCACCGCGCAGGCTTGTCCTCAAGCGGCCGGACCACAGCTGAGCTGAAGCCCACGAGCAGCCGACCCTTGGTTGCTTTAAGGGCGGCCGCCGCCGCGGCGACTGGGCACTCGACGCGGATGGCGCCCATGCCGCGGCGACCGGGCCTGATGTCTCCCCCCTTTAACGCGCTAGCGCTGCAGCCTCCCGCAGCGGCAACGGCCGCCACCACGTCCTCTTTGGTGACTGAATCGTCCATATCGATCACCTCCAAGGATGCGGTCTTGACTGGTCTGGCGACCGTCGCCACATCCGCGATGACCTCTTGCAACTTTGTTGCAAAGAGGTCCGCGTTTGCGCCGCGCTGCTCCCCCCCCCGAACTCAAAAATTCGGGCTCCGGCCTGGGTGCGGCGGCACGTAATGTTGCCGATCCCCAGCCGGGAGGGATCCGCGTTAGCACGAGCCCGCCTTAGGGCGGACTCGTAAGTTTCGCCCCGCTCCGCGGCCTCCGGGGTGATGGTCACCACGACCGCCGCAGTTTTGGGAGGAACCAACTTCCTCCCGCCCGCCGGAGCCTTCTGGGCTGCCGAAGCAGTCGCAGCGAGCTTGGGCTTTTTGGCCTTTCCCCCCTGCCCACTTCCGTCCACGCCTGGTTGGACGGGGTGGTGGAGGGAAGCATGGCCTCCTCCCGCTGCGTGTTCTGGGGGGCTGCCGAAGTGGCAGACGCTCCCTCCGCGCTTTTGGTGGGGGTTTGAGGGGCCACAGTGCTCCTCTTACCCTTCCTTTTGCCCTTGGAGGGTTTCGAGGCCTGGGTCTGCGCACCCGATCGCGGGTCTCCCGCAGGCTGCGCAGGTACATGCACCGACTTCGTCGGTGGCGGACTCTTATCCGCTGCTAACGGCGGGCGGAGCCGCTTTTCCGGCAAGAGCTGGTCCTCAATACCCGCTAAGCAGCCCCTGATGAAGGCCCTCTCCTCCATGACAACCCCACGGATTATTTCCACGAGGTTGCCAGGTGAGGAGGAGCCTCCCCCTGCCGGACCAAGGGCAGGTTCAGGCGCAGGTTGGGCGTGCCGGGCCGTGGCCTCAGCCAGCTTCTGGTGCAGCTGGCTGACCTCCAGCTGCAGGCGATCCACTTTCGCCTGCAGCTGCCGCGTCTCGTCTGTGGCCGTGCGCTGCACCAGCTCGGTGACGATGCCGTGCATGCTCACAGCCCGGCATTTGAGGGCCTTCTGGAAGGTCCCCTTTAGGTTTGAGGACTTGGAGGCGACCTCCAGTACTTCCTCCTTGTCCTGGAGCGCCATGCGTTCCAGCTCAGCCAGGGAGTGGTCGGCGTACAGCACTGTGGATGTGCCATAGCCAGCCCTCAACCTGGCGGTCCGCGCCTGCTTCTCCCTGGCAGCGACCTTCTCTTCGAGGTCCTGCTGCAGCTGCTCCCTCCTTGCCAAGCCTAACTGACGCTCAGCGTCCAACAGGCCCACATCGTGCGTGGGAGCCGAAGCAGAAGTCGTAGCCTTTTTTGACTTCGGCTTCTTCCTCGACTTGCCCACCGACTCCGAGGAGCCCTCGGACCCGAGCCTCAGGTAGGCCCGCTTCCGCTGGAGGCGGTCGTTTTCGGCCACCGACGTATCCATGACGGACTCCTCTGAGTCCGAAAACTCCGCCTGCAGACTGGATAGGCTGGCCGCGGATGGTGCGCGGCCAGCTTCGGCGTGGCCCTTAGAAGGGCCAGTGGATTGGCCCTGAGAAGGGCCACTGAGTTGGCCCTGAGAAGGGCCATTTGCATCCTCGTCCTGGGAGGGACGAGCCGAGTTTAATAATCGCCCGGAGGCGTCGCGCTTAGGTTTGCTTTTCGGCATACTTGCAGCCGTCCGCTTGATGTTGCTGCAAGTCACAGAGCTCTTTAGCCGCCGGTCTGCCACTCCGTTACGGTGGTCAGACACGGCGTTGCCCGGGGGTTACTGCGTGGAAGTAAGCTCTGTGGGGGAACCCCCATGAAGCGACTGCCTATCTGACCTCCACAACCCAGTTACCCAGTAACTGGGTTGTGGAGGTATTAATACGATACCCCTTGGTAAGACTGGTTGTCAGACTTTCGGGCTTCTAGCTACCCGTAAACATCCATACTATACATACTAATATTATAAATTCGAAAGTAACTCTGTCTGTCTGTCTGTATGTTACCTTTTCACGCCTAAACTACTGAACGTATTTCGATAAAATTTAGCAGAGAGATAGATTGCATCCCGGGGAAGGACATAGGATAGTTTTTATCGACATACCTCGCGGGCGAAGCCGCGGGCGGAAGCTAGTAAACATATAAAGGTACATAATACTACGGCAGTAGTTATTCCCCGAGGGTACAAGCAGAGATGGTATAGTGGACCTCGGTTATAGCCAGTTGTGTTGTCCCAAGGGGTTCCAAGGAGGTTGCGGGACAGCTCAAGGAGAGAGCCTCCCGAGAGAAGTTTGTTGTGCCACTTCTTTCCAGTTGAAACACTCGGAGGTGATGAAGGGCGGGCGTTTTTGGAAAACTGTGTTATGTCATGGTGACGTTCAAAAAGTGCTGATAAATATTTGTATACTAGCTGCGCCCCGCGGTTACACTCGCATAAATATCGTTTCCGTGGGAATATCGGAATAAAAAGTAGCCTATGTGTTAATTCAAGATGTCAGCTACCTCCATACAAAATTTTATCAAAATTGGTCCAGCAGTTTGAGCGTGAAGAAGTAACAAACATGCAAACGCACTCACAAAGTTTTGCCTTTAAATTATTAGTGTGATTAGTGTAACTAGCAGCGCCCTGCGGTTTCACCCGCAAAAGTGTCGTTTATAATATTAGTAGGATAGTGTGATGATCAATCGGGCACAAATCCCTTCATTCCATTCTACTATTGAGATATTTAAATTACTCTGCCTGACCTGAGTATCGAATCCAGGATCCCACGGTCAGCAGTCGATTTTGCGATCACTAACCCATCAAGGCAGACATTGTTACCTTTAAACTATAGCAACATATTTCATCTTTTCCAGCGTCGTCTTCATTCGCATCGGTGATCATCCCAGAAGAGTTGCCATCGTTGCTCTCCGTCGCGTACTCCAACATACCGCCTATTAAGAAAGGTAAGATTATTTAAATTTATAATAGGTTAGCTTGACATCTACCACGCACTGGCCCCGCGTGGTGGATTACGGCCCATTCCCTCTCACAAGAGAAGGCATGTGTCCCACCAGTGGGAACATGCCAGTGGGCTTTTTTTTAAGGGGGGGAAATCATCAAATGACCCCTCCCGCTCTGGGTGGAGCGGAAGGGAGTGTCAGACTCTTACTGACTAAAACCCATCCGTGTTCCTTCCTTAGCTCTCTATGCTCCGGGGTAGCGGTAACCCTTTCGGACAATCCCGCTGCCCCGGCAGGCTTCGGCCCTTCACTGTTGCTGACATCTCTTTAAGGCGCGCGTGGAACACGTACGCGCCGCGCGCCGTCCGGCACGGGCCTGGTCCTGATCGGACGGTGAGCTACTCATTACCCTCCGTCCGTAGGCCCGCGCCTACGGTGGCCGGGAGTCGTCACGCGGCTCCCGACGCCCGGAGCGTCTCCCGAGGTGGCTGGGACGTGAAGCTCTATCCCTCATCCATCCCGCCACCTGCTTCGCTAGCACGACTGCTTCGCAAAAGCAGGTGTCTGCCTCCCACTCCCTCTCGATCCGGACCATGGCTTGAACCAGGGCTGGACGCGAGAGGTCGCCGCCGAACATTATAGGCTTATTATGCAGTGGCATATTGGTTTAGACGGCTTCATCTCTTTAAACAGCGAAGGATTACATCGTGAGGCAACCATGTCCCAGAACCAAGAATTCGAAGACATAAGGTGACGTCCACCAACTCGCACTGTGGCTTACTGGCCGCTTCCTCTCATAAACAGGAGGCCTGTGTCACAATAGTGGGAACTGAAGCTGAGCACTGGTGATCAGGTCACCGGGAATGTAAAAGAAGGAGATTTGGGCGAAAGACCAGCAGTGGGGAACATTAAATTATAGATTAATTAAGTTATTTTTTACACTGTGATTGCTAATGAAGATGGATGGGTTGTGGTTGTGTGAAAGCTGATATACAGGTTATTGGTAAAAGTCATTGTACTCACCATTATGAATAACTTTTACTATGGGACCAAACATGAAATCGAGAAAAAAAAACAGCTGTTCCCTACATTTACGAGTATGTTCGTATAACTCGTCAAAATGTAGGGAACAGCAGATTTTTTTTTTTCGCGATTTCAGGTCTGGTCTCATAGTAAAAGCTGTTCATAATGATGAGTACAATGACCTCTTAAGAGGTTGTTAATGTTTTACCAATAACCCTGTATAAACTATCCAGGCAACTATTACAGACTCCCTGTCGACTGACCAATAATTTATTAAATAATTTCAGGCACGGACTCTCGCGTCGGGTTCGGCTTTGCTTTCGGCAACCATGCCGACTTCCAAGTCATGCTCGAGCTGGGGCCACAGACGAATACGCAGGCTTTAAGTAAGTCCTTACGTCTATCAAGTTTTTTTATTGCGCCTTTGGCGACGGTCCTTATGATTCTACAGTAGAGTTCAGAGCAGAAAGGAACATTAAGTAAATCAGAATTAGAACAAGAGCAAGACCTCTTGATTATATTCTTGACATTTTAGGACATTTTTAAAGAAGGATTATTCTGTCCGTGTTTACACAAAAGGAATTTGGTAGAGTGGGGATAGATGTGCTTTCGCTCTATTGGTCTAAACCGACCAGACTTCTTCTGAACTTCGTCTGTTCAGATTGATCTCTTGATGAATGAAAGCTAGGTGGATCTGACCCACAGACGGATATAATAACTAAAGGTTAGAAGGGCACGACACTCTTCAAAGTCGAAGTCATTTTTTGCAGTAAAAGTGGTACAAGAGAATGGTATCACTTCTACATCTACGTAAATCTTTTATCGTCTTTAGTTATTATGTGGTCCATACACGAAACCATCGCATCAGTTGGCTCTTGAGGCCGTAACAGCCACACAGAGTTCGGATTTTGTTCGGATAAGACGGATCAGAAGACCAGCATGTATGGCCTCAAATGACGTCATTTATTACCGGAAGTGATACGGCCAGCGGGCCATTCGTTTAATTGTGTTTACGCAATAATTTTATCATAATTCTGTTACTTTCACAGCTGGTCAAGGCTTCCAGGCGACTTCTTCCAATGCCAAACGGCAAGCGAACTCGCCGCCGTCCACGAAGTACAACAAGAATAAGGAAAAGGTAAATAAATGACAATCCATACTAATATTATAAATTCGAAAGTAACTCTGTCTGTCTGTCTGTATGTTACCTTTTCACGCCTAAACCAGAACGGATTTCGATAAAATTGGGCAGAGAGATAGATTGCATCCCGGGGAAGGACATAGGATAGTTTTTATCGACATACCTCGCGGGCGAAGCCGAGGGCGGAAGCCAGTTTAAATATATATTGTTGCTGCTGGGATACTGGCCTTCTCTCTCTGAGAGAGTCTTTTTGAACAGGAGTGACCCCGATTTAAGAGGAAACACGGATGGTCGTTTCTCCATAGAAACGCTATCGTCTGTTTTTTTTTTTGGTTAATGACCATAAAGCAATGATTTTTTACAGAATAATAAATATTAAGGGTCCCTATCAGTTTTGCGGACTAAAAACAGAAACAATCATTTTTTTTCAGCGCAAATTTCTCAATATCCTTAAGTTATCTAGTTTTTTTAAAAATACACAAGTATTTATCACCTATCTATCTAGTAAGTCTACGAATTTAAGTTTTGATAACTACTTAATAAAAATTTCGTTTATAAGGCATTATTTAGATATTTTACTACAATTAAATTAGTAGTCAAAATAAAAATATAAAAATTGAGATTGGTAGATAAACACCTCAAATTTTAAAATATTTAACGCTTTTTGTTATTTTCAATAAATTCTTACGCGTAGACGTCGGTTTTGCGCATGACTTTATTGGGTTTTTTCAGCGAAGTCAACATTTTTTTACAAGTACTAATTCATTAAACTTAAAAAAAAAAATCGTACACTTACTAATATACTATATGCCTAGTATTTAGGATATTTTTTCAGGTCGTTATTTGCTACCAGTTAGCTAAGAAAGCAATCGAAAAACTTGGTGTTTCGTGATTACATAAAAACGTGTGTTAGTTTTTTTTTCGGAATTTATATTAAGTAGTTATCAAAACTTAATTTCGTACACTTACTAGATAGATAGGTGATAAATACTTGTGTATTTCTAAAAAAACTAGATAACTTAAGGATATTGAGAAATTTGCGCTGAAAAAAAGTGATTTTTCTGTTTTTTGTCCGCGAAACTTATAGGGACCCTTAACTAGTAACTACTAAAGAAAACCATAGGGACATACACCCTATGGTTTTCTTTTTGATGATACATTATTTATGTCCGTGACTACTGCCGGACCACCAACGCCAATCGCTTTCATATTTGGTAAATAATTAGTACTCAATTGGTACTAATTAGTACTCGAACAACAATCCAGTAGTTTACGAAATATACCATGCCATTGGTGGGGTGGCGAAAGTCACGGTGCCAAATTTTCATTTCAAGATTTCCCTATTAAAAACTCGGTGATTTCTTTCCAAATTGATACAAAAATTAGTACTGCTAAAGAAGTTAAAGCGACCAAAAATTCAGATTCCCAAGTGTTTTATTTTTTGAGAAATTAGCTTTCATTACTTTTCCATACTAAATCTTCGCGTATAACCCGACCAAATTAAGTTGTCAATGGTATTGAGCTATTTATGAGATGAAGGGAGCGTGACTACCGCCGGACCACCTTCAAAGTCGATTTTCTCGAAAACTGCTAAGGTACCAATTTTGTTGTTTGAGTACTAATTAGTACCAATTGAGTACTAATTATTTACCAAATATGGAAGCGACTGGCGTTGGTGGGGCGGCGGTAGTCACGGACATCATTATTTTTATAAGCACTAGAACCACTGACCTCTATCATACATGTTCTAAGATAGAGGTCAGTGACTAGAAAATCTCAAAAAATGTCGATTTAAACCGCTGTCAACAGAGGCCTAGTGTACAAAGACAACTAGGTATTAATGAAAAAAGAAAAACGAAGGGACACAGTATATATCCTTCTTATTCAGTTTATGAAATATCTTTTAAATTGGTCCAATATTGGAGGAGGAAATAGGCGAGAGCCAAACCTCGAATTACGACTTTTTAAGTACCTACTTAGGCTGCGTCTGTGTGGTGCCGGACTTAAAGAATACCCATACTTCCCGTGGCAGCAGCGTTCTCTATGCATTCCACCACCATACCATACTGCGATCGCCAACCCGCCTGCCAAGCGTGGCGATTATGGCAACCCCCCCCCTCCCCTTTTGGTGGAGGCCTATGTCCAGCAGTGGACGTCTTTCGACTGAAATGATGATGATGATGAGGCTTTGTCAAAAGTCTCTCCGACCGCATTTCCTATACATAGCTCCATATCATAGCATACTAATAAATAGCTCCATAGCATCCTAATAAAAGGCGCACTACTATTGTCATAAACCGGGCACAAGTACTGGGCTGCTGGGCTGGCTGAGCTGAACTGAGCTGGGTGTAAGTACTGGCTGCTACTGAGAAATCCTTGATGGAGAAACCCAATGACGCTTTGCCCGACCGGCACCCTATTTGCGTCAATCTCAATCTGAATAATTTTGAAGGATATACCTATTGCTAATCCATTGATTCATATGTTCGAAAAACATGTCTGCTCAACAACGTAAATAATGCAATGAATGTGGTTGCATTGTCAAAATGAAGCACTTTGCTACTGATAGTTGTTACGCATTTACCACGCTGGGAATTGAACCCAATGCGACGACAACGAGGCAGGTGGTATGACCGTCAAAACTTAGGGGCCATTCAAGTATTACGTAAGCAGGGCTAGCGTGGGCTGGGGATAAAACATTTCTCCATCGGTTATTTCCACTGACAAGGGATAAAATTATTTTATCCACCTGCCAAAGCGCGGCAACAGGGGGAAAGAGAATTATATCACTTTTTGACATTAGACGTGGATACTCACCCCCCGTCTATAGCATGGCGACTAGTGGAAGAGAAAAATTACAGATATTTTGACATAACAAAGGGAGAAATTTGTCCTCGTCTTTAGATGGTGGGTTTAAGTATATATATCTCTTGGAGAAAATATAATTAATTGTACTATAAAAATGTCTCGTGCTTACTGCCGCCGTGAATAGTTTATCCACCCATGTCGCCATGCTCGGAGGGTGGACAAAATTGACAGAGGGGAATAGTATTTTCTCCTCTCCCCGTGGATAAAATGTCTCCGGCCATGCTAGCCCTGCAGGGCGGCGGGGGGGTCTTTGCTTTGCTTATTTTTGATGACATGGGGGATGGGGGGGTCTGGATCGTGATTACGTCAGCAGTTTTTTTTTTTTTACTTTTTCGGATTTTCTACAAAATTTTGTTGATTTTGGTTTGAACACATAATGAGGGATTTTCTTTTTCTTTTTTTTTAACGCTTCCCTAGTCGCTGGATAGATGGCGCTGAACTTGGTAAGTTACTGCAAGGAACGGAAGTTACATAATTTTTTTTATTAATTCACTTGGATGTAATTTTAAGATCGTAAAACGAAAGCAAACGAAACTGTCACTCAACGAGCGTATATGACGTGACGCAATGTTTTTTTTCCAAGCGTTTTGACTTTGGCATCTAGTAACGTAGTCAGTTCAACGACATCTTCAGGGTTCTTGGGAACTATTTTTTTTTTTTAATACTGGAAAGAAAAACCTCTCATTATGACAACCCTACTTGTCTATGGTTGAGAACACATTGAAAAATGCATGTACCAACAATGTTTACGTAAGCATCTGGGGTAAGCGCTTCGCTTACCTACTTTTGCTGACAAGGCAAAAAATCTGCTTACGTAATACTTGAATAGCCCCTTATCAAACAGACTGCTCGGACTTATAGTACCTAGCCGAAGCCGTTTACGGGCTTTAGAAAGAAAGAAAATAAGTTTATTTAACCCAGGTTAAGTAAGGCAGTAGGCACACCAGCTCGCCGTCCGGTAAGGGCCAGGCCCGGGTCGACGGCGCGTTTTGTTCTACGCGGGCCTCAAAGAGATGTCAGCACTAACTAACGGGGTCCGCTCGGGCCGATGCCTGCCAGGGTCGCGGGTTGTTCGAAAGAGATACCGTGGCCCCCGGCACAGGCAACTGAAGGAACACGGGTGGGTTTTAGCCAGTAAAAGTCTGACACGTCCTCCCGCTCCGCCCAGAGAGGGAGAAGTTATTTGATAACTTCCCATCAAAAAAAAATAAGGCAGTAGGCACACAATATTACAATGACAGATTAACCCCTTGTATGTCGTAATTACAGACACAATTAAAAAGCCATTGTGTCCCGCGTAGATCTACGTTCCGGCATACTAAGGGTTAAGGCGCTTTAAAATGATCCTGTAGCTTAAAAGAAAGACGTAGCCATTCTGACATAATAATACTCCATAAAATATAAACGGTTCCATCGATGCCCAATAATAATTGGTAAACTATTTTAACTTTAGGTCTAGCCAACGTCATCATCGTATGTTCGAATTGCCTACATCCACCTGAAATACCACATTTAATAGCCCACCAACACGTATGGCAAGGCAATATTATAATGAAAGTCGCGTTCAGTTTCATGAGTTTATTCGCTCTATGGCACATCGAGTTTCAGAAAAAGTTCGACTTTGTAGAACGTCGTCTCTGGCACTTATGCCTGTATGACAGTCTCTTCTACGGCTTTTTTCCAGTACCTACCGTCAGACGGCAGCAAATACCTCCAGAACTGGGCGCAGAAGATGAAGTTCCCCCCGAAGCAGTCGCAGAATATGCAGCCCAAGCCTGGAGAGGTGCCTAATCTGGAGGACTCCATGGTCGAACTGGTGAAGAACGAGAGAGGAGAGTACGAGATACATCAGCCGAAGCCGGGGAACCTTCCACAGAAGGTAAACGAGTTTTCTTACGTACTAAGAGATCAATCGGCACGGTTGGCTACGTGACCTAAAGCGCGGTCTTTGTCGAACTGCATAGAAAAGAAAGAGAAGCGCGATATTGCAAAATATGAAGCAACTATCTATTTACAAAAAATATATAGTTTGGAATAAAAAATTAACGCTCTATAGTGCTTTGTATGTTGCTTGTAGAATAATCTGACAAAAAATCATAATTATTGTATTGTAATATTATGTATATTTCATCATCATCTTCCTGCCCTTATCCCATGTTACTTGGGGTCGGCGCAACACGTTTTCTTCTTCCATTCTCCCCTGTCAACCGTCACGCTATCATTCACTCCCTTCTCTTTCATATCATTCCTTCAACATGTATATTCACTCACACACACACAGGCACTCTCCTTCTAAACGGCTAGAGCGATTATAGAAGATTTTTTTTTGTATTTGGGTGGGTCAATGCATGGTTTAGATTCACAATTGCACCCGGTAGGTGGCGCTGTTCGGGTAGGACAACGTTAAATGATAAATGATTTATTTTCTGTAAGTAGGTTTTTACAAACACTTTTACACGTCATCATATTTTTTAAACTAGATGTGGTCGGCGTTTCCTTATCTGACTACTCTGAGAAGAAAGGCCGAAACAAACTCAGAGGTCACAGTCTCTTTTAAAGTCCAGACAAAATCTTGGTCAGATCGTGTGAAGACCATGTAGATTGATGTCTGAAATGGTCTTTTGAGGAAAGAACCACACAGATTGAGCGGACCTGTCCAATCAGTGCACGCATTTGTCAAAAATCGTGCAGCTCGACTCAGAAATGAGGAGCTCAACGATTCGACGAACAATACCAAAGAAAGGACATTTGGGTAGGCCGCGTAAATTACTCAAACTGCCAGATCATGATTAAAACTAAGAAGGAAAACAGAAAAAAAAATTACCCACATAGTCCTCACATTCACAATAATTAAACGAAAAGAAAAAAAAAAAAAAAATACTTTACAAAGTAAATATTCATGTCATTGTCTAAATAAAATTCATCAATGTCAATGTGTATATAAAAATCCGGACATAATCTTTGAGGACCATGTAGATTAGTGTCTGAAAAGATCTTTTGAGGAAAGAACCACACAGATTGAGTGGACCTGTCCAGTCAGTGCACGCATTTGTCAGTAACCGTGCAGCTCAACTCAGAACTTCAGGAGCTCAACGATTCGACGAACAATACCAAAGACAGGACATTTGGGTAGGCCGCATAAACTACTCAAACTGCCAGACCACGATTAAAATGTAAACAATGACCCACATAGTCCTCACATTCACAATAATTAAAATAATATAATACTTTATACAGCAAATGTACATGTCATTGTGTAAGTAAATAGATAAGTGTAAAAATTGCAAAATAACATTCACTGTCTAAACCTATTGGAGCAGCTCAATCCCAAGCCTTGTTGTCCTCAATATAGTCTTTTACAGTATAATAGGCTTTCTGGCATAGTTTTCGCTTTCTATAAGCTTTGAATTTATTTAGGCTTAGTTCTTGAATGTGGCTAGGAAGTTTATTATAAAAATGTATACATTGGCATCTAAACGAGCCACCTATTTTCTTGAGCCTTGTTGTAGGAACAACAAATTTGTGTTTGTTCCTAGTATTTATGTTATGGATATCACTGTATTTTTTAAACAGATTAATATTTGTATGTGCATACAAAAGATTATCATAAATGTACTGAGAAGGCACAGTCATTATATTAATCTCTTTAAATTTGTCTCTGAGGGAGTGTCTAGGACTTAATTTATAAATAGAACGAATTGCCCTTTTTTGTAAAATAAAAATTGTCTGAATATCGGCGGCATTTCCCCACAACAGAATACCGTACGACATCACACTATGAAAATAACTAAAGTAAACTAAACGGGCTGTCTCTAAATCAGTCAAATCACGAATTTTCCTAACGGCGTATGCTGCAGAGCTAAGCTTTTTTGACAATTTATCTATATGGGGGCCCCATTGAAGCTTGGCATCCAACGTTATGCCTAAGAATACTGTGGTATCATCGGGTTTTAACTCTTCATCCTTAATGAGAACACTAGTTTCTACTTGTCTAACGTGGGGTATCGTAAACTTAATACATTTCGTTTTTTTTCCGTTAAGAAGTAGGTTATTGACATTAAACCAGTTAACTACTTTTGCAAGGACGTTATTTACATTGTCAGTAACCAGCTGCTGACGTTTGATTTTAAACAAAAGAGAAGTGTCATCTGCAAACAACACTATATCATGATTATCCTTTATGAGGTACGGCAAGTCATTGATATAAATAAGGAACAAGAAAGGACCAATAATTGAGCCCTGGGGGACCCCCATTCTTACTACAGATCCGGGTGACCTTTTTCCGTTAACATCAACTCTCTGAATCCTATCACTCAAGTAAGAAGTAAGAAGATCCAGAGAGGCGTTCCGGATTCCGTAGTGGTGCAGTTTCCTGATTAATGTGTCATGAAGAACACAATCGAATGCCTTGGACAAATCGCAAAAGACGCCCAAGGCATCGCATTTGTCCTCACATGCATTATAAATATGTCCTAAAAGTTCAACTCCTGCATCGGTAGTCGAACGACCCCTTGTAAAACCGAACTGTTTATTATGCAGTAATTTATTGTTATTAAAAAATCTTTGCAATTGATTCAAAATAAGTTTTTCAAAAATTTTACTAAAGGTAGGTAGTACTGAAATAGGTCGATAATTAGTAGGGTCTGATGTATTACCCGATTTAAACAACGGTATTATTTTACTGTTTTTCATAAGATCAGGAAACTCACCACGGTCAATACAATTATTAAATATAACAGCTAAAGTAGGTGCTACAATGTTTATAATCGACTTAGCAACATCCACAGAATTACCCCATAGATCTGCGGTCTTTTTAACATTTAACGTGTGAAAGGTTTTAATTATATCGTTACAGGTTACATATTCAAAGTGAAATTCAGAATCACAAACTGAAACGTTTTCTTTAAGTAAAGACTCTGCGGCAGCGGGTGATGAGTTAAGAGATTTAGTAGTTGATACTGGAATCTCTGCAAAGAAATTTTCAAAGGCCGCGGCGACTTGAGAATCTGATTTAATTATATTGTCATCAATAGCAAGGCTGTAGTCACTACTTCGGGTGCATGACCTTCCCGTTTCGCTATTAATGACATTCCAAGTCGTTTTAATAATGTTGCTACTATTTTTAATTTTTGAACTCAAATAACGTGACTTGGCAATACTACAAACTTTTTTAAATATTTTAGAATAATTCTTAACATATAAATTAAATTCAATTCGTTTGTCAGGTCCGGTAGTTTTCAGTACAAAAGGTGTCAAACCGCAATATTAACTCCTCAGATTTAAGTTGTCGCTCGCGCGGTGCGAAGCAATCACAACTGTACGCTTGAGCATTTAGGCACATTTTAGCATGCAGCGGTTGCTGACGCGACGGAGTAGGCTATTATAGCAGTAGGTATTGGAAATTTTCTACTGAGTGAAGTATCTGTTACGTAGTAACTATTTAGTAATCTGTGACTCTAGGCAAGTGCCCAGAGCCCCGCGATCTTCGGGGGCCCCGGCCTGCTGTCATAAAAAAAAAACATTATTTGCAGCCACCGTTCCATTCTAAGCATTATTAGTACCAGATTCGATGACAAAATAAGTTATTTGCAGTGCGATTTACAGCAAGTTTCAAGCCCCCCAGTTATGAAATATTAGTATGTTTCTCTTATTCTCTCTTATCTACACAGGGGTCCCGTGATCCTTATATGCCCAGAGCCAGGTCAGGGCCAGGGGCAGGGGGGGTCTTTTATAGGTTAAAGACGGCCCTTTGTCCACTGTGGCTATAATTTGTTGCACTTCTTGCAGACTGTATACTTATTTAGTCGAACTCGTAAGAAACAATATACAAATTCTATATTTTTATATTCTCAGGTTCTAGAAGACTTGAAGCGGCTGTACAAGATCAAGAGCGAGGCCGCGAAGAAGATGGGTGTGCAGAGCGGAGCGACGCAGAAGCGCAGTGAGGAAGAAGTGAAGAAGATAACGGAAGATCTGTCCAACGTGGACCTGGACTGAAGCTACTGAGGCGCTCTTTATATGCTTTTGTAATAAATGGGTTTAGACTAGAATCCTGTTGTTTTATTTGGTAAAGTGAATAAGCTAGAATGAGTGTAAATCATAAAAATAAAATAAAATGAAATTATTAGAAGGCTAAAATTAAAGTCACCCAAAGGGCAATGGAGAGGGCTATGCTTGGAGTTTCCCTGCGTGATCGAATCAGAAATGAAAAGATCCGCAGGAGAACCAAGGTAACCGACATAGCCCAAAGAATTGCCAAACTTAAGTGGCAGTGGGCAGGGCACATTGCTCTCAGAACAGATGGCCGATGGGGCCGAAAGGTTCTGGAGTGGCGACCACGTACCGGTAGACGTAGCGTTGGAAGGCTTCCCACAAGGTGGACCGACGACCTTATGAAGGCCGCAAGAACCCGTTGGATGCGAGAAGCACAGAACCGGTCGAACTGGAGGTGCTTGGGGGAGGCCTATGTCCAGCAGTGGACGTCTTTTAGCTGAAATGATGATGATGAAGTTAACACGCTGAATAGTGGAAACCGGCAACTCCTTAAGACTAAAAATTCTAAGACGTGACAGAGCTACCAACCCGCACTGTAACCGCGTGATTGTTCCGATAGGTACGGGTCACTCCCTCTCAGAGAGATCGAGGAGGCCTCAGGTCCAGCAATGGGAACATTATCGGCTGATTATGTGTTAACAGAGCGAAAGTACTGCAAGCTAAGGTAAGGTGCTAAATGATAAATGATTTATTTTCTGTAAGTAGATTTGTACAAACACTTTTACACGTCAATTATATTTTTTATAAACTAGATGAGGTCGGCGTTTCCTACATGACTATTCTGAGAAGAAAGGCCGAAACAAATTAGGAGGTCACAGTCTCTTTCAAAGTCCAGACAAAAAATCTTGGTCAGATCGTGTGAAGACTAGTGAAGATTAGTGTCTGAAATAGTCTTTTGATGAAAGAACCACACAGATTGAGCGGACCTGTCCAATCAGTGCATGCATTTGTCAAAAATCGTGCAGCTCAACTCAGAACTTGAGGAGCTCAACGATTCGACGAACAATACCAAAGAAAGGACCATTTGGGTAGGCCGCGTAAATTACTCAAACTGCCAGATCATGATTAAAACTAACTAGGTACTTATGAAGGAAAACAGAAAAAAAAGAAAATATGATCCACATAGTCCTCACATTCACAATAATTAAATTTAAAAAAAAACTTTACAAAGTAAATATTGCTTCATTTTGTTGCAATAACTGTCACAAGCAGAGTTTCCTTGTACCGGTTTGAAGGGTATGGTTGTCTCCTAGCCCCCATATTTCCACTTTGTTTATGAGATTGCAAATGATCAGGACTTGGACCAAAACGATATCACGTACTCGCACTGTACCAGAACAGCGTCCTAATAATTGTTTGCTGCACCGGACGACGTCATTAGACGACGTCGTCGTCGGCTCTGTCTTGCATAAGGTCCCAGCATAATGCTGAGCGATAGCCGTTTTGCGTGTATGTGACGCATGTTTCCCCCAAGCCTTTCTTATTTATTTTTTTTTGTTTGTTACCTTTATTGCGTCATGTTTACCGCAAACAAACGTGTTTTCTTTCTTTCATTCACTGGCCCGAAATTATATATGTTCAGTAAGTGTTCATCAATCAATCAATCCACTCCGCCAAGCGCAGTCCACTGCTGGCATAGGCCTCTCTCAGGCTACGCCAGCAGTGGACTGCGATAGAGAGACTCAGGCGCCACAACAACTTGTCCTCGGCCTTCCACATCCAGTCTACCCCAGCCACCTTCTTTAGGTCTTCCGTCCATCTAGCTAGGGGGCGTCCCACAGCCGCTTTACGCTTGTAAGTGTTCAAAATTTGATGCAATCATTAATTCTGAATAAACAGCCTTAGAGGACTAATGAACTGAAAGGAGTAGGCTTTTGGTAAGAACCACTCTTTAAGCCATCATAGGTAGGTACTCATAACCTAGGATTTTTCGGACTCAACGTAAGAAATGTTTTATAAACCTTTGACCCACCAAGGCTATTTCTTCCTTAATACCTATAAGCGTTTAGGTACAATGATTGATCAGCCAATATATAATTACTGTGAGAATGTCTAAACAATACTTCATTGGTACCTAGGTAAACATTAATGTCTGTCATATTGTTCTAGCATTTGTTCTTGTGCCTTTGTAAAGACAGAACCTTTTGCTCATTTAGCTAATTACTTAATATTATTTGAAAATGTATAAAAAGTTTAGTCTGTGTCTCTTTATCGTGATTTTGAAAAGTAAGTACATACTTGAATATTCCAGCCCCTCTGGTCCAATGACGACGGTACTGTCGGTGAACAAAGAATGACCACACTATGCGCAAAGATACGCGACCGAAATTCCGCGGCTGATTGTACGTTCCGACGTATTCTGCTGATAAGATACCATAAGTGCCGAACTTACGCGGCAGAAATTCAGTTGCGCACACGCGGGGCGCAGGCATGCCTGGCTCCCTCTGCTTCCCCGGATCTTCTCTCGGAAGTTCGAATCGGCTGTACGCTATACGCTACGTAATTTCGGCATAATGTGTCGTCAGTAATTCAATTAGCATTGCACGCGTAATCATGCCGAAATTCGGTCGCGTACCATCGGCATTGTGTGTTTAGACACTTTATATTTATTTATATTATCTCACACATCACACATATACACACACACCACACAAATATCACACATTCACGTACCATACCATATTTGAAATCACCTCTCTAGTCTCCACTCTGGAATTCGTACTCCGAGCCCCAAGATACAGACTAACTGTCTAGTTTGGGGCTCTCCAGTTAATATTATATTGTAACCTAGCTGTAGGTAATATTTTAAGCTACTCATGTCGTCCTAAGGACAATCAACATTTTCTATTTCTATTCTTATTGTCACTTTTCAAAGAAGTTTTAATATTTCCACTTTTCACCTCGGGGTCAGATAGGTTTGTTGCACTATACCTACCGTATCCGGAGCTGTATTGGGGGCCCAGTGGCACCGGCCCGTCTTACGAGTTGTTGGTCGTATGTTCGTACCCAGACAGGCGCTTTACTTTGTGTAAATAATTTCTTCACCACTGCTCTCAAAACGGTGAAGGAAAACATCGTGAGGAAACCGGCATGTCCTAGAACCAAAAATTCGAGGGCATGTGACATCTACCAACCCGCAGTGGGCCCGCGTGGTGGATTATAGCCCACTCCCTCTCGAAAAGAACAGGCCTGTTTCCCAGCAGTGGGAATATTAAAGGCTGATTGTACCGTTGAAGGTGCAGGCCTGACGGGTTGTGGGCCGAGGTCTGCAATTTATTATCTTCACATATATTTCGACAGCTAAAAAATAACAGCCGCACAAAGTCGCGATCGATCAGGTTAAGCTACGCTTGCCGCGGTTGGTCTGTGGTTGTGACCATCTTTACATACGAGTATATACCGTGACTCGGAAAGCACGTTAAGTCCCGGCTGTCATTTGTGGAGCTTTGACAGTCGTTACGGGTAGTCAGAAGCCCGAAAGTCTGACAACCATTCTTACCAAGGGGTATCGTATTACCCAGTAACGGGTTATGGAGATCAGATAGGCAGTCGCTCCATGTAAAATACTGGTATTCAGGTGCATCCGGTTAGACTGGAAGCCGACCCCGACATAGTTGGGAATAGGCAGGCAGATGACGACATACATTTCGACAGTTATGTATCTTTAGGTCCCATTTAATAGGAGGCGAGTCTGTGGTCAAACGGGCACAAATTCTAACTCCAAGTTGATACTGACAAATTCTTAGAAAACTTCATTACATCAGTAATCTTTGCGTAACCTGAGATCGGACCCTGGTCCCCACGTTCAGCATAGTTATTATACTCTTTGGTTCAGCATTTAACGCTTGCGTGCGATAATATACTTGTGTACAATCTACTAAGGTGCTATTCTGTAAAAACAAAGACATCGTCGTGTCAGCCGATAGACGTACACTGCTGGACATAGGCCTCCCCCAATTTTGGGGGGATTTGCCATAATTGCCACGCTTGGCAGGCGGGTTGGCGATCGCAGTATGGTATGGTGGTGGAATAAATAGAGAACGCTGCTGCCCATTCTCCGGTCGAGGTCCGGTCGGTCCGGTCGTAGGCGACTAAGGGTAACCCTTAGTCGCCTTTTACGACACCCACGGGAAGTAAGGGGTGGTGCAATTCTTTAAGACAAACAAAGAGATATCTATCTTAAATCTCTTTGTGTAAAAATCTCACCGTGATAACTTAGGTGAAGTGAGCGTGGAGTGAGCTGTCAATAGTGTCAATTCCTAGCAAAAACAAACTCACTTCACCTAAGTTTTCACGGCGAGATTTTTACAGAATCGACCGGCTGGTTCGAGAAAGATTGCCTCTTAGATCTACCGATCAACCGATCGATCTCTCTAGTTTTATTTATTTAGATACTAAATTAACAGGTATTCCAAGTGGAGCTATATTTCTGGTGATACCGGAAGACGTTCCTGCGGCGTTTGCGGCTATCTATGGATTCGCGCCACCCATCACTAAAGGTAATTATTAGACTTACCTACACCCGGTTTCTGAAAAGCCAATCAGCCGGACGATTCTGTAAAAATCTCACCGTGAAAACTTAGGTGAAGTGAGTTTGTTTTTGCTAGGAATTGACACTATTGACAGTTCACTCCATGCTCACTTCACCTAAGTTTTCACGGTGAGATTTTTACAGAATAGACTGGCAGGACAAAAATCTGCTGACAGATTCAAGTGATCTGATTGGTTGGCGGCTAGTAGGAGTTTGACAGGCTGTTTGCTAATTTTGTAGGTATTCGTTTTAATTGATATAATTATGTGATCTGTGGTGTGACCTACCTCTGGCATAATTTTTATTTTTTCGAAGGCAGCTTTTTTATTAGGGTTCCGTAGCCAAATGGCAAAAACGGAACCCTTATAGATTAGTCTGTCTGTCTGTCTGTCCGTCTGTCTGTCTGTCTGTCCGTCCGTATGTCACAGCCACTTTTCTCCGAAACTATAAGAACTATACTGTTGAAACTTGGTAAGTAGATGTATTCTGTGAACCGCATTAAGATTTTCACACAAAAATAGAAAAAAAGCAATAAATTTTAGGGTTCCGCATACTTAGAACCGAAACTCAAAATTTTTTTTTTCATCAAACCCGTACGTGTGGGGTATCTATGGGTAGGTCTTCAAAAATGATATTGAGGTTTCTAATATAATTTTTTTCTAAACTGAATAGTTTGCGCGAGAGGCACTTCCAAAGTGGTAAAATGTGTGTCCCCCCCCCTGTAACTTCTAAAATAAGAGAATGATAAAACTAAAAAAAATATATGATGTACATTACCATGTAAACTACCACCGAAAATTAGTTTGAACGAGATCTAGTAAGTAGTTTTTTTTTAATACGTCATAAATCGTAAACCACAATTTACCACTCATTCAATCAACTCAAAAATAAAAAAAAACATTTAATTTCATAAACATAAACCTTATGCAGAAACCCGGATGTTACGGAACCCTCGGTGCGCGAGTCCGACTCGCTCTTGCCCGGTTTTTTTTAATGGTGTTGTACTAACAGCTTCTATCCACACTATAACTTAAAATATTATAAAGGGAAAAGTTTGTGACTGTGTGTGTGTGTTTATATGTTTGTTACTCCTTCACGCTCAAACGGCTGGACCAATTTTGATGAAATTTTGTATGGAGGTAGCTAACACCCTGGATTAACATATAGGCTACTTTTTATCCCAATATTATCACGGGATCGACACTTATGTGGGTGAAGACTAAACAATATTTTATAAGTATAGGAACAATTTTCTTACAGTATTTAATTTTAGTTAAACTGGTGAAAAAGGGAACCATATTTTGTTATATTTTTAGGAAACGACCATCGATTCGGCTTCGGATTTCGTCTGGGCAATCATGCAGACTTTCAAATATTGTACGAGTTTGGACCTCAATCTGTTACCAAGCCTTTACAGCCCTCAAGTAAGAAACTCAATAAAATAGTTCATAGTATCATAACAATACGAGTACCTTTAGGGTGCTGTTGAGGCTTCCACCATATTGTAGTGCGTCGGGTATGTGCGCCAATGCGCACACTGACGACTCATCATCATCATCATTTCAGCGTAAAGATGTCCACTGCTGGACATAGGCCTCCCCCAAAAGGGTTTGCCATAATCGCTACGCTTGGCAGGCGGGTTGGCGATCGCAGTATGGTATGGTGGTGGAATGCATAGAGAACGCTGCTGCCCATTCTCCGGTACGCCCCTTAGTCGCCTTTTACGACACCCACGGGAAGTATGGGGTGGTGCTATTCTTTAAGTCCGGCACCACACAGACAACGACTATTTTGCAGTAATGCAAGAAGGTGGCGTCGATGACGCGCAGAGTGGGAAGAAGCACCAACAGTATCTTGAAGGTGTTTGCTGAAAGGCTAGATGGCCGACCATGGGTAGGTTTATCAAGCTTCATGTATTACATTGGGCTTGATGAAGCTATCTGTGGTCGTTTATTATTTTTCACGTTTTTTTTTTTGCTTCCTAATTATACTAACATAGTTTATAAGATAATTTTAGTCACTAACACAATGTGGACCTATGTAGTCTGTAAATAAAATATGTTTATTTATTTATATTTTATAACAACGCCTGTGCATAAAGGGGTTGGTAGTGGAGGTGTGCACCACTATACATCACACCTCTATAAATCACGCACTGTTTACCAACCACAGCATGATGTGGCCAGTTATAAGCCTCGCACGTTGATACTGCGACTGGCGGCCATCTTAGTGACGTAGTCGAACTGTCAGTACCGTTCAGCGCTTACGTGTATGTGCGGTGGATGACGTCACGCAGCTGTTATTGTGACAAGGTTCAATCGCAATATCAACGTGCGGGGCTTAATTATACATTTATATTTCTGCTGGGGAGTTTGTTGCGCCACTTCTTCTCCTCAGCGAAAGCACTAGGAAGTGGTGAAGGGCGGGCGTTTTGGGGGACTGTCTTTTGTAATTGTGACGTTCAAAAAGTGCTGATTCTCAGCCTAGTTCGAATAAATGACTTTTGATTTTGGTTTTAAGTCTTATATCTAGAAATATAATGAATATACCTAGAAAGTGACCCTATTGCAATCATTCTGTCACAAAGTCAGACTAAAGGATACTACTACTATTCTACAAGATAATAACATTTTGCCCGACTTTGGATTAACCCTTAGTATGCCGGAACGTAGATCTACGCGAGGCACAATGGCTTTTTAATTGTGTCTGTAATTACGGCATACAAGCGGAAATAGGTACAGACGCCAGCACATCAAGCTACTATAATCTGTCAAATTTCTTTAATAGATTTTCAACTTTATCGCTAAAGCATAAGGTTCAAAGTTGATTGGGTAAATTTGACAGTTTCGGGTAGCGTTATGTGCTGGCGTCTGTACCTACCCCACACTAAAAGAAAGAAAGAAAGAAAAAGTATTTATTGCGACTAGTACAGGAAGATCACAAACTAAACTAAACATGGTAAAATTAAAAAAAAAACAAGTTACTTATATCTTCCAGCTGACCTGGTTAAAACTATAATAGTACCCATAGCTAAAAATAAGACGGGAGATGCGAGTGACTTGAGCAATTACAGGCCTATATCCTTGGCGACTATAATTATTGCGAAGGTGTTGGACAGTTTGGTTGACCGGCAGCTGGATAAGCATATATCATCACACGATGCCCAGTTTGGTTTTAAGTCGTGTTTATCCACGGAAACAGCTATTCTCTGTCTCAAGCAAACTGTTCAATACTATGCTAATAGGAAGACCCCTGTGTATGCGTGTTTCCTGGACCTCTCCAAGGCTTTCGACCTGGTGTCTTATGGCTGTCTGTGGAAGAAGCTGTCTGCCACAAGCCTGCCTAGGGATCTCATGGAGGTGCTTAAGTATTGGTATAACAACCAATACAACCATGTTAAGTGGGCGGGTGTCCTGTCGGATGCATACAGGTTGGAATGCGGGGTGAGGCAGGGGGGACTCAGCTCACCCAAGCTTTTCAACCTGTATGTTAACCAGCTGATCTGTGAGCTTAGCAATACCAATGTCGGTTGCTTCATTGATGGGCATTGTGCTAACAACATCAGCTACGCTGATGATATGGTGTTGCTGAGCCCATCAATCGGTGGACTTAGGAGGCTTCTTAGTATTTGTGAGGAGTATGCGGTGGCCCACGGTCTCAGGTACAATGCTACCAAGAGTGAGCTCCTAGTTTTTAAAGCGGGGAACAAATGTTATGACTCGGTCCCACCTGTTATCTTAGGGGACGCTCCGCTTACCAGAGTGACGAAGTTTAAGTACTTGGGACATTGGGTCACCGATAGTCTGTCTGATGATGTAGACTTGGAGAGGGAACGCAGAGCATTGGCGGTTAGATGTAACATGCTGGCCCGTAGGTTTGCACGTTGTACCAAGGAGGTAAAAGTTACACTTTTTAGGGCGTTTTGCCAGTCTCTGTACACGTGTGCCCTATGGGTCAGGTACACAAAAAGCTCGTTCAGTGCTCTGCGTATCCAATATAATAACGCGTTCAGGGTTATGTTGGGGCTACCGCGATTTTGCAGTGCGTCGGGGATGTTCGCGGAAGCTGGTGTGCCAGATTTCTATGCAGTTATCCGTTCGCGCATAGCATCCTTGATGCGGCGAGTACGCGATAGCTCCAACAGCCTAGTGTCCACGATAGCCGGCAGGATGGACAGCCCAATAATGTGGCACTGGATGATGACACATCGTGCGTCATCCAGTTACGTAGATTGATTGTTTGAATTATTTTAATTGATTTTAATTTGGAATGTTTTAATTTAATTTTGATTCAATTTTTATTTAATTTTGATTTAATTTTGATTTAATTTTAATTTTGATTTAATTTTGATTTAATTTTGTTTTAATTTTGATTTAATTTTGATTTAATTTTGTTTTAATTTTCATTTAATTTTGTTTTAATTTTAATTTAATTTTATTAATTATATTTGTAATTCTTATTTTCTATGGACCCTGGTCTGAAATAAAGTTATTATTATTATATAAAAAAAATTAGTAACAAAAGGAAAATGAACGGAAAGTCCTAAAGGCCAAAAGGCTCCTATCTCAGCACGAAGAAGACACCATAAGTCACTCAGAAGTCGCCATAAACTACTAAATTATAAACAAGTCGCGGTTACCGCCACATATCAGCACTAATTGCGTTACACACTATCAATCTAAATCTGAATAATTTTTAAAGATATTTCTAATCCATTGCTTCATATGTTCGAAAAATTTGTCAGCTCAACAACGTACCGAAACAAAGCAATGAATGTTGTTGAACTGTCAAAATGCTTCTAGTGTGGTAGGTACGCAATTACCCCGCTAGTTTTTAACAAATTGCAAACGACGTAATTTGCCTGCTAATTGTACAGACGCCAGCACATAAAGCGACTACAATCTGTAAAATTTATTTAATAGATTTTCAACTTTATCGCTACAGCATAAGGTTCAAAGTTGATTGGGAAAATTGGACAGTTTCGGGTAGCTTGATGTGCTGGCGACTGTACCTAAAAGCTAATTATGATCTTGATGATTTTTCCAGAGATTCGTTCCACGACGTATCGACAACGCTTCGCTCGACGTCGGCCTGTGTTCGAGTTGCTGGTTCGCGCGGGAGTTATCAAGAGGAACTCCTATGACTTCAATGTTATACAGGACTGTGACGATGAACCTAGATAAGACTTCTAGTGTCGATTCTGTAAAAATCTCACCGTGAAAACTTAGGTGAAGTGAGTTTGTTTATGCCAGAAATTGACACTATTGACAGCTCACTCCACGCTCACTTCACCTAAGTTTTCACGGTGAGATTTTTACAGAATAGCACCGCAGGTCCTATAATTTATAGACTATGTTCGGATAAGCGCTCAGTTTTAAGAAATCTTAAAGATAAGTACGAAATAAAATAAAAGTCAACAATTTTTCTGTAATTTTTTATTATTTCTCATAAAAATGCCGACTTACTACTGTACAATATAACCTAGAACAAGAATTCCCGCCAAAATCGACGGCCATTTTGTTAATTACATTAATTCAAAATGGCGAAGCGTGGTGTATATGGATTAATGATGTCTTTGCCTTCTAAAGCGTACCTATGTGTAAGTATTATGTAGATAATATAAAAATTAATTGATTACTATGAAAATATATTTTTATGTAACTGTTAGGTATCTTAAAACCGGTACCGATTTAGGATAAGAAAGTGAATATTTACTCAACGTACGGTACACGTAAGTCACTCGTGAATTACAAAAACCCCTAACGGCCGTTCACACGGCGCTGTACTGTCCGATATTTTACGATCAAATGCACACACTGTATTACTTGGCATAACATGCTGATCAACGCCGCCGTCTGAACGGGGGTTTAGGCTAGATGCACACTTGGCCCCAATTCTGT
Source organism: Mesoligia furuncula (assembly GCA_916614155.1). Lineage (NCBI taxonomy): Eukaryota > Metazoa > Arthropoda > Insecta > Lepidoptera > Noctuidae > Mesoligia > Mesoligia furuncula. The sequence goes on from OU744819.1 coordinate 12,949,805, forward strand.
ATGGTAACTATTATTCCCCGCGTAGTCCTACCACGTGCAAACCACGTACGGTTGTCAATCGTGGTATTTTGACGGATTAAACCACAGCGTTCTTAAGGGGAATGCTTCAACCAGCCCGCGAAATTCAAAATTTCTTGCGTTTTTTGCAATTTGCAGGCCAGTGCTAGGTTGTATGTTGATTAAAATATTATTCGCGACTGTAAGACATATGTAGTTACAGAATTAAAATCATCAATAAAACGCTTTAAGTTCATAAAGCTGTAGGAATTACTTTTTCTGTTTATTTTTTGTTCCTACACCTTTATGAAGTAGGAGGGTTGTGTTGGTGATTTTGATGATTATAATTCTGTAACTACATACGTCTTACAGCCGCGAATAATATTTTAATCAACATACAACCTAGCACTGGCCTGCAAATTGCAAAAAACGTAACAAATTTGAATTTCGCGGGCTGGTTGGAGCATTCACCTTAAACAATTTCGCGTTAATTTCGCGCGTTTTCGTTCATTGTATCCGTTATTAGCAGATGACATGATTAGGTAAGGAATTGACGTGGTGTCGAAGTAAGGAATCTAGTGAACTAAGGCCCTGGTGTGGCCATGGCTCCGACCCGGCTGGCCGCATGCAGCTCTATATTCTATACGTGTCATCTCGCTTCAACGTTTTATAACCGCGGCTACCATTGCTGAACATTGGCGTTGAGAATACGTGCTCATCTATAGGTACGTTTTACTCGCAATGATGCGACTTACTGGCCCAAGTAGTATGTTAGGTACGCAATGGGTTTTTAATTTGACTCAATGAGGGCTATCACTTAAGAATTCGCCGTTAGAGGCGCTAGTGTAGCGTGAGGTCTCCAAAATGTCAAATGTCACTGTTTGTGGGTGGGCGACGACGGGTCAACAGTTTTATCTTTCGGAAACTTAACATGGCCTCCTTTTTCCCGAAGAAAATACTGCATGCCACAACACTTTCGACATGCACGTTATTTTACGGTACAATTTTAAGGTAGGTAGGTATCTATTAAATATGATTTAAATGTAAACTTTGTTTTCACGCGCGTAATAATAATCTTTCACAGCTACACTTGTCTTCAGGACCTTACTTGACAGCACAAAAACGTTAGCCCTCTTTGCAAGTGGATTAGTTAGTACTTTATTATTATAACTAACTTACCTATGATGTGAAAATAGTTAACGCTTAAAATTATTTTCTTACTTAGAAAGTCATTTTGTCTTGTTGAACTAAAATATTGAACGATGATGATGAAGCTTAGCTTTGAATGCGATAAATAAAGTACACAAGCTCGCTTGGGCGGAGCACCGCCGTGTCCTCGTAGAGGCGATCGGCAGCGGCGGCGGCGACCTCTCGCGTCCGGCCCTGGTGCAAGCCATGGTCCGGGGCGAGAGGGAATGGGAGGCAGTCACCTCCTTCTGCGAAGCAGTCATGCTAGCGAAGGAGGTGGCGGGATGGCTGAGGGAAAGAGCCTCCCGTCCCAACCGCCGCGGGAGACGCTCCGGGCGTCGGGAGCCGCGTGACGGCCACCGTAGGCGCGGGCCTGACGTAGCTCACCGTCCGATCAGGACCAGGCCCGTGACAGACGACGCGTACGTGTTCCACGCGCGCTTCATAGATATGTCAGCATCAACTGAAGGGGCCCGTTAGGGCCGAAGCCTGCCGGGTCAGCGGGATTGTCCGAAAAGGTTACCGCTGGCCCGGAACTTAAAGGGCAAGGAACACGGGTGGGTTTTAGTCAGTAAGAGTCTGACACTCCCTTCCGCTCCACCCAAGCGGGAGTTCATTTGATGATTTCCCGCCCTCAAAAAAAAAGCTAGCATCGAAATTAATCATATTTAATTTGTTGTCAAATCTTACTGGTCTGTCAAGAAACCTGCAAGTTGCAACTAATTTGGAAAAGGCAAAATGATCTACATAACTGTTGTAGATATAACATTATGGTACTTATATTTAATTCATAAGATGACGTATGCACAATAACACCCGATTTCTGAAAGTTTAATTACCTAATTAGGTAACGTACTGTCAAACTCACATTACCTGCGGTGATCAGCTGACTATAATGGCACAAAAGAAAAAAAAATGTTTGCATAAAATATTTATTCATCATAACTATGTCACTTTTTCCGAAAAAAATATTTGTCATTTCTGAAAAAAAATTGGGAAGTTTTTATTAATTTTTGCCTACGCACGTATAATTGATACGGCAGATACGGCGGTAGCTACGCCCCTGGAACTATGACTAATTCTTGTGTTTACAACCATTCATAAAAAGGGTGAATGTTTCCTTCGTGTTAATTCAAATTAACTTTAGCTGCCTATAATTCTTTCAAATTCAAGTTATTATACAGACGCCAGCACATCAAGCTACTACAATCTGTCAAATTTCTTTAATAGATTTTCAGCTTTATCGCTAAAGCATAAGTTTCAAAGTTGATTGGGAAAATTTGACAGTTTCGAGTAGCTTAATGTGCTTGCGTCTGTTCGCGATGTGGCAAATTGAAACTTTATAAAACTATTGCAAACCCTGGTACACGATTTGGGCGTTAAATGACAGATTTAACGTTAGAAAGAGACAGTCACACAGTATGAGTGACAGAGACGGCGCTCTAGAAGACGTGGTCGTAATTACTTATGGTATGTAATGGGATATTCTAGGTTTTTCATTCAATTCCAGATATCACTTGTAATTTAACCTATTGACCGCTTGGTTTGATAACAATGAGGGATTTTCTTTTTTAACTCTTCCCTGTCGCTGGATAGATGGCGTTGAACTTGGTAAGTTACTGCAAGGAACGGAACGTCACATCATTTTTTGATTATTTCACTTGGATGTAATCAGATGTAATTTTGACATCGTAAAACGAAAGCAAACGAAAGTGTCAGTCAACGAGCTTATGTGACGTAACGCAATGTTTTTTTTTCCAAGCATTTTGGCTTTGGCACCTAGTAACGTAGTCAGTTCAACGCCATCTACAGAGTTCTTGGAAACTATGTTTTTTTTAATACTCAAAAAGAAAACCTCTCATTGCCATGCCCTCAACACCCAGCGCCCAGCTCAGAAGACGACAAATAAATATCTACTCTCTCCAGATCGGCCACCTACAAACCCTTATACCTTTTGAACCAGTGACCGACAAATTCTGATATTTGGCGACTGATTCCGACTAATTGGTGACAAAATATGGGAGAAACAGATCTTCGCTAGATGCCCTAGTTTTTGAGACATAAATGTGGCCCTGCTGGGGAGACTCTCTCCAGATCGGCCACCTATAAACCCATATCTTTTGAACCAGTGACCGACAAATTCTGATATTTGGCGACAAATTTCGACTAATTAGCGACTAATTTTTTGTGTTATCAAAATTAAAATCCCTGATGGTGGCCCTGCCAGAGACACAATCCGTCTTATTACAAAACGAGATCTAATTTTAGACCTAGCCTAAACCTTCGAGCTAGTTACTCTATTTTGAACTTTATTCCGACAAACGTAAAGTTCTTAATGCAAAATTGACAACTTAGACTCGGGTTTAACGTCAGTTTTTGTAATAAGAACTTTAGCTTCGTTGGATTATAGTTCGAAATTTAAAAATGGCTGGATGATTTAAACCTGGGTCTAAAGATAAATCTTGTTTTGTAATAAGGCCGAATAGGTTAATATTGAATAGACCTATGTATCTGTAAGGTAAGGGAAGGTGTGTGTATATGTATGTGTGTGTGCTATGTAACTACTGTCCGCTTATTTACTTTTACATAGTTCAAAAGAGCACATAATATTACAGAATAGTTTGCAAAGAAAAAGATTATCAGCTTTTAATATAAAAAGGATTCGAGAAAAGTATTGTTGTTGAAAAACAACATTGTTGAAAAATTTAAAATGGGAAGACAATTTTTTTTTAAGTAACGAAAAACAAATAAATGGAATGGTGGTAAAATGAGAGAAACAAAAAAAAAAGTAACCAAAAAATAAATTCAATATAATTTTATTTCGCCTAAATTAGAAATTAGTGTGCTTTGTTGCTATACAAAAGAAAAACAAAATACAGAGTCCAGTTACTTAAAAATTACAAGAAAAATTAAAAACTTAGAAAATATTTATAATAGTATTAAAATTAGTCTTTTCCACAGATGGCAATACAATTGAACATTAAATTAACGTTAATTACTAGACATTCCTCCATATCCGCGGTACACAGCGTTTATAACAAAATTGAGTCACTATTAATTATTTATTTACAAAAAGAAAAGGATTTTGGAAGCGACATTTTTGTTTAATTAAACCTAATACTAATACTTCGTCAAATGCCCTGAATAAGCCCCGTTTTTGAAAAACTAGCTGACTCAGCAAACTTCGTAGTACCGCCTCAGATTTTTTTTTCCCCATGTTTTAATAGTTATTCTGATTTAGTTTTTTTTTTATATAGATACCATAATTATTAGCAGGACATGTGATGTGCAGGGCAGATCAAGGTGACAGCTGACGCTCTTATGGTACAAAATCGCATGACACTTTTGGCAAAATATTGTCCTGCTATAAGAATGGTTTGCCCGTTTTCAGTAAAACTGAGCGACAAGTAACCGAATTCCTAAATTTCGGGGCGCTGTCGGATTTTCAACTTTCGACACCAAACCGAGCGGTGAAAACCCAATATCATACATTTTTTTAGGCATTCATATCGCCTAGTGTCCGTGAAAACGGGCATAAATCCTCTTGAAACTTCACCGTGTTCCTTAATAATGGTCTTTGAAATTTAATTAGAATGTAGAGCGTCAGAATCTAAGGGGCCATCTCCACGAGCGAGAGAATCGCGGCGATATTATCGTCGTGCCACGTACTTCTGTACACTCTCTTAGAGCGTGTCTCCACACGGCGATATAATCGCGGCGAGACTATCGCCGCGATTCTCTCGCTCGTGGAGACGCCCCTAAGCATTTGGCAACAGTATTAGGTTCTCAAATAAGTCTTAAGAAATAATTCATACATTTTTCTTTGGACGCGTATATTTAGTCGCTATCAAATCCTCACATATATTTTTCTACCTTAAATACACGTTTTATGCATACCAGAGCAAAGTTACATTTTTAACAACAAAAAAAAGGCTTTAATTACATAACAAAGAGGTAAAATGTAACATTGACTGTAACACAGAACGCGTTTTGTGACATTTTCGTTACAAAAAAAAAAAAACTTAAAAAATAACGTTTATACATTGGACTTCAAAATGTAGCTACGAGATTCGCACTAACATTTTTTATTTTATGTTCTTCCGTTATTGAACGCTTTAGGCCGTATCTTCACGGTGTTTTAAGGGAACGAACAGAGTAGTAAGTTGAGAGTAAAGTCCCCGTCACGAGAAGCTATAAACTTTGTAAATAAAGAACTTTATACTAAAGTTCAATAAGTAATCCTAAATTCAATCAACTCAATGTAACGTAGGTACGTGTAATACGAAACTAACGAGCAATTTCACTTGGTCGGATTTGTGGTACTGGAACGCGTCTGACTCATGGAACGTAAACATTTGGGCCGCCATCGCCATTTTGAAGTAAGTTACAGAATACTCGGAATCGTCTGACGGCAGTAATTAGATGTGTGTGTTACCTTAATTATATCCCTATATAAAAATAAAAATCATTACAAACTGTTTTTTTTTTAATTTGATCCAAAAGTTGCGAACCCGTGAATGTGTGTTTACATAATTTATACCTTCTCGTGACGGGGACTATAGCAACCTCCAATTTGCTAAAAATAATAAACACCGATTCTTGTGACAAGTTTGGTAATCAAGACTTTTATCAGAGAGGCAATTCTCGTAACTTTAAGAACTTTCACAGTCTGGGGGCCTAAAAAAGCCACTTTGGCAGAATCATAAAAGGATAACATTATGAATCATAATGGACAGTTAACTGTGACTGCGACTCGACTTTTAACGTTTAAAACTACAAGAATTGGCCTTCAGGTCTGTGGGCAACCCATTTTTAAGGACACAAACGGGTTTAAAATAAACAGATTATTTCCACAATTTCCATTCATAATATTTAGTTAACGTAATTTTCATATTATGGCCTTGCTTTGCGAATTTAAATACAAATACAACATAATATCTTCAAGGAATGATTTAAATTCAGTCATTATTCAATCGTATATACATCAATCAATATTTAATCATTCAATTTACAATAATCAAAAACGAATATTCAATAGTTTTAGTTTTAAAGAATTATAAACTTCTCAATGGTCTTTTTAACCTTTTTTTTAATAAAATGGACAGCCAATCATAATATACACATTAATACACTACATACTGCCATATACAGGAAGATGTGAATGTTTCATTGGCAATATTATACAAGTCCTGAATATGACAGATGTATTATTTAAATTAATGAATAAGAAATTGTTAATGCGACGGAAAATTTCGATAAAACATTTGAAATGTTTCTAAAACGTAAGTTTTAAGTGTAGGTAAGTTTTGACATTGTCATGACTTGTTAAAGTTTTTATCTTGAATCCGGTCTGTTTTTCTACTGACTTTCCAAGCAAATTCCAATATTTTTCAATAATAACAAAATAATTATAATAGATTAATAAATGCGCAAATCGATATTATGTGGCAATAGACGACCAAATCCAAAGTTTCGGTTATTTAATTGTTATTAATTTTAGTAGTTTTGGAATGAATAATTTAAATGCAAGAGTTGTTTATTGGACTTTGTATACATATTTGAAGAGGCCACTAAAGCCTGATCATCACATCAGTAAAAATGTTGTCAAATCTAACGAAATGACACCATTTACAGAAGTTGATATAAAATAAAATTGAATAGATAATATTAGACAATGGCGTCAGCCAGCCTTTTGCCTAATTCTCTCTAATCATTTCTTATTATAAATACGGAAAGCAGATTTGATCCAGAAACTTTTTTCGTAAAAAAAAGTTCTGTCAAAATCTGACTAGTATTTTTTGGATAGTCCTGACTGAACAAAATATTATGTCAAACCATAATCTTCCTGTGTGTCTTATGGACACATGGGCAGCTTAAATTCACTTATACTCCATTTATTCGACAAATAAGACCCTTTTAGCAAGCAAATGGGTAGAAATTACTTCCAGCAGAGATGAACAAAATATTATTTCTTTGAGCTGAAACTCTATGTTAAAAAAAATGGTTCAAAAGATGTTTGTGAGAGAGTGAGCCACTTATCTGAAATGCTTGTTTAAGGTGTGTAGAAGTTCATCAGACAGTTATTACGATGTGGCGGAGAGTTCGATACGAGACGAAAAGTAGTTTGATTAAAAATTGCGGAAAATAAGTTGATTTAAACTGAAAGACAGTAAGCATAGCTGCATAGGCACAAAACGTTTTTTTTTTTGGGTAGGCAGTTTTTTAAGCCGCGAAATACTCTTAACATCTGCGCGCCCGTAGTACACATCAGAACACACAAGATGGCGCTCGCTCACGTTTAAAATGTAAAGATGGCAGCTCCGTCGCTGTAACAGCGACTTTACAATGGACTCAAATTGACAAATGTTCCTATAATAATTATTTAAAAACGTTATTTACAATATATTACTTATTATGATTATGACGTCATTCGCGACTTTTAGGTGCAGTGACGGGGCGTTAAAATGGCGCGTCGAGCTTTAGAAAGAGACTGTCGCACAGGTATGAGTGAAAGAGACAACGCCATACAAAACCGAATTCTTTCTAAGACCCGGTGTGCTATATTAACAGCCGCACACTGAACCAGATTTTTCTTCAAAGTAACAGGTTGTCGATGCGCAACCTTCATAATAATACTAAAGTTACTTAAATATCACTTTTTTAACGATTAACGGCTTCATCTTATGCTCGTTTAGGCTATCGACAATATCGACGATTCGCGCCGATGCCCGACTTCGATCGAATCGACGACACATACGTTTTATCATGGACAGAATTCTTCACAATTTCGTCCCTTTTTGAACGAAAAAAAAAATGTAGTTATTTCTAGTAGATTTTGGTTAAAAACTGATTTCTCCTAGTTATTTGGAGGTCATCAACAGTATTACGACATTTTAACGCTTAGGACATGATTCTGCCAAACATTAAAGTCACTACTTCATCCACACTTACGCATAGATCTTGACACTTCATCATTAACACTATTGACTTCAGACTCGTCAACGTGTAAAGGCAATTTCCACACGTATACCATAGGCTACCATACATGGGTAGTTGTATCTTCAGATCCGTCTAACCTCTGCAAAACCAGTACCAGTACCGTCTGTTACGACCTCGAGAGCGTTCGCCTACGATGACTATTAAGGTGAATGGGTAGCTGAGACCGCGAAATTCAAATTTTCTTGCGTTTTTTGCAATTTGCAGGTCAGTGTCAGGTTGTATCTTGATCAAAATATGATTCGCGGCAATAACAGGTACATATTTAGAGAATTATTAATCATTACAATCACACTAATATTATAAAGGCGAAAGTTTGTGAGAGTGTGTGAGTGTGTGTGTGTGTTTATATGTTTGTTACGTCTTCTTCACGCTCAAACGGCTGGACCAATTTTGATAAAAAAAATTATGGAGGTAGCTGACACCCTGGATTAACATATAGGCTACTTTTTATCCCGATATTCCCACGGGACCGACATTTACGCGGGTGAAACCAAGTGGCGCAGCTAGTTAATACATATTTCTAAGTTAGATTTCTACCATTAACACTTCTCCATAAGAGATTGGTGGTTGGTGGTAGAAATCTAACTTAGAAAGATATATTAATTATTCTAATGATTATAATTCTCTAAATATGTACCTGTCATTGTCGCGAATCATATTTTGATCAAGATACAATCTGACACTGACCTGCAAATTACAAAAAGCGTAAGAAAATTTGAATTTCGCGGTCTATCACTATCCATTTACCTTAAAAGCAAATCGTCTCATTCGTCGTTACGTGTATGTTCACGAATCCTGTCAGACTGATCTCTCCATGTTTGGCAGCTCACTTTACACACATTATTAACACACAATATTCTATCCCACACCGCACTAGACACTTTAGTTCACAAGTTCACACTGTCAGCGAGTGAGTTCACAATTAGTTCACTACTAGCTCTCGTTGGCCGGTTCTCTGGTGTTGGGCGGAAGGCTCTGCGGCTGCGCGAACTGGTTCACCATCTTCGTCTGCATCATGTTGAGCAGGATGTCTGAGTATTGCTCAATCAGCGACATGGCGGGGTTACTCGTGTTTGTTGCTTCTGTAAATGAGACAATTATTTCGTTATTTAAAATTCCGTAACATGAAGCTACTCGCTTTGCTAAATGAGAGGTATCTGTGTAAAGGGTCTTGACGGACAAACAGACGGACGGACAGACGGACGGACGGGCGGGCGGATGGACGGACGGACGGAAGGACTGGCTTGCGGACGGATGGACGGACGGACTGGCGGAGGGACGGAGTGACGGACAGTCGGACGGACGGATGGATGGACGGACGGACGGACGAACGGGGGGCCGCACGGATGGACGGGCGGACTACAAAGTGATCCTATAAGGGTTTCGTTTTTTCCATTTGAGCTACGGAACCCTAAAAAGGAGTGATACCTTTTAAATGTCTCATTGGTCAAGTGATCACAACGCGATTCACAAACAGGTCAAAGTGTTATTAGGAATGTCTCATTAGGAGATCGGAGTCAGCCGGATTATGGCAGTAGGATCGCTCCTTAATATATTGTACAGATGTCAGCACATCAAGCTACTACAATCTGTCAAATTTCTTTAATCGATTTTCAAATTTATTGCTAAGGCATTAGGTTCAAAGTTAAGTGGGAAAATTTGACAGTTCCGGGTAGCTTGATGTGCTGGCGTCTGTACAGATAGCGCGATCCACGAAGACGCGCCCCACTCTTCTTACTAATCGCTAGTAGTTGTCGCTAGTTTTTAGTTTTTTTATATATGTTACGGCTAATAGCCGAAGTGCGGCTACACCTAGTTTTAGCCCGTAGGTCGACGGAGCCCCGCTTCGCGGGGCTCCTATTTCCGTGTAGAGGGTTTAAAGTAACCTAACCACATCGCCTATCGACCGACCGCAACCATGCAACCGATTTCATCCGAAGTACGCACGAACCGCATGTGGCTGCACCTAGTTGTACCCGGCTAAAACTAGGTGTAGCCGTACTTTGGCCGGCTAAAACTAGGTGTAGCCGCACTTCGGTTATTAGCCGTGACATATACACTAATTACTCACTACTAAGTAATTACTGTGTATCGACAAAACTAAAACACTAGCGGAATGATGCACACTTGTACTGTAAGCGATTAGGAAGAAGAGTGACGCGCGTCTTCGTGGATTTTGCTATCTATATGTCGGAAATACGTCATTCATTTGACTATTCGGAACGTCAGCGCCATCTGGTGGCGCTGGACAGAGTCTAGCCTGAGTCCGTGGAGGGGTCGAGGAGAGCCAGCAGCGAGGTGCAGCGGCGGACTTGACCATTGGACATCGGACGGACAACATGTGCTCAGAAATTGTCGTGCGTTCCGTATCGTTGAGTATGTACCTACAGTGTGTGATTTGCTAGTGTAATTAAACTGTTCGTGAAATTATAATCTGATTTGAACTGCAAACTGTTTTTCTATTGCGCAATAACCAGCACTACCCATAGTACGCCCACACTACTTAAAATATGCCTGATGATAACGAGACGCACGATACCTTCTCCGACATATACTTAAAATTAAGTGGTGATATGTGAGTTTAACACACTTCTGCGCTCAGATTAGATACGTCGGCGGGTCTCCGGGTGATGTAGGTCAAGTTAGGAGAGGCGTATGTCCAGCAGTGGGCTACCTTTGGACACGAGATGCTCGAGCTTGTGCCGCGCGCTGTCGACGTGCAGGCGATACTCGCCGTCCGTGGACGACAAGCTGCTGAGCGCCTGCTCGCCGTTGTGCGTGCGAGTGACCGCGCTGCGCAGGACCTTCTGCGTCTCTAGGATTGCTGCTTCTAGACCTGCGGAGAGAAAAAATAGTAACTAACTAATATTGTAAACCATAGCTTTTGGCCGCGACTTCGCCCTCGTGAAACTTGGAAAAAGCCAACATTATGAAAAAAATCATCTGCCTAGCCTTTTTCCAACTATGTTCGAGTCGGCTTCCAGTCTAACCGGATGCAGCTGAATACCAGTATTTTACTGTATGATAAGCTGACTGTATGATAAGCTGATGACTCACCACTGATGTCGGCGGCGGCATTGGGCTCCCTCTGCAGGCTCGCGTACAGCTGCACCACCTTACACGCAGTCTTGGTCAGCTGCTCTGTCAGCGCAGAGCACAGCTGCGATGACGATACTGGAACAAAATGAACGCTCATCATCTGCATCATCTGCCTAGCCTTTTCCCAACTATGTTGGGGCCGGCTTCCAATCTAACTGGATGCAGCTGAATACCAGTATTTTACATGAAGCAACTGCTTATCTAACCTCCACAACCCAGTTACTGGGTAATACGATACCCCTTGGTAAGACTGGTTGTCAGACTTGAATGACGAATGACAGCCGAGACTAACGGCTTAACGTGCTTTCCGAGGCACTGAGGGGTCACGATAGGTAAAGATGGTCACCCATACACAGACCAACCGCGGCAAGCGTAACTTAACCTGATCGATCGACCTGTGCGGCTGTTATTATTTAGCCACGTTTGAACGGTAGTTGTTGAAAATTATTTATTATTTATTATTAATCTTTATTTAATCAGACTACAATGGTCTATAGTGTTAGTAACAAAAATAGCTTAGCCTATGTTAGTACTTAATAACTAAAACAGAACGGGTCCGGTTTGTAAGCGCCCACACTAGCGGGCTATCTGCCCGGGCGGCTATTGATTGCAGGATAGTGTTGGGACTGCCACGCAGCCTCCGTAGTAGCGAGGCGGATTTCTTACGCCACAGTGCATCAAATCCGTCAGTGCGTGCGTCTGCAAACATTGCCGAGGCACTACAAAAGCGCGGCAATCGCAACAATACCCTGAATGCGTTATTATATTGGATACGCAGAGCATTGTAAGCCTTTTGGGTATATGTGAACCACAGGGCTCCCGAGTACAGTGCTGTACAGTATGCCTTAAAAAGGGTTATTTTAATTGCGTCTGTACATCGAGAAAACCTGCGGGCCAGCATATTAGCCCTAACTGACAATGCTCTGCGCTGGATCTCTAGATCCATATCATCTTTCAGGTCATCACTAACCAGGTGACCCAGGTATTTAAATTTATACACCCTGTTAATCGGGTGACCTTTCATTAGGAGAGGAGGAACCGTAGTGGGACACCTGGTGCCAGACCTGAAGACTATAAATTCTGTCTTACTGCTATTATAAACTAACCCATGAGTCGCAGCATACGACTCGCACACATTGAGTAGCTTACGGAGAGCGCCGATCGAGGGAGCCAGCAGCACCATGTCGTCCGCGTAGCTAATGTTGTTAAAACAAGCTCCATCCACGTAGCAGCCGACACGTGTGCTGCTGAGTCGCTCAATCAGAGCATTAATATACAGACCGAAGAGCAAAGGCGAGGACAGGCCCCCCTGCCTCACCCCGCACTCCGGCCGGCATGGCTCTGACAGCTTTCCCGCCCACCGCACTTGAGTCTCTTGGTTCAGGTACCAGTGCTTGAGGAGTAATACAAACTCTGGCGGCAGCGCTGTTTCTTCTAGCTTTTGCCAGAGAAGATCGTACGGGACAAGGTCAAATGCCCTGGACAGGTCGAGGAAAACCGCATAAACAGGTGTATTTCTATCGGTGTAATACCTGACAGCGTGCTTCAAACTAACAATAGCAGTCTCCGTTGACAAAATGATGTGCCAAAACGATTTAACCCACATTCTCTTAGTAATAAAAAACAATCGTGTGCGGTCGGAGAAACTCTGTCAAGAACGAAGTATCTTGATAAAAGTTTAGATTTTTTTTTAACGAGACCCTATTTTCGTCATGAGTGACCTAGAAAACCATGAAAATGACACCCGTGACGAAACATTTGGAGCCGCCATCTAGGATTTTCATTTTGACATCGGCTAAAACACCCTCGAAAACCATGAAAACAACCCCAGTGGTGAAATATTTTAAAATCTTCGCAGCCTACAGCTTAGATTTTCATTTGGACCTACTATTCGCTTAAGCACCCTTGAAAACCATAAAAGCGACAACGAGAACGAAAACTTTTAAAATTTTCGAGGCCGTCATCTTGGATTTTCATTTTGACGTCACTATTCAACACCCTCGAAAACCATGAACATTATCTCTCGAAAGTTCCATAACGCTTTTTTGTTATGTGATGATTTCTACCAGTTTACTTCTACCGCAAACCGCGTGAAAGAGGATAAAGCCCGATTCACCTTATCCCAATAGCATTCCTGTCCAGCCATCCAAACCAGCGCTGAAATGCCACTGGAATAATGTGAACCTGGAATGCACTGAAATGTACCCATTGGAATGGGTACATTTCAGACTGTCAATCCAGTCACTAGACGGACTGTCAATCCAGTCACTGGACTGACTCTCAATCCAGTCACTGGACTGACTGTCAATCCAGTCACTCGACTGACTGTCAATCCAGTCACTGCTGGACTGACTGTCAATCCAGTCACTGGACTGACTGTCAATCCAGTCACTGGACTGACTGTCAATCCAGTCACTAGACTAACTGTCAATCCAGTCACTAGACTAACTGTCAATCCAGTCCAGTGACTGGATTGACAGTCTACATTTTCATTCCAGCTCGCCTATTCCAGCTTCACTGGAATAGTGTAGAAGGCCGATCCAGTGCTGGATTAAACGTGGAATAGCGAACACGCATCTTGTGTTTTGTCTGACTGACTGAATGACTGGAATAATGTCGACAAGATGATCCAATCTAGGTCTGGACTGGGTTATTTCGCTGGGTTACTGGACTACAATAATGTGAACCGGGCATGAGAGATTGCCACACAGGTAAGCGCTACAGTGAAAATGCTCTACAAAACAGAACTCAACGACGACCTTCCTAAAACTGGACGTGCCATATTTCCTGCCAGGTCTGTACTTACAGTTGGCTTCCGCAGGCGCGTCCTGCTTCGTCCTCTGTCGCGTGTTCGCTGTGAGCCTGGCCGTAACTTCCCTCGCTTTGGCCGAAAGGTCCCGCTCACTGCCGCTGCGACCTAAGGCCAAAAATGCAAGTATTACAATAAAATAAAACACCACTATAGCTTTTACATGTATCTTGTAAGTCGACACGAAATTATTCCCTTTCATGTCATTTAAGACAAAAAAAAGTATAAGACTTTTTTTTTTGTCAATAGATTGTTGTTTTTTTTTTATTGTGTTCAGTGAAATCCATCTCAAAACACCCGAAGCCAAGTGGGCCGCTGCACGTACAATTTAGTAAAAGTGGCGATCCACTCTGCGACTGTGGAGCCATATCACAGACGATGCCTCACTTCTGTCCAGCGCTGTGTGCGCTAACTCCTGCTCTATGAAGGCTCTGTGACGAGACCTGCTTCGTCGGCCCCCGAGCTGGACTCCTGGTGCGAGTGACAACCTAGCAGTGCTCCACTCACCGATCCTCCTCTGACTGTGGTCGACAGACGAGGCGCGCGGGCGCGGCGGCGCGGGCGCGTCCCCGTTGTTGCGCTCTCCGAGCTGGACTCCTGGTGCGAGTGACAACCTAGCAGTGCTCCACTCACCGATCCTCCTCTGACTGTGGTCGACAGACGAGGCGCGCGGGCGCGGCGGCGCGGGCGCGTCCCCGTTGTTGCGCTCTCCGAGCTGGACTCCTGGTGCGAGTGACAACCTAGCAGTGCTCCACTCACCGATCCTCCTCTGACTGTGGTCGACAGACGAGGCGCGCGGGCGCGGCGGCGCGGGCGCGTCCCCGTTGTTGCGCTCTCCGAGCTGGACTCCTGGTGCGAGTGACAACCTAGCAGTGCTCCACTCACCGATCCTCCTCTGACTGTGGTCGACAGACGAGGCGCGCGGGCGCGGCGGCGCGGGCGCGTCCCCGTTGTTGCGCTCTCCGAGCTGGACTCCTGGTGCGAGTGACAACCTAGCAGTGCTCCACTCACCGATCCTCCTCTGACTGTGGTCGACAGACGAGGCGCGCGGGCGCGGCGGCGCGGGCGCGTCCCCGTTGTTGCGCTCTCCGAGCTGGACTCCTGGTGCGAGTGACAACCTAGCAGTGCTCCACTCACCGATCCTCCTCTGACTGTGGTCGACAGACGAGGCGCGCGGGCGCGGCGGCGCGGGCGCGTCCCCGTTGTTGCGCTCTCCGAGCTGGACTCCTGGTGCGAGTGACAACCTAGCAGTGCTCCACTCACCGATCCTCCTCTGACTGTGGTCGACAGACGAGGCGCGCGGGCGCGGCGGCGCGGGCGCGTCCCCGTTGTTGCGCTCTCCGAGCTGGACTCCTGGTGCGAGTGACAACCTAGCAGTGCTCCACTCACCGATCCTCCTCTGACTGTGGTCGACAGACGAGGCGCGCGGGCGCGGCGGCGCGGGCGCGTCCCCGTTGTTGCGCTCTCCGAGCTGGACTCCTGGTGCGAGTGACAACCTAGCAGTGCTCCACTCACCGATCCTCCTCTGACTGTGGTCGACAGACGAGGCGCGCGGGCGCGGCGGCGCGGGCGCGTCCCCGTTGTTGCGCTCTCCGAGCTGGACTCCTGGTGCGAGTGACAACCTAGCAGTGCTCCACTCACCGATCCTCCTCTGACTGTGGTCGACAGACGAGGCGCGCGGGCGCGGCGGCGCGGGCGCGTCCCCGTTGTTGCGCTCTCCGAGCTGGACTCCTGGTGCGAGTGACAACCTAGCAGTGCTCCACTCACCGATCCTCCTCTGACTGTGGTCGACAGACGAGGCGCGCGGGCGCGGCGGCGCGGGCGCGTCCCCGTTGTTGCGCTCTCCGAGCTGGACTCCTGGTGCGAGTGACAACCTAGCAGTGCTCCACTCACCGATCCTCCTCTGACTGTGGTCGACAGACGAGGCGCGCGGGCGCGGCGGCGCGGGCGCGTCCCCGTTGTTGCGCTCTCCGAGCTGGACTCCTGGTGCGAGTGACAACCTAGCAGTGCTCCACTCACCGATCCTCCTCTGACTGTGGTCGACAGACGAGGCGCGCGGGCGCGGCGGCGCGGGCGCGTCCCCGTTGTTGCGCTCTCCGAGCTGGACTCCTGGTGCGAGTGACAACCTAGCAGTGCTCCACTCACCGATCCTCCTCTGACTGTGGTCGACAGACGAGGCGCGCGGGCGCGGCGGCGCGGGCGCGTCCCCGTTGTTGCGCTCTCCGAGCTGGACTCCTGGTGCGAGTGACAACCTAGCAGTGCTCCACTCACCGATCCTCCTCTGACTGTGGTCGACAGACGAGGCGCGCGGGCGCGGCGGCGCGGGCGCGTCCCCGTTGTTGCGCTCTCCGAGCTGGACTCCTGGTGCGAGTGACAACCTAGCAGTGCTCCACTCACCGATCCTCCTCTGACTGTGGTCGACAGACGAGGCGCGCGGGCGCGGCGGCGCGGGCGCGTCCCCGTTGTTGCGCTCTCCGAGCTGGACTCCTGGTGCGAGTGACAACCTAGCAGTGCTCCACTCACCGATCCTCCTCTGACTGTGGTCGACAGACGAGGCGCGCGGGCGCGGCGGCGCGGGCGCGTCCCCGTTGTTGCGCTCTCCGAGCTGGACTCCTGGTGCGAGTGACAACCTAGCAGTGCTCCACTCACCGATCCTCCTCTGACTGTGGTCGACAGACGAGGCGCGCGGGCGCGGCGGCGCGGGCGCGTCCCCGTTGTTGCGCTCTCCGAGCTGGACTCCTGGTGCGAGTGACAACCTAGCAGTGCTCCACTCACCGATCCTCCTCTGACTGTGGTCGACAGACGAGGCGCGCGGGCGCGGCGGCGCGGGCGCGTCCCCGTTGTTGCGCTCTCCGAGCTGGACTCCTGGTGCGAGTGACAACCTAGCAGTGCTCCACTCACCGATCCTCCTCTGACTGTGGTCGACAGACGAGGCGCGCGGGCGCGGCGGCGCGGGCGCGTCCCCGTTGTTGCGCTCTCCGAGCTGGACTCCTGGTGCGAGTGACAACCTAGCAGTGCTCCACTCACCGATCCTCCTCTGACTGTGGTCGACAGACGAGGCGCGCGGGCGCGGCGGCGCGGGCGCGTCCCCGTTGTTGCGCTCTCCGAGCTGGACTCCTGGTGCGAGTGACAACCTAGCAGTGCTCCACTCACCGATCCTCCTCTGACTGTGGTCGACAGACGAGGCGCGCGGGCGCGGCGGCGCGGGCGCGTCCCCGTTGTTGCGCTCGTCGGCCTCGGAGCTGGACTCCTCGTGCGCGCCGGTCGCGAGACTTACTGTTTAGCGTTATAAGTGTGGTTAATTGCGTGATCGTGCGGAGTTATCATACTGCTGGGATTTGAATGTTTAGTATTTAATTTAAGGTGAAATTGGTCATAGTTACGCTAAAACATAGTAAGTAACCCATAATAGTTTAAACTAATCCAATGTTCATTTTAATATCTACCAAAAATTATCCAATATACCTAAAGTGTATTGAAATCCTTATTTCCAATTGAAGTTATTTCCACCTTAGGCTGCGTTTCCACCAGAGATGAGCGAGGACGCGTAGCGAGGAATGTGTGTAAAACTAACCAATAACAACGCTATCTTAATTCAAGCTGTGAAAATGAAGCGATGTTATTGGTTTGTTTCACACACATCCCTCGCTCGCTACGCATCCTCGCACATCTCTGGTGGAAACGCAGCCTTAAGGGGGAAGCGCTAAGCTAGCCCGCGAAATTCAAATTTTCTTACGTTTTTTGCAATTTACTGGTCAGTATTAAGTTGTACGTTGATTAAAATATGATTCGCGACCGTAACAAATATGTGTTTACAGAATTATAATCATGAGAATCAGTAATACAACTTGTTAAGTTAGTATAATCCCAAAATGTCAAGATTTCATGAAATAGTTACTCAGTGGGAATAGTTATTTATTACTTATTTATTTATTTATTCAGTAGTACACATACATTTTATACATTTAAGTTGGTGCCAACTTAAATACACTCATTAGAGTTTTACCGTGCACCAAAATCATCCACTCATAATTTAAAGAATTATAACCACTTACGTCAGATAAAAAGTAACAACAAAAAAATTAACAAATTACAATTATCAACTTTTCGCCCTGCATATACTTGTTCAAAAACCCTCTGGGCCCCCCTACTATTTGTAAATAAAGGGATCAAAGTTGAATCAACTTCTTGTGACTTTAGTATTTGTGCACTAACTACATAGTTCAAACTACTGGGCCAGTTTTATGTCTGATCAACTTAAAGCTATGCTGCGCTGTGCAGAGCTTAGCAAAGCGAATTTGCTTATGAAGTTTTTTCAACAATTCAGCTTACAGATCATCGGTATTCGTTTACTTCATCAAGAAATGAATTTTAGAGTTATCGCATACAGCGTGAGCTCTGCTGTGCTATAACCGCTTGTGTGCCGTAATTACACAGACAATTAAAAAGCCATTGTGTCTCGCGTAGATCTACGTTCCGGCAGACTAAGGGTTAAACAACGCGTAGCCACCCAAAACTCAGCGCAGCAGGTTTTTCCCTCAATACGATCTGAAAGACAGCACAGCGCAACGCAACATAGCTTGCTGTTCATCAGTCACACCAACAGGGGTGGTGCCGAACGGATGCGGCGGTGGAATTAGCAATACTGTATAAAGTTCATAGCTCACGTATCAAACCGAAAAGGGATTGGCACCGTATCAACTCGAGCTGATCAGTATTCTTTGTATGAAACTCCCTACTGCAACGCACACTAATCGGAATCGTAACGTAATCGCCTCGCCTCGGGACAAGCTCACGAACAGCGGTGCGGTGCGTTACGGCTCGTCCCCCCCTCTCTTCGTCCACCGTTGCCCCTCTCACCCCTCCGGCCTGCCTGCTGCACCATCAACCAGCGTTCGGCGAGCCGTAAGCGCGGCGTCGCCTAGCCGTAGCCGAGTCGACGTATCGGAGCTTCTGATCCGCTTTGGTTACGTGCTTACGTTAGGTTGACGCATGTTTGACGGCGAGGCGAAAGGCGATACGGTGCCGATCCCTTTCCGATTTGATACGTGTGCTGTGACCTTGAGAGCTGTGTTACAATTTTTGTGTACATTAAATTGTATATA
The DNA here is from genome assembly GCA_916614155.1 of Mesoligia furuncula. Taxonomy (NCBI): domain Eukaryota; kingdom Metazoa; phylum Arthropoda; class Insecta; order Lepidoptera; family Noctuidae; genus Mesoligia; species Mesoligia furuncula. The sequence continues at coordinate 12,969,002 of OU744819.1, forward strand.
TATATATTTGTGTATATTGTGTGTATCGAACCTGCGCTGTACGCGTTGGCGAGTCCTCGTCGCCGCGCACTGTTGCTGGCCTGCTTGTTCATGGAGGAGATGGTGGGCCGCATGAGGCCCTGCGGCCTGTTGGACTGCTGGCGCGACGGCTGTGGGTCCGACTCCGAGTCGCTCTGCGGGGGGATTTGGGTTTCATGTAGGTTATCCAATACACATACACATCTATACTTCCATAATATATAATGTAGAATATTATCATCAGGTCCAGTTGAAAACCAGTGTTAGGCACTAGTTGTTTGGCATTTTTGCTGAACTGGGCCTTTTTGGCGCAGCCGTGAGGCAAACTTTCCTGCTAATTTGTTACATCAGACTTTGCACTTTTTATTTTATCTTTATTTTTGTTTTTATCTGATGTACGACTATTATCTGACTATCTGGTGTACTGTGTGTCTTTTAGTCTGTGCTAGATAAATGTATTTTCTTTCTTTCTTTCTCTTTATTAAAGGCGACTAATTATATCCACAATAAACACTCATCTTCTCAACAATATCGTTGGGGTCGGCTTCCAGTCTAACCGGATGCAGCTGAATACCAGTATTTTACATGGAGGAACTGCCTATCTGACCTCCACAACGCAATTACTGGGTAATACGATACCCCTTGATAAGCCCCCCTTCCCCCCTACCCCTTGATTCATCTTCTCAACTATATGCAGTGTATTATAAGACTTGACCAAGTCTGAGATTATGCTTTTTTTTTTGATGAACGGCATCTCGCAGTTCAACCTATGAGGTTGTCGTCTGCTTAACCGGACTTGCCTGTGGATGCCTCAATAAATTAAGGCCTCCAGCCAGGGCTTAAAAAACTTAAAAATTAAGCGATTACACGCTAAGGGCACCCCCTGTGGGGCACGGACCTCGGCTTAGGGCGTCGCTGGAAGAGGGCAGCAAGGGACAGGCTGGATCGTAATTAGATCTACGCATTGTGTTTATCTTACCCCAAATACAGGAAGATTTTGTTATCACCATCCATATTTTTACAGGTTGTTCTACCCATGAATATGAACAACTTTCACTATGAGACCAACTCTGAAATTACGAAAAAAAATCAGCTGTTTCATACATTTTGGTCAAGTCGGTATTGAAGTTTTGTATGATAAATAAATCTTCCTGTATAATTCCTGGAAAACGACTTTCTTTTTTGATGTAAAAAAAACCGGTACGAACACGTTAATGATGTTTAAAAAGATCTACCTTCTTGTTACGTATAAATACCTGATTAAGCACTCCAACACTAGAGCTCCTGGTCATGTTGGACTTCGTGCTATACCGCGGCGCTGGTCGTACGAAGTTGTTCGGAGACTTACTGCTGGAGCCGTTCTGTGGCGTCGCCGGTTTTGACGATGGACCTGTGGCACGGGCATGAGTCAGAGAAGGAAGTAGAATGGTCACAGATGTGCCAAAAGACACATAAGATATTCAGCCTATAATGTTCCCACTGCTGGGACACTGGCCACCGAGAGGTGGCCAGTGTCCCAGTCCCAGTGTCCCAGAGTCCCAGTGGAAGAGATTCCAGGGGTGGGCTGTAATCCACCACGCGGGCCCAGTGCGGGTTGATAGATGTCGCATGTCTTCGAATTTTTGGTTCTAGGTCCTCACAATGTTTTCCTTCACCGTTTTGAGAGCAGTGGTGATGAAATAATTTACACAAAGTAAAAACACCTGTCTGGGTTCGAACCTACGACCTACAGCTCGTAAGTCGCGGCAGTTACTACTGGGCCACCACTGCTCTCTGCCAAAACATACCAACCCATTCAAAACAGTGGCACTCTGGGGGTGCCGACAGAAGTGAAAACACAAACATAATACTTTGCCATCACTCACTGACATATCGGATATACATTAAAATCGAGTATTATAGTGAAAACTTCTTTAGGCGGCGCGTTGGGGAAAAACCCATTAAACTCGCGACACTGTTACCGTAACCGACACCTCTGTTTTAAGTTTTGGCCATTGTAAAGACATCAACGCGCAGTACATTTTCTTTGGGAAGAATGAACTTCAAACATATTCATATAAAATTGCTATGCTTTTTCAAGTTTTCACTTCTGTCGGCCACTGTTTTTTTTTAGGGTTCGGTACCCAAAGGGTAAAAACGGAACCCTATTACTAAGACTTCGCTGTCTGTCTGTCTGTCACCAGGATGTATCTCAAGAACCGTGATAGCTAGACTGTTGAAATTTTCCCAAAGTATGTATTTCTGTTGCCGCTATAACAACAAATACTAAAAACAAAATAAAATAAATATTTAAGGGGGGCTCCCATACAACAAACGTGTTTTTTTTGCCCTTTTTTGCTCGATATAAAAAATGGCAACCGGTAGGCACTTGAAATATTCACAAAATACTTAGTTGTATTTTAACTTTAATAATAAATAATTAAAATAACCCCGCCGCCGTATCTCTACGTTGACGCCGTGGTGGGGCTTGCGCGCTCCGAACTCTAGGCCTATGCCGGAAGAGTTTACTTTGCTGGAATAGGTCTAAGGTGAGGAGCCAGACCAAGAGAGATACAGAAATCCGCAGGGCAGCATGTGGCGAACTGTTGGGCAGTAGCGACCCCACGGACCCTATCTTCAGGGAGAAGTCTTGTTCCTCACCTCTGGCTTGCCTTTATTGGCCGGCTGGAGTGAACAATGACGATGAACAGAGCTCCCACCTCATTCTTGCCTTTATTGGCCGGCTTGAGTGGAGATTCGCAAGAGCAAACGTGCTCGGAGGAAGGAAGTATTCCAGTAAGATGCTGGTAGGGATCTTGACCGTACTTCCGGGATTGTCCTGATAGCCGTGGAATACCTCTCCACTCCTCATAAGCACCTCAGGACATGTTGCCCCTTTGTTGCTACGTCACTATGTGCTAGCGACCGTTTCCGGGGGCCCATTGTTGAGTGTGCAAGTCACCCCCAGCCATTTTATCCGTGTATATATAAAACATTGATCAGGCAGGGGTCGTAGTTATTCCATAGTTCTTGGTAACCAGTCCACTTTAGCCACCCAAACCCATAGTCCAACTTTTTATTTTTCCATATCCTGCAATAGTCCTACACCAACCGGGGGTTATCCTTGGGTGCACTTGCATAGCGCATACAGGGATAATCGTCGGTTGGTGCCGCATTTCATTAAAATTTCCTAAGGGGCCTCTGCGAGTTGGCTTCGGCCCCTCGTACGCCTTCCAAAGGACCGGGACCCAATGGTTCCGAGAAAAAAAAAAAAAAAAAAAAAAAAAAATTAAAATAAAATAAATATTTAAGGGGGGCTCCCATACAACAAACATGTTTTTTTCGGCGTTTTTGCCTTGTGGTATGGAACCCTTCGTGTGCGAGTCCGACTCGCACTTGGCCAGTTTTTTAAATACATACGTCAGAAAACGTTCTTGTATGAACCCCCTTTAATTTTTAACTATAAATTAGGGTTATTATTTGTTGTTATAGCACGCATAACAAGTACACCACTCTAGCTCTGTGACTGACGGACGGACTCTTTGGGTTCGGGTACAGGATCCTAAAAGAGGTACCGCTTTTCACATTAAAAAATCATTTAAATAGTAAACTAATTCATTAGGAAGACCTTAAGGCCAAATTAATGTAAAAAACGTGTTCATAATAAGGTTAATTTAAATATTACTATATTTATCTACAAAATTAAATAAAAACAATTAGTCAACTCTACATAAAAAGCAATGTATTTTGCGTTAATGATTACTTACGCTGATCTACAATAAAACTAAGTTATTCTACTACTAATTAACAAAAAGCATGCTTTTTATTAAAATATAATTAACATAAAGTGCGTCAAGCTTGCTGCTTGCCACATATTTATATAAACAGGGTTATTGGTAAAACATTAACAACCTCTTAAGAGATCATTGTACTCATCATTATGGGACCAAAACAGAAATCGCGAAAAAAAAATTAGCTGTTCCCCACATTTTGACGAGTTATACGAAAATAAATGTAGGGAACAGGTGATTTTTTTTTTTGCGAATTCATGTTTGTTTCCATAGTAAAAGTTGTTCATAATGATGAGTACAATGACCTCTTACGAGGTTGCTAATGTTTTACCAGTAACTCTGTACAATTGTAGGTAACACAACGAAGACCAACCCTTGAAACTGGTTGGCGTGTAGGTTATACAGGGTTATTTTAAATTGGTTAGCTAAACTCCGCCGACGCGATGGGTGGGTACCGATATCAAAACACGATAAAATAGAATCGATGTTTTATGTGTGGAGGTCATCGACCGCTGTGTGTGTTGTAATTTGAAGTAAAGTTGAGAAAAACTGTTCTCTTATGTTTTATCGTATTTCAATGTCGATACCCACACGTCTGTGAAGTTTACACAATGCTGAATTAATCTTAATTCAGTGTTAACACGATCATTGACCCATTCGTACATCATAACCAGCATAGTCCCTCTGCTGGGACACAGGCCTCCTCTCAGTGAGAGGGAGTGGGCCGTACTTCCACCACGCGGGCCCAGTGCGGGTTGGTGAATGTCACATGTCTTCGAATTTTTGGTTCTAGGACATGCCGGTTTCCTCACGATGTTTTCCTTCACCGTTTTGAGAACAGTTGGTGATGAAATAATTTCCACAAAGTAAAGTGTCTGTCTGGATTCGAAACTATGACTTACAACTCGTTAATCCCCAGCAGCACAAACAATTTTATTTAGCCCAGTTAAACTTGGCCAAACCCAGTTAATCCGCACCAAAGTTAATTAAGCCCAACCAAACCCAGTTAAGCCCAACCAAGCTTAATTAAACCCAGTTAAACCCAACCAAACTTAATTAAACCCAGTTAGACCTAACCAAACTTAATTAAACCCAGTTAAACCTAACCAAACATATTTAAACCCAGTTAAACCCAACCAAACTTAATTAAACCCAGTTAAACCCAACCAAACTTAATTAAACCCAGTTAAACCTAACCAAACATATTTAAACCCAGTTAAACCCAACCAAACTTAATTAAACCCAGTTAAACCTAACCAAACTTAATTAAACCCAGTTAAAACCAACCAAACTTAATTAAACCCAGTTAAACCAACCAAACTTAATTAAACCCAGTTAAAACCAACCAAACTTAATTAAACCCAGTTAAACCAACCAAACTTAATTAAACAAACCAACCAAACTTAATTAAACCCAGTTAAACCCAACCAGACCCATCCAAACATGTCTACAACTCATACTACCACCACCAGACGCACCTTGCGGTGTCCTCGGCGCGGGCATAGGCTTGGCGGCCAGGTCTGACAGCGAGATGGCTCGTCTCATCCCCGTACCCTCCTCCTCGCGGTCTGACACCGACAGATGCGAGCGATTCGCTGGCGAGACGGCTGCTTATAAGTAACATGCGATTATAGCGAGCTGAAGGTTTTCTTGAATATCGGCAGGTTGTAATATATCTTTTTAAATGTGGGAGCTGTGTTCTTGTTTGCATTTGTGTTTTAGCTGAGTATTGCATCAGAATATAGTTTTAAAACTGTATCGCTGTCAAAGAATTGTCGAGTATTTCATTATATCGAAACTAAATTAAAAAATTCGGGACTTTTGCCTGGATAGATAACTATGTTGTAAGGTGACCAATCGGTTGAGTGAAGTTAACAAAATAATCTATTAGAATATGATTTACTACAATTACTTATGACCAAATAACTAGTATTTAATTAATATAACCATTCAGATTGCTATAACTAAGCACAACAAAAACACATACAAAAAAAAAATAATACATACAACGCATGCAAGAGAGAAACTCCGCATATGCTTAAAGTCATGCTGAAAAAAAACCTGTAAAACAATATAAAAAAGCGATGGCAAGTGACATGTCGTGAATCTGCCGTGCGATATAAAATATATATATTTGCATATTAATTTTTGCCTATGATTCAAATTTTTGGGCGAATTCACAAAATATCACCTTATTTTGTGGAATGTGTAAGTTTTAGGTTTTTATTATTGGTCCGTAGATATTTTTGAAAACCTTATCAATTAAAAATATAGTAATTTTGTATTTCGATGGAATTAACATGAAAATGCCGCACGACGTGACGCTTTTAAGCAATAATGGCAGCTCATCAAAAAATATCTAAGGCCAACACTTTGAAAACCCAAAACAGTGACTTCCACATCTTATCACGCAAATAAAAGGGACCATAACGACATCAAATAACTTGTCACATGCAGTCCCAAACCTTGCGGCGGCGAGAATTTCGATGGCAAGACCGGGTTTTGTACGGGAACCTTCCTCGCCAAACAAGAACCCCTAGGCGAACCGTACAGTACCGGCCTTATTTTATGCGGGAAAAGACGGTTTTCCATACACAATCTTGGTGTAGGACCTCTAATGATTTTCCTGAACGGAGGTTTCGGTCGGCTAAAACCGTAAAAATGTAGTCTTTTCGGAGAATTTGTGCAACTAGAACTTGTTGTAGATGATTCGTAATTTTCACTGTCTAGGTGGACATCTGTTTTCGGTATTACCATTTCGTTATAAACCCTTTGTTTTAGACTTTTCGGTGGGTTTAATATTTCCGGTTGTATGGCGTTGTTTAGCTTTACGTCTTCCACGGGTCCTGTGTTGCCAGCTTCATTCGTTATATCTCTTCCAACGGTAACTAGGCCCCCAATTTGATCGGAATCCAAAATGTCTGGTAAACTCAAATTTCTTTTGATTTCTTTATTTTCTGAAGTTGTGTCAGTATCTGTCTCAGCTTCTTCTAAAGTGAGGGACGCGAAGTTGTGAACAGTTGACGATTGCTTCGTCGCTAACTTCTCGAACTTCCTAGATAGTAATTTGACTACTCCTTTTCCGTCATTTATATTAGCTTTTAAAGGTCTCATTCTCCATTCCTTGAGTATCTTCTCTTGTAGAATTCTCTTCTCTTCCATTTCTACTAATTTGTTAATGATCTCTATTTTTCTTTCGATGTTTTTGTATTTTTTAATTTCATCGCTCATCTCTGGCGATATGTTTTCTTTGGTTTCACCTTGCCTGCTGTGTGACGGTCGTGACAAATCATTTCTAGCAAGTTTCAAATTGAGTTGGTCTTTAGCATTTTTTGCATATAGCTTATTATCTTGTTCAGCGTAATAATCTAAGGAGTCTTTAGCGAAATCATTGGCGTCGACATCGAGGGAGTCCATGCTCACTTGTTTCAGTCTCTCCATCCGTTGCATAGCGTACACTTCTAAGCTATCCATCTGTATTTCAGACTTATTTTCATTCACGTCTTTCTCTTTGACAAATACGTCGAAATGTTTCTCACTGTTGTCTGGTTCCACGTTAGAATTGGCATCTTCTGGCTTCTTATTGGTTAAATAGTTTTTATTGTGAAGACCATCTAGTTTCGCTTTGTACTGCGACGATATTGATGACGTTAGACCTGATTTTTCTATGCCCGCTTTCAGTCTGTTATTCATTTTGACAGAAGACGTTCTTTTGATTGGTTTCGGCGGCTTGTGCGGTACAAACTCCATTGTTATTTTAGTATTGTTATTCTTTTGGCCCGAACCTCTTTCAAGGCTTTTAGTAGCATTATTATATTTACCATTAGATTTTTCTTTATTTAATTGATTTTTATTAACCTTTGTCGACGTGTTCTTCCTTATTTGCTCCTCAAATTTCTCCAAATTCTTTTGAACGTGAGAATTTCGTTTCTCCATAAGATTTTTTAAGGGGTTTGGTTTTGAAGCCGGTTCTAAGACAACTTCGAAACTACAACTCTTAGATTTGACCATAGCATTCTTTTCACAGCCTTCCATTTGACTCTTGTACTTGTCAGCGAATTTCGGCTGCAGAGACTTGCTAGCGTTCACCATGTAGTCAGTCTTATTCAACCTCGGTATCTCATCGCTTAGCTTCTTTTCCTTATTATACTGCTGAATATTATTTCCGTCGAAATAATACGCAATATTCTTAGCCGGCGGAGGCTGTTTGGTTGACGAGTCGTACAAGCTTTTAGACCTTGTCACAGTTTTGTGTCCATCCATCGGAACATCAAAACCGTACACTTTATTCGCGGGTGCGGCTGGTTTCGGGTTTGTAATCACAGTGTTAGGTTTGCTTTCCCTGTAATTAGGGCTGGACGCATCTCCTAAATAATTGTTATACATGTAACCGAAATAAGCGTTGTTAGGACTGGAGCCGTAACTTTTAGACGTGTTATCGAACTCGTAACAACTTTTACTATTCCGCGGTATACTTTGGTTCGTTTGTTGTTTCTTCGGCTTAGCTCCTTCAAACAACATTTCCAATGGCGCACTTTTAGTACATTCCGAGTCATCAGACAGCACGCTTTCTAATGAGTTACAATTAGTTCTACAAAGTTGGTTGTCATTGTCCAGAAAGTCGTCGGACAACACGGATTCCTGACTGCAGCTGTTCTTCATGTATTTTTTCTGATTTAAAAAGAAACTTGCACTACTGTGTCTATGGTTTTCTAAATACTCTGTGTCGTGTATGTTCTCGTACGAACAGTTCTGCGAATCGTTCAAATTATATCTACTGCTATCAAACTTAGCTTGTTGGAAAGCGACTTCGTTGCCATATTTGAGGAAAATCTCATTAGAAATACTTGAACAATTGGAGTTGTCACTCAGCACTGATTCGTTAGACCGCGTGACACATCTCTTAGTCAAAACACTTTGACATCGGTACATGTTACTGTTGTACTTCATCGAGTCTTCGTCGATGTCGTCGAGGTTCGACGGCATGTTCCTTGGTAGTGTAGAGCTCTTCTGATTGGATATGTAAGCGGGCTTCGCGGGCACCACCGGCTTCTCGCTGCTGTAGATTTCATAGTTTGACACAGTCCGTCTTGGCACATTTTTGGTATGTTTTTTACAAACTTTCTTAGAGAACAGTTTATTTTTACAACTAGCATCTTGGCTGAGGCTGCAATCTTCTAAGGAGTCCGAGGAGAAGTTTCCGTCATCTTTTTCTTTCGTAGGTTTCAAATCGAGGTCATCCCGACCTCTCGCGACATCGTATTCATCCAAATCGCCGTATTTCTTTGTTATTTCCGCGATCATTTTTTCAGTATCCGATTTTATAGTATCAACTATACTTTTACCGCTATCTCTAAGATTTTTGTTATCAAAACCTACGAAAAAGCTTAAGGAATTCCTCTTTTTGGGATCTAGAGAGTTTGTATCGGGTTTCTGATTCTTCTGATTAGCTTTATCAGCCCACTTACATTCTTCAGAAACCGGTGACACGGGACAAGACTTGTAATTCTTGAATATACTCCGCGCGGGTTTGACAGACTTTGGTGGAGCTGGTTTTTCTTCATTTTTCGTTAGATTTAAAGTGAAATTCCGTGGTTTAGGTTCGCGTGGCTCTTTCTCAGGAAACAGGCGGTTGAACACTTTAGATTGGACAGGTTTCGTCATGTCTATAGTGAACGCTAAAGGTTGCTTCTGAGGCAGCTGTTCTTTGAAGACCATAGGTTTCGTATCAAAGGGGGCGTAATGCGTGTTGCGTCTATCATTCTGAGTGGGTGGTATGTTAGCGTGTGGCGGCACGTACGGAACCACGTTGTCTAAATAGTCGGGTATGATCTTATGGTTCAAATTCGCGGGTATCGCATAGGGGTTCTTGTTTCGGTAGTCGAGGTAGGGGTTCAAACTATCGAAATAGTTCGAGTTTAAACTGTCCAGGTTCTCTTCCGGACATGGCAATATTCCTGGTCAGCGTTAAGGAAACAATTTTGGTGTTTGTTAGTATTTAGCAATGATGGGTTTACTTATAAACGCTTTTTTTGTTGGTGATGGAAAGCAACACTTGCCGAGGTCGGCATCTGGATGGGGCTTGAAGGCAAGTAAAGCGTTTGTAAGTAATATTTAATGACGTCACACGTTAGTGAAATCACACATGGGTAATAAATACAGTCAAAGTATGATTATAAAAAATATATTTGCAAATAATTTGTGGTGAAAATCTGTTGTTGGATTGAAAGTATGCCTTTGACTGTATTTTTCAAGAAATTGAGCATTCATACATCGGGTACCCGAACTTTAGTAAACTCAAACTCAAAGCATTTATTTCAATTAACTCATCGAATGCCGTTAATAGAGACACAATAGAAAGACAATTGCTTATGTCGAACTGTGTAACTTAAGACATTCAAAAGGTTAAACCATTTACAAGCACTTTTGAATTGTCAAGAAGTCGGTCAGTCAGAAAATATGAAGCTAGTTGCCCATTCCAAAGCGTAGGTACCTATGGAGAAGAACGGGCAAGAAACTCCGTGGACAAGTACAGAATAAATCACGTGTATTTATTGAATTTCTTGAACATAGATTCTCATTGATTGCTACTGATGGTCTAAGTAGACTTAAGAGCGTTAACGACGTACGGCATTTCATACAAACTTTCAAGGCCTTGTTTTTCACAATGAATGAACCGATTTTAATGAAATACGCATAAGCAGGATACAAAGGTCTAAAAAGTTACTTAAGAACATTTTCGAAATATCTTATTTAAAAAAAGATAACTGGAAATCAGTTTCTATGAAAAATTTAAATCGTTCTAAATTGGCTGTAACACTATTTTTCGAAAATGTTCTTAAGTAACTTTTTAGACCTTTGTTTCCTGCTTATGCGTATGTATCAAGTTTCATTAAAATCGATTCATTCATTTCGAAAAAAAAAGGGCTCGAAAGTTTGTATGAAATGCCGTACGGAGTAAACGCTCTTAAGTTCATAAAATGTTGTTAAAGTGAATGAGTAGTTGAGACCGCGAAATTCAAACTTTCTTACGTTTTTTGCAATGTACATATTTAGAGAATTATAATCATTAGAATCACTAATACATCTTTATCTGTTAGATTTCTACCATTAATACTTTTCCATAAGAGATTGGTGGTTGGTGGTAGAAATCTAACTTAGAAAGATATATTAATGATTCGAATGATAATAATTCTCTAAATATGTACCTGTTATTTTTGCGAATCATATTTTGATCAAGATACAATTTGTCACTGACCTGCAAATTGCTAAAACGTAAGAAATTTTGTATTTCACGGTCTACCACTATTCATTCAACCTTAAAACAGTTCTTTGATGACTTGTTATTCTTAAAAGTACCTTTAATTATACATGTATGTTTCACTGGACTGGCTGGAAGATACCATAAATCATTTATAAATATTGTTTATTTTTTCATAAATTTACTTTTATTTAAAAAAACACTATCAAATACCACAGATGAATACTCAATCTCCGTCACAAAATCAAGCGTACAGGCTAAATGAAGCGTCTTACCGTAAGGTCTGGAATTGGATGGGATGGCCATGGAGACGGGGCGGCTGCGGCGCGAGCTGTCCTTCTCGAGAATGTACGACAAGTCCGTGGTTGATTGACTGGACTTCAGGTTGGAACGGAAAGCCACCTGGTTGGAAGGAGATTATATTTCATTAGTTAATATAAGTTGGTTATTTAAATAAATATACAAGTTATTGTAAAGTTGGTATATACACAGAGTTAAAAAATGAACCCGACATAGCTTTAGATCATCGAACTGAACCACTTTCACTATGGGACCAACTCTGAAATCACGAAAAAAAAAATCATACATTTTGGTCAAGTAGGTATTAAACTTTTGTATTAAGCAGTTGATTTTTTTTCGTGATTTCAGAGTTGGTCCCATAGTGAAAGTTGTTGTGCAGTTGGATGGTTTAAAGCACCTCTTAAAGTTTATCGGGTTAATTATTTAACACCTTATATAATAGTTTACAGAACAGTGCAAAATAGGAACAGAATGGACACCAATTTGGAACAACACAATTTTTTTTTAATAATTTATATTAAAAAGAATAAGTTAAGAAAGTAAGACTTCCTATCATTTCCAAGACATGTCCAAAACATTTTAGTTGCAATAGAATTTGAACTTTGTGATCTATGACAATAAATTTTGATGCTCCAAAACTTGACCATTATCAAAGATTTTGACTCCAAATATAGTACTTTGTATTGGTAGATATTAAACTACGTCTATTCTATTCTATTTTGCTCTATGGCAATGGTGCCGATGTCGACAATTTTGCCAATGTCAAATGTGTTATGAGAAAACGTGGGGGAGAAAAATAATAAAAATTAAAACTAAAATTCTACATCCAATAGATAATATTTCCATAGTAAATAGTTGAATTTAATGAATATTAGTGTCTGTTACCTGCCAATGTCATCTGTCAAAAGTTTATCTCAAATGCAAAACGTCAAACTGTGTTCTCCGTCTCTTTCTGCCGTAGACCGTCTCGTGTGTTGTGTGTTATGAGAAACCTCCTAATTAATCTTACGATATCTGCTTATTTTCACATAATTATTAATTATTTTCAGCTTTTTTCGTGCTGCAGCGTGTTGCCAGGGGAGGCTAGGGCTACTTACACTCTCCAGCTGCCTGCGAGTCTCCAGTATCCTCCTGTTGAGTTCCTCCCGTCGCCTCGCAGCCTCAGGGTCCAGCATCTTGCCGGGCGTGCGCGGCGCGGGCAGCGGGCGCGCTACAGGTGCTGCGACGTGTTGCCAGGGGAGGCTAGGGCTACTTACACTCTCCAGCTGCCTGCGAGTCTCCAGTATCCTCCTGTTGAGTTCCTCCCGTCGCCTCGCAGCCTCAGGGTCCAGCATCTTGCCGGGCGTGCGCGGCGCGGGCAGCGGTCTCGCGCCCGGCGTCGCGCCGCGCGACAGATGCTGCGACGACAGTGACGTGTTGCCTGGGGGAGGGAAACGTATTGGTTCAAACTTTTGCACACACGCTTGTGCACTGAAATATCTCCTTAGTTGGCTAGTCTCAGTTGAAATTGGCTGCTTTGACCTAAATTCTGTCAAAATTGTTTTAACCAACTCGGGGCTAGCTGGACCGAACCAACGCGAATGTATACGTACATCCGTGGTGGAGCGACCCAGACTGCCGGGCACTTCTTCTCCTGCAACCGAGCGGGTGGGCAGGTTGCGGATAGCCCAACTCCGGCTGCGGGACCGACTGCAAACAGCCGATCTCGCACCCGGAGCATCTTAGAAAAGATCCCGGACAAGAGAAGTGCCCGAACACCAAGTCCCAGGTTTAGGGTAACCCACATACCTTATCCTATGTACCAAATAATCCTGATCATCCCAACCCCTCCATATCCATAAAATCCCGTCAATCCCTAAAATCCCTAGGCCAAATCCCAGACCTAGGGTGACCCCCCAGCAACCTACACCCTACCACCAAACACCCTCCCTCCTATTCCTACATCATCCCATCGGTCCCAGAGGATGGGTAACCTCGATTCCAAAAAAGCCCACCCCCTAAAAAAAAAAAAATGAAAATAATGCAGCAGGTAAAAGAAATTACCCAGGTGGGTCCCGGCCAAGCCGGGGAATCCCACACCGCTACGGCGGTCAGCCCCCAACGTATTCTGGGGGGGGCAACCAACTGCTTAACATTGCCGTGCTCTTCAGCACGGCCGGCTGCTGATTTAGCGCCCATTACCCAGGCAGCGACTCACGCGCCCATTAACTCAACTACGGCTGCGACCAACGCGCCAACAACCACCACCACGGCTGCGACTCACGCGCCAATACCCACAACGACGTGTATGCCTCCCTCGAGCCTCTGGCAACAGAGCATCGTGCGGAATAGCATCACCAACCCAGACATTGACAGACACAGACAGAAAGTGCTGGGGAAGGATGACGAACCTGGCGACCCTACCACTCTCCCGGCTGATAGAGTACGACTGCTGAAGAAGCGCGGAAAAATCACCCGGGGGAGGAAAGTAGGCGACCGAAAGCGCAGCACCCGCGAAGGCATTAGCCAGCGCGAAGCGCGATCGGACGCCGAAGAGGTAGTACGCGACCAGCCCCGAGTCCGCGACGGGGAAACCAGGCGCGAAAAAGGGCCGGACGCGGAAAAAAGAGAACAGCCGCGAGTCCGCGAAGGGGAAACCCAGCGCGAAAAACGGCCAAACGTGGGACTACGCGACCAGCTGCAAGTCCGCGAAGGGGCAACCCAGCGCGAAAAGCAGCCGGACGCGGAACCGCGCGTGCAGGGGCAAGTCCGCGAAGGGGAAACCCGGCGCGAAAAACCCTTGCACACGACAGAGTCTGCCGGGGGCGCCAACCGACCCCACCACGCTAACACTGACACATCCCACGACGTTTCCCGACCCAGACACCACAGAGGTAAGCGAGGTGGATCCGTGCACCCAGACCAGCAACCTGGACCGAGTGGTACAGGGCCGGCGAAGAGGGATCGTCCCGATGACTCGGCTTCACCGAGCACGCTCCAGGGGGATGCCAAACGTGCACGGGTCCACGCCGCCCAGGAGGAGCCGAGGACCTACGCGCGGGCCACAAAGGACATTCCTGCGCGGCTCGCCGTAGCAATCTGTTTCCCTCCCCCCTCCAGAGACTTGACAAACGACGAGGCCGAGCTTGTTAAAGCAGGCCTGGAAAGCCTAATGATGGACACGGACTCGACAGCACCACTCCCTGCCTTCCGCGGATACCCACGGGTAGCGGAGGGCACAGTACAAATATGGTGCGAGGACGACGACGCCCTGACCTGGTTGACCAAAAATGTACCCCTCCTTAAGATCCCCAACACCGACCGTACACTGACAGTGCTCAGGCAGTCAGACGTGCCCACCCGCGTCAGAGCCTCCCTCTTCGTCCCTCGCTATAGAGGTGATATACAGAAGCTCCACAGCATACTGATTCGACAGAACAGGTGGTATGACATTGCCAGATGGTCCTTATACAGGGCAACTACCGTCGGTGGTGACAACTACGGTGCTTATTTGACCCTAGGTGTGCCACCGGAGGAAGTGGAAAAGGTCATGGGGCGGGAGCGACGTATATCGTACCTGCTGGGTTCGATATACGTGCGCTTCTGGCCCACGACCCAGCCCTCGGACAACAAGACGGACCCGACGACGACGACGACACCGACAGTGACACAGACGGACGACACAGACATCGCCCAACTAGAGGAGGTCATGGCCCGCGCGGCGATGGCTGATGACGTAGCCAGTATACCACCCGCATCTCCCGGCTGGAACGAGCAATTATTAGCATCGTCGCCGGGTGAACATCACGAAGGCCAGTACAGAGAGGAGGCGGAGGTTCTGTCCGATGGATCCATCACCGACTAACCCCCCCCCCTCATCACCATCTTCAACACTCAACATTATCCAAACTAACCTCCAACATAGCCAAACTGCTACGGCTAGCTTACGCAGGGCACTGGAGGTTAACCCCCGAACGATTGCACTGATCCAAGAGCCGTGGATCAGGAACAACAGGATATGCGGTCTCAGTAACATCGGAGGTAAGCTAATTCTCAACACACACAGCTCAGACAAACCCAGATCCTGCGCCTATATACCCAAAGATATCCCTACCACGCTACTCACTCAATTCTGTTCCAGAGACCTGACAGCTGTCAGGCTCCAGACCGAAGGTGAACTCCCAGACGTTGTACTGGCCTCGGTGTACATGCCGGGCGAGGACACAGACTGCCCGCCGAAAGAAATGGCCGACCTGGTACAGCACTGCGAGAGCACCAAATTAGACCTGATCATCTGCACCGATTCGAACGCTCATCACCCGCTCTGGGGCAGCGACGCATCAAACTCCAGAGGAGAGGTACTATCCACCTATTTATTCTCTACTAACCTTAACATCATTAACCGAGGCTCTGAACCCACTTGGGTTACAGTCCGAGGACAAACGATCATTGATCTAACACTTGCTACAGAAAACGCGACTAATCTTATAACAAATTGGCACGTATCGGACGAACCTTCTTGCTCAGATCATAGAAGAATCCGCTTCACTTTAACTACCAATATAAGGAAACCCATATCGAGACGAAACCCACGGCGCACCGATGTGCCCGGGTTCAAGCGCCTCCTTGCCGCCCTACTAGCTAGGCACCTATCACAAATAACCATAAGAGAACCTGCACAACTTGAATACACTGTGACAAAGCTGTCAGAATACCTAACCGAAGCATACCATGCATGCTGCAAACTAAGGGCACCACGAACCAACAGTGAGAGGAATCCCTGGTGGAACGCCGAACTTAGTAAACTCAGAAACACACTACGGAAGCAATTTAACAGAGCCAAAAACACCAGACTCCCGGAAGACTGGGAGCTATACAAAGAGACCCAATACACATACAAAAAGCAAATCAGAACTGCCAGAAGGACAGCATGGCGGAAATTCTGTGAATCCATCGAAACCAACAATGAAGCCGCAAGAGTAAGGAAGATCTTATCAACAGATCAGGACCGAACCCTTGGCGCGCTGAAGAAACCCGACAACTCATACACACTAACAGACCATGAAACCAGCAAGGTCCTACTCGAGACTCACTTCCCGGACTGCAAACTCTTGGAGGACAGGACCTGGGATACTGAGCCAGATTGGACTCCAACGGCACAAGACTGGTCCAGCGCCCACAGTCTGGTAACAGAAGACCGAGTAAAGTGGGCCATCAACACCTTCCAGCCATATAAGTCCGCAGGACTAGATGGCATTTTCCCAGCCCTACTACAATGGGGTGTTGACCTCATCACACCAAGCCTGGTAGAAATCTATCGGGCTTGCATAGCACTCAGGCACATACCCCTGGCCTGGCGCGAAGTGAAAGTCATCTTTATACCAAAACCGGGCAAAGCTGACTACACACAACCCAAGGCGTACAGACCCATAAGCCTCACATCCTTTTTACTAAAGACCCTAGAGAGGCTCTGTGATCGACACATCCGAGATGGACCTCTTCGGGCAAAGCCACTTCACAAACAACAGCATGCGTACTCCACAGGCAAATCAACGGAATCTGCGCTACACAGCGTGGTATCCAAAATTGAATGCGCAGTGGACCACAAATGCTCAGCACTGGCAGCCTTCATTGATATCGAGGGCGCCTTTGACAAAACTACCTTCAACAGCATCAGCACGGCCCTAGAGAGACACAACATAGACCCGTCCCTGAGCGGCTGGATCACCAACATGCTCAAACGGAGGGCAGTACAAGTGACCGTAAACGACACCACAAGGGCCATAGTGGCGAAGGGCTGCCCGCAAGGGGGCGTCCTGTCGCCGCTTCTATGGAACCTGGTCGTAGACAGTCTAATAAAAGAACTCAACGACAAAGGCTACCATACCGTAGGATACGCCGACGACATAACCGTAATAATAAACGGCACCCACGAAAACACCCTGTGCAATCTAATGCGCCAGGCCCTGAAAATAATAGAAAACTGGTGTGGTAAACACCAACTATCAGTGAACCCCACAAAAACCGAATTGGTTCTCTTCACAAAAAAGAGGAAACTGACGACATTACAACTACCACGCTTCTTTGGTACAACCCTAAGCCTTTCAACTGAAACCAAATACCTGGGCATCTTTCTGGACAAACAGCTGAACTGGGCAAAGCACACCAACTACATTACTACGAAAGCCAGTATATCCCTGTGG
Organism: Mesoligia furuncula; assembly: GCA_916614155.1. Lineage (NCBI taxonomy): Eukaryota > Metazoa > Arthropoda > Insecta > Lepidoptera > Noctuidae > Mesoligia > Mesoligia furuncula. The sequence goes on from OU744819.1 coordinate 12,986,533, forward strand.
CAATGCAAGCGAATGCTTGGCAAGAATTGGGGGATAAGCCCCAGGGTCACTCACTGGCTATACACTACAGTCATCCGACCGATAATTACATACGGCTCACTAGTCTGGTGGCCCAGAACAGACCTGAGCACAGCCCAAAAAGACCTTGAAAAGCTGCAGCGGTTCGCGTGTGTGGCAATCACTGGCTGCATGAGAACTACACCCACTGCTGCCCTACAAGCTATGCTTGGACTGCCGCCTCTACACCTCATAGTGCGGGAGGAGGCGGCCCTGGCTGCCTTTAGGCTCTCCAAATCAGGGACCCTGAGCAATGACTCTAGGGTCAAACACACACGCTTAAAAGAAGATGCGATCAAACGGCAGCCAATGATGGCATCGCCTTGCGACAAAGCCCCGAAACAGTACTGCCTCCAAAAGCACTATAACATAGTGCTTGAAGAGGAGCAGTGCGATCACTCAGGACCGAAAGAACTGAGAATTTACACCGATGGCTCAAAGACCGACTGCGGAACTGGAGTCGGAGTCTTCTCACACGATCTCAACATAAAAATATCCAAACCGCTGGGATTGCTCAACACGGTCTACCAAGCAGAGTGTGTGGGCATATTGCAGGCGGCTTATGCCATAGCGGCCAGGAGAGTTACGAACACCCATGTTCGCATACTCTCCGACAGCGCCTCGGTCCTCCAATCCTTAGATAAAAAATGCATCACATCGAACTTAATACTAGAATGTCACAATGCGCTTGAGCGGGTTACTGTATCGAACCGCAATTCAGTGACACTACAATGGATAAAAGGACACAGTGGATCGCTAGGCAACGACGCAGCTGACGAGCTGGCCAGAAGGGCTTCCAGCATGTCAGTTTGTGGACCGGAACCTATCGTGCCCATCCCCTTCAACCAACTACGCAGGTGGCTACAGGAGCACACCCACACACAAGCAGAAAGCTGGTGGTCGTCGTCACCAGGCTGCAGGCAGTCCAAAGAAGCCATGCCGTCACTGGACGGCAGGCTAACCAGGCGCCTTTTACGACTGGACAGGAAAGGCCTGCGCCTGATGACGGGGACCATCACGGGACACTGCTCGCTAAATAAACACTTTCACACACTGGGCATAACAGACAGTCCCCTGTGCAGAGCTTGCATGGAGACTGATGAAACCATTGCGCATGTGCTCTTTGAGTGCACAGGCGTTACCCAGATAAGATCAGAAACCCTCGGGACACCCAGATCGTACACAGATGTTCTAAACAGACCAGGAGACTTGATCAGCTTCTGGAGGGAGGTGGGCTGGTTGGAATAACCACCGACGGCCGCCATGGCCCACGCACAATGGTCCACTGAAGGACTAAGTGCGGAAACCAAACCCGTAACATAGAACATAGAACATAGAACATTGTTTTAACCAAGTTATAAAGACAGCTGCATCAATCGACAAGTAACAAGTTTAAAATGACAACGTAAAAATCATTCAACGTTTTCGTAAGACGATTTTCCGAATCAAAATTCAAACTCAACGCTTTATTTCAATTAAGTAATTTGTATAAGGTGTATCTATCGAATCAAATCATTTATTTCAGATAAATATCCACAGGTAAATTTCATGCACGTAATGTTTTAAGACGACACCGACCGAGCATTGGCGCCTTCATCGTTTGTTTGGTTATTTCTTTTATTTTAGAATGTAAATGCAGAAAATAAGTATGTTACATTGTGATCCACAAGATTATACGTTATTATTATTAGTTATTATAAAACTACTGTTTGTAATAATATAGCGCCTGATCTCTCCCCGGTCGTGTCGGATTGCCGTTCCATCGGACTATGAGAGTAAAGGAACAGAGAGTGCACCTGTGTATATGTCCTGCGTATCTGGCTAATCTCCGATGAGATTGGCCAGGGTGGCCGAAATCGGTCGGGAGGCTATCCGTCCATACCTGATATTATAAATGCGAAAGTGTGTCTGTCTGTTACCTCTTTACGCTTAAACCACTGAACCGAATTAGATGAAAGGAGATGGCATTTTTTGGCAATACTAATTTTGGAAAGGTACAGAATTCAAAGCTATTTAAAAAAAAAAGCGAATATTTTTATGTACTGATATAGCCAGATTAACTTTATTATTGACAATGGGGATAAAATCTCGTTTAATATGAGTAACTAAAGCGGCCGTATACAAGGCTTTTCGGCTTTGTCATACTATATGATAGTGTTGTAATTTAAAAATAAAATAAATTATTAATAAATTAATTTACATAATGTTTTGATTGTTAGTGCATAATAATTAATAAAATAAAATGAAAACATAAAAAACAAAAACAAAATATGTACACAGGTTACGAGACTTGACCTAGCTAAGAAATCGAATGTATTTTTATTTCAACCTATGAATCATAAACATGAACACCCACTAAAACCCATAAACATGACTCTTTAGAAAATGACATATACAGGGTGAATTTTCCAAGTGAGCGTGCATGGCCAAATCCGAAACTATGAGGAATAGCGAAAAGTACTCAAAGGAGTCGCGGGCTCGATTTTGATGAAAACTAAAACCATTCGATAGTGTCGCTGATAAGGATCGAATTCTGGGAAGTAATGACATAAGGGAAACTACAGAAAAGAGCGCATTTTTAAACAAATACTTTTTTATTTTTCTTATGTTACGTACCTATTAAACCTTAACTCATTAATTGTTCAAAATGATGACCTTTTTTTAACCGACTTCAAAAAAGGAGGAGGTTCTCAATTCGACGGTATGTTTTTCTTTTTTGTGTGTGTTTGTTATGCGATTACTCCGCCAATTGTGGACCGATTTTCAAAATTATTTTTTTGTTCGAAAGGAGATATGCCAAGGGTGGTCCCATGATAAGGAAACCAGGATCTGATGATGGCATCCCAGTGAAATCAAGGGGAACATTCGAAAATCGTAGTAGCGACTAGTGCGTTTGTTAATTTTTAACCGACTTCTAAAAAAGGAGGACGTTCTCAATTCGGATATTTGTATTTTTTTCCGTCGTTTGCCAACACATTTGAAAAATTATTTTTTTGTTGGAAAGGGTATACTTCCCAAATATTCCCATGAAAATTTTATCGAAATCGGACAAGCGGTTTTTAAAAAATCTAGAAATTGATCTACATTGTCTACATTAACGATCTTTTCGTTTACTCTGCATTGCGTTTTTTGTTCGCGCATAACTCCGTCATTTACGAACCGATTTGAAAAATCTTTTTTTAAAGTAACTCGAGCATTTGTTCTCGGAAATCATCATTTGGTAAAGTGGAGCTGATGATGAAGACCACAGATGGCCATCGGAATTACTCAATGACAAATATTTCACGGGTTTCGATTCGATTACTTTAATATGGTTGCTAAGCAATTTATGCTCTTCACAATGCGTATGGCGAATGATTGTTGAGGAGTTCTCCTGGTTCTTACCGGGAGAACTCCTCAACAATTAACATTCCAGCATCGGGAAAAGCAATATTTTGTGAAAGGTGATGAACCGTTGGCATCAGGCTATTGTAACTTAGATAAATTACAAACTGACCCACTAAAAAGTGAAAAATAAAAACATTTTTACAAAAAAAAACCAACCGACTTCCAAAAAAAACGGTGTATTTGTTTCCGCATTTTCGTTTATTGACACCGACTTCCGAAATTAAAGTTATTTTTCAATTTGTAGTGTTTTTTTTTGGAAGTCGGTTGTTTTTTTTTTGTAAAAATGTTTTTATTTCAATACATAGTTGGATTCGACGTCTCAAGGATTGTACTACTGCATTCAAAATTTGAATTTAGAACATAATGTTGTGAATGTGACTGCGCTGCGGGTGTATTGAGCATCATTTCGAACAAGGTACAGGTAATGTCGATATTCAAAATACTTTAAAATAAGAAGCAGTTTATTAGAATCCAACATTTTTCATAAGTTTGCCGTATGTCATTATTTCCAAGAATTTGATCCTTATTAGGACACTCACACTATCGATTGGTGTAATAATATAGTGTTTTTTTTATAAAAAACAACGGGTTCGACCACAGACCGCATTAAGAACTCTATCCACCATTTCAGCAGATAGACGTCCACTGTTGGACATAGGCCTCCGCCAATTTTGGGGGGTTTGCCATAATCGCCACGCTTGGCAGGCGGGTTGGCGATCGCAGTATGGTATGATGGTGAAGTGCACAGAGAACGCTGCGGCCCATTCTCCGGTAAGACAATTAGTCGCCTTTTACGACACCCACGGGAAGTAAGGGGTGGTGCTATTCTTTAAGTCCGGCACCACACAGACTCTATACTTCGTTCCAAAACTCAAATAGCGGACGCTGGCCGCACAGCTGCTGGACTAAAGTGGAACTGGGCTGGCCATATCTGTCGCATGTCGGAGCAGCAATATGCAAAAGCCACCACTCAGTGGATCCCCAATGGCAGAAAACGACTGCGCGGCAGGCACAGAATGAGAGTGCGGGATGAGCTGGACTCCTTCTTAAAGGATTGGCCTACAATCGCAGTAGACCGGGAAAAGTGGAAAGAGGGAAGGGAGGCCTTTGCCCAGCAGTGGGACAACACAGACTCATAATAATAATAATAATAACGGGTTCGATTCCTGGCTAGAACTATTGATTTTTCAAAAATCCAATGATGCAGTTTTAGTTTTCATCAAAATCGAGCCCGCGACTCCTTTAGGAGTACTTTTCGCTATTCCTCATAGTTTCGGATTTGGCCACCCACGCACACTTGAAAAGTTCACCCTGTATATTTCACGTCAATTGTTATTTATTTTATTTCGACAAATTCAAAAATTACATTCGCTCGCTCGCTACTGTTTTGTGCTGGTGTGAAAGTTTAGTGCTTCCAAAATTTTACATGGATTTTTACAACGACCAGGCTTGCTTTTGACATTTCTGAACAACCGTTAATATTAAAAATAAAAAATTAAATAAAATAAAACCGTTGCGAGACTTGCACACACTTGTGCACTAGTATATCTCCTGCGCATCTGGCTAAACTCCGTTGAGATTGGCCACCGTGACCGAAATCGGTCGGGAGGATATCCACCCATACTAATATTATATGCGAAAGTCTGTCTGTCCAAAGTAAGTGTGTCTGTTACCTCTTCACGCTTAAACCGCTGAACCGATTTAGATGAAATTTGGTATACAGATAGTTTGAATCCCAGAAAAGGACATAGGATACATTTTATCCCGATATTCTCTCGGGATCGAAACTTATGCGGGTGAAACAGCTAGTTAGCGCAGTTAGTTAGGGTTCCGTACCAAAATGGTAAAACGGAACCCTTTTGGTGGGACTCAGTCTGTCTGTCACAGCTGGTTCTCTCAAGAAATACTAATGCTATCAACTTGAAATTTGGTATAGTTTTAGATGACGTTTGCCCAACTATTTTGCAAATAAGAAAGAAATTAAAATATATGTAGAGAAAAAAAGAGAAAAATCTGAAATTATTCTATGTGATCGAAATTTATGTAAAGATTACAGGAAAAATAAAACGAAGTCTCTAAATAGCACACTTTTTCATAAATCATCAACAAAAGTTACATTAGTTCCACTATCGGTCAAGAGATGGCGCTGACATAAAACTGCAATATTCTATAGAGCACTGCGCAGTGTTAAAATTCTCTGACGAATATAGGCCTCGCCGATGAAAAATTAAAAACATGATGGTACGGAACCCTTGGTGCGCGAGTCCGACTCGCTCTTGACCGGTTTTTATTAATAAAGTAATATATAATACAAGTGTGCTCACCGGCAGTAAGCGTGGCGTCCATCTCGGCGCCGCTGAGGCTGTCGAAGGCCGACTTGAGGTACTTCTCGCGCCGCCCCGCCGTGTCCAGCGACTCGCACGAGCCCGACAGCGGGTTGCGCTCCGTGTTGTCGCCGGACGGAGTCGACACCTGCACAGGAGATAAACAGAAATCCTTACATAATAGAAAACAAAGTCTAATAAATAGGGGCCCGTGGCTAAATAATAACAGCCGCATAGGTCGATAGATCAGGTTAAGCTACGCTTGCCACGGTTGGTCTGTGCATGTGTGAGCATCTTTACATACCGTGACCCCTCCGTGCCTCGGAAAGCACGTTATGCCGTTGGTCCCGGCTGTCATTCGTGGATCTTTGACAGTCGTTACGGCTAGTCAGAAGCCCGAAAGTCTGACAACCAGTCTTATCAAGGGGTATTATTAACACCACAACAGTTAGTAATAATACTAATAATAAGGTGGTTTGCCTGAATGAATGTAGCTCAAATGCTATAAATATTTGTACAAATTATACGAAGGAGGTTCCATTTCCCTCACGCACTATGAGCTCATTGCCTGGTGATGACATTGAAGTCTTGGGATTAACTCCGGATAATCATTTAAACTAGTTTGTAAGACAACAGAAGGTACCAGTAATAATATTCTTATACCTAACAACAACAAGGTATCTTCTTGCTCTAAAATAAGTAAATATCAAAAAGGAGATCAGCAGAATGCCTTAACATTATTTCATCAAAATATTCAAGGCATTTCTTCCAAATTATTAGAAATTGAAATGTTTTTAGAAAAAACAAAGTTTGACATTGTTTGTTGTACTGAACATTGGTTAAAGGATTACCAAATGTTAATTAATTTTGAGAACTATAGTGTGGGCAGTTGTTTTAACCGTAAATCTATGCTACGTGGAGGTTCCCTAATCTTGATAAAAAATTGTTTAAAATCTAAGCAACGAAATGACATAGTGGGTTTATCAATTGAACAATGCATCGAACTGTCCTGTGTTGAGCTAGATAAGCATGTCGTAGTGTGCGTTTACAGACCCCCTAAGTATCAGAACTTTTCTGTATTTGAGTCAATAATGGAACATGTCTTAGCGAAACTTGCATCCATTGACAAAGCCGCAATTATTTGTGGTGATTTTAATATTAATATTTTGGAAAATAATTCTAATAGCAGTAGATTATTAAGCCTTTTTAAATCGTTCAATTTATCAAATGTTTTTACAGAACCGACTAGAATAACTCCAACTTCTGCTACTTGTATAGATAATGTCTTTTGCGATTGTGATTATTTAGATAAAGCCATCGTCAACTATCTGCCGTCTGATCATAGTGGACAAACGGTATCTTTTAAGTTTAAAACACCTTTGCAAAAAGTGCAAATACAATTTAGACCAATAACGACTGGTAAACTAAATAGATTCAATAGAACCCTAAATAATAAGTTAAATGATCTGGGCCATGATATGGATGATGCAAATAAATTGTACGAGGATTTCTTTTCAGTAGTGTACACTCAATTCAATACAACTTTTGAAAAGAAAACAAAAAACATTTGCCCTAATTTTATATTTAGTGACTGGGCAACTAGAGGTATTAGGATAAGTAGGGAAAGACTGTTCGAGCTGTATGGCCTTAAGCCTTACATCAATACTGTAACTTTCAGCAAGTATGTTGCTACATATTCCAAAATTTTTAGAAATACATGCAAAATAGCCAAAGCCCTGTACATTAGCAATAAAATCAAATCAGCTGAAAATAAAATAAAAACAGTTTGGAAAATTATAAATAACGAAACTAGTAGAAATAAAAAACGAAACACTGATTACACATTGGAGACTTCACGTGGAGCCATAAGCTCTAACTTAGAAGTAGCTCAGGAGTTTGTAAATTTCTTTACTAATATACCATCAAAAACGACGGAAGCCTTAAATTCCTCATCCGACGTATCAATTGATTTATTAAGAGCAAACGTTCCAGCCTGCCCGGTTGAATTTCAATTTACACATATTAACCCCGTAACAGTAATAAAAGCTTTTAAGCAAATTAAGATCAAATTGACCGAAGATCTTTGGGGAATGTCCATTAAAGTCTGTGCCTCCATAATTGAGACTATTGCACCTTATTTAGCCTTAGTATTTAATTCGTGTGTTGATCAAGGAGTCTTCCCCGATTTAATGAAATTCAGTAAGGTAATACCACTTTTCAAATCTGGGGACAGTAAAGACACCAATAATTATAGACCCGTATCCGTGTTGCCGGTTTTCAGTAAGGTGTTTGAAAAGATAATGCTTAATCAGATGCTCAATCATTTTAACACGAATAAAATCCTTCACGATCAACAATATGGTTTCACCAAAGGACGTTGTACGACCGACGCCGGTGTAACCTTATTAAAACACATTTTTAACGCGTGGGAAGAGGCCCAAGACGCCATAGGAATCTTTTGTGACCTCTCTAAGGCATTTGATTGCGTCGATCACGAAACCTTGCTTTTGAAACTTGAGCATTATGGGCTTGGAAAACTTGCGCTCAGTTTAGTTAGTTCTTATTTAAATGACAGACAACAGCAAGTTCAAATAAATGGTGTCAATTCACATGGTTTAACAGTAAAAATGGGTGTGCCACAAGGCTCGATATTGGGTCCTTTCCTCTTTTTAGTGTATGTTAATGATCTACTCCATTTATTAAAAAATCAACCACAAATGGTGTTATTTGCTGATGACACTTCCTTAATTTTTAAGGTAAATAGACGTGCTACAAATTATGACGACGTAAATAACGCCTTACTGCAGGTCCAAAGTTGGTTCACTGCTAATAATTTAGTATTAAATGGGAAAAAAACTAAGTGCATAAGATTTTCTCTACCAAATGTAAAGAGTAGTGATTGTGAGATAGTATTGAATCAAGAGAAACTAGAATTCGTCGATGAAACGGTTTTCCTGGGGATCACGCTCGACTCAAGGCTACAATGGGGTCCTCATTTAACATCTCTTGCAGGACGGCTAAGTTCAGCAGCTTATGCTGTCAGAAAAATCCGCCAATTTACTGATATAGATACCGCGAGACTGGTCTATTTTAGTTACTTTCATAGTATCATGTCTTACGGTATTTTGCTTTAGGGACGGGCTGCAGACATCGATTCTATTTTTATTCTGCAGAAAAGAGCCATCAGAGCCATATATAACCTCTGCAGGCGTGATTCTCTAAGGGAACTGTTTAAGGAAATTAACATCATGACGGTACCTTGTCAATATATCTACGAAAACATCATGTATGTAAGAAAAAACTTACATCTTTTTGGTAAAAGAGGTGAAAGACATAATTATAGTACTAGGAATAGGGACCTATTAGTTCAACCAGGTTTCAGACTGGCTAAAGTAGACTCATCTTTTATGGGGTACTGTTTAAAATGTTATAATAAAATACCTCCCCACATTCTTCAACTGAATGAGACAAAATTCAAGTCTTGTGTAAAACGCACACTATGCAGTCAGGCATATTATAAGTTAGGGGATTACATCGCTGATAAAAATGCCTGGCTCAATGCTGGTCCTGCTCCACAACCACAACTAATTGATTAACACTTGAAAATACTGTTGGAGCTGCTGAAGATTGTAAGATTATCTTTGCATTGTATAAACTCAATTTCCTTTGCATTGTATAACTGCATAGCACAGATGTGAGTTCTATGTAAGTATACCTTCTTTACCATTTACCGGGTAACACGTCTTTCATTGACTTGAATGTGCCATGGCGGCTGATAGTATGTCATGCTCCCACAAATGTCTCGCTGACGGTGGCGTGTGTATTGGATCATTTAGCTCCCTTCAAAATGGTTGAGCTGAATGGTGCTGATCTATGCGTCATGTTCGTGAACGGGCGCCGTCAGTTGGGGCTGGTCATCACTCAGCTGCCTAGGCTTATTTTTAATTATTTTATTTTTGGATTGTTGTCTTCTTACTATTTGCTGTACTCTGGACGCTCTTAACGCATACGTATTTTTTTACATCGTTCTCACATATAATTATAAATTCAACATTAATGATGTAACTAATATTTTTGTAAAAATACAATTTAAAAGAGTGTCCATGGAGTTTCTTGCCCGTTCTTCTCCATAGGTACCTACGCTTTGGAATGGGCAACTAGCTTCATATTTTCTGACTGACCGACTTCTTGACAATTCAAAAGTGCCTGTAAATGGTTTAATTGAAATAAATGGTTTGAGTTTGAGTTTTGAGTTTGAGTTTATCATATTACCCAGTTATTGGGTTGTGGAGGTCAGACAGGCAGTCGGTCCATGTAAAATACTGATATTCAGCTGCATCCAATTAAGACTAGAAGCTGACCCCGACATTGGGGAACAGGCTGGCTGGCTGGCTGGCAGGCTGGGCATGTCCAGACTGCACCACTCCACGAAGGTTGAGGAGATTGTAGAGGACATGCGTGTCAAGACCAACTGGACTTTGAGGGTCGAGAAATTGGAGTCGCGTCACAACACGAACTTCAAGTCGTTCGTGGTGCGTGTTCCGACACATCATCTCGAGAAGTTCCTCAAGGAAGAGTTCTGGCCGAAGGGTGTTGTGTACCGCCGGTTTCGTGGCCAGCTACATGACACTAGTCAGCGAAACACGACGCAGACACTTCGTGTGTTAGTTTTTAGCGTAAATATAATGTTGTATGTATTTATAGTATTTTTAAGTTATATTAATATTGTATTGTATGTGTTAATATGGGCCTTGATGCCTGAAATAAAATGGATAAATCCTTACCTCGTCGTCATCAGAGTCCACAGGAGTGCCGCTGAGCTTGGCGTGCGGCGGCGGCAGTTCCAGCCGCGTCTCTCCCGTCCAGCGCTTCGAGCGACGCATGGACTCGCGCAGTTCGTCGGCGTCCATCGCGTTAACCATGAACTCTCTGTGGAAGAAAGGTTATTTTTAAACGACTTCAAAAAAGGGGTTGGTTATCAATTCAGTTGATTAAAAACGAAAATGCGAGCACACTTTTTCAAAAATCATCAACAAGAGTTACATTAGTTCCACTATCGGTCAAGAGATGGCGCTGACATAAAACTGCAATATTCTACACCGCAGTGCGCAGTGTTAAAATTCTCTGACGAATAATAGGCCTCGCCGATGGCAAACATGTGATGGTACGGAACCAAATAAAATACTTTTCTTTCTTTCAGTCAAACCCTGAACGTCACATCGTAGTCTTAATGAGGGTGTAATGTTCTCCAGGCCGTATTTCGGTCACAGGCGGCCATTATCAACGGAGACTAGCCTTCGGCGCGGGAGATATTATAGTGCAGGCGTGTGGGCGCACACACAGGTACACTCCCTCTTCCCTCACGCTCATAGTCCTCAGGGACGGCAATCCGACACGATCGGAGAGAGATCAGGCGCAGGACCAACGGCTTAACGTACTTTCCGAGGCACGGGGGTATCACACCGCCAACTTACAAACTCCGGGCTGTTACTAAAAAAACCGGGCAAGGAGGAATTTTTTTTTTTTCGTCAGAGAATTTTAACACTGCGCACTGCGGTGTTGAATATTGCAATTTTATGTCAGCGCCATCTCTTGACCGATAGTGGAACTAATGTAACTTTTATTGATGATTTCTGAAAAAGTGTGCTATTTAGAGACAACATAAACTTCTATCACATAAAATAATTTCAAATTTTTCTGTTTGCAAACTTCATCAAAAGTCGAAAAGTATGCGGCTTAAAAAAAAGAAAAAATGTTTGAGAATGTGCAAACTGTGTTCTTTCATATGATACCCCACATGCCCTAGTAGCCCCACTTCGAATTTTTCAGACCCCCTTTCAGTCCCTGTTGCAAAAAACATACATAATATATTTTTATTTCTTTCTTATTTGCAAAATAGTTGGGCAGACATCATCTAAAACTATTCCAAATTTCAAGTTGATAGCATTAGTAATTCTTGAGATATCGAGCTGAGTCAGACAGACAGACAGACTGAGTCTCACCATAAGGGTTCTGTTTTACCATTTTGGTACGGAACCCTAAAAATGAGGGTCTAGTACACACCTAGCCTTCAAGGAGTACAAGCTTGATAAATGTTCAGTCTACCTAGAAGTCATCATCATCATCATCTGCCTAGCCTTTTCCCAACTATGTTGGGATCGGCTTCCAGTCTAACCGGATGCAGCTGAATACCAGTATTTTACATGGAGCGACTGCCTATCTGACCTCCACAACCCAGTTACTGGGTAATACGATACCCCTTAGTAAGACTGGTTGTCAGACTTTCGGGCTTCTGACTACCCGTAGCGACTGTCAAAGATCCACGAATGACAGCCGGGACCAACGGCTTAACGTGCTTTCCGAGGCACGGAGGGGTCTCGGTATGTAAAGATGGTCACCCATCCACAGACCAACCGCGGCAAGCGTAGCTTAACCTGATCAATCGACCTGTGCGGCTGTTATTATTTAGCCACGAGCCCCTCGAAGAGTCCGAGTCTACCTAGAAGTGTCAGCTGTCAAATGCAACTCACCCGGGCGTCTCGTCATCGTTGTTGCCAGGATAGTAAGTGGTCCTGTTGCCTCGCTCCGACGACGACGTCCGCTCACCGTCGGATATGTCCTCGATATCACCGTCATGTTCTGTGGACTCTTGATCCTGAAGAGAATGGATGCACATGGATATTACTACTACACTAAGGGCCGATTTTTCAATAAATTTTATCTGAGGAATAAAAATCTTCAGGGGGCCTAAAAAGACCACTTTGGCAGAATCATAAAAGTATAACATTATGAATCATAATGGACAGTTAAGTTTATCGTATGAAATCCCATTGGTGACGGATTTTTCAGTTATTTTTTTGTCTGTGCTAAAGTCAAAAAAAAAATCATACCAATCCCAATCTTTTTGATAATACCTACGTAGTGCAGCGAAAAAATAAAAAACACGGACTGTATTCGCTGACTCATCATCTGCCTAGCCTTTTCCCAACTATGTTGGGGTCGGCTTCCAGTCTAACCGGATTCAGCTGAATACCAGTACTTTACATGGAGCGACTGCCTATCTGACCTCCACAACCCAGTTACTGGGTAATACGATATCCCTTGGTAAGACTGGTTGTCAGACTTCGACTTCTGTATTCGCTGACTGTATTACTTTATTCATCATGTTATCCTTTTATGATTCTGCAAAAGTGGCCTTTTTAGGCCACTTGATTTGACGATTAAAAAATCGGCTTTAAGAAAACTAGACAGCTGACAGTTGTGGAAATAATATGTTAATTGCGTAAAGAGTTATGAATGTTGGCGACATTTTTATACACATTTAGAAATGCTTGCATTACAAATGACTAAGTAGGTACAGTCGAACAAACAATTTGGCATACAGGCAGAAGTAATCATCTTTCTTCCACGCATTTATATTTATTTTAATATGTATGGTGTACATAATAAAGAGCTATCCCATTCTAATCATTCTTTTTGCGCGTAATTACTTTTTACGGTTAATAAAAAGAGTGATTTATTTTTGCACGTTAGCTGCCTGTAGACCTATATCTTTGTTTGACTGTACATTTAATGCTAAACAAATATATAAAAAAAAATAGAATATACAGGGTCAAATTAAATTAGCTAGTGAAACTTCACAGATGTGATGGTAATCGTTATCTAATCATAATAAAACAAAGAACAAATTAGTTTGATAATGGCGCCGATTTTGTTGTTCACAAACTAAACTAAATTTAAGTTCATGCTTCTTTTTTTTTCTATTTCATTAATAAAAGGGCAGAAGATAAATATTAGTTTAGTCCTGTCAAATTAAGATACTCCATAGACAACTTTAGACGAGGTTAAAAAAATTTGCTATTAAAAATACGTCAATTTACGTCAGACACTGACTAATTTGACATGGGTAAACTAATATTTATCTTCTGTCCTTTTCTTAATGGAATAACTTAAATTTAGTTTAGTTTGTGAACAACAGAATTGGCGCCAATGTTTTTGTGGGGTCATCGACTGCAGTTACTGTAGTCACTTGAAATATTAGTTTCAAAAACCATTTTTTAATGTGTAAACTTCACAGACCTGACGGGTGTATCTATTCTAAATCGATATCTAAATACAATAAAACATTATTTGTTCAATTCACACTTCAAGTGACAAGACTACAAGCGGTCGTTGATCCGCAAACTACATTGAATATTTTTTGTGTTTTCAAAATAAAATACCCAGGCATACCCAGGGTTTTTTATTAGGGTACCCATTGGGTACCTGATATAAAAGTGATTCCCATATAAAAAATAACCCGATTACAAATTATTCATTAATCATAAACTATTACATAACAACAACAAAGGAATAGATAAGTGTTCAGCGGGGATTGTCCGAAAGGGTTACCGCTGACACTCCTTGTCATTTGATGATTTCCCATTCTCAAAAAAAAAAAAGGAATAAATAAGTGATATTTTAGTGTGTTTTTAGGTTTATTCTTATTTTATCGTGCTTAGATATCGATACTTATCACGCTTACAGAGTTTCGCTAGCTATTTTAATTTAACCTTGTTAAAACCATCGCGTTTTATCTGTCAGAGACATAATGATGTTTCAATAGGTTCAAAGCATGTATTACTATTGCTGATTAGTGAAGCAAGCAAGCCTTAAAACAATGAAATACATACAAATATTAAAACAAAAACTTTTTACCATTCAAAATGCAACAAAAAGGAAGTGTAATATTAAATAAAAAAAAAAACAAAAAATTAACCGCACCTCGTACTTAAAACTGCCGAGAGACGAATCGTCGGTGTGGTGCCGCGTCCGCGTCTCAGTCGCGCGACTTTTCGACAAATTAATCGTAACCTAACGTCGACAAACATAAAAAAAACATAAATATGTGTGGTAGGCTTATAAAGTGTTACCAATGAAGAATAATCATCTTTTAGGTGGGTTTACGAGTACGTCATAAGTCATAACTGATACTTGTACAGTCAGCGACAAAAGTCGATTAACACTTCAGTTTTTTAAATCTCAGTTATTCAATAATTCATATATTGCATATTTGTGCAAAATTGGAGCAGAAGTACAATGCAATTTTGAACAAATATTTTAAAAAACTGAAGTGTTAATCGACTTTTGGTGCTGACCGTACCAGTATTTAAACGATTTTTATGTAGTTTAGATACTTTTTTTGATACCGGTAATAGATTTATGAGAGAATCCAAATTACTGCTAATAATCTATTCCGTATTTCTGAAGCCAATAATTACAAAGAAAAAATAATTCAATTGATGATTCCAAATGTAGTTTCTTATTTATTGTAAGTACTGAATTTTAAAAAAGTACCTAAGAATAATTATTCTCCATCGCGACACATGCAAAAAATATTTAAAAACTGGGTGTTTGATAGTATGATTCAGTCAGAAACACTTATTAATCATGTAGAAAATGAGCTTGGAATTTAACTTCAATAACAGAATTAAACGTAATCTATAAATGATTACTTTTTTCCAGAATTCTTGACGGAATCATTAAAAAATATTAATAATTACATTTTGTTACAGCGGACATACAAAAGCACATAAAAATTAAGCAGAAAATACATGCTCGTACCATGCAGCATGCAGTGCCGTCAGCGTCTAATAATATGACTAACAGACTAATCGAAATTATAAGAACAACTAACAAAATTGAACTTTATCTCAATTGAATAAAACCCTTGTCTGAATGGCAGTCTTTGTATACTGTGTTCATTCTAAAACACTCCTTGTGTATTGAGTTATTTTTTATTTTTTTATTAGTTTTAAATATAAATCTACTCGTCATATTTTCAACGCTGACTGTGCGGTGCTAAAGATATGCAAAAATATAAGCAGGTAAAAATATCGCGTCGGGATTTTATCACGCACTAGATTTTCAACTCTAGGTGTTGAGCCGAGCGTTGAGAATCTAATAGAGCGCGTCCCAGCGCTTTAAAAAAATCCAACAGAGCGCGTCGCAGCGCTTTAAAAAAATCCAACAGAGCGCACCCCAGCGCTTTAAAAAAACCACAATGTTGGATTTTCAACTGTCAGCGCCAAGAAGTGCGCGAAAAAATCCCACCTCGCAATTTTTACGTCCGTGCCAACGTCTGATTTGTCAAATAAACGCATGCGCCAATATATTAGTCGGAAGCAATACACTATTATTATAAAATGACTAAAACCCCTCTGTAAAATAACCTTTACATGTAAACACGGCACTTCCTTTATTTCTGATTTTATGTCAAAAGATTTAGCTAACACGTCGTTCATCTTCCATAAAAAAAAAACTTTTACTAAAAACTTAACTAAAAGTGTTGTGTTCTAAAAAAAACTAAAATAACAATCAGCAAAACATCACACAAGCAATGTAAATACGGCACTTCTTTTATTTCTGATTTTATATCAAAATATTTGGCTAACACGTCTAAAAGTGTTGTGTTCTAAAATAACTAAAATAATAATGAGCGAAACATCACACAAGCACAAACAAAAATATGTAAAAATAATGAGTTGCATTTCACTAACAAAAATGACTTTATGCGATGTTTTTTTTTTCTAATGTCAAACGCAAAATGGACGTAAAAAAGCGATTCAAACAGATACGAACATAACATGACAAATAAAAAAAAATGCAAATAAAACCTTTTCCACCCGGGGCGAGATCGTGAGAATATCGTAAGTCTTTCTCATAGTCGCATCGAAATTCCTGAATAAGGCTTCAACGCGAGGCAGCTGGGATAAGTTCAGCGATTTCGGCCTCTATTCAAATTTAACCACAACCACAGTGAATGGATTCTTTATTTTTTTTTTTGCCCCTTTGAATTAAATCCACAGATATAGATATACCTAGATAACGCAAGAGTAACTACTTCGCGTGCCAAAATTGCACCAACTTATGATTACAAATCGTAAGCCGCCTTTCGCGCTCAGTCCTTTGTACTGCTGGCTGGGTAAGTGTGAGCGAGAGCGCGAGCTTGTGACGTCATAGTAGGTAGTCAAAAATATGGCACGCTTGGTTTTCATACAGTTCTTGATACTTGCGTTATCTAGGTATATCTATATCTGTGATTAAAAGACTTGATACTGAAGCTTCGGCTTTGTAAGTAAAAAAACAAACAAAAAAATAAGGAAACAAAACCCAAGACCATTTTTAATAGTGTGAGATCAGGGGAAAAATAAATTAAACCATTCACGAAATGTAAAAAAGGAAAAAAATGTTACAAAAGTAAAAAAAAAAATGGCGAAGTATTATGGAGTTTGTCCAAAACCAAAAAAATATTGTTTACAATACACGTATGTAGGGGAAACACGGTGAACATAAAAAAAAAACCTGTGCACCAGTAGATAATGGTGGGCTGTTTTGCCCGATCTCTAGAGAATGGAGACCATTAAACTCTAGAGAATGGGGACCATTGGACTCTAGAGAATGGGGACCATTGGACTCTAGAGAATGGGTTCACTGCATCCACAAGCTCCACCATACTTCACAAGAATATTAACATAAAAATACAGTCAATAGCAAAAGTCAGTCTACTTCTGAATGCACGTTTAGTAACAACAATTTATTTATTTAATAAAATAATTGAAGTCTCCAACACAACAATTATTTCTATGAACAAGCGATGCCGATGGTCGAAGGTTCCAAAATCACACAACAATGGACCTTATTTTTAACGAGCAGTGGTGGCTCAGTAGTAAGGTCGTGGGTTCAAACCCAGGCAAGCACTTTACTTTGTGTAAATAATTTCATCACCACTGCTCTCAAAACGGTGCAGGAATACATTGTGAAGAAACCGTGCTAGAACCAAACATTCGAACACATTTACCATCCCGCACCGGGCCCCCAAAGTCAGGGCCGTATTAACCATATCGGGGCCCCAAGGCTATGCAATTCTCGGGGCCCCTTTTCCCCTTTTCTAACTTCCTAAAATACTTTTTTCTACTACACTGCTATTATATTCATAATTAAGTTATTTTTTACTACAGTACTGCTCTTGCTTTTACTTGCCGTAACCGTCATCGTCTGATTAGTCGGCGTTAATATCGCCGCGAAAACACGAATATCATTTTACAATAATTTGCTTAATGTAATTTAACAAAAAACCAAGGCAATAATATTGTCATTGAGGATAAAAGTAATTTTTCACTCGATGAAACATTTTCAATAGTTTCATTCTAGGTGCGCGGGGCCCCCTATCCGATGCGGGGCCCCTAGGCAGTTGCCTACGCTGCCTTATGAATAATCCAGCCTTGCTCGAGGCAGATTACGGCCCACTCCCCCTCACAGAGGGGAACATTATAGGCTGGTTATGAAAATTATTTACTTCATTAATTAAAAAATCATCCGCCCAATCGATAAAACTTTACACAATCATCACTAACATTTGCTATCGACTGCAGACATAGAAGACGTGGTTACAACACTACCAACACCACTATACCATCAACCGTATGAGTGTTTACACATACAATATGTTAATAACTAATACACACTGAGTATTTTGAGCTTCAGAAGGAAAACGAATTAGGAACTAGGTAATGTATATTTGCCTGTGTGGTGCCGGACTTAAAGAATAGCACCACCCCTTACTTCCCGTGGGTGTCGTTAAAGGCGACTAAGGGAGACCGGAGAATGGGCAGCAGCGTTCTCTATGCATTGCACCATCATACCATACTGCGATCGCCAACCCGCTTGCCAAGCGTGGCGATTATGGCAAACCCCCCCCCAAAATTAGGGGAGGCCTATGTCCATCGGCTGAAATGATGATGATAATGTATATTTATTTCGTATTTTGACTGATGTTTTTTTTATTTATTTATTGTATCTTATCGTATGCTGCACCGGTTGACGTCGTCACATCAACGTCGTCCGTCGCTGAAAACCAGCGCTGGGTCTCTGTCTTGAATACGGTCTTAGCATTATGCTGAGCGATGGCCGTTTTGCGTGGATGTAATGTGACGCATGTTTTCCCCAAATTTTTTTTGTTTGTGTTCCTTTTCTGGGTCATATTTACAGCAAATAAACGTTTTTTCTGTCTTTCTTTAAAAGTACGAGTCACCGAGACAACGCTCTGCAAAGTTATTTATTTAACTACATTATCAACTCATCATCATTTGCCTAGCTTTTTCCAACTGTTGGGGTCGGTTTCCAGTCTAACCGGATGCAGCTGAATACCAGTATTTTACATGGAGCGACTGCCTATCTGACCTCCACAACCCAGTTACTAGGTAATACGATACCCCTTGGTAAGACTGATTGTCAGACTTTCGGGCTTCTGACTACCCGTAACGACTGTCAAAGATTCACGAATGACAGCCGGGACCAACGTCTTAACGTGCTTTCTGAAGTTTGTTTTTAATCTACTAACTCTAATGATAGCAACAAAATACTCAGTGCGTTTTACATAAAATGGTAACGACTATGAGGATAGTGTGGAGCCGAAGTAGGAACATTGTTCTATTATGTACAGTCAACGAAAAAGATAAGTTTGCAGGATCGTCGGATATAGTTTAATTTAGTAAGAAACCGATGGATGTTCTCAAATAAAATTTTATTTTATTAATAAAAAACAAACAGCTCATTTATCAAATTAAATTTCAGTCGGTCCTGCATACTTATCTCTTTTGTTGACTGTACTAGCAGAGTCCCGTGGTTTCACCCGCGTACGTTTCGATCCCGTGGGAATATCGAGATAAACCGTATCCTATGTATTAATCCAGGAAATGGTCTATCTATGTACCAATTTTCATCCAAATCTGTTCAACAGTTTACGCGTGATTGAGTAACAAACATCCAAACATCTTCACAAACTTTCACATCACACTAATATTATAAAAGCGAAAGTTTGTGAGTGTGTGTGTTTATAAGTTTGTTACTTCTTCACGCTCAAACGGCTGGACCAATTTTGATAAAATTTTGTATGGAGGTAACTGACACCCTGCGTTAACATATAGGCTACTTTTTATCCCGATATTCCCACGGGATCGACGCTTATGCGGGTGAAACCGCGGGATGCAGATAGTTTATAATATTAGTAGGATTTTTACATATCCCCACAGTCATTTACCGACACATATTATACATTATACATAGAGTATTTCTTCCTACATGTCTTATCTGGTGAACAAACACTGAGTTTTTCAAACACAAACTTCCAAAGCTGGTTTAATGAAGGGCCAATGAACTTGTGGACCGGGTTAAGAGCGTTTACGCCGTACGGCATTTCATACAAACTTTCAAGCCCTTGTTTTTCGAAATGAATGAACCGATTTTAATGAAACTTCATACGCATAAGCAGGATACAAAGGTCTTAAAAGTTACTTAAGAACATTTTCGAAATGTCTTATTTAAAAAAAGATAACTGGAAATCTCTGTTTCTATGGAAAATTAAAAATCGGTATAATTTGGCTGTAACACTATTTTTCGAAAATGTTCTTAAGTAACTTTTTGGGCCTTTGTATCCTGCTTATTTGAACACTTCCAAAAAAAAACTGCTGATAGATTTTCAAACTCATGTTAAGTTGATTAACCATTCAGTAAACGCTGTAAGCTAAGTATGAATGTCTTGATCTTTCTCAGAAATGAATACAGTAATCTACTAACTACAACAATAACCTCCTTTTTTTTTGAAGTCGGTAAAAACTGCTTCGAATTGGTATTTTGTTCATCAAATAAGATATGTATAGTACACGTTCGTTAATATGGCACGTCGAGCTTTAGAAAGAGACTCCAACGCAGGTATGAGTGACAGAGACAACGCTCTACAAACCCGAACTTTTTCTAAAACTCGAGGTGTTTTAATGGCCGCGTACTGTATGGTAAAACACACTCTACGCACATACACATACGACACTAACCTGCTTGACGCTGGTCTGATCTTTCCGCTTCTCTATGAAACGTGTGTCGGTTCCGCTATCTAGAGAACTGTCTTTAGACCCGTCTGAGTCGCCGCGTTTTTCTGTGGAAGATAAATTAGCTTGTCATTTAAATTTGGGTTTTAAATCATGTGCAGTTGGGTGTATTTTACAATAACAACATAGGTTAGTCGATGGCTCGTTAGCGTGTTGTCGCCACGCACTTCTGTATGGCAAAAGTTCTTTCCTCAAAAAACCATTTCAGCCATTTCATCTGACTGAGATTTTGTCTGGACTTTAAAAGAGACAGTGACCTCTGAGTATGTTTCGGCCTTTCATCTCAGAATAGTCAGATAGGAAACGCTGACCTCATCTAGTTTAAAAAAATATGATTGTCGTGTAAAAGTTTGTGTACAGACGCCAACACATCAAGCTACTACAATCTGTAAATTTCTTTAATAAATTTTCAACTTTATCGCGTAGCTTGATGTGCTGGCGTCTGTACAAACCTACTTACAGAAAATAAATCATTGATCATTAAGCACTCTATTTGTAAGTGGAACTACAACAAAATAGCATCCACTGGTACGTTTTCCGATCGATTTGTTTACATTTCCGTCAGTTAGACTTGGAACAGACTATAGTATGCTGTGCCATCTCACCGGTGTTGGGGTTGATCCTCGTGGCCCACTTGCCGCGCGCGGGCGGCTCGGGCGCGGGGGACTCACCGGCACAGCCCGAGTCGCCCAAACTCTTCTTCGCCCACGTAGGCAGGCGGCCGATTCGGAGCCTGGGACAAACAAGTTTTTTATTAATAGACAGATCCATCTGTAGCGGTATCTACAACGACACATGAAAACAACGCGTCTTACTGACGTCACGCAAAATCCTGCATCTCGCAAGCAGAGTTTGCCGCGCAACTAGTATACATAGATACAACGGACCGACATGAATTATCGGGTAGTTGCCCGCCAGACACCACACCCGTCTGGTCGGAGGATTTTTCTATAGAGTATTCATGAACTTTACACCCTGTTCCTCATTCCTCTATGCATCCATCCAGTTTCTGAGACGAAGATTCAGACGTATCAAAATTAAACGTAAGTCAAATGACCTGCTGTCAAATACACTTAAAAATATTACAGACTACCGTAACTTTGGTCATCACGATGCCATTGATACACTAAAGTGGAACAGACTACCAATTAGTACAATAGTCTTACTATGGCGTTTCAATGGCACTACAGTGGCAAGCCAATGACCATAAATAATTTGTAGAATACCGAATGTCAATGACTATTCTATTGAGACACTACTGACACACTACCGACACACTATTGACAAGTTGGTTATTTTACAGACTTGGGCCCCTGATCAGTTGTTGATAATCACACTAATATTATAAAGGCGAACGTTTGTGAGTGTGTGTGTGTGTGCTTATATGTTGTTACTTGTTCACGCTCAAACGGCTGGACCAATTTTGACAAAATTCTGGATTAACATATAGGCTACTTTTTATCCCGATATTCCCACGGGCTCGACATTTACGCGGGTGAAACCGCGGGGCGCAGCTAGTGCTAAATAATATGACGTATACTCACGTATAATCCGGTACAACTGGCGTGCCGAACTTGCTCTCTTCGTAGGGCAGCTCTCTGGGCGGCGAGCCGAAGTGAGAGTCACTCTCGCTGTCCAGACCAGACATGCCGTTACTTGGGGCTGGCACTTTTCTGATAAGGAAGTAACACGAGTTTGTGTTAGTACAAGATAATAAATCATCATCATCATCATCATTTCAGCCGAAAGGCGTGCTGGACATAGGCCTCCCCCAAGTTGGGGGGGGTTTGCCATAATCGCCACGCTTGGCAGGCGGGTTGGCGATCACAGTATAGTATGGTGGTAGAATGCATAGAGAACGCTGCTGCCCATTCTCCGGTACGACCCTTAGTCGCATTTTACGACACCCACGGGAAGTATGGGGTGGTGCTATTCTTTAAGTCCGGCACCACACAGACAACATTTTCGAACAATAGTCTTACATCTAAATTAGAACGATTTTAAATTTTCCATAGAAACAGAGAATTCCAGTTATCTTTTTTTAAATAAGACATTTCTAAAATGTTTTCTACTAACTTTTTAGACCTTTGTATCCTGCTTATGCGTATGAAGATTCATTAAAATCGGTTCATTCATTTCGAAAAATAAGGGCTTGAAAGTTTGTATGGAATGACTTACGGCGTAAACGCTCTTAAATACAGTTTTTCTTATGTCGAGTTCACCCACGATTTGAGCCTGAACTAGGTAATCCTATGTTTCAGGTGATTGGAGGTAACATTAATTGATTAAATAATCACATACTTATAATATTTATCTTATTGGTACATATGTAAAAAGGTGTATAACAATATTTACTTTAGCACAAGTAATAACTTCTCTGTATCTTCATAGGACATAGTTTGAAGAGCCTCCATAGGGATTTTCTTGCAGTTACTATGATTTAAGGAGTAGATGTTTCCTTTATCATTAAGCCTATTATAGAGTAGCGGTCCGAGGGCCATATGAAATTTGGCTGTGAAAGCATGTTTATACTTTTTTCAGGGCAAACTACACACATCAAAAGTATTAAGGGATCAAGCATTTTTATGCGGATTTCTTGAGATTGAGATGTGGCTTTGTAATAAATTTATGATTTTATAAATTTATATGGATCCTTTTTGGTGCATTTCATAATTTGAATCAGGAACTGTGAATCAAATTCGAGTAAAAGATGAAAATCAGCTGTCAATATTTTCCCTATAAAAACATACAACGCATTGAAGACATTATTAGTGCTACTGTTTCCCTACTACTGATTAAAACCAACGTTATTATGGAGCGGCGACGTCATTTAAGCAGGGAAGAAATGCTCAGAGCCGTGGGAATGATAGAAGCTGGTTCCCGGCAACGTACTGTGGCTTTAGCTCTGAATACAAGTCAGAGTGTTATTAGTCGACTTTGGACACGTTACCGAAGCACTGGTACCGTGGCTGAGCGCCATGGAGGACGGTATCGCTGCACCACACGGAGACAAGACCGATACATTCAAATCTTAACTCGAAGAGCTCCAACAATAACCGCCATGATGTTAGCCGTGAGGCTTCATCACTCTTCAGGGAACTTAATTAGCGACCAATCAGTCAGAAACCGCTTGCATGAAGTGAACCTTCATTCCCGAAGACCGCTACGGGTACCACCTATAGCAATGCACAATCGTAGGATTCGATATCAATGGGCTCTTGAACACAGAAATTGGGCAGAAGAACAATGGCGTTTCGTGTGCTTTTCTGATGAGTCTCGTTTTGGTATGAGACCGGATACAAGACGTATACGACACTGGAGAACCCCTGGACGCCAACAGCGATTAAAATCCTGCCAGGAAGTCCATCCTTATAGTGGTGGAACCATCATGGTATGGGCGGGTATTTGGATCGGCGGAAGAACTGAGTTGATTTGGATCAGAGGCAACCTCAACGCTCAAATTTATGCTGAGACGATTGTATCAGACGTCATCGTTCCTCTACAAGTGCAAATCGGTCCCTTATTTCAGTTAATGCATGATAATGCACGACCGCACACCGCAAGAGTTGTAAGACAGACTCTCGCCGCAGCTAACATCAATGTCCTGCCCTGGCCTGCTCAGTCGCCAGACTTGAACCCGATTGAGCATGCATGGGATATGCTACAGAGAAGAGCTCTGCCGAATATGGAGGGTATCCAGTCGCAAGAAGACCTTTTTTTGTTGTTGCAACGAACATGGGCGGCCATTCCACAGCGTGATTTGGATGAACTCATTTTGAGTATGCCAAACCGATGTTCTTGTGTTGTTAGTGTTCGCGGTAGAAACACGGATTATTAATTGTTTAAGTTACCCAATAAAATTTTAAAGAAAACTGTTATTTCAGTCTTTTTTTCGAACTTTTGTGTTAGTGGTTCAAATGTCAAAAATCCCTTTATTAGGAAAATGGCAAATTTCTTTATTAATGCAAAGGTGACTTGGTTTATCGTTACTGTGACAAACGAAAACACTTTATTTGATGAATCCTTAAAGAAAATTTTAATTAATATCAATCAGGAGAAAAGTTATTGCAAAAATATATGTTGATCCCTAGACACTTTTGATGTGTGTATATAAAGATGTAATGTAACATCGACTTTCACTTATATTTTAAAATTAAAAGTCATCATTTCAGCCGAAAGACGTCCACTGCTGGACATTTAATGAATTTTTTGGGTCTCTAAGTCTCATCGCTGTCTGGGACTAAAACTAGGTCAGTTAGCTTACGGTGTGGCTTACGCTAAGTGGTGCTACTCACTTGCCCTGCCGGATGGCCTGCTGCGCCAGCCGGGCGCGCATGGTCACGACCATGTCGTGCGGTACGCGCCACACGAAGATGCAGCCGTCGCCCGACGCAGAGATCAGGTGCTGGCAGTCCGGGGTGAACCTGCGACCGTAACATAACAATTATAGCAAAAAAAAACACGCAATACTACATTAAGATAACGCGA
The DNA here is from genome assembly GCA_916614155.1 of Mesoligia furuncula. Lineage (NCBI taxonomy): Eukaryota > Metazoa > Arthropoda > Insecta > Lepidoptera > Noctuidae > Mesoligia > Mesoligia furuncula. The sequence continues at coordinate 13,011,713 of OU744819.1, forward strand.
AAAGGACACAAAAAAAAACGTATTTCAAAATCAGAACGCGGCAGCAATAATAAATTGCCAAATTGGATCACAACGAGCACTGATATCTCATAAAATACACACTAAAAAGACGATCTAAGGGGATTGAAGATTGAGTGTTCCACGCGCGCCTCAAGGAGATGTCAGCACCAACTGACGGGGTCCGGTAGGGCCGATGCCCGCCAGGGTCGCGGGTTGTTCGAAAGAGATACCGTGGCCCCTGACACAGGCAACTGAAGGAACACGGGTGGGTTTTGGTCAGTAAGAGTCTGACACTCCCTTCCGCTCCACCCAGAGCGGGAGGGGTCATTTGATGATTTCCCACCCATAAAAAAAAGAAAAAAAAAAGGGGGATTGAAGATTTTTTATACAGCGTGGCATACCTACTCTCCGCCATTTTGTTTTTTTTATTCAAAATGGCGACCACGTTTGACACCTATATAAATCGATAACTGACATTTATTTATTTAAACCACAAAATGACATCAATGCAAACAGGAAACATAATATTTACGGGGTAGTATTATGTTTTTTAGGGCTGATTTTTCCAACGCCAGATAATTTTATTCGATGGATAATTTTGAATTTTTGACAGATATTCCATACAAAAACTGTCAGACGTCAATTTTATTCCACTAATAAAAATAATCTGTCGATTGAAAAATCAGCCCTTAGTCTTATTATGTTTTTTATTTGCATTAATGTCAGTTATCGAATATAGGTTTCATGCGAGGCCACCATTTTAATGAAAAAATGGCGGACACTATAGGTATGCCACGGACTTTAACAGCCCTTTAAAACCTCCGTTTTCAGTTAGATATCATTTAAAAATTAAGCTCAACTGTCCAAGACGCGACCGCTAATGCGGCATAAATAAAGTTTTAGACAGAGATTGTCAAACATAATATGGCAGCGACAGAAGACAAAACCGAACTATTTCTCAAGCTTATGTTAAAGGCTGGGTGCTGAAGTTCTGAAATCTCTTAATATTGATTGTATTTCCACATAAATAAACGAATATCAACTCTAATACAGTGTAAATTAAGTTAATTTCTGAAAGACTAGAACTATTCAAAATATCATAAAAATGTTTGAAGTTGTAGCGCAAACTGAACTTTATGTGGGCATTACAGTCATTTTTTTCAAAAACAAATATTTTAACACTTTTAGAAACATAATTCCGAACGCAGTCTAGGGGGTCTAAAAAGGCTACTTTGACAGAATCATAAAAGGATAACATTATGAATGTGTTTTTCTTTTTTTCGCTGCACTACGTAGGTATAATCAGAGATTGGGATTGGATTTGGATAGGATTGATTGCTATTTTAGCATAGACAAAAAAAAAATCCTTCACCAATGGGATTTGATACGATGAACTTAACAGTTAACTGTCCATTATGATTCATAATGTTATCCTTTTATGATTCTGCCAAAGTAGTATTTTTAGGCCCCCAGATACCTAGCGCTGTGTACTCACTTGAGGCCGGTGACGATCTCGGAGTGGCCGTACATCGTGGCCATACACTCGCCGGAGTAGTAGTCGTACACGCTCAGTATCTTGTCGGTGCTGGACGTTGCCAGGTAGATGCCGCTGTTGTCTAGCGCTACCTGTGGAGGAAGGGACAATTTGCGTTTATAATTTATTAGCACAAAACTTTTTTTTAAGTGAAAACTTCTTTAGTCGTGTTGGGGATTTTTTGAGATGGCAAGAAACCATTGAACTCGCACCACTGTTACTGTAAGTGACACCGCGCGAAGATGATTAAAAAACACCCGCTTCGGATGTGTTCGGCTGTCCTCGGGACGTACTCGGTTTTAATGTATACCCGATATGTCAGTGAGTGATCCCGGAGTGTGAAGACCTCCCTCTTCGCCGGAGGTCGGGTGCCTTTAGAAGGTTTCCCCCCGAAAAAAAAAAAGGACTGAACCCCAGGAACACAGGTTCCAGTTGCTTTTGCGTCTAAAAAATTCAAATTCTTTATTGCTAACTATGTGTACATAAATAAAGTTCTTAACAGAGGATATCAGTTCTTAGAACATAGTGGCCCTGTTAGGGCATTGCAATTTCATCATGCATATATGCTTATAATTGTAACAGTAACAGTTGAACATGCATTATTTACATTCATTAATTAAAAAGAAAAAGTTATAAATATTAAATTGTATATAGGACATCGTTTTAATTACATTATATAATTTTATCATTTACATCATATTAATTATAAATTATTAAAGTCATACCTAAATAAAAATACACATGTCATGAGTTACCTGATTTAAAAATTATCATTATTCATTAATTCAATTATGTCACAGTATTGTAATCATTTAATATTAATTATCATAATCCTTTTAAAAATATTTTTCTGAATTATATTCACTTTAGTGATAGGTACTTTATTGAAAAATGTGTAACTATAGGAAAACTAGGTTATGGCACTACAATTAAACGAGTTAAGGGCTTTTTAAAACTGTAAGTATATTATTAGCCAAGTAGAAAGTCACTAGGAAGGATATGTATCCATCTTTTCTATAGCTCAAAAAACAAGTGAAGAATATTTGAGATGGCGGTTAGAAGAGAATTTTATTTTTTTTAAACAAGTACCTACATATCGATTATTACAGAATCGATTAAAGATTGATTTTTGTAAATAAGTAAATCAAATAAAGTAACAGTAACTTTTTAGATCTTTGTGTCCTGTTTATGCGTACGAATTTTCATTAAAATCGGTTCATTAATTTCGAAAAACAAGGGCTTGAAAGTTTGTATGAAACGCTCATGTAAACGCTCTTAAGTGTAAAAAAAACCGCTAGCGTCGCCGCTGCGCGCGGTGCGTCGTGACATGATTCATACATTTTTGTATATTTGTTTCTACCGCTCGCCGCCCCGCGCTAAGCTGTCGCTGATAGCGGCGAGGTCGTGGCCACGCCGTGGAAGTTACGGTGGCGATACCACAAAATACAGATAGTACAGAAGTCAATCACGTGTATGTACTTCACTTTTCATACCTACGCTCGGCGATCGCGCTATAGTTGGTAACTTTGGCTTATGCACAAAAAACTATTGTGGTAGTGGTACTCGTATCTAGTTGTTTCATTTATTGTTAAGCTTATTCTACAATATTAAAACAAAACAATAAACATAGTATTACAATACAAAAAGTTTACAGAACAAAAACATATAAAATTTTAGATTTGTCAATTTTCACTATCGAAAATCCCTAATAACTTCAAAACGAATTACCCTATTTACACAATTTATTTTGCCCTATCCGTTTTAGACCTAACCCTATCAAATGACACTAAAAACAACACAATATCTACACAAACAAAAAATCATTTTTTCAACTTACGTATACGTTGTGGCATGACAACGACCTTACAAAAGAGTTAGAGTGAGTTTGCTCACTCAAATGTCTCGCTGGCGGTGGCGTGTATGTTGGATCATTTAGCTCCCTTCAAAGTGGTTGAGCTGAATGGTGCTGATATATACGTCATGTTCGTGAACGGGCGCCGTCAGTTGGGGCTGGTCATCACTTAGCCGCCTGGGCTTATTTTAATTGTTTTAATTTTGGATTGTTGTTTTGTTACTATTTGTTGTATTCTGGACGCTCTTAACGCGGACATCTTTTTATTTTTTTTTACATCGTTCTCACATTATATAATCATAAATTCAAAAGAAATGATGTAACAAATGTTTTTGTAAAATGTAATTTAAAAAGAGTGTCCATGGAGTTTCTTGCCCGTTCTTCTCCATAGGTACCTACGCTTTGGAATGGGCAACTAGCTTCATATTTTATGACTGACCGACTTCTTGACAATTCAAAAGTGCCTGTTAAAGGTTTAATTGAAATAAATGCTTTGAGTTTGAGTTTGAGTTTGAGTTACTTTGTTTATACTGATTCAATATAGGAAACTATTATATAAATCGAGCTTAGATAGGCATTTTTTTGTTGCTCCATTTTTGCACGTCACAGACGCGTGTCTCAAGCGGATGACACGCGCGCTCGCACTGCTCCCAACCCGTCTGAGATAACGTGTCCGTGAGCGGTGTCTATGTGTGCGTTGCTCGAGCGCACTTTGTATGTAGATTGACTTCTGTACTATCTGTATTTTGTGGCGATAGGCTGGTAGCGCGCGCGTGTAGCTGGCGACGGTTGGCGACAAGCGAGTGATTCTTTCCGAGGCGGTGCCGGTTGGTACTGTACGTGATGGCTTTAATTTACCTTGATAAGCGTTCCGTCCTCAGCCGTGGTACCCCTGAACGTCTTCGTATGTCTGCCGTGAGCGGCGCTGTATACACGGACGTTGCGATCCTGAAATTCAACAGTAACGTTAAGATCTCCTTGGTCGACGAAAAATCACGAACGTTGACAGTCCAGTGCTCTTAGCAATAAGGTCGAAACTTAGTCGACCGCTCACATTCGCTTTTGTTGAATACGATGCTTTTGGCTACGTTGAATTAGTGTGTGTTTTGTATGTCTTTTTTGTGAATTAGGACGCAATTGTCTGTGTGGTTCCGGACTTAAAGAATTGCACCACCCCTTACTTCCCGTGGGTGTCGTAAAAGGCCACTAAGGGTCTTACCGGAGAATGGGCAGCAGCGTTCTCTATTTATTCCACCACCATACCATACTGCGATCGCCAACCCGCCTGCCAAGCGTAGCGATTATGGCAAACCCCCCCAAAATTGGGGGAGGCCTATGTCCAGCAGTGGACGTCTATCGGCTGAAACGACGACGACGAGGACGCAATTCAGTGTGTGCGGAATTAGTAAATTGTTTACCAAGGGAGCAAACAACTATTATGAAGGCGAGAATATTTCTTTGAATCCAGAGCGGAGCAAGGCGATTTTAAATTCAAATCACTTTTAATCCCTAGAGATTAAAGAGCTATTTTAGTCCCTGTTTACGTAGAATACACTGGCTCTTTTTGAATCATCATCATCATCATCACTTCAGCCGAAAGACGTCCACTGCTGGACATAGGCCTCCCCCAAAGGGGGGGGTTTGCCATAATCGCCACGCTTGGCAGGCGGGTTGGCGATCGCAGTATGGTATGGTGGTGGAATGCATAGAGAACGCTGCTGCCCATTCTCCGGTACGACCCTTAGTCGCCTTCTACGACACCCACGGGAAGTATGGGGTGGTGTTATTCTTTAAGTCCGGCACCACACAGTCTTTTTGAATAGATGTGATAAATAAACAATGTCTCTCAGGTCCTCCTACCTGGCAGGCCGTGAGGATGTGCCGGCCGCCCGCGTCCACTTCCATGTCGTACAGCGTGGTGCGGCCCGACACGTTCTGGCCGCGCTGGAACTGGTAGCCGCCGTCCTGGCTCTGGAAGTATGGATATATCATTAACACACATTGTATTATTATAATATATATGTCGTAGACATCATTAGTACGGGAGCTGACTTGACAACGAGGCGGAAGCAGTGTGACGACAACGACTATTCGGAACGCCAGCGCCATCTGGTGGCGCTTGAAAGACTTGGTCGACGCTCTACGACAGCGCGACAAGAACGATGTGGAGCTCTCTTGGACATTGGACATCGTACAACAACATGTGCTCAGAAACTGTCCCGCGTTCCGTATCTGGTTGTGTCGTGTACCTACAGTGTGTAATTTGCTAGTGTGATTAAATTGTTTGTGAACTTATAATCTGATTTGAACTACAAACTGTTTTTCTATTGCGCAATAACCAACACATACGCACTGTACACGCCCACACATAGTTTAAATATAGCTGATAATAACGGGACACACTATACCTTTCCCGTAATATATGTTAGTCTGTAAGGTATTTATCTATGGGCCAAAGTAGCCTAAAAATAAAGGTTTTATTATTATTATTAACTAATTACAAATATTTCACTCACTTCACAACATTTTTAGAACTCACAATATCTACTTCATAAAAATCTTAAATTCAGTCACTACCAGCCTATAGGCTGTGCGTTCCTTGGTATTGACTGAATTTAGCCTTTTCTCAACTATGTTGGGAGTCGGCTTCCAGTCTAACCGGATGCAGATGAATACCAGTATTTTACATGGAGCGACTGCCAATCTAACCTCCACAACCCAGTTACTGGGTAATACGATACCCCTTGGTAAGACTGGTAGTCAAACTTTCGGGCTTCTGACTACCCGTAACGACTGTCAAAGATCCACGAATGACAGCCGGGACCAACGGCTTAACGTGCTTCCCGAGGCACGGAGGGGTCACGGTATGTAAAGATGGTCACCCATCCACAGACGAACCGCTGCAAGCGTAGCTTAACCTTATCGAAAGATCTGTGCGACTGTTATTATTTAGCCACGGACCACTCTCTCTCATCAATTGACAAGTAACTAGTTTATTTGTGATCAAATCCAAATGCGATCAACGTTTTCGTAACGTGATCGTATTATAATGATCCCTTTGCCGACCGCTTCTCAAAATAGCAGCGTGATATTACGTGCTTCTGGGTATAGCATCGTGATATTTCGTGCTTCTGGGTATTATAGCATCGTGATATTACGAGCTTCTGGGTATAGCAGCGTGATATTACGTGCTTCTGGGTATAGCAGCGTGATATTACTTAGTCTACTTACATGGCGCAGCTGTCGGAACAGTATCGTCTTGTCGGCGCCACACGAGACCATCTGCAGGCCCGCGCCCGAGCTGAGGAACCGGACTGCCGTGATGGACGACGAGTGCTCGTCTAGGGTCTGCATTATCTGGTAACCCTGGAATGGCGGAGACGAATGTTAGTTTACTTGAAAATAAATTTACTTTAGCTTATTCAGCCATAAAAAAAAACGAATCTACTACTCACCCTCTCTCTTTACTCTTTAATCTATGTATTATACCTTTGTACATAATTTGTAAAGTAATAATTTTACCAATTTCAATACTGAATATATTTTTTTTAATCTTCCCACTGATTGGGACCGCCTGTGTCCCAATCAGTGGGAAGATTTAAAAATTCCTCTGTGAGAGAGTGTGCCGTAATCCACCACGCGTGCCCAGTGCGTGTTGGTGGATGTCACATGTCTTCGAATTTTTGGTTCTAGGACATGCCAGTTTCCAAACAATGTTTTCCTTCACAGTTTTCAGAGTAAAAGTTGTAAAAAAGACTTCCAATTTTAGTAAAATACTTACCTACTACGAGGGCTTGGAACCGGCACCAAAAGTACATAGAGGTGTAAGGAACAGGGTGTAAAGTTCACTCATCCTCCATAGAGAAGGGAGGATCCTCCGACCAGACGGGTGTTGTGTCTGGCGGGCAACTGCCCGATGATTCATGTCGGGTCGTTGTATAGATGCTAGTTGCGCGGTAAACTCTGCTTGCGAGATGCAGGATTTTGCGTGACGTCAGTATGACGCGTAGTTCGCATGTGGCGTTGTAGACACCGCTATACAGTACCAATACTGATAAGAAATACCAATAGTACGGATACTGTGTCTGGTACCGCTATCACGTTAAGACCAATGGCACCGGTTTCCAAAAATACCGGTATTTCATGCCCTGCCTACTAAAGTAACAACGAGTAACAATAATTTGTAACAAGTTTAGTTTGCCACGCTAATGGCGCAGTATAAATATGGACAGTATGGAAACTAGGCATGTTTTTTTTTTAATAATTACGGGTACCTGCGCTCCATTGGAGCGTTAGGGTTGTCACTCTTACGCTTGTCAAATTGAAAAGTTTTTTATTGGAATGAAGTTCGCGGCTTGCGGGAGGAGTTGATTGGTAGAAATCGTATTGCGAAAAAGCGTTCACACATGTTTTGCTTCTTTAGACTTTCTTCTTTAGTCAAAATGTAAATCCAAGATGGTAGCTGCGAATTTTTTTTATTTTTCGTCATGGGTGTCGTTTTGTTTCCATGGTTTTCGAGGGTGCTAAAGCTGATAGTTAAATTAAAATGAAAATCCAAGATGGCAGCTGCGAATATTTTCAAAACGTTTCGTCATGGGTGTCGTTTTCATAGTTTTCAAGAGTGCTTAAGCCGATTGAGGTCGATACGCACGTCTCTGTGAGTGGGCCGTTTCGAACGTTTGTTCGTAGTTTCTGTACTGTCCATATTTATATTGTGGCGACTCACCCGGTCCACGTGGAACACGTGTATGAGCCGGTCGCGGGAGGCGGAGGCCAGCAGACGCGGGCGCGCGGCGTACTCCAGGCACAGCACCTCGGCGTCTGTTCGTAGTTATATTGTGGCGACTCACCCGGTCCACGTGGAACACGTGTATGAGCCGGTCGCGGGAGGCGGAGGCCAGCAGACGCGGGCGCGCGGCGTACTCCAGGCACAGCACCTCGGCGTCTGTTCGTAGTTATATTGTGGCGACTCACCCGGTCCACGTGGAACACGTGTATGAGCCGGTCGCGGGAGGCGGAGGCCAGCAGACGCGGGCGCGCGGCGTACTCCAGGCACAGCACCTCGGCGTCTGTTCGTAGTTATATTGTGGCGACTCACCCGGTCCACGTGGAACACGTGTATGAGCCGGTCGCGGGAGGCGGAGGCCAGCAGACGCGGGCGCGCGGCGTACTCCAGGCACAGCACCTCGGCGTCTGTTCGTAGTTATATTGTGGCGACTCACCCGGTCCACGTGGAACACGTGTATGAGCCGGTCGCGGGAGGCGGAGGCCAGCAGACGCGGGCGCGCGGCGTACTCCAGGCACAGCACCTCGGCGTCTGTTCGTAGTTATATTGTGGCGACTCACCCGGTCCACGTGGAACACGTGTATGAGCCGGTCGCGGGAGGCGGAGGCCAGCAGACGCGGGCGCGCGGCGTACTCCAGGCACAGCACCTCGGCGTCTGTTCGTAGTTATATTGTGGCGACTCACCCGGTCCACGTGGAACACGTGTATGAGCCGGTCGCGGGAGGCGGAGGCCAGCAGACGCGGGCGCGCGGCGTACTCCAGGCACAGCACCTCGGCGTCTGTTCGTAGTTATATTGTGGCGACTCACCCGGTCCACGTGGAACACGTGTATGAGCCGGTCGCGGGAGGCGGAGGCCAGCAGACGCGGGCGCGCGGCGTACTCCAGGCACAGCACCTCGGCGTCTGTTCGTAGTTATATTGTGGCGACTCACCCGGTCCACGTGGAACACGTGTATGAGCCGGTCGCGGGAGGCGGAGGCCAGCAGACGCGGGCGCGCGGCGTACTCCAGGCACAGCACCTCGGCGTCTGTTCGTAGTTATATTGTGGCGACTCACCCGGTCCACGTGGAACACGTGTATGAGCCGGTCGCGGGAGGCGGAGGCCAGCAGACGCGGGCGCGCGGCGTACTCCAGGCACAGCACCTCGGCGTCTGTTCGTAGTTATATTGTGGCGACTCACCCGGTCCACGTGGAACACGTGTATGAGCCGGTCGCGGGAGGCGGAGGCCAGCAGACGCGGGCGCGCGGCGTACTCCAGGCACAGCACCTCGGCGTCTGTTCGTAGTTATATTGTGGCGACTCACCCGGTCCACGTGGAACACGTGTATGAGCCGGTCGCGGGAGGCGGAGGCCAGCAGACGCGGGCGCGCGGCGTACTCCAGGCACAGCACCTCGGCGTCTGTTCGTAGTTATATTGTGGCGACTCACCCGGTCCACGTGGAACACGTGTATGAGCCGGTCGCGGGAGGCGGAGGCCAGCAGACGCGGGCGCGCGGCGTACTCCAGGCACAGCACCTCGGCGTCTGTTCGTAGTTATATTGTGGCGACTCACCCGGTCCACGTGGAACACGTGTATGAGCCGGTCGCGGGAGGCGGAGGCCAGCAGACGCGGGCGCGCGGCGTACTCCAGGCACAGCACCTCGGCGTCTGTTCGTAGTTATATTGTGGCGACTCACCCGGTCCACGTGGAACACGTGTATGAGCCGGTCGCGGGAGGCGGAGGCCAGCAGACGCGGGCGCGCGGCGTACTCCAGGCACAGCACCTCGGCGTCTGTTCGTAGTTATATTGTGGCGACTCACCCGGTCCACGTGGAACACGTGTATGAGCCGGTCGCGGGAGGCGGAGGCCAGCAGACGCGGGCGCGCGGCGTACTCCAGGCACAGCACCTCGGCGTCTGTTCGTAGTTATATTGTGGCGACTCACCCGGTCCACGTGGAACACGTGTATGAGCCGGTCGCGGGAGGCGGAGGCCAGCAGACGCGGGCGCGCGGCGTACTCCAGGCACAGCACCTCGGCGTCTGTTCGTAGTTATATTGTGGCGACTCACCCGGTCCACGTGGAACACGTGTATGAGCCGGTCGCGGGAGGCGGAGGCCAGCAGACGCGGGCGCGCGGCGTACTCCAGGCACAGCACCTCGGCGTCTGTTCGTAGTTATATTGTGGCGACTCACCCGGTCCACGTGGAACACGTGTATGAGCCGGTCGCGGGAGGCGGAGGCCAGCAGACGCGGGCGCGCGGCGTACTCCAGGCACAGCACCTCGGCGTCTGTTCGTAGTTATATTGTGGCGACTCACCCGGTCCACGTGGAACACGTGTATGAGCCGGTCGCGGGAGGCGGAGGCCAGCAGACGCGGGCGCGCGGCGTACTCCAGGCACAGCACCTCGGCGTCTGTTCGTAGTTATATTGTGGCGACTCACCCGGTCCACGTGGAACACGTGTATGAGCCGGTCGCGGGAGGCGGAGGCCAGCAGACGCGGGCGCGCGGCGTACTCCAGGCACAGCACCTCGGCGTCTGTTCGTAGTTATATTGTGGCGACTCACCCGGTCCACGTGGAACACGTGTATGAGCCGGTCGCGGGAGGCGGAGGCCAGCAGACGCGGGCGCGCGGCGTACTCCAGGCACAGCACCTCGGCGTCTGTTCGTAGTTATATTGTGGCGACTCACCCGGTCCACGTGGAACACGTGTATGAGCCGGTCGCGGGAGGCGGAGGCCAGCAGACGCGGGCGCGCGGCGTACTCCAGGCACAGCACCTCGGCGTCTGTTCGTAGTTATATTGTGGCGACTCACCCGGTCCACGTGGAACACGTGTATGAGCCGGTCGCGGGAGGCGGAGGCCAGCAGACGCGGGCGCGCGGCGTACTCCAGGCACAGCACCTCGGCGTCTGTTCGTAGTTATATTGTGGCGACTCACCCGGTCCACGTGGAACACGTGTATGAGCCGGTCGCGGGAGGCGGAGGCCAGCAGACGCGGGCGCGCGGCGTACTCCAGGCACAGCACCTCGGCGTCTGTTCGTAGTTATATTGTGGCGACTCACCCGGTCCACGTGGAACACGTGTATGAGCCGGTCGCGGGAGGCGGAGGCCAGCAGACGCGGGCGCGCGGCGTACTCCAGGCACAGCACCTCGGCGTCTGTTCGTAGTTATATTGTGGCGACTCACCCGGTCCACGTGGAACACGTGTATGAGCCGGTCGCGGGAGGCGGAGGCCAGCAGACGCGGGCGCGCGGCGTACTCCAGGCACAGCACCTCGGCGTCTGTTCGTAGTTATATTGTGGCGACTCACCCGGTCCACGTGGAACACGTGTATGAGCCGGTCGCGGGAGGCGGAGGCCAGCAGACGCGGGCGCGCGGCGTACTCCAGGCACAGCACCTCGGCGTCTGTTCGTAGTTATATTGTGGCGACTCACCCGGTCCACGTGGAACACGTGTATGAGCCGGTCGCGGGAGGCGGAGGCCAGCAGACGCGGGCGCGCGGCGTACTCCAGGCACAGCACCTCGGCGTCGTGCGCCTCCAGCGTGTGCAGCAGCGCGCCGCCCGCCGCCGCGTGCACCCACACGTTGCCCGACCGGTCGCCCGACGCGATGTGCAACCCGTCCAGCGACACGCGCACGCACCTAGGAGCGGACGTCCAACATTTATTTAGTGCAACAGTGCAGTGGGAAAACAGAGTCTAAAAATTAAATAAATTTTGTTGGTTCAAATCTGGTATTCTCTGACAGACAACGCACAGCCTAAACCGCTGGAAGCATGAAATTCTGCGCAAGCTTTCCTTTTATAACGAAAATGAACACTACGGAAGGAGTTTTGAAAATTGCCCTCCTAAAGAAGTGAAACAGGGGATGAAATTTTGTATCTAAGTTCATAATGTTTGCCGATGGGAAACCCCAGCCACAGGGATTGTAATAATAAGGAAAGAAACAAAGTATACAAACTAGTGTCCGACCGAATAATCGAATTTAAACAAAATTGTCTTTGTTGTTGGAAAGTAATCACAAACAGTGATATTTTTGTTTACATTTATATTTGGTTTAATTTCGAAAATATATTTTTTTGTACTTTTTTCGATAAATTTGTTTTTAAATGATTAATATTTTTTAGTTATAAGTATTTTGATGTAACACAATAATTTTATCTATGGTATTATTAAAAGAAGTACCTTTTACTTACTTTTTTTTTTCATTTTACTGAACCTCATAACTCTTGAACGGGCAACTATGGGTGCGCGCTGATAGCGTAAAATTACAGCCAACGAGCCAAAGAATAAGAATAAAGTAGTTTTACGGCAAGATCTGTTAAGTCTTGGCCAAATTTTAGCAGTTTCTGTTTCATTCCATACAACAAAATTTGAAAATATTTTTGTCCCGGCAAACTATCAGTTTTAGAGAAAAACGTTTCATAACAAAAATTCATCAGACTGTCAGATCTTTCGATAGTTTTTTTTTTAATGGAATTTGTAAAAAAACATCCCTATGCCCCTCATATAACAGTTTCGACCCACTGTGCGAAGGTTCGGTTATGAATCGTGTTTCGGTCGGATACTATAAAAAACAGACAATTTTCTTACGTTTTTGGCCATTTCAAGGTCTGTTTGTATGTTGATTAGAGTATGATTCGCGAGCGTAACAAATATGACTTTACAGAATTAAAATCATCAATACAACCCCCTAACTATTGATTGATATTATGAAACAGCCATTCAATGGGATTATATGAACTTACGAGGGTTGAGGCTTCCCCCTTAAGAGCGTTTACGCCGTACGGCATTTCATGCAAACGTTCAAGCCCTTGTTTTCCGAAATGAATGAACCGATTTTAATGAAACTTCATACGCATAAGCAGGATACAAATGTCTAAAAGGTTAATTAAGAACATTTTTTCAAGATTATGAAGAAGAAATATGTGACTCTGGTGTTTTGACCCCCCGATAGATAATGATAGTACATACCTGACTCCAGTCTTATCGTCATACGACTTCGACTTATCCTTATCGGCGGTAAGATCGACGTCCTTCAGGAACTTCAGATCTGGGTCGATGTAGAAGACTTTGTTCAGCTCCTGAAAATAATACGAAACGACGACTTTCAGTTAATGAAACTATTATTTTATTGCAGCTTGTAAAAAAATTTATAATTAATATATAATTATTATTAATTATAAACGATGGACGAAATTCAAAAGGAGTTCTTTTTTGTGCAAAAATAAAAGTAAAATTTTGCTTAAAGTTTGTAATGTCAAATCCCGTAAATTCATAATGGCGTGTCAGTGGTCAAAAGAAATGTCAAAATAGTAGGAGATTACCGCCATTACGACTTGTCAATAAGTATATATGAGATTACGAACGATTTTGCATTCCTCCTTTTGATTGTCCAAACCACAGTAATCTTTATTCTCATTCCTATAAGGTTGCTGGTTGGTTTGATATGCTGCTGCAGAAGGATCGTTTCACATTTATCATTTATGGATACGGAACCTTTGATAAGGTAGTTTTACTCACACAGGACAATATTTTTATTTTGTAATTAGCGCTTTTCAATAAGGAGATCTGCAACTACTACTACAGTGTCTAACAGATATGGGCTCTTTGTGAAGGTCGCGGGAATCCGCTGGATGCTAGAGGCACAGGACCGGTAGGTGTGGCGATGCTTTGGGGGGAGGGGGGCTGTGTCCAGCAGTGGACGTAAATACCGTATGGGAAAACGGCATTACTTAATAAAAATATTATTTGTGGGGCATCACTGATTTATAATAAATTGCCCGATGACATTAAGAAGTTACCTACTCATCTATTTAAGAAGAAATTATACACATTCCTAATTAAAAAGTGTTATTATAATGTAAAAGACTACCTCGAAGACAAAGATATTGTATTTTAATTATAACAAATATTTGTAAGAACATTAATTCAATATGATAATAATAATTACAATTACTATGACATTATTAATATGCTTGACATTACTATTATAATTTATTAATTCAGATTTAATTTAATTGACTATCTATGTATGTAAAGAAAACCTTTATGCAGTTATCAACGCTTTTCTTTAATTTGTTTTTTAACTTGACAACGTCATAATTGTCATCTAAATAACATATTGTGAATATACAGGGTGAAATTGAAAACATGCGACAAATCGAAATGGGTGATTGTACTTATCATTATGAAGAACTTTTACTATGGGACCAAACCTGAAATCCCGAAAACAAAATCAGCTGTTCCCTACATTTATGTTCGCATAACTCGTCAAAATGTAGGGAACAGTAGATTTTTTTTTTGCAATTGCATATTTGGTCCCATAGTAAAAGTTGTTCATGATGATGAGTACAATCTCCCATTTTAGTTTGTCGCATGTTTTCAATTTCAACCTGTAGGAAATAGAATAATTACTTATAAATGCAAACATAAGCATCTAATGTTGTTTTCCTGATTTTTTAGACAAACAAGCATTATTTTACTTATATAAAGAACATTATTATATGTATATTTCCAATAACAATGTAATTTAATAAGATAAATTTATAAGTTCCTAATATATTTGCACACCTCACATGGCTATAATACAGTGCACCTTATGAACCTTTTATAACATCCTCTGTACCTGTGTTATGCAAATAAATGATTTGATTTGACGTGTTTCGTCTGTAACACTCACATTGCTATAGATGTTGGTCGGCGTGGGCGTGAGCTGCCACAGCCGCACGGTGTCGTCGCTGGAGCACGTGAGGAAGGTGCCCGGCGGGAGCGGCTTCTCCACGCTGTTCATGTCCACGCCCCAGATGCACGCCGAGTGGTACAGCGCCGAGTGGGACTTGCCTACCTGTTGGAGAACGATGTTCTGTTACTATGTGCTAATTTTATGTAAAGGGGAAAAATCTGTAAACAACTACAATAAAATATGCGTTAATTAAACTGTTCTCTCGACCGTTCCTGTCAACATGTTGCTCGCTGGCGGCAGAGAGCTCGCACGCACGCACGCACGCACTCCCGCGTTTATTAAGAGAAAATGCGGTCGGAGAGACTTTTTGAAAAAGCCTAAGTAAAAAGTCATAATTCGAGGTTTGGCTCTCGCCTATTTTCTCCTTCAATATTGGACCAATTTAAAAGACATTTCAGGATAGATTGAAGATTGATTTTCAGGGTAGATTTTTCAAGGATATATTGTACTGTGTCCCTACGTTTTCCTTTTTGATGATTCATTATTTTTATACGCACTAGAACCTCGAAAACGGCTCAAAATTGCCGCTGCCAACAGAGGCCTAGTGTACAAACTTGACAACTATTAATGAAAAAAGAAAAACATAGGGAGCATAGGAACACAGTATATCCATCCGTTCCAATGATAAAAAAAATTCATGCCAGAATTGAATGCGATTTTATTACACGTGCAGTTTTATTGTACGAGATTGAAGCTTTATAGACATTCATTTGATGATACCACAATCTCAAAAAAAAAAAACATTATAGACAACAAGAACGATACTTAAAAAGCCGAACTTTTTTGGATTGAACTCAATATGCCATGGCTATTTACATTGCCATGAGTGAAAGTATTTATTTTCTATCTCAATTTATTATCACTAGATACTGCACTACGCTGTATTAAATATACAATCAACACTGCTTACCCTCTTAATATCCCGGACGTCCCACACGTACAGACTATGGTCGTTGTACACACAGGTCAGCTTGTGGTTCCTTTCGTCGTAAGTTAGCGCGACCGCGTCCGGATACCGCGCGTTCGGCGGCTGGGTGAACATGTGACTGCGGAACAAGAGAGAATAACAATCATAATAAATGTTTATTTCGAAAAAAAAATTATAACGACGGGGTCACCAGTATAGAGGTGTGAAGAACAGGGTGTAAAGTTCACTAAACCTCTATAGAAAAGGGAGGATCCTCCGACCAGATGGGTCGTGTCTGGCGGGCAAATGTCGGGCCGCTGTATCTATGCTAGTTGTGCGGTAATCTTTGCTTGCGAGATGCAGGATTTCGGACGCGTTGTTCACATGTGGCGTTGTAGATACCGCTTCAGGTATGTCATCATCACACATGCTGCTGCATCATACAGCTGGTCATAGGCCTGTCGAATTTCACGTCATTCAGCTCAATTCTCGGCTCAACCAGCTGCTACCAGTCACCCTGCGAAGATCGTCGCTCCACCTGAGGGCGTCCTACCTTACGTTTGCCAGAACATAACACGTCTACCACAACGGTCATTGCTTCTACGTCTAATCTTCTTCTTCTTCGTGTAGCTGGCACGACTGTATTTTAAATCTTGTTTTCCCAAAACTTTGCCACTTCCACGGCGTTGTCAGTGGCAGCGCAGAGGTCACTTTGACTGCATGTTTTGGGACACAAGAGGGCAAGATAGGAGGTGGAGCATGGTTTGTGACACAGCTCCGCAATCACACCCTTCTGCTGTTCCGTCAAGGTAGCCCCACTTTACCAGGTTGGACTTACATCTTCCCACTTGTGTCCGGAGACGGTCAAGAGACTTCCAAATGGGCCACGGAAGGTTAAACCCTGCAGGGAGATGCTCCTTTGGTGGTAGGTAGTGAATAGGAGGGGGAAGAGTATCCTGCCACAGTTTGCAACGGGCGTCGGCCGGGTTTCCTGACAGAGACGCTGTCGATTTCAAAAAGCTGTGTCTGCTTTTTAGCCGTTGCGTTGGTGGCTGTGCGCCAGATAGTGGATGTCTGGTATCAGATTCCTGTTTGAGTTTCTCCACTGCGCATGCAACTTCTCTTCGTCCTTGTGGTGGAGCTATGCCAGCGTTCAGCTTGCTTAGTTCCATAGCACGCTGAGCGACCTTGAATTTATGGACCAGCCGTACCGTGAGTGTTCCCTACATTTATGTTCGTATACATCAAAATGTAGGCTACAGCTGATTTTTTTCGCGATTTCAGGTTTGGTCCCATATCATCATCATCATTTCAGCCGAAAGACGTCCACTGCTGGACATAGGCCTCCCCCAAAAGGGGGGGGATTTGTCATAATCGCCACGCTTGGCAGGCGGGTTGGCGATCGCAGTATGGTACGGTTGAATGCATAGAGAACGCTGCTGCCCATTCTCCGTTACGCCCCTTAGTCGCCTTACAAAGGTCTTCGGTCCCATATAGTAAAAGTTATTCATAATGATGAGTACAATGACCTAAGAGGTTGTTAATGTTTTACCAATAACCCTGTAAATAGATGAGACGAGGACATCTTCAGTAGCGGGAACACGTACAGACGCCAGCACATCAAGCTACTACAATCTGTCAAATTTCTTTAATAGATTTTCAACTTTATCGCTAAGGCGTAAGGTTCAAAGTTGTTTGGGAAAATATGACAGTTTCGAGTAGCTTGATGTGTCGTCTGTACATGCTTGCCTGAGTGTGTGTGCAGCAGCGTTCTCTACACATTCCACCACCATACCATACTGCGATCGCCAACCCGCCTGCCAAGCGTGGCGATTACGAAACACCCCCCCCCCCCTTTGGGCGAGGCCTATGTCCAGCAGTGGACGTCTTTCGGCTGAAATGATGATGATGACGATAAATGTTCAAGACTTTGCATAGAATTAACAATCTTTCGGCGAATTTTTGCCTTGGTTTACTTTTCAGAAGCCATGTATCAGCTCCACAGATCACTCAACTTACTTAATATTAGTTCCGAGCGCCACGTCGACACCCAGATAGTGCGTCCTGGGCAGAGTAGTGATGTACCGCAGCGAGTCGGGCGCGAAGCACCGCACTATGCCTTCCGCGCAGCCCACGAAGATGTAGTTCGAGCCAATGGCCATGCAGTTCGCTGATGTAGTCTGCGGGAGAGACGGAAATTTAATTAAGAAAACATAAATGTCTGTAATCTCCGAAGGGAGGAAACACTCAAACCTCATGGGATAGGGGCGAGAACTCCCTCACAGAACTCATTGTCTTACATTACGCCCTTCTCTCTTTCTTGCTCTAAGCGGGACTTACTCTAGACTCTCTCTCTCTTGCTCTAAGCGGGACTTACTCTCGACTCTCTCTCTTGCTCTAAGCGGGACTTACTCTCGACTCTCACTCTTGCTCTAAGCGGGACTTACTCTCGATACTCTCTCTCTTGCTCTAAGCGGGACTTACTCTCGACTCTCTCTTGCTCTAAGCGGGACTTACTCTTGACTCTCTCTCTTGCTCTCAGCGGGACTTATTATCAACTCTCTCTCTTGCCCCAAGCGGAACTTACTCTCGACTCTCTCTCTAGCTCTAAGCGGGACTTACTCTCGACTCTTTCTTGCTCTAAGCGGGACTTACTCTCGACTCTCTCTCTTGCTCTAAGCGGGACTTACTCTCGACTCTTTCTTGCTCTAAGCGGGACTTACTCTCGACTCTCTCTCTTGCTCTAAGCGGGACTTACTCTCGACTCTTTCTTGCTCTAAGCGGGACTTACTCTAGACTCTCTCTTGCTCTAAGCGGGACTTACTCTGGACTCTCTCTCTCTTGCTTTAAGCGGAACTTACACTAAACTCTCTCTCTCTTGCTCTAAGCGGGACTTACTCTCGACTCTCTCTCTTGCTCTAAGCGGGACTTACTCTCGACTCTCACTCTTGCTCTAAGCGGGACTTACTCTCTGCTCTCTCTCTTGCTCTAAGCGGGACTTACTCTCGACTCTCACTCTTGCTCTAAGCGGGACTTACTCTCTGCTCTCTCTCTCTTGCTCTAAGCGGGACTTATTCTCGGCTCTCTCTGTTGCTCTAAGCGGGACTTACTCACGACTCTCTCTCTTGCTCTAAGCGGGACTTACTCTCGACTCTCTCTCTTGCTCTAAGCGGGACTTACTCTCGACTCTCTCTCTTGCTCTAAGCGGGTCTTACTCTCGACTCTCTCTCTCTTGCTCTAAACGGGGACTCTCTCTTTCCCTGCGCGGTACTCACCCTGAGCTCGACCCACTTGTCCAGCAGCCGTCGACTGTTGAACTCGCACAGCAAGCCGCCCCGCGTGATGGCGTACGTGCTCTCGGCCGCGTCGCCCCGGCCGCACACCACGTCGCAGAACTCGTTGTCTTTCTGCTCGCCTAGTATCGCGGAGCGGCCCATTAGAGGGACTGGCTCTTTGAACTGGAAAAGAGAACAAAATATTAGTTATTTTTGTGTAACCAGAAGTCACAAAGTCATCATCTGCCTGACTTTTCTCAACTATGTTGAGGTCGACTTTCAGTCTAACCGGATGCAGCTGAATACCGGTCTTTTACATGGAGAAACTGCCTAGCTTTTTTTTTGCTATTGTAAAATTCACGAGTACAAAAGCTGTTGAAGTGGCGATGCTTCTCCCTCAACCTCAAGCATCGCCACTTCAACAGGTTTTGGCCTATATCCAGCAGTGGACGTCTTTCGGCTGACATGATTACATTCACGAGTATTACACCATTCCTGTCTCCTTCTTAGCATGTCGATAGCAAATCTAAAGTCTATTCAAACTTATGTGTCAAATTAATATTATTTCAAGTTAAACAAATATCAACTTTATTTTAATGGCTATTACGTTGATTTCAGAGTGACTAAGCACTATTGAAAAAGTTATAAAAATGTATGAAGTTGCAGCGTAAACTAAACTGTATTGTGTAGGATTTAAAGTTCTTTTTCCATTTGTTTCCATTTTTGACAAATAAAATGCGAATGCAGATTAAATGAACTCGACCCAGAATTCGGCTACATGTTTGGCGCCATCACTATCGGCCTTCCGTTCCTGTTAGGGTCAGAACACACCGCGACGCGACGCAGCGCGCAGTATTCAAGCTAGCAATACAATTATAGACCTTATCTACTCCACAAAAAGGTACACAATGCAGTGAGGTGGGCCGCGCAGGGCCGCGCGGCGTAGCCCGACGTAGTAGACACCACCTCACTGAATTGTGTACCTTTTACTGTAGTAGATAAGTTCTATAATTGTACTGCTATCTTAAAAACTGCACGCCGCGTCGCGTCGTGGTTTGAACTGACCCTAACGTGCAACTGACTATTACTGTTAAAAAGATGTTCCTCACCTTTGCATTCCTGGAGTACTCCAGATACCAGAACTTGACGTGCCTGAACCCGACCGTGACGAAGTAGTTTCCGTTCTCGGAGAAACTTACTGCTTTCACTCGAGACGACACCTGAAACACGAGGTTACATGTTAATTAAATAAATATTTATAATTTTAAGCGACTGATTGTTTTTTGTATGTAAGGATCGTACCAATAAATTGAATAAATTGAAGGGCCGAACCCTGCCGGGTCAGCGGGATTGTCCGAAAGGGTTACCGCTGCCCCGAAACATAAAGGTCTAAGGAAGGTGGGTTTTAGTCAGTAAGAGTCTGACACTCCCTTCCGTTCCGCCCAGAGCGGGAGGGGTCATTTGATGATATCCCATCCGCAAAAAAAAAAAGGATCGTACAAAGCGGCGGTCTGTAGTTTCTAAATAGGGGTTATTAAGAAACTACAGACTGCCGTCATAGGAAAAAAGAGTGAGTTTATGTATACAGGGTGGTTGGAAGATGGGTGCAAAGCTTTAAGCCGAAGACAGTACAGACAATTTAAGCCATGGTTGTCTTAGATGAAGTCTTACCAATTTTTTGTACCTATTTTTTAGGTCACCGGCTACGGGTCGTAGCGTGATGTTAAAGCTTCCTCAAAAATTGGGCTAACAAATGCAAGTATTTTTTCAGAATAGATTTAAAACTAACAAAAAAAAAATGATTATTTTCGGTAAACATGATGCAAGGAAACAACACAAACACATAAAGAATAACATGTCGGAGAAAAACATGCGTCACATGCACGCAAAACGGCCATCGCTCAGCATAATGCTAAAACCCTATTGCGAGACAGAGTTTTCAGCGACAGCCGGTTGGTCTTCAGCCTTATTATTAGTATAGAAGATAGATTACCTTATTACTAGCTAGTTTCAGGTTGGCGCGCCAGTCCCACACGTTGACTATCATGTCATGTTGCGACCCTATGGACACCAGGTACTTCGATGACGTTGAGAATGCCTGGAAATTAATGAACAAGGTTTTATTATCTGTGCGTGCACCCGACGGGTTGTCTCATCATGCCTGCATTTTTTCAACTAGGTATGTTGGGGTCGGCTTCCAGTTTAACGGTTAACCGGAAGCAGCTGAATACCAGTATTTTACATGAATCGACTGTCTATCTGACCTCCACAATACAGTTAGGGTAATACTATTTGGTAAGACTGGTTGTCAGACTTTCGGGCTTCTGACGACCCGTAACGACTGTCAACGAATGACAGCCGGGATCAACAGCTTAAAGTGCTTTCCGAAGCACGGAAGGGTCTTGATATATAAAAATGGTCACCCATCCACGGACCAACCGCGGCAAGCGTAGCTTAACCTGATCGATCGACCCGTGCGGCTTGTATTATTCATATTCATTTATTGCATTTCATGTTGTTTACAGGTTGCTACATTATGATAGTTCCAAACAATGAACCCTGCTAGGGCACAGCAATGTATAGGCGACAGGTTTTAATTAATTTAACATGCTATCATTATTATTCACATAATTTGTTGATATAGAATCATTTAAAAATTTTATTAATTATTATACATTATGTCATTCTTATAAACTAAATAAATAAATTATCATTTTCATATTACAATCTCATACTACAATAGAGATTCTAAAATGTCTTTATTATGTCAGTTAATTTAATGTCAATAGATTAGTTTTACATATAATATGTCACATTTTCAGATAAGATAAAAAAAAGAAATAGTAAGTAAGTTTAGTAATCACTAAAAATACAGGAGTGAGGCAGTAGCGGACTGATGTCTTATAGAGTACCTAGTTATGTATATGTAATGTGTTCAAGTCGATATTAATTTATTTATTTCTCAGTTAAAAATTCTTTTAGACTATAATATGATTTTAAGTTTAAGTAGTGTTTTAGGTCATTTTTGAATTTGTTGTCGTACTCTGTATCCTTAACTGAATTCGGGAGTTTATTATAGATTTTAACGCACATGGCCAGAGGCCCAGAACGAAACATAGCTAGTCTTGAAGTTGGTACCGCTAATTCGTTTAGATATCGATTTCTAAGACTGCGTTGCTGTGGGCGTTGCTGTTTTGCTAGCGGAAAGAGCGATGGGTATTTTCTCACAAATTTACTAGCTTCTAGGATATAAATACCTGTTAGCGTAAGAATTTTATGTTCTATAAAGTATTGTTTGCAACTTTCCGTACGTTCTATATTTACTAGGATTCGAACGCATTTTTTTTGTAAAATGAATAGTTGCTCTATATCTACACTATTTCCCCACAATATAATTCCATAGTTTAGCCACGAATATGCGTAAGCGTAGAAGGCTGAAAGAGCTGTTTTAAAGTCGGTTGCTTTTTTTAGTTCTCTTAAGGCGTATGTAAAGCTAGCCAATTTATTTGATAGGGTTTCTATATGACCTTTCCAGTTTATATTTGTATCAACAGTCAGGCCTAGCAGTGAAAAGTCGTTTACACATTGTAATTTTATATTATTATATGAGAAGTCGATATCTACCTTTTCTTTCTGATATGGTCTATATTGCATCAGCTTCGTCTTCGAGAAATTTATTTCTAAATTATGGTCTTTCAACCATGCCACTATAATAGTAAGAATGTCATATAAGATTTCATTTAGGGTCCCGTTATTATCATAAGGAAGAATTATTGAAATGTCGTCAGCAAATAGGACGCTGTATGAATTTATTTCTTTAGGGAGGTTATTTATATATATTAGGAACAATAGGCACCCTAAAACACTACCTTGAGGAATCGACATGGTTACTTTTGCTATTATTTAGTCACAAGCCCCAACAGGTTTACCCATCAGCAAAAATTACGAAATTCTAAGATCATTACTTATTTAGGGGATGAATTTTCAATAATCCTTCCTAACAATACCTTCATTCATACATTTTGCAATTTGCAGGTCAGTGTTAGGTTGAATATAATTCGCGACCATAACAAATATGACTTCACAGAATTATAATCATAAAGTTCATATCATATTGATGGATATTTTATGAATTAGTCATTCAATAGGATTATATGAACTTAGACGGCCTTATTACAAAACAAGATTTATCTTTAGACCCAGGTTTAAACCATCCAGCCATTTTTAAATTTCGAACTATAATCCGATGAAGCTAGTTTTTATTACAAAAACTGACGTTAAACCCTTTCGGCCTTATTATAAAACAAGGTTTATCTTTAGACCCTGGTTTAAACCATCGAGCCATTTTTAAATTTTGAACTTTATTCCGACAACTGTAAAGTTCTTAATGCAAAATTGACAACTTAGACTCGGGTTTAACGTCAGTTTTTGTAATAAGAACTTTAGCTTCGTCGGATTATAGTTCGAAATTTAAAAATAGCTGGATGGTTTAAACCTCGGTCTAAAGATAAATCTTGTTTTGTAATAAGGCCGTTTACGTTTGCCGGAATAAAGTTCAAAATAGAATAACTGGCTGGAAGGTTTAGGCTAGGTCTAAAATTAGATCTCGTTTTGTAATAATACGTATTGAGTTGTATTGATGACTTTGATGATTATAATTCCGTAAATACCTCGCGAATCATATTTTGTTCACCGTACAACCCGACACTGATCTGCAAATTGCAAAAAATAAAAATTATCGCGGGCTGTGACGCTTCCCCCTTAGTGCTCAATTTCGTTATAATAAAATAAACTCTTAGAAAACATTTCATGCGGCTAGACCAAACGGTTTAGGCTATGCGTCGGGTCAGACAATTAATATTTTTCAATGTACTTAGATTTTTTTATTTCAACAATTACAAAATAAAATGATCACTAGTAAGGAATGCTGGCGTTACTTGAAACAGAACTTACCACACAACTAACACCATGCGTGTGGCCTATGAACTCTCCGATTTGCACCGCACCGGACGCTGAAGGATCCTGAAAAAATAACATAACCCGTTTACATTTATCTAAATACTGATTGTAAACAAACATGTACACATGACATGTGATAAGTTTATACTATCCGCCGACAGATGGCGCTACTGTTCTTATGACGTAGTTAGTCACTACTCGCTACTAGATGGCGCTAGTGGTATGTTAGAATGCATGTTTATAATAATTTATACGTTTTGTAATAGTTTGAAATTGCATGCTACTATAAAGTAAGCGCAAAAAGAACAGTCGCAATATATTCCATCATATTATTTAACGCGCCAAAAAAACACTTTATGTAAATTATTTATTGTTTCCTTCAGTTTCGTTCCAAGTTACATCCTAGGGTCTTTCTCAAATGTCAAAACGGGCCTTTTATTTTTTGACAACTTTAAATGAAAACATTTTGTGCTTAGCCCTCAACACTCAAATGCCAGACGAACTGGTACGATAAATAATTAAATCTTTGGTGCAAAACTGTGCATTTATTAGGAAGATATACCTCCTAGTTGAGGGCTTATAGAAGATAGATAGATAGATAAACCATCAACAACAATAACTACAACATCAACAGCAATAACAACAACAACTCAACAACTATTGTTTGTCTGTTCTATAGAAAGAAGAACGCCAACCAACCTGTAGATCCCACACCCTTTTTTTTTTTTTTTTTGCTGATGGGAAATCATCAAATGACTCCTCCCGCTCTGGGTGGAGCGGAAGGGAGTGTCAGACTCTTACTGACTAAAGCCCACCCGTGTTCCTTCCTTAGCCCTTTATGTTCCGGGCCAGCGGTAACCCTTTCGGACAATCCCGCTGACCCAGCAGGCTTCGGCCCTAAGGGGCCCCTTCTCGATGCTGACATCTCTTTGAGGCGCGCGTGGAACACGTACGTGCCGTCCGGCACGGGCCTGGTCCTGATCGGGCGGTGAGCTACCCATTACTCTCCGCCCGCAGGCCCGCGCCTACGGTGACCGGGAGTCGTCACGCGGCTCCCGACGCCCGGAGCGTCTCCCGCGGCGGCTGGGACGGGAGGCTCTCTCCCTGAGCCGTCCCGCCACCTCCTTCGCTAGCATGACTGCTAGTTTTGAAATTTTGTACATAGATTCTTTACATAAAAATACTAGACACGTGTTTCGGGACTTCGGGTTTCGCAATACTAAAAAAAAATGTTGTATAGAAGAACGCTAACCAACCTGTAGATCCCACACCCTGACGGCGGGCGCATGGCCGCACTCGCCCGTGGCCAGGTAGCGGCCGTCGGGAGAGAACGCGACACATGTCACACTCTTGCGACACGCGTTCAGCACGTGCGTCTGCCTGTTCTTGCGCACGTTGTACAGGACCACCGTACATCTGGAAAGATTAGAAATAATGATATTAGTTTAGCAACTCGTCATACAACTCCGCAGACATTCTCAGATAATTCTTATAATCAACTGGTTCTGCGGACAATTCGCGGATCAAATGGGTATGCGACAACTGTTGTCTTCTTTGAATCCAACTTTTAACCCAAACTTTAGGGTGTCTTCGCTTTTTTTTATTCATTAAATAATGATATTAGTTTAGCAACTCGTCATACAACTCCGCAGACATTCTCAGATAATTCTTATAATCAACTGGTTCTGCGGAGAATTCGCGGATCAAATGGGTATGCGACAACTGTTGTCTTCTTTGAATCCAACTTTTAACTCAAACTTTAGGGCATCTTCGCTTATTTTTAACCGACTTCAAAAAAAGGAGGAGGTTTCTCAATTCGACCGTATATATATATATATATTTTTTTTTATTCATTTCGTGGTAAGCTATACCGAGGTAACACAAAACTTCAATCTTCGAACAAGACATATTGCCTCATTTGCGGTTCACACTCGACTATTTTGCTCGCTAGTCGATCAGCACCTACGAGCCGCGACTCCGCGAGTAAAAACCGTCGCCTCCAAAACCGCGGTATACGGCTCGCCCGTCGATCACCCACTTAAGGCGAAAGGATAGGCCAAACTACAAAATTGACCTCTGAATGACTACTACTACTAGACTGGTGGCTTGTCCGTGTGGTGCCGGACTTAAAGAATTGCACCACCCCTTACTTCCCGTGGGTGTCGTAAAAGGCGACTAAGGGTCTTACCGGAGAATGGGCAGCAGCGTTCTCTATTTATTCCACCATCATACCATACTGCGATCGCCAACCCGCCTACTGCTGGACATAGGCCTCCCCCAAATTGGGGGAGGCCTATGTCCAGCAGTAGACGTCTATCGGCTGAAACGACTACTACTAGAAGAATGGCAAGAGTGCAGAAGAATCAGGGGGCCTAAAAAGATCACTTTGGCAGAATCATAAAAGGATAACATGATGAATTTATAATATGGCGAAGACAGTCCGTGTTTTTCTTTTTTTCGCTGCACTACGTAGGTATAATCAAAGAGAATGGGATTGGATTGGATTGATTGGTATTTTAGCATAGACAAAAAAAATACGCGTCCTCATCCATCCGTCCCACCATGTTTTCAATAGAGCAAGGTTTCCTAATTTGTTTCTTAATTTAATCGGTAAAAATACTTTCGCCAACGACGCCAACACACATTTTGATCACCTACAACATTAAGGCTAACGGAAAAAAGTGGCCACTATTATCCGTTTTAGTGATTATAATAAAACTAAACAACGTAAAACTACCGTTTATAATAATATTACGTGCTTATTTTTTGCATTTTCATTCTAAAATAAAAGAAATAACCAAACAAACGATGAGGGCGCCACTGCACGGTCGGCGCAGCCTTAAATACAGAGTTGCAATTTGAAAAAAAAAGTAAGAAAAAATTAATTTGGCGGGATACCTTCTACCACCAAAAATATAAAACACTAGCTTCTACCCGCGACATCGTCCGCGTGAAACTTCACCCTCCCCTCATTCAGTCTCTTAGGGGTGGAATTTCGAAAAACCTTTTCTTAGTGGATACCTACTCTTCACAAAGAAGACACCCTCCAAATTTCATGTCCTTAGGACCAGCGGTTTAGGCTGTGCGTTGATATATCAGTCAGTCAGGACTTTAGATTATAAATAAAAACAAGATACAGTATCCTATACGAGTACGTAATCCATTTCGTAATAATTACAGACTAATTATATTTATATGAATACAAGTCTAGTCACGCACTAGATTTTCAACACACTGTATAGCACCGAGAGTTGAAACTACAACAGCTTGTTTTTCGACGCGCTAGGATGCGCTCTGTTAGATTCTCAATGCTCGGCTCAACACATAGAGTTGAAAATCCAGTGAGCGATAATATCCCGCGATATTTTTACGGCTAACTCCTTTAAAACGTGAACAGAGACACAATACCTGCATCCCTACATTAGCATAAGATTACCACTTTAAAATATTCCATTCATCGGCTTGCCATAATCAGACGGACACGCGGGCGGAATCATATTAGTTGTGGACTTGTGGCAGGGCGGCACTGACAGCGGTGAAGATACGCTTATTTTTGCCGCAGGATGCTCATGATATGAAACAATACAATGGTTTGGTTTTCATAGGGTGTTTAAGGCATGACCTAAAGCGCGGTCACTGTCGGACTGCATAGAAAAGAAAGAGAAGCGCGATGGATGACACAACGCTGGTAATTTATTGCAAAATATGAAGCAATTATTTAATAACAAAAAATCTATTGTTTGGACGAAAAAATTAAAACACTAGTATTTTAGTATGTTGCTTGTAGAATAATCTGACAAAAAATCAGAATGATTGTATGTATGTTAATACGGTTTTTATTGTAAAAATGAAGTTTTTAAAGGTATCTTCATGATTTTTTCTATCGTATCAAATTAGTTATATTATGTTTTCGACACACTATTTACCTAGCATATATCCTGAAGAATATCATATATTTTTTTCTGATTTTGTTTACTGTAGTCGATCATATACTTTTATTGTTTCTAAAACTTGGGTTTTTTGTGTTTAGGTCCTGTAAGCTCCTTAAAAACTTACCTTTGTTGAACCCTTCAAGGAAGCACGTTTTTTCACATATTCAGAGCATTTTCATAGCACATCTTACCCGTTACACCACGAGGAAATAGGACCACTGAGCTAACTCGCAAATCTCGCGAAAGTAGCTCTGGTGGGGAGCCATAAGGCTACCATAAATGGAGATAGGGTTGCCAGGCGTCCGGATAAAGCCGGACACAGTTAGGCTTTTTGTTTGGTTGTGTGTCCGCCCTGTCCGGTTTTTGTTAGGCTTTTTAAATTTGACCACCGCGTGCGTGGCGCGCCCCCGCCTCCCCGCCACTTTTCATCACCACCCCACTCTAGTCACTTCTTCGCCACGAAAAAATCGGTTTTACTTGAAAAAAAAATTGTTGTGTTATACTAAGACTAAAAAAACCGGGCAAGAGCGAGTCGGACTCGCTCACCGAGGGTTCCGTAACATCCGGGTTTATGTATAAGGTTTATGTTTATGAAATTAAATGCTTTTTTTATATTTGAGTTGGTTGAATAAAAGGTAAATTGAGGTTTACGATTTATGACGTATTAAAAAAAAAACTACTCACTAGATCTCGTTCAAACCAATTTTCGGTGGAAGTTTACATGGTATTGTACATCATATATTTTTTTTAGTTTTATCATTCTCTTATTTTAGAAGTTACAGGGGGGGGGACACACATTTTACCACTTTGGAAGTGTCTCTCGCGCAAACTATTCAGTTTAGAAAAAAATGATATAAGTAACCTCAATATCATTTTTGAAGACCTATCCATAGATACCTCACACGTATGGGTTCGACGAAAAAAAAAATTTTTAGTTTCAGTTCTAAGTATGGGGAACCCCAAAATTTATTGGTTTTTTTCTATTTTTGTGTGAAAATCTTAAAGCGGTTCACAGAATACATCTACTTACCAAGTTTCAACAGTATAGTCCTTATAGTTTCGGAGAAAAGTGGCTGTGACATACGGACGGACAGACAGACAGACAGACAGACAGACAGACAGACGGACAGACAGACAGACAGACAGACAGACATGACGAATCTATAAGGGTTCCGTTTTTTGCCATTTGGCAACGGAACCCTAAAAATGGCCAAGTGTGAGTCGGACTCGCACACGAAGGGTTCCGTACCACAAGGCAAAAACGCCGAAAAAAACATGTTTGTTGTATGGGAGCCCCCCTTAAATACTTATTTTATTTTAATTTTATTATTTATTATTAAAGTTAAAATACAACTGAGTATTTAGTGAATATTTCAAGTGCCTACCTGTTGCCATTTTTGATATCGAGCAAAAAAGGGCAAAAAAATCGCGTTTGTTGTATGGGAGCCCCCCTTAAATATTTATTTTATTTTGTTTTTAGTATTTGTTGTTATAGCGGCAACAGAAATACATCATGTGTGAAAATTTCAACTGTCTAGCTATCGCGGTTCTTGAGATACAGCCTGGTGACAGACAGACAGACAGACGGACAGACGGACAGACGGACAGACGGACAGACAGCGAAGTCTTAGTAATAGGGTCCCGTTTTTACCCTTCGGGTACGGAACCCTAAAAATTAAGGGTGTCCGGCTTTTTTACCCAATATGTCCGGCTAAACTGGCTGGTCTGTCCGGCTTTTCGGTTTTAAGACCTGGCAACACTAAATGGAGAGATCAATCAGATCGGTTTGGCCGGATGCACGTGCACAAACAACAACATGTGCAAAACGATAGCATCAGCTTTAAACTACTCACTTCAGGAAGTAGTCCGGCCGTTACAGCCACACACGTTGCAGTTCATGATGAGGTCAAACGGTTCTGGAGGTAGAACGTAGCACTGCAACCTATTGCGTAAAACACTATCAATCGAAAACCTGTGGGATAACTGTGTAACAAAGTAACACTAGCAGTGGCTTTCATTATGACAGTTAAACAATATTCATTGCGTTATTTGTCTGCCTAGTGTCTGGTGGCCAGAAGCGAGACTGGTTTGCATGGGTCCTGGGTTAGACCACAAGGGTCGCGTAGCATGAGCAATTCTATGGCTATCACGGACATCGAGAGATATGTCATGGAGGCGTGGCACATGTCGCCTCCATCCGATCAAACTGACCAATTTAATTGAGTTATTCCGTTCTGATCCCCTGAACCCCCCCCCTCCACCCCCCCCCCCCCACCTCGATCCCCTCCTGGATCGTCTTCTGTTTTAATCTTTGTCTTATCCACTATAAACTTTCTCATACCGGTTTGATCCGCTTTCACAATCAGTAGCAATGGGTTTTGTCAGTGGAACAACATTCATTGCGTTATTTCCGTTGTTGAGTAGACACATTTTTTGAACATATGAAGCAATGGATTAGCAGTATCTTTAAAAGTGATTCAGATTGAGATTGATAGTGTGTTACGCGGTGCAGTGCAGATTGATAGAGTACTGAGCTTCTTATTCATTTTATGAATGCAGCGCCCCGCGGTTTCATCCGCATAAGAGTCGATCCGGTGGGTATATCGGGATAAATCTCCATACAACATTTTATCAAAATTGGTCCAGCCGTTTGAGCGTGAAGAAGTAACAAACATATAAACACACACACACACACACAAACTTTCGCCTTTATAATATTAGTGTGATCTTTTAAACTGGTCCAATATTGGAGGAGCAAATAGGCGAGAGCCAAACCTCCAAATCATGACATTTTGCTTAGGATTTTTCAAAAGTCCCTCCAACCGTATTTCCTCTTAATGGGAATAGGCTCGCTGCCTATTACTTATGTCAGTCAAGCGACAAATGTAACAACTCGCTGACAGTAAGACGTGTCTTTATAACAAACACTTTACATTAACGTGGGCCTTGCGTTTGTGCCTTTCAGCAAGCGTGAACGGATAGCGAAGCTTGTATATTGATAAGCGACCGCGAGTTTAATGGAAGATCATGCTTGCATTCCGCTAAGGTTGGTGCAGAACTCGCCAGTTATTTTAAATCCCATGTAATGGCAGTCCTCTAGACCGTATTTCGGCCAATCTCAACGGAGACTAGCCTTCGGCGCGTGAGATATTAGAGTGCACAAGTGAGTGCGCAGACACAGGTGCACGAGAGTGAACCTGTGTCTGCGCACTCACTAACTCACAGGCAAGAGAGAGCTTCCGCCACGGGGGAAAGGTTTCCAAACTCCGGCCCGTTACTAAGAAATTACTAATTAAAAAAAACCAATAAAATTTTGCCCGACCTGGGAATCGAACCCAGAACCCCACGCTCAGCAGTCGCACTTGCGACTACGAGACCACCCGGGGCAGTTAAAATGAAATCCCATGTAACAAGAGAGGCAAAGCTTATTACTAACTGGCAGCGCCCCGCGGTTTCACCCGCATAAGTGTCGATCCCGTGGGAATATCGGGATAAAAACTATCCTATGTCCTTTCCCAGGACTCAAACTATCTCTATACCAAGAGGTAACAGACAGACAGACACACTTTCGCATTTATAATAGTAGTATGGATGACAGGGCACAAAACTAGACTTCGAGTTGCTACTGAGAAATAAAAAAACCCAATACCACTTGGGGACACAAATAACCCCATGCTCAACATTTGGGCACTAACCATAATGGGGAAGTAAGTTAAAAGAATAAGGAATAAGTACCCGCTAACCGCTGTCAGTGAGACCTGTCCTACACCGCGTGGGCTAATGTTTGTTATTCAGTTAACAGGAGACGCGTCAGCGGAAGCGCGTTGTGCTGCTTTAGTGATAAGCTGTAGCGATTTCAACTCTTAGAAATTGTTCCGTGTTTCGTAGGCGATCAATCTTGAGACCATTATTACACACGGTGCTGATTTTCATCAGAAAAAATGAATCTAAATTACGAACCGACAATCGCCCATCTAGACTAGAAGCCGAAACCTAACGATGACAGATGCACACAAGCATTTTACATGGAGCCACTGCCTATCTGACCCCCCACAACCAAGTTACTGGGCAATACGATACCCCTTGGTAGGACTGATTGCTGACAACCAGTCCAGTAGATCTTTGGCAGTCGTTACTGGTGCGAAGTTTAAAAGACTGATCTTTTGAGCTTCTCACCAGAAAAGACTGCCAAAGATCTATGTATGACATCCGTGACCAGCGAGTTAACGCGCTTTCCGAGGTCTCCGTGCCTGGGAAAGCACGTCACCCATCCACGAACTGACCGCGACAAGCGCGTGCGGGCTGCGGCTGTTATCAGCTGAGCTGAACAAGCGTGACATAGCAACCCTAGAAAGGAAAGGCGGGGAGGGAATAGCATATTATTTACAAGACAGCTCACGATATTCACCCCAGGGCCTATGGGGAATAACTAAGTATATAGTTTAACGCGAAACTGACATTTGGAGGGAACGAACCCTCACGTTATAGTAGTTTTTAGGGTTCCGTACCCAAAGGGTAAAAACGGGACCCGGGAACCCGGGAACGGGACAGACAGACAGACGGACAGTGGAGTCTCAGTAATCTAAGACTCCACTGTCCGTCTGTCTGGCACCAGGCTGTATCTCATGAACCGTGATAGCTAGACAGCTGAAATTTTCACAGATGATGTACCTATTTCTGTTGCCGCTATAACAACAAATACTAAAAACAGAATAAAATAAATATTTAAGGTAGGCTCCCATGCAACAAACGTGTTTTTTTTTCGGCGTTTTTGCCTTGTGGTGCGGAACCTTTCGTGTGCGAGTCCGACTCGCACTTGGCCAGTTTTTTTATTTCTTAATTTACATGGGGTGGCCCTACCCTGTGAGCCACACCTTAACTGCACCCCAAACCATATCACAATATTACTTAATGCAACCAATGACTAATCATTCCAATGTCAGAAAATGAATTATTGAGTGAACGAATTTTCGGATTAAAACTAGCTTGCCAATCTAGAGACAACATAACTCTGAAATATCTCGCATGCCTGTTAAGTCACTGGCTATAGACTATAGGTCTATAAAAAAAATAAGTTTATTAACACAAAAACCTAATTATACAAAGCTCATACAATACACATACACATACAACACACAACAAAGGTTGTATAAATAGTGAAAACCCTGCCTCCTAAACTAGGGGGGACCCTGTGACTTAGGAGTCAGTATTCTACTGTAACTTCTATGGAATAGAATAGAATAGAATACTCTTTATTATGTACACCATATAAATTACAGGCATAAATCTAGAAACTGTACAAAGGGTGACACAATGGGCGGTCTTATCGCTAAAAGCGATCTTTTAAAGACAACCTTTGGATGGATTAAAAAGGGGAAGAACAGACAAATACTGTAGGTAGTCTGTGGTGTACCATTTACATACATAAAGTATATTATACTAATCTAAATAAATATATACATATAGTAATAAACATGAAACATGAGCAAAGAAAATATAATGATGATGTTTAAGGAGAGAGGAAGTGCAACATCCTTTAAAAAAATATCAGAGAATACAGTTGTATTCTCTGATATTTTTTTAAGAGGAAATCGTACAGGGAATGAATAGTGGAGTTCCACCATTCATTTCCTGTACGATTTCCTCTCCTTCATCCCTGCAGTGTATTTTATCGAGCAACTTTTTAATGCATGTGACGCTATACAGAACTAACATGAAACGTACTTTTGATAACTTCCCATAAAATGCCTCGATTACATGTATCGAGTAGATGGGCGAGACAGCGACTAGCGACTAGGCCGAGAGAGATGGAACCACAGATATAGATATAATAATAAACCATTTATTATCAGGTAACAAAGACCCATAGATACATACCTTAACCTAAGTATACATAATAATATAGTAACAATTTTGTTAGTAAATAAAACTTAATAACTATGTTAGTATCACTTAGTTGCACTAAGATAACCAAGAGCAACTACTTCGCGTGCCAAAAATTGCACCAACTAACGATTACAAATCGTAAGCCGCCCCTTTCGCGCTCTGTCCTGTGTACTGCTGGCTGGGTAAGTGCGAGCGAGAGCGCGAGCTTGTGACGTCATAGTAGGTAGTCAAAAAATGGCACGCTTGGTTTTCATACAGTTCGTGATACTTGCGTTATCTAGGTATATCTATATCTGTGGATGGAACAGAGTCAGTCAGTCAGTTTACAAAAATCGCCTGCTGCGAACGACGGCGACGTGAGCGTGCCCAATGGGCAAGCGAGTCAGTGCGAAAAAGCGCGGGGTTCGAGTGACTGACTCGCCACTCGGAGATCACTCGGTGATGTGTTTACACGAACCGAGCACTTGGCCGAGAGCACTGACTTTCTTTTTTTTTTTTTTTTGCGGATGGGAAATCATCAAATGACTCCTCCCGCTCTGGGTGGAGCGGAAGGGAGTGTCAGACTTTTACTGACTAAAACCCACCCGTGTTCCTTCCTTAGCCCTTTATGTTCCGGGCCAGCGGTAACCCTAAGGGGCCCCTCCTCGATGCTGACATCTCTTTGAGGCGCGCGTGGAACACGTACGCGCCCCCCGGCACGGGCCTGGTCCTGATCGGACGGTGAGCTACCCATTACTCTCCGCCCGCAGGCCCGCGCCTACGGTGGCCGGGAGTCGTCACGCGGCTCCCGACGCCCGGAGCGTCTCCCGCGGCGGGAGAGCACTATCTGGCCCATTTACTCGGTAAGTGTGATCAAGGCATTACGAGCAGCGTACCAATTCATTGTACGCGAATAAATGTCCATAGTGTAGTTCCATAGAGAAAAGTGAGCACACACACACACACACAAGGGCGTGGAACAATAGATACGATTTTCTCTATTCAATTCTCGGTTTGTCGGACTTTACCTCGCAGTTCATCACTATAGCACAACTACGCCAGCCAGTCCTTATTGGTATGATTAACACGTGGTGTGGAGCGCGGCCTTTCTCACGGCCGCGACGAATAGCGTCGTGTGCGCCACGCCTAACCACTTAGGTGTTATTATGTACAGTCAACGGCAACTGTCGATGCTCCCTGCTACTTTTACACATCAAACTCAAACTCAAAGCATTTATATCAATTAAACCATTTACAGGCATTTTTATTTATTTATTTATAGGAGAACCAACAGCTATAGCAGAAGCATAACAATATTATTATATGAGACATAAAGCCAATTACAGGTTCTCACGGGTAAAAACAGAAAATGTAGTAGAAATCTTAGGAGCACTAACAAGCACTATAAAAGGGAACACAAATATAAGAAGAATTGAATTAACAAGAAGTCGGTCAGTCAGAAAATATGAAGCTGCCCATTCCAAAGCGTAGGTACCTAAGGAGAAGAACGGGCAAGAAACTCCATGGACACTCTTTTAAATTATATTTTTACAAAAATATTGGTTACATCATTAATGTTGAATTTATAATTATACATATGTGAGAACGATGTAAAAAAAACTGGCCAAATGCGAGTCGCACTCGCACACGAAGGGTTCCGTACCACAAGGCAAAAATGCCGAAAAAAAATACGTTTGTTGTATGGGAGCCCCCCTTAAATATTTATTTTATTTTTATTATTTATAGCTAAAATACAACTGAGTATTTTGTGAATATTTCAAGTGCCTACCCGTTGCCATTTTTGATATCGAGCAAAAAAGGGCAAAAAAAATCGCGTTTGTTGTATGGGAGCCCCCCTTAAATATTTATTTTATTTTATTTTTAGTATTTGTTGTTATAGCGGCAACAGAAATACATAATTTGAGAAAATTTCAACTGTCTAGCTATCACGGTTCTTGAGATACAGCCTGGTGACAGACAGACAGACAGTGGGGTCTTAGTAATAGGGTTCCGTTTTTACCCTTTGGGTACGGAACCCTAAAAAGACGTAAGCGTTAAAAGCGTCCAGAATACAGCAAATAGTAATATCTCCTGCATAATCAGCCTATAATGTTCCCACTGCTGGGATACCGGCCTCCTCTCTGTAAGAGGGAGTGGGCCGTAATCCACCACGCGAGCCCAGTGCGGGTTGGTGGATGTCACATTTCTTGGAATTTTTAGGACATGTCGGTTTCCTCACGATGTTTCCCTTTCACCATTTTGAGAGCAGTGGTGATGAAATAATTTACACAAAGTAAAGCGCATGTCTGGGGTCAAACCTACCAGGCGGGCGCCAAGGCGGCAAGCTAGTATTTCAATAAGATAGTCCCAGTCCAAATCCAAGGCACAATAACAATTACATACAGTACGGCCGATTTGTCTTGGCAATTCTGAACTTCGCGCAAGATTCTGCTCAGATGTGTCTTCTCGACATCCGTATGTCACTAACGGGATGCAGCAGAATACCAGCGTCAGGTATTGTACCTATGGTATATGCTGAGCTGGACTCCCATTTGGTGCAACCATGAGACACACACCGCCCAGTAGTAATCGTCCGCTAATCCGCTATAGATGTACATAAAACATGAGCTAGGTGTCTATGGTTCAATTTATCTTTTTAATCTTTGTTTTTTTTTTCTCTTTCACCTGTTTTTAAAGTTTTTTAATACCTGTATTGTGTCTTTTGTTGCACTGAATAAACGTTTTATCTATCTATCTATCTATCAGTAAGATTTTTTAGGAACCAAATGGTGACAATGAGGCGAGTGTGAGTGAGAGAACATGCGCGAAAGTTCTTAGTGCCTATGTTCAGACTTGCTAAGATATTTCGGCCACAGTGTACAGTCACGAGCAATAATAATGTCAACACTTGGCAACTTTCAATTGCGATTTTTTCGTGAAACAACGAATGCAACGTTGAAATACTACACTTTACACAAACCTATGGGTTCGAAAATACTTTGTTCGTAATAACATAAAATTTCATTCAAAGCTAAAGGAGAAAAGGTTGCCTGCTTGTCGGTCTTCTACAGATTGTACTTCGGAACTTCACGACCTCATTCCACCGGCCCCCTTCTACCTTCGGTCGTCCAGACGCACAGCAAGTTACCATCCCTGCCTAGTTGCTATTCCACCAATTCGCACTAAGCGTTTTCAAATGTCTTTTATAATGCGCACGGCAAAAGAGTGGAACTCTTTACCTGCGTCTGTGTTTCCGAGCGCATACAACCCGAATCTCTTCAAAGTAAGAGTGAACAAGCTTCTTCTGGGTAAGCTCACTCCATCGTCGACTTTGTCTCTGTCTCCTCTAACCTAGACTAGAGTCAAGAGCAAACCCATATCAAATAAAAAAAGAAAATCGTCTTCGAATAAAGCCAAGTGTATACACACTTATGCTCGCGACTGCACCAAGCAACACCGCGACAGTCAATTCCTGTCACTTCGACATTCGTATCGGGAAACTACGCGGAAACGGAAGTGGTACAGTTGACCGGCAGGGTCGTTGCACCGGCCGAGCGTTTCTTACTTGACCGAGCCCCGTCCAGACGGCAGTCTGACTCTTTAATGAGATTACACAGACATACCTACTGGAATGTAGAATTAAGGAACCGGGTGTAGGACTGGAATTGGATGTACAATTCTCCGGTACTCAAATTGTTATGAACGATCTTGAAGTGCCCGTGAGTTTAGTGGTCGAAAGCGAGACTGCCGAGATAAGGCTATTGATTTGGGTTTAAAAGATTCTTTATTTATTCTAAAAGAACATGTTACATTGTTCACTTAGCCAATAAATACATAACTAAGTTAAGGTAGTCCAGTAGCTAATAGTTTTTATTTTTTTTATGTAGGTAGTTGTGATGTCGCATTTTGTTGTGTGCGTAGATAATGTCGTTAACTGTGTAATGTATGGTTTTGTTAAGAAATTTTCTAATAAGAATGCAGGAATTAAAAGTGTAAGGTTGATGAATGCTGAATGATGAATGCAATTTGATACCCATGTACCCATGTTATAATAATAATAATATTTATTGAGCAAACATTTCAGTACAAAATAACTTATATGTATACTACAGCAATTCATAGAACAGAGACATAGGCTTGTTAGAGTGGAGAGCAGGGCAAGACCCAGCCCCGTGCTAGGGACGGAATTAACCTGTATTACAGGAACTAGGCAATGCTCCGTCCCCTCACAAAAAAACAAGCTCATATGAACCATTACAGTAGCATAAAAGAACTTGACTCACTGAGTTCCCTAATTAGGCATACCTGTTGATAGGGAATCAGTATTTAAATAAGTAGGTACAAATTAAAAGACTATGAAGTATGGGTTTTTTTTTTCATTGGGTTTCAGAGACTCGCCACCTACTACATGATACTTAAAAAAAACATAACTGACGAATTGTAAACATCATCATCTACCAAGCCTTTTCCCAACTGAATTCAGCGTCCAGTCTAACCGGATGCAGCTGAATACCAGTATTTTATATGGAGCGACTGCCTTTCTGACCTCCATACCCAGTTACTGATGGGTAATAGTTTACCCGTTGCTAAGACTGGTTGTTTGATTTTCGGGCTTCAGACTACCCGTAACGACTGTCCAAGATCCACGGCGACTTTTAAAGATATTTAGAATAGATACCTATTTTTTTTTTATTTAACATTAACAACCTCTTAAGAGGTCATTGTACTCATCATTATGAACAACTCTTACTATCGGACCAAAACTGAAATCACGAAAAAATAAAAAATAACAGCCGCACAGGTCGATCGATCAGGTTAAGCTGCGCTTGCCGCGGTTGGTCTGTGGATGGGTGACTATCTTTACATACCGAGACCCCTTCGTGCCTCGGAAAGCACGTTAAGCCGTTGGTCCCGGCTCTTTGACAGTCGTTACGGGTAGTCAGAAGCCCGAAAGTCTGACAACCAGTCTTACCATATCGTATTACCCAGTAACTGGGTTGTGGAGGTCAGATAGACAGTCGCACCATGTAAAATACTGGTATTCAGCTGCATCCGGTTAGACTGGAAGCCGACCCCAACATAGTTGGGAAAAGGCTAGGCGGATGATGATGATGTGTATTATATTTCTGTCTACCCCTTCGAGAAAAACGGGCGTAATGTTTTGTAGGCGTAATAAACAGCCTGGCAGCTAGAATGACGCCATTTTAATACGTCCGGCACACCCTAGGCAGCTCGACTTGGTACCTAGGTTATGAGTTAACAATTTCACCACAGCAAGAGTTTTGCCAACATGTTGCTGTTGGCTTAGCCGTTAAGTAATAAATCAAACAAAATCCATTAAAATGTGCGAGTTTACAAGCTGTCAAAGTTTCTCGTGCTGATCTAACAGAAAATCTTTCTAGAAAGTCTTTAAACTTTATCCTAAAGAAAATGGATGGAATGAAAATGGATGGGATGAATGGCTCAATGCCCCGGTAAATCTTGCCCAGGATTTACTGGGGCATTGAGATCTGTTATCTAGCTTGGATGTTTATTTTACAGGGCTACAGTGGTGGCCAAGTGTCATAGGCTCCGATTTACCGATTTGTTGGTCGCGAGTTCGAACCCAGACATGCACTTTCCTTTGTGTAGTTAATTTCATCACCACAATGATATTATATTAAAGAGGTTGATATCGCACTTTGTGGCACTAGCGCGCGCAAACGGTTGCAGACAAATTCAGTTAATTATTGTAGTTTCATTTAGTCCGCTAATAGCAGCGAGCAACACACTACAGATAGCTATCTCTTTCTGTGTCATACGTTCCGTATTATCTATCGCAGTAAGTACTTTGTAATAACAACGGCAACAAAACAGAACGTCGCTCAGTATGAACGTAGCGTATCTTTCCTTTATAATCCACTGCTCTCAAAACGGTAAAGAAAAACATCGTGAGGTAACCGGCATGTCCTAGAACCAGATATTCCAAGACATTGACATCCACCAAAACGTATTGCGACCCGCGTGGTAGATTACAGCCCCCTCCCTCTCATAGAGAGGAGGTAACATTATAGGCTGATACATCATCAGCCTGCCTTTTCCCAACTATGTTGGGGTCGGCTTCCAGTCTAACCGGATGCAGCTCAATACCAGTATTTTACATGGAGCGACTGCCTATCTGACCTCCACAACCCAGTTACTGGGTAATACGATACCCCTTGGTAAGACTTTCAGGCTTCTGACTACCCGTATCGACTGTCAAAAATCCACGAATGGCAGCCGGGACCAACGGCTTAACGTGCTTTCCGTGACAGGGAGGGGCCACGTGGTCACCCATCCACAGACCAACCTCGGCAAGTGTAGCTTAACCTGATCGATCGACCTGTGCGGCTGTTATTATTTAGCGGTCCCCTGACAGTAGGTAACAAACACACATGTCGTTTACACGTCGCGTGTAAACGACATTGTCATGCGGATAGTAAAATCGTATCATCTAGGTAAGTAACTATACAGGGTTATTGGTAAAACATTAACAACCTCTTAAGAGGTCATTGTACTCATCATTATGAACAATTCTTACTATGGGACCAAAACTGAAATCACGAAAAAAAATCAGATGTTCCCTACATTTATGTTCGTATAACTCGTCAAAATGAAATTGCGAAAAAAAAATCATATCTGTTCTCTACAGCAGATGATTTTTTTTTCGCGATTTCAGGTTTCGTCGCCACGAAAAAAAAATCAGCTGTTTCATACAAAACTTCAATACCTACTTGACCAAAATGTATGTAACAGCAGATTTTTTTTTTCGTGATTTCAGAGTTGGTCCCATAGTGAAAGTTGTTTATATTCATGGGTAGAACACCATGTAAAAATTTGGATGGTCTTTGAAAAGTAACCCTGTACTTATAGTTTTTCTCTCACGTCGTGGACAATAGTGTGGGTTATACGTTTTTTCGACTGTAAATAATATAATAATAATAATATAATTCATTTATTAGACATCAGAGGTCCATGGGTTAGTTACAAAACACTTATAAACTATGTTAGTAAAACACACAAAGCAAATGCAAATGTAAAGTGTAATATAACTACTTTTTGTAAATGCTGTAATGTACGAGTATAACTGTTTTTTGTCCCAAATAATTGAAATAAAATAAAAATAAAATTCCGGTCTGAAGCCCCCCCTCTTCGTCGATCCCCTGCTGGTTCGTCTTCTGTTTTAATCTGTCTTATCCACTTTATCTAGGTTACTTTTTTGACAGGTAAGTACAGTCAAGGGAAAATAAATGTTTCATGATTTACACAATTAAATAATGTTTTTTTTTTTGTTTTTTATTTACTATAGCCCTATACAAGTTGAAGGTAAACTATAAATAAAAAGAAATTCCCTAAACCCATTATTAATAGAAAATCTCAGTACTAAGTAATACTAATAACAGTCAAGGGTAAACTGGTAAACTTTAAACCGTTGCCTGGCGGGGCGCGCCGGTGTGGCCGCACCCTTAGATCGATACGGTGTGCAATCACCTTTATTAGCCAGCCTCGCGCCGCGGGGATGTCTGTCTGTTCTGTTATTTATGGAAAACAAATTGCATTGGCCTCGTTGGTTTAGTAGCAGCGCAAGGTCTTAATTTGTGTTCGGGTATTCCCCTTTTACATTATCATCTAGCCTTTTCCCAACTATGTTGGGGTCGGCTTCCAGTCTAACCGCATGCAGCTGAATACCAGTATTTTACGTGGAGCGACTGAGTATCTGACCTACAACCCAGTTACTGGGTAATATACCCCTTAGTAAGACTGGTTGTCAGACTTTCAGGCTTTTGACTACCCGTAACCACTGTCAAAGATCCACGAATGACAGCCGGGACCAATGGCTTAACGTTCTTTCCGAGGCACGGAGGGTCTCGGTATGTAAATATGGTCACCAATCCACAGACCTACCGCGGCAAGCATAGCTTAACCTGATCGATCGACGTGTGCGGCTTATTATTTGGCCCTCTCCTTTTACATAGGTTTGGAAATATAACTGGCGAAATATGGGTGTCGTGTACCCCTCTACCAACCCTTCAGGCAACCCGTACGTGATGTCGTGTAATATAACCTCCTCTATTCTACTTCAAGACAAAACAAAGAAGTTGCAAGACGCACCGAAAATGCTTGGAAGAACTATTGGGCCATGAAAGACCTAACCTAATGAAGGGTCATCTTCCTTTGTCCCTTAAGAAAATACTCATTCACGTGTGCATACTTCCTATCCTCACATATGGTGGTCAAACATGGCCTTATCCAAATCAGCAGAGATCCACGCTCGAGGTTTGCCAGAGGGCTATGGAACTGAGTATTCTGGGTATCAAACTAACAGACCGGGTTAGGAATACGACCATTCCGTCCATTACAAAGATAAATGTTGTCACTTGGAAAGCTGTCACGCTACAATGGAGCTGGACTGGACAAATCTGGAGCATGTCAGGCGACCAATGGGTCACTCTTGAGGGGCCTACAGGACCTAAACGCATGTTTTATAATGCGTAAAAGTATATGATCGACTACAGTAAACAAAATCAGAAAAATATATGATTTTCTTCAGGATATATGCTAGTTAGATAGTGTCTTGAAAACATAATACAACTAATTTGATACGATAAAAAAAAATCTTGAAGTTAAAAACTTTCTTTTTACAACATACATACAAACATTTGTCTGTGTGGTGCCGGACTTAAAGAATTGCACCACCCCTTACTTCCCGTGGGTGTCGTAAAAGGCGACTAAGGGTCTTACCGGAGAATGGGCAGCAGCGTTCTCTATTTATTCCACCATCATACCATACTGCGATCGCTAACCCGCCTGCCAAGCGTGACGATTATGGCAAACCCCCCCCAAAATTGGGGGAGGCCTATGTCCAGCAGTGGACGTCTATCGGCTGAAACGACGATACAAACATTCTGATTTTTTGTTAGATTACAGGCCCAGATGGAGATGGCGGGATGAGCTGGACTCCTTCAACAAGAACTGGTCTATAGCAGCTTTGAACAGAGAGAAGTGGAAAGAGAGTAGGAAAGCATTTGGGACATCACAAGAGGCTAATAATAACAATATTATTCAACCATACCATAGATAGA
The DNA here is from genome assembly GCA_916614155.1 of Mesoligia furuncula. Classification (NCBI taxonomy): domain Eukaryota; kingdom Metazoa; phylum Arthropoda; class Insecta; order Lepidoptera; family Noctuidae; genus Mesoligia; species Mesoligia furuncula. Next base: position 13,054,646 of record OU744819.1, read on the forward strand.
TTGATACCATAGAGAGAGGGGCCCGTGGCTAAATAATAACAGCCGCACAGGTCGATCGATCAGGTTAAGCTACGCTTGCCGCGGTTGGTCTGTGGATGGGTGACCATCTTTACATACCGTGACCCCTCCGTGCCTCGGAAAGCACGTTAAGCCGTTGGTCCCGGCTGTCATTTGTGGATCTTTGACAGTCGTTACGGGTAGTCAGAAGCCCGAAAGTCTGACAACCAGTCTTACCAAGGGGGTATCGTATTACCCAGTAACTGGGTTGTGGAGGTCAGATAGGCAGTCGCTCCATGTAAAATACTTGTATTCAGCTGCATCCGGTTAGACTGGAAGCCGACCCCAACATAGTTGGGAAAAGGCTAGGCAGATGACCATAGATAGATTGATAGCTAGATAGAATACTCTTTATTAAGTACACCATAACCATAACAAACAAATAGTTATGGCACCTTGTCCTCTGACGTCCGGATGTAAGTACAGGCAACCGCATGCCCATATGGTAACAATTTAACTTTGACAGCGCAGTATATTTCGTAGCAGTAAGTGCCGTTTTCGTAGTTCAAGTGTTACGACTGGCGAGCCGTTGACCGTACGAAGATGGTCACACAATGACACGAAACCGGAGTTATTGCGTCATTATTATGCGCTGGATTCGCACATGGAATATCAATGCTCATAATCAGTCCATTCATAACTTAAGTGGAGTTTCTTGCCCATTCTTTACCATACAAAACTACCTTTGGAAAGGTACGTTTAGAATCAATTCTATTTTTTGTAAATTTTGACGTTCCAAAGTGCAATAAGCGCCCATTTGTATTAAATGATTTGACTTTGACTTGTGTGAAAGAAACGTGTGCAAGAACTACGAGAACCATTCCATTATCATGATATCAGCATTCAGCCGAAAGACCGCTGGGCATAGGCCTCCCCCTGAAATCGCCACGACGACCGGTCCTGTGCTTCCCGGGCCGTATCCAGCGGATTAGGTCTTCGGGACAGGACTAAACTAAAATTTATCTTCTGTCCTTTTCTTAATGAAATAGAAAGAAAAAGATGCACTGAACTTAAATTTAGTTTAGTTTGTGAACAACAGAATCGACACCATTGCTTACTTTTAGTGTTTTACCTGCTCGGTGATCTTATTGGGAGCCTGGGTTCCCAATGGGATCACCGAGCAGGTCAAATGACAGCATTTTATAATGCCTGAGATAACAAAGACCATCCATAGTAATCCATAGTAATATTACAAATTCGAAACTAACTCTGTCTGTCTGTATGTTACCTTTTCACGCCTAAACCACTGAATGGATTTCGATAAAATTTGGCAGAGAGATAGATTGCATCCCGGGGAAGGACATAGGATAGTTTTTATCCCGATATTCCCGCGTGATCGACACTTATGCGGAAGAAACCGCGGAGCGCTGCCAGTGATTCATAAAGTCACGAAGGCCTTTTAGGGACATGGCCTTTGGATATGAATGTCGATAGCTATAAGAGTAGGGGAAGACCAAAGAAACGATGGATGTACCGTTTCAATGAAGATATGGTTAGAAAAGGGGTGACTACCGAGATGACGACAAATAGAGAAGTCATCATCTGCCTAGCCTTTTCCCAACTATGTTGAGGTCGGCTTCCAGTCTAACCGGATGCAGCTGAATACCAGTATTTTACATGGAGCGACTGCCTATCTGACCTCCACAACCCAGTTACTGGGTAATACGCTACCCCTTGGTAAGACTGGTTGTCAGACTTTCGGGCTTCTTAACGACTGCCAAAGATCCACGAATGACAACCGGGACCAACAGCTTAACGTGCTTTCCGAGGCACGGAGGCGTTACGGTATGTAAAGATGGGCACCCATCCACAGACCTACCGCGGCAAGCGTAGCTTAACCTGATCGATCGACCTGTGCGGCTGTTATTATTTAGCCACGAAGTATGGAAGAAAAAGAAATGTTGCGCCGACCAGTAATAAATTAGGATAAGGGTAAGAGAATGAGATACCTTCAGTAATGAAGTTCTGGACCAAGAAGAATAGATAACAAAGAAGAACTATTTATAAAGAAAGAAAATATCTTCGGTAAACATGACGCAATAAAGAACATAAACAAAAAAAAATCAGAAAGTATTGGGGGAAACATGCGTCACATCCACGCAAAACGGCTATTGCTCAGCATTATGCTGCGACTCTATGCAAGACAGAGCCCCAGCGCTGGTTTTCAGCGACAGCCGGCGCCGACGTATTGACATCGTCCGTTGCAGCCAACAAATATTAGAACGCTGTACTGGTACAGCATAAACAAAGAAAAATAATAAGTAGTATAATTGAAACGAAATGTAATAAAAACAGGAATATAAAAAGGAAAATAGATATACAGTATTCCCAAATTAATAATGCGCATGCAGATCTTCGCTAATTGTCGTATTCCCGGAAACACCCGAATCATTGATTCTAAAGAGCCCTAAACATGCATGAAGAAAATGCACTTAACCACTCTATATACATATCGTCTTCCGACGCTCGGGGAATACGACCGTTGCCGAACAGTGACGAAGATTTCTATGCGCATTATCACTTTGGGTCTGTGTGGAGCCGGACTTAAAGAATAGCACCACCCCATACTTCCCGTGGGTGTCGTAAAAGGCGACTAAGGGTCGTACCGGAGAATGGGCAGCAGCGTTCTCTATGCATTCCACCACCATACCATACTGCGATCGCCAACCCGCCTGCCAAGCGTGGCGATTATGGCAAACCCCCCCTTTTGGGGGAGGCCTATGTCCAGCAGTGGACGTCTTTCGGCTGAAATGATGATGATGATGATCATTTTTGGAGATACATGCTATGAGAATATCATCCTCAATAAACGTTAAATACGCGACTAGAATCAATTTTATTTTGTTATAATTTTTGACGTTCAAAAATGCCTTTTATTTGCCTATTTGAAATAAATGCTTTGACTTTGACTTACAGAACCTTCAGGTTGCGCTCCCACTTGATCAATTTATAGCTATTTCCGATACCGAGTGGCGCAGTGAAGTATTTTAAGGAAATTGCTTTCGCCTACCAAGTTTATGTACAAACGGCTGAGGTTTTCGACGAAAATGGCGCATTACTTTAATGTTATATTTTAATTTTATTATATTTTAATATTATACTTTAATATTATAAGCTAAATTCAATCATCAAAATTCATATTATATTTATTATTTCCTTTATTTGAATACTAACAACCTCTTACTAACAACTTTTGTTACTAACAACCTCTCCTTGCCTATGGACTTTTTGTCTGAAATAAATGATTTTTATTTTATTTAATATTACAAATATGTGAGACTCTCCACACAATATACAGCTTTTGAAACTGAATCACTTCATGAACACCCTTGCGTAACACACTATCAATCTAAATCTGAATCATTTTTAATCCAATGCTTCATATTATGTTCTAAAATTTGTCTGCTCAACAACGTAAATAACGCAATGAATGGAGCTGAACCACAGATATAGATATACCTAGATAACGCAAGTATCACGAACTGTATGAAAACCAAGCGTGCCATATTTTTGACTACCTACTATGACGTCACAAGCTCGCGCTCTCGCTCACACTTACCCAGCCAGCAATACACAGGACTGAGCGCGAAAGGGGCGGCTTACGATTTGTAATCATAAGTTGGTGCAATTTTTGGCACGCGAAGTAGTTACTCTTGCGTTATCTAGGTATATCTATATTTGTAAGCTGAACTGTCACAATAAAAGCTGGATAATTTTGACGGATATTGCTAATCCAATGCTTCATTTGTTCGAAAAATTGTCTGCTCAACAACGTAAATAACGCAATGAATGTAGCTGAAATGTCAAAATAAAAACCGTTGCTACTAATAGTGTGTTACGTAGTTACCCCGCAGGACTGACAAAATATGACCTGCTGAACATTTTATTCATTTTATTATTGCTGTGCGATTTAGGATACCCGCGGTATAAATGAGACTTTTACACGTCACAAATAAATCTATACATATAATAAATCTGTAGAAGGGTCAATTCTGTACATTGAAAATATTGAAAAAATAAATAGCGGGGGGTGTTGCTGGATCGATACCAAACCCAAATATGTGATTAAAAAAATTTTTGTCTGTCTGTCTGTCTGTCTGTCTGTCTGTATATGCAGGCATCACGTGAAAACTAACGGTTCGATTTCGATGAAACTTGGTATAATTATACCTTATTATCCTGGGCATAAAATAGGATACTTTTTATCCTGGAAAAATACGTAGAAAAAAAAATCTTATTTTTCAGTTTTATTCATAGACGTTGTTCTGTAGAACCGCGAACACACGTTGCGTTACCCGCAGTGGATAATTTTCCATTTCAGTTTAAGAGAATACAGTTTCCTGTAGCTTTGTGTTACACCATGACAATAAATAAGGCTCAAGGTCAGACCCTAGGAGTTGCTGGCGTAGATCTTACCGCGAGTTGTTTTTCACACGGGCAACTTTACGTAGCTCTTTCCCGTGTGAGCAGTCCAAGAAATCTTCATGTTCATATTCCGGACGAGCTCACTAACAATGTTGTGTATGCTGAAGCTCTCAATTAACTTTCTGTCGCATTGTCACGATCACTTTTTTATTATTGCAAACTTTTCGTCACTGTCAGTAATTTACTGCTACATGCTACTTATCAAGGTCGGAATTACTATGAAAAAAATACTTACTACAGAACGCGAGCTCAACAGCAGTAGCTCAATAGAGGGATCTCCTTAATTATTATAGGCTTAGCCGTATTTGGGTCCAATAGATAAGATGTCATTGTCAGAGTTACTCAAAATGGAGAAATAAACCATCCACGCGAAGACCGACATCCGCGCGGACGGAGTCGCGGGCGGAAGCTAGTGATGTAATATAACAGGAGTGTCTCGGAATAACTCTCAAATGCCTGTATCTATTCCCCAAATACGAGATTGTCTTAAAAAACGGACAACCAATGACAAACGGGCCGCGAAAAATACAACTTAAGGGGCTTACAGGACCTAAACGCAAAAATCGCAAGTTTTAGAAGCAATAAAAGTACCTTTATGGTCGACTACAGTAAACAAAATCAGAAAATATATGATATTCTTCAGGATATGTGCTAGATACTGTGTTGAAAACATACCTAATACAACTAATTTAATACGATAGAAAAAAATCATGAAGATACCTCTAGAAACTTTCTTTTTACAATAAAAACCATACTAATATACATACAATCATTCTGATTTTTTGTCAGATTATTCTACAAACAACATATTAAAGCACTAGTGTTTTAATTTTTTTGTCCAAACAATAGATATTTTGTAAATAGATAATTGCTTCATATTTTGCAATAAATTACCAGCGTTGTGTCATCGCGCTTCTCTTTCTTTTCTATGCAGTCCGACAGTGACCGAGCTTTAGGCCATGTAGTCGCCTTATGAGGCTTACATGACCTAGAATAGATTTTTTGTAAATAGATAATTGCTTCATATTTTGTAATTAATTACCAGCATTGTGTCATCGCGCTTCTCTTTCTTTTCTATGCAGTCCGACAGTGACCGCGCTTTAGGTCATGTAAGCCCCTTATGGCGAATACATGACCTAAGGCGCGGTCGCGGTCGGCAAAATATGAAGCAATTTCTATTTACAAAATATCTGTTGTTTGGACTAAAAAATTAAAACACTAGTGCTTTAGTATGTTCTTTGTAGAATAATCTGACAAAAAATCAGAATGATTGTATAGTATGGTTTTTATTGTAGAAAGAAAGTTTTTAGAGGTATCCTCATGATTTTTTCTATCGTATCAAATTAGTTGTATTACGTTTTCAACACATTATCTTCCTAGTATTTATCCTGAAGAATATCATATATTTTTCTGATTTTGTTTACTGTAGTCGATCATATACTTTTATTGTTTCTAAAACTTGCGTTTTTTGTGTTTAGGTCACTCATCCCGGGCCAACGCTGGGAAAGCGCAACATAAAGGTGAGTATAGACTACAACACTTTCTCGAGCATTTCTGTGTAATGTAACGTACAGTATGTAATTGTGGCAGGTAAAGAACGACATAACCTGACATGGCTTTGAAAATCATGACAATAATCATACCAAAATGGTAAAAAAGTATCTTTATGGTGAGACTCAGTCTGTCTGTTTGTCCGTCTGTCACAGCTGGATATCTCAAGAACTACTAATGCTATGAATTTGAAAGGAGACGTTCAATGAATGTATGGGGCTTGGTACTAAAATAATTGAAAATTTAAACAGCCTTCTGAGCTATATGGGATGAAACAGGGTAATTATTTTGATGGTTTCGGGCATTTCTTTTTTTTTACAGCCTCCCGTTTTTTTTTAAAGAAAGTTGAAAAATAATATGCTTGTATCACTAACTACAAACATTATTTATATTTTAAGATTGGCAACCCTGTGGCAAATGACGTGACAATGACAATGACAACGCGGATTGGACGGTGTTTTTTTATTTCAACGTCATTCTGACATTTACAGATTTGAACTTTTTTCGAAACGTTTTGTTATTGCATTGTCATGATAATCAATGTTTTTGTCTCAATTTTATGGAGCTGCCGCTAAAATTATAATAAAATGGGCGGCGACGGCGCGTTCTGTTCCACACGCGCCTCAAAGAGATGTCAGCACTGACGGGGTCCGCTAGGGCCGATTCCTGCCAGGGTCGCGGGTTGTTCGAAAGAGATACTGAGGCTCCTGGCACAGGCAACTGAAGGAACACGGGTGGGTTTTAGTCAGTAAAAGTCTGACACGCCTTCCGGAGAAGTTATTCGATAATTACACACCCAAAAAAAAAGGGGGTTGCTCAAGTTTGTCCGCGAAATTCTTGCAGCTCCGTGTTACTTGTGTTGATCAAAACGGGAAGGATTTAAGGCTGTCTCCCTGTAAATGGGATACACGGTCTAGGAGGAAGAAGAAGAATCATTACCATCATTTCATTCTCTAAAACATGATGTTTCCCATAAAAAAACGTGCTGATTTCCGTCAGCTTCTACGCACGATGGTTGCTTACATTTCGCGGTTATCATACAAGTAGTAAAGTGTACTCACCCTGCCGGATAAGCAACGAGCTCGGTGTTGGGATCGCAGTCGAGAGCCGCGTTACTGCCCACAGTCAGCCCGAGGACGCTCTCCAACTTTATCTGAGAACAAAGAACACATGATCGTAAGGAACAGAATATAACAATAATAGCAGGGCAGCTAATGCGAGCTAGACTCCTTCGATGAAGAACGACTGCTCCCGAAACTACCAAATAGCCCTAGATATAGAGAAGTGGAAAGAGAGAGGGAGGCTTTTTCCCTGCAGTGGGAAATCCAGGCTGTCAGGCTTTTTTTTTTGAGGATGGTAAATCATCAAATGACTCCTCCCGCTCTGGGTGAAGCGGAAGGGAGTGTCAGACTCTTACTGACTAAAACCCACCCGTTCCTTCCTTAGCCCTTTTTCCGGGGCAGCGGTAACCCTTTCGGACAATCCCGCTGCCCAGGCTGTCAGGCTGAGTTACTGAGGGACTCTTTGACAATTCAGAAGTGCCTGTAAATGGTTTGATTGGAATAAATGCTTTGGAGTTTATTTTAGTTTTTCATTAATCACAATACAACACACACACACACACATGTATGTCGCAACATTTTATTTGATTTTGTATGAGCTGTTCTCTAATATCACATCTCTTAATTTATTTTAACGGACACACACATCCCTATGTGTTTGTTATTCCGGCGTATGGCACTCGTGGGTTGCAGCTGAATATATGCGTCAGGTGGTACACCTTCTGTTATCATCTGACATTATGCTGAGCTGAGGCCCTTTTGGCATATAAATCTTTGTTTTCTGTTTTTATAGTTTGAAGGTGTATTTATTTTGCAATAAACGCATTTTTCTTTCTTTCTTTCTTAGTTTGAATGTGAGTTTGATGGTCAACAACTCAACACTCAATTTTATATAGTTCCATTCCAATATAGCTTTAAACACGTAGGTAGGTACAGAAAATTTAGAAATTTCTAAGAAAACCATTTCGATAGCAAAAATAACATCCCACGAACGCCTAAACTGTTCTATGTAAATGGCACTTATCTTAAATGTTCAATGCCGTCTCGCCTAACAGAGCAGTTACGAAACTGTTGACATTATGAACTATAAACCTAAGTTTTTAATCTTAAAGTAAATAAATTTCAGATACATATGAAAATGTTTGTTACGTTTGTAGGATTATAACTACGGTTTTTACTTTTTAATGATAAATGATTATATTTTTGTAATTAGGATTGCACAAACACTTTTACACGTCAATCATATTTTTAATAAAAACTAGTTGATGTTTCCTATCTGACTACTCTGAGAATAAAGGCCGAAACAAACTCAGAAGTCACAGTCTCTTTTAGAGTCCAGACATAATCTTGGTCAGATTATATGAAGACCATGTAGATCGATGTCTGAGATGGTCTTTTGAGGAAAGAAGGTTGAGAGGATCTGTCTAGTCTTGACTTGGGCGTTGTTACTTACTTAACACTATTGGTCACCATCTATAAATGGTATATGGTGGTGACTTTAATGATTATAATTCTATAAATACATATTTGTTACGATCACGAATCATATTTTAATCAACGTAAAACTTAATACTGACCAGCAACTTGCAAAAAACGTAAGAAAATTTGAATTTCGCGGGCTACCTTAGCGCTTTCCAAATTTATGAGATTTTCTTTTCACTATTGGCAGTTTCAAACTTTGGGCTTTTGGCATTGGGCCCACTGATGGCAATAGTGCCTCAAAGAACTTTGAGTTCAGCAATTTTGGTACGCCAAAAACCTTTCTCTTCTTTATAAAAGCCAAACCGTAGGCACGAGCTAGATTAGACAATATTTGACTATACATGGCAGCAAGGTTGTGCTAGTTGTGCAAATATCTCGGAAACCTTGGCTGTATTAGATAAAGCTTTGTTTAACAAGATGCGCGTTAGAAAGACAACGGAATGAAGGCGTAAGAGCCATATTGGATTTGGTATCACTGTCAAAGTTCTTTTTGATGTATGAATTCGGTTCTTTCGTTTAAAGTGGGCTCAAATACTTATATCAAAGATAATACGTTGGTTTCTGAAATTTTATATCTCTTAATGAACTCAAACTCAAAGCATTTATTTCAATTAAATCGTTTACAGGCACTTTTGAATTGTCTAGAAGTCGATCAGTCAGAAAATATGAAGCTAGTTGCCCATTCCAAAGTGTAGGTACCTATGGAGAAGAACGGGCAAGAAACTCCATGGACACTCCATTAAATTATATGTTGAATTTATAATTATATATGTGAGAACGATGTAAAAAGACGTCGATTTGGCAGATTGCCGTAAAGAAATATGATTTAGTCAGCAGATTTGGTTTCGCTCATGAAGGCATTTTTTTCCAGCGCACCATTATTCAAGTGAATCCGTATTTAATCTTCAGTTACTCCAATTCGAAAAATATTCATCACTCAACCAATCCAGTCATGTAAATGAGAGCTGATCGTAGTTGATCCAAACTGATTGAAATATTTCAATCACAAGTTCACAACAGTCACATATCCCACTTTTAATATAAATATGCGAAAGTGAGTCCACTTGGTAGGTAATTTATGAATAACTAGCTGTCCCACGCGGTTTCACCCGCAGAAGTGTCGATCCCGTAGGAATTTCGGGATAAAAAGTAGCCTATATGTTAATCCAGGGTGTCAGCTACCTCCATACAAAATTTTATCAAAATTGGTCCAGCCGTTTGAGCTTGAAGAAGTAAGAAACATATAAACACACACACATACACTCTCACAAACTTTCGCCTTTATAATATTAGTGTGATAGCTTAATTACCAGAGGGAAAGCTAACAGAGAGGTAGTTTTGAGCCTGAAGATGGATAATTGGAAGAAGTCTGAAAGTGGCGACGAAGACCAAGAAATTTTGTGGAAACCGCTTGTTGTCATGGTATGGTCACATGTATGAGAGGAATGAGGAACATGTCATGAGGAAAGTTTTCAGTATGAATGTTGATTGCCAAATAATAGCGGTGTAACGGCATCTACAACGACACATGCGAACAACGCGTCATACTGACGTCACGAAAAATCCTGCATCTCGCAAGCAGAGTTTACGGCGCAACTAGCATAGATACGGCCAAAAATGAATCATCGGGCAGTTGCCCGCCAGACACAACACCCGTCTGGTCGGAGGATACTAAAATTACTCATATTGACATTGATAAAGGTGCTGGCAAAGCTAACGAGCAAGTACTCCAACTTACATAAATGTAAATGCTGTAAATGTTTGTAATTTCAATCGCCGTCGAAGCTATGTTAAGCAAGTTGCTTGGTATACGAAGTTCTAAGTTAAGCTCGAAGTAAAAATAACGCCATGATTCAGCTGCTTGCAATTCTACAAGCTAAGTCAATTAATATTTATTAATCCAATCAGTTAAACATTATACAATGCTATAATTAACTTCAGGACATGAGCTTGTTGATATGGCACATCGACTCTTAAATCAGACTTTCAGACAGGTCATCATCTGCCTGCCTTTTCCGAACTTCGTTGGGGTCGACTTCTAATCTAACTGGATGTAGCTGAGTACCAGTATTTTGCATGGAGCGACTGCCTATCTGACCTCCACAACCCATTTTCTGGGTAAGGCGTATCACACACTACAACGCGCCACGCGACGGGACGCAGATAACGTGCCCCCGCGCGTGATTTTTTATATACAAATTCAATAAAAACGCGCTTCCGTGCGGTGAATTTGGCTCCGTTTCCCGCGCCCCGTCGCGTGGAACGTTGCAGTGTTGTAGGGTTGTCAAACTTTCGGGTTTCTGACGACCCGTAACGACAGTCACAGATCTGCTGGGGAGTTTCTTGCGCCACTTCTTCTCTCCAGCGAAAGCACTAAGAAGTGGTGAAGGGCGGGCGTTTTGGGGGACTGTCTTTTGTAATTTTGACGTACGAATAGTGGTGATTCTCAGCCTAGTTTGAATATATGATTTTTTGATTTTCTTTTTGTTTGGTACCGGTATATAGTACCGATACTGATTAAAAATACAGGTACTAAGAGGGTACCGGTATCCCACCAAGGCCAACGGTAACACTTCCCGAAAATGCCGGGTATGTTTCTCGATTCCCAGTCTAAAAAGCATCTTTCTGTCTTAAAAGGCCCTTTGATGTAGATACTTTGAGGCAGGATAATGCAAATTATTTGATTGTAACATCGTACACATTATTGACTTGTTGACCTTGACTCACAAGGCTTCAAAGTGGCTACGGTACTCGCTGAGGCTAAGTGCATCCTTGCGCGCACGCAGCAAGGACGCCCGGTCGGCCATCTTGGATCAAGTGTCAGACGACCTTGATAGCGCGCGGAATTCGTAAGAGGAATACCCAATTTTGTTTTTTTTTTGTTTTCTTTGCTATGCAGAGACCGAATACGTCGTAAAAACCACATGTAGATGTGGTTTTATAACTTTATTATTCAATGGTTCACGTGTTTTTTTTTTATTATAAATCGAACCTATACTCCATTTGAATTGTATGATTAGACATTTAAATAAACCTTTTTTACAGTCCGTTCAACTGATTTTTAATTCTATTGCGTTGGTAGCATGACATATGGTAGCTGCAGCAAACAGTTGCTTTTAATACCATCCTTGCCTACGATATAGAAGTCAAAATCGGTTGAATGGACTGTAAAAAAACTGGCCAAGTGCGAGTCGGACTCGCACACGAAGGGTTCCGTACCACAAGGCAAAAACGCCAAAAAAAACATGTTTGTTGTATGGGAGCCCCTCCCATACAACAAACATGTTTTTTTTGGCGGCCGACTCGCACTTGGCCAGTTTTTTTACAGTCCATTTAACCGATTTTGACTTCTATATCGTAGGCAAGGATGGTATTAAAAGCAACTGTTTGCTGCAGCTGCCATATGTCATGCTACCAACGCAATAGAATTAAAAATCAGTTGAACGGACTGTAAAAAAGGTTTATTTAAATGTCTAATCATACAATTCAAATGGAGTATAGGTTCGATTATTTTATTTTAATTTTATTATTTATTATTAAAGTTAAAATACAACTGAGTATTTTGTGAATACTATTTCAAGTGCCTACCTGTTGCCATTTTTGATATCGAGCAAAAAAGGGCAAAAAAATCGCGTTGTTGTATGGGAGCCCCCCTTAAATATTTATTTTATTTTGTTTTTAGTATTTTTTGTTATAGCGGCAACAGAAATACATAATTTGTGAAAATTTCAACAGTCTAGCTATCGCGGTTCTTGAGATATACAGCCTGGTGACAGACAGACGGACAGACGGACAGACAGCGAAGTCTTAGTAAAAGGGTTCCGTTTTTACCCTTTGGGTACGGAACCCTAAAAAGGTTTATTTAAATGTCTCTTATTCAAATGGAGTATGGTGTCGTTTAAAAGTGGTAAGTATGATATGAAAAGTCAGTATATTTCCATGAAAGACAAAAGGAGTTACCTACCTACCTACCACGTAAATGTTGTGACTGTACGGGTGAGAATTGTTCATTCAAGTGATTATGACACCAAGATGGCGTCACGTCTATCTACTACGGAGCATTTAACGACATGACAGAAATATAACAGAATAGTACTATACAGAAAACAAACATCAATATAAAAGTTACCTAACACTTCATCATCATCACCTCCTTTCCAAGTCTTTTCCCAACCATGTTGGGGTCGGCTTCCACTCTAACCGGACGCAGCTGAATACCAGTATTTTACATGGAACGACTGCCTATCTGACCTCCACAACCCAATTACTGGGTAATACGATAACCATTGATAAGACTGGTTGTGACTTTCAGGCTTGTGACTACCCGTAACGACTGTCAAAGATCCACGAATGACAGCCGGGACCAACGGCTTCACGTGCTTTCCTAGGCGCGGAGGGGTATGTAAAAATGGTCACCCATCCACAGACCAACCGCGGCAAGTGTAGCTTAACCTGATCGATCGACCTGTGCGGCTGTTATAATTTAGCCACGGGCCCCTCTGTTACCTAACACTTAACAAAAGCAAGTAAAGAATTAAAATCCAAGCAGAAAAAACAACGAATCTGCTATTGACTCAGTAATTACTCAGAAAGAACTTTCCATTTCGATAAAAATTAATAGTGCGGGGTCTCGCTTTCACTGAACTGATCGAGCTATATCACTGGGCAAGGTATTATTAGCTTGATTAAAATGTTCTACTGAGAACTACTACACTAATAAATAACTAGGTTCTGCCAATTCTATGTGATGGATTGATTGGTAGATTTTGATTCGGCTTATGCAACGCCCCGCAGGGCATACTTTGATGTTTGGGGAGTTCGTTGATGTTTGGGGAGTTCGTTGATGTTTGGGGAGTTCGTTGATGTTTGAGGAGTTCGTTGATGTTTGGGGAGTTCGTTGATGTTTGGGGAGTTCGTTGCGCCACTTCTCTCCAGCGAAAACACTAGGAAGTGGTGAAAGGCCCGACGGCGTTTTGGGGGAAATGTCTTCGGTAATTTTTTTCTTAATTTTAAATGTGTTTGCTATTGACTCTAGTCTAGGTCAGAGGTGGCAGAGACAAAGTCGACGATGGACTGAGCTTACCCAGAAGAAGCCTGTTCACTCTTACTTTGAAGAGATTCGGGTTGTATGCGCTCGGAAACACAGACGCAGGAGTTCCACTCTTTCAGTTCAAAAAGTGATTTGACTGATTCTCAGCCTAATTTGATAAATGACTTTTGATTGTAATCCTTAATAGAGCGACACCTCCAACGTATGTTATCGTAACTATCAAATTAACGAAAGTTACATTTTTACGTTATTATTACGTTGGAGGTGTCGAGAGATCGAAATACCAGCACATCAAGCTACTACAATTTGTCAAATTTCTTTAATAGATTTTCAAGTTTATCGTTAAAGCATAAGGTTCAAAGTTGATTGGGAAAATTTTACAGTTTCCGGTAGCTTGATGTGCTAGCGTCTTCTGTACCATATAGGTATACCGCGATAGGATGAAATCATCAACGGGAATCAGGTAGGTACGAGTCCTGTCGTATAATCAAGATTCGAGATAGCGAAGCTTGGGGGAGAGGCCTAGGTTCAGCAGTTGACGTTTTTCGACTGAATGACGATGATTGATGATGAAGAGATTAGGGTATTCAAATTCTTTTATTAGGGTTCCGTACCCAAAGGGTAAAAACGGAACCCTATTACTAAGACTTCGCTGTCTGTCCGTCCGTCTGTCTGTCACCAGGCTGTATCTCAAGAACCGCGATAGCTAGACAGTTGAAATTTTCACAAATTATGTATTTCTGTGGCCGCTATAACAACAAATACCAAAATAAATATTTAAGGGGGGCTCCCGTACAACAAACGTGTTTCTTTCGGCGTTTTTGCCTTGTGGTACGGGAACCCCTCGTGTGCGAGTCCGACTCGCACTTGGCCAGTTTTTTTTTCGTATTTTTTCTAGTTAGGTTAGCGAACATGTACCTATCCATGTAGTGGTAGAAAAAGGTACATTCCTGAAGAGTGTTTAAACAGCAGCCCTCCAAAATTGCGCCACAAGACGTCATTATAGAATGACGCTTGATATCACTTATATCTACTTAAGATATACGGCGAATGTCAGCCGTTCATCCCACGCTGCCCACCTAATTGAAACAACTGGGTTATTTGTGGTGCCCAGAGGCCATAGTGAGCTGTCTTTATAAGAGTACTTGTATCCAAGAATGGTGAGCAGGGCCCTAGACTTGTTAATGATAGGTTTAAGAAGGTGTCAATCATTCATCATCATCGTCATCATTCAGGCGAAAGATGACCAGTGCTGAACGTAGGTCGACCCCAAGCTAGGCGACAACCACCGGTCTTATTCGGTTTTGACATACAAAGTAGTAATTATATGCCATCAAAAAAAAAACACAATTGAATTGAGAACCTCCTCCTATTTTTGAAGTAGGTTAAAAAGGCAAAACATCACCACGTGTACAATAAAGTAAGACAGTAAAACCTTTCTAGTTGTTTCGCTTTCGTCAAAATCACGGATTCCTACATGAATCTAGAGTTCGATCAAGGGTTCCGTGTCTACGCTCTTTTCCTGGTTTACATCTTGAACCAATAAATCGTATCCTTCTATAGAAGACACCAGCACATGAAGCTACTACAATCTGTCAAGTTTCTTTAATAGATTTTCAACTTTATCGCTACAGCATAAGGTTCAAAGTTGATTGGGAAATTTTGACAGTTTCGGGTAGCTTGATGTGCTGGCGTCTGTACATTGGGCCAATGCTCCAGTAGGCGCTACCTGCAACCCAACCCCATTGAAACTTCAACCTTTTCACCTACAAAATAAGGTCCATTTTAACACCATCTCAGCTCCGCTCCGCATAACCGTTGCAAATTACTTTCTATCGCTTCACTAATGAACAATTTTCTTCGCCATTAGCCGAAGTGATTGCTAATCAAGCGCTGAATTTGTAATAAGTGCGCTTAAAAAAACTGGCCAAGTGCGAGTCGGACTCGCACACAAAGGGTTTCGTACCACAAGGCAAGTTTTTGCCATGTGGAACGCCGAAAGAAACACGTTTGTTGTATGGGAGCTCCCCTTAAATATTTATTTTATTCTGTTTTTAGTATTTGCTGTTATAGCGGCAACAGAAATACATCATCTGTGAAAATTTCAACTCTCTAGCTATCACGGTTCATGAGATACAGCCTGGTGACAGACGGACAGCGGAGTCTTAGTAATAGAGTGCCGTTTTTACCATTTGGGTACGGAACCCTAAAAACTGGATCGAACTAGCTTTGTGAATTAACTGATGCAGATGCATAAAAAATGGATGGATAGTGTGTATGATTTTACGGCAACGAAGGTAGAGAATTCCGAGATGGCTAATAAGATGTATGGAAATACATTGAACGAGGACAAGAGGCTTATATTATGTATATCGGACATACTGACCTTAATTTTAAATCTGCCTTTGAACCAAATGAAAAATGTTAAATGATTTGAGGGCAGAATTATGATAATGCGTATAAAACACGTTATCGATCCACTTGCGTAACTACAAAATAAAAAAAACTTTTTACAAAAAAAAACCGACTTCAAAAAATTCTTCCGAAATTAAAATTATTTATCACTTTGCAGTGTTTTTTTTTTTGAAGTTTTTTTTTGTAAAGAAGTTTTTATTTTCACTTTTTAGTCGTACCTACCCCACATAAATTCTATGAACACTAGTGCATTGAAGAATTGATGACGCCGACTAGAAGAATCATCAAAATTCGCATAGAAATGCCGGAGATGCAGTACAATTATTATGCATATAACTTCGTAAAGAATAATTACCTAATGTATTATATGCTAAAACCGTCCTAAAAGTATGCAGATCACATTAATGAAGGAATTATCAAAATTGCTTCATTAGTTTTTGAGAAAATCGCGGACATACAAACATACATACATACGGGTCAAATACAGAACCTTTTTTTTAAAACTCGGTTGAAACCTAACAGAAGCTAGAGAGTATAGAGACATCAAGACAACATTATCACGACATCAGGGCCTCAAGTCTGCTATTACAATAGTGTCAGAATGGTCTATCATTGATTTCATAATTGTCGATTTTGACAAGTTTGGTAATCTATTGTTACGAGCTTCGGGTTCGTGACAATAAAAACTGCCGATTTAATAACCAAAAATTGACACTTTAATTAACAACGCTAATTACAAAACACAAACACACTAATTATGAAACACAATTGCACTACTGATCGCTCTAAGTCGCACTTGAATATCGCTTGATGTTTTCGCTTCGATCGCTGAATCCAAACTGTGTCGGTCGTGGCGCGTCTCGACCTTATATAGCGCCAAAGAGAGTTCTAGAACCTTCCATTGTAGAAACATCTAGAATGTTCGAGTACATACAGGCCCCGATCGACCAGATGTCGAAAGTTCGGGAATGTTCTAGAAAGTTCTCGCATCGAAATTTCTAGAAGGGTCTTCACTACTAGTTCCGCTACTCGATACTAGATGGCGCTAGTGGTAACTACTGTTACCATGTACCAGGCATTAATTGTGGCGCGCAACACTGCCCCCTCCTAAGACATGCTCGTCCCGAGCATTATCGGCCCCATAATAACGCGCCAGTCGATCCACGTGGACGATCTTAGGAGTACCTCTTGCACCTTTCTGTATCCGGTAGGTTACGTCATTAATCTTTGTCACAATCCGGTACGGTCCGTCCCATTTAGCTTGAAGCTTAGGAGATTTCCCTTTGCTGCGGACTGGATTGTGCAACCACACTAGTGAACCTTCGTCGAACCCTTTATTGTTAATTTTACGGTCATAACGGGTTTTCATCTTTTCAGACATTTGCTGGCCCGATTGTCTGACGTGCTCATAAATGTCATTCATTTTGTTCCGCAAGTCACTCGCATAATCGGTTATACTGCGTGGGGCATCAGGTGGTATTCCGGTGATCAGGTCTGCAGGCAGCCGTAATTCTCTTCCAAAGTTTGCAAAAGCTGGTGTCACCGATGTACTTTCGTGAACAGCGCTTCGATATGACAACAAAAACGGTTGTATGTGCTTGTCCCAATCTCGTTGCCGATTTTCCACAACTTTGGCTAGGTACCTCTCCAGTGTCTGATTAAATCGTTCCACCATTCCATCCGATTGTGGGTGGTAAGAAGTTGTTCTTGTTTTATGTGTACCCATAACTCGACAAGTTTCCTGGAATATTTGGGACTCAAAATTTCTTCCTTGGTCGCTGTGAATCTCCAAAGGTACTCCAAAACGGCAGAAGACTTCATGAACCAGTTTATCTGCAACTGTTGAAGCTTCTTGGTTTGGAATGGCGAAGACTTCCGGCCACTTAGTGAAGTAATCCATCACAACCATGAAATACTTGTTACCACTTTCACTTACCGGAAACGGCCCCGCGACGTCAAGGGCTATCCTCTCCCATGGTGCACCAACATTGTACAATTTCAATGCACCTCTACAACGAGTCTGAGGTCCCTTTACAGCTGCACAACTTGTACATTTGCGACACCAGTCCTCGACATCGTCCCGACAGTGGACCCAGTAAAACCGTTCTCGTATCTTCAGTATAGTCCGTTTTACTCCCAGATGACCTCCTGAACAACCATTATGGTACAGCTGTAGAACATCCGGTACTTGAGCTTTAGGGACAACCATTTGCAAATGACAGCTGTCTCCCCGAGCGTTTTCCCATTTACGGCACAGGACTCCATCCTGAATCACCAAGCTGTCCCATTGGGCCCAATAGCTTTTTGTGGTCGAACTCATTGCTGAGACGTCGCTCCACCTGGGCTTAGGAGCTCTGGCCTTCATCCACTCCAGAATCGGCTTGATGTCCGAATCTTCCTGCTGTGCACGTTGTAGGCTTTCCTTCCACTCGTTGCTGAGGTCTGTCTTGAGCATCCTCACAGGTACGACTTCTTTACTTTCTTGCCTAGTACAATGCTTGCAGTTTTCAGGACAAGGTCTTCTTGACAATGCATCTGCGTTGCCATGAGATTTCCCGCTGCGATGTTCGACCTCGAAGTCGTATTCCTGCAGTAGTTCAATCCATCTCGCAACTTGTCCTTCTGGATTTTTGAACTGCAATAGCCATTTCAGTGCAGCATGGTCAGTTCGTAGGTGGAATTTCCGCCCCAGAAGATATTTGCTAAAGTGCTGCAATGACTTTACCACAGCAAGCAGTTCCCGTCTCGTAACACAATAGTTCCTTTCAGGTTTCGACAATGACTTGCTGAAGTATGCTACCACAACCTCTTGATCACCATTACGTTGAGACAACACACCGCCAAGTCCTATGTCACTTGCGTCTGTGTCAACTATAAATTCTTTGCCCGCATCAGGGTACCCCAAAATAGGTGTTTTGCACAGACGGTCCTTTAGCTCCTGGAATGCGATGTCGCAACTTTCATCCCAGCAGAAATGTCGCTTCTCTTCGGTTAGCTTATGCAGGGGTTTAGCTATATCTGCAAAGTTCTTGACAAATCGCCGATAATAGGAGCACAAACCCAGAAATGCTCTGACCTGCGTCTTGTCTTTTGGAATTGGCCAATCCTTGACAGCGGCGATTTTCTCTGGATCCGTGCGGATACCTTCTTCAGACACTACATATCCCAAAAAGCTAACTTGTCGTTTGAATAGTGAACACTTCTTCGGACTTAACTTGAGGTTGGCACTCTGGATCTTCATGAGCACGCGTTCCAGGTTTTGAAGGTGTTCTTCAAACGTGCGGCCTACGATGATGATGTCATCCAAGTAGACCAGGCAGGCATCGCCAATTAGTCCGGTAAGTACAAGTTCCATCAACCTCTCAAATGTTGCCGGAGCATTGCACAATCCAAACGGCATAACTTTAAATTGCCACAGACCCTTTCCTGTCGAGAATGCAGTTTTCTCCTTGTCGTTAGGATCAATTTCAACTTGCCAGTAGCCACTTTTCAGGTCCAGCGTGCTAAACCACTTCACTCCAGTAAGCATGTCCAGCGTGTCATCAATTCTTGGCAAAGGATAGCTGTCCTTCTTTGTAACGTCGTTCAGACGACGATAGTCAACACAAAACCGCATGCTGCCGTCCTTCTTTCTTACCAGCACTACAGGTGAACACCATGGACTAGATGAAGGTTCAATAACACCATCCTTCACCATTCCCTCAATCATGGTTTCCACTTCCTTTTCACGTGCTACCGGCAATCTCCTTGGCCGCTGACGGATAGGCAATTCTTCTCCTGTATTTATTTTGTGTTGAACTATGCCAGTCTTCCCGATGTCAGCCTCGTTTGACGAGAAAACATCGGCGAACTTAAATAACATCTTCTTCGCCTTGACCATTTCATTTTGGGACAAAGCGCTGCGGCAGTCTTCTAAAAGTGTGGTCACTTTTGTTTGTGCATCCTTGCTGAGGGTCCCAGTCGATAGATGTTGGCATCGACGCAACCAATCCACTTCCTCGCAAGTACCAACAAGAGTGCCTTTTTCTATTATCTGTTCCTGATCACAAAGGTTCAGCACACGTACCCCTGAGATGTCAGTGGCTCTGACCAAAGTCCGTGCCACTTTCCATGGAAGGTCATTGTCTACCCTTTCCACGAGTACACAACGATGAGTTTGCCCAGGATTCCGAGGAAGACTAACCGGCACAATCGTTTCCGATCTCGGCGGAAGAACAATCTTCTTAAGGCTGTACACATTCCCAGGTAACGCCCCTTCCATGAAAAGTTCCTCTTCTCCACATTTCAAAACACCTTGCTTGACGTCAATCTCGCAACAATTCTTCTTCATAAAGTCAAGGCCCAGGATGCAATCGTCCATTATATCAGCCACGATGACATTATGCAGGTAGATTCTGTTGCCTAGCGTCAATTCCATTTTCTTCTCTCCATGGACGGGTATGCGCTGACCGGTGGCTGTTACCAAATTAATGCGTTCCCGGTTGTATGCGGAGTCCCCAAGGGACCGACTTGTAAGTTGGGAACTGACAACCGTGCGAGAAGCTCCAGTGTCTATGGTCAGCTTACACGGCGTTCCGTTGACCTCGCCCTTGATGATTAGGCTGTTCCCGTCATGGGTTTGTGTGATCGAAACCCTTGGGGCTCTTTGAACATCAGCCAGCACCCGCCCCGCAGTCCTGGCTATTACTCGTTTCCCTGCTGCTGGTGCTGGGCGGTGCTGTTAGCCGCACTGCCCTCTGGAGATCGGCCGTCTTCTCTTTCTGCAGTTCGCTTAGGGCAACTGGACCGAAGGTGGCCCCTTTCCCCACAGCCGTAGCATCTAGGGCTGTATCCTTTATTGCGGTCGCGAACTGTAGCCGCTGCAACCTCCCTGACGCGATGGGAACGATGATCCTGCCGCACAGCTTCCACCTCCAGTGCATGGGCCAAAGCGTCCTTAAGCGTCCCATGGTGACCGAGCCGCACAGAAGCTCTAACTTCAAGGTCGCGGATGCCATCGATGAATGCCTGCACCAGGTTCCCATCAATAAGCGCAGGTACGGACTGGTAAGCTTTGCGAACCAGCTTCTCCACTTCAAGGGCCCACTGCTGCAGGTTTTCGCTACTGCGTTGCACGCGATCCTTGAGCTGCGCACGAAACACGTGTTCCAGGTGAGCGTCGCCATACCGAGTCTCCAATGCCTCGAGGAGCTGCTCGTAAGTCACTTCCTTACCGAGAGCTTCCAGGACAGTTAAGGCCTGGTCACGCAGGCCTAGGGTGAGAGCAGTCATGGCCTGGCTTTTATTCCACCCGTTAGCCTTCATGACAGCCTCAAACTGGATTTTGTAGGCTGACCAGGAGGAAGTTCCGTCGAACGGTGGAACTTTGAATCCACGTAGCGAAGGTGTTGTAGCTACGGGAGCTGCGATTCCATCCCCAAGTTTGAGGTAATCCAGCGTTTTCTTCACGTCAGCCATCACGGTTAGCTTCACGTCAGCCATCACGTTGTCAACCCGATTATTTACTTGGTCGATTCGGGTTTCAGCTTCCGACAGGCGGTTGTCATGTTGAGCAACCTTATCCTTCACCTCCTTCATGTCTTTCCCGAAGGTAGCGTGAAGGTCCTTCATAAGGAGCATCTGCTCTTCCTGACGGCGCGCCTGCTCCTCCTTATCACGTTGGAGCTGTTCTTCCAGCCGACGAGCCTGTTCCTCCTGTCGATGGGCCTGTTCCTCCTGTCGACGGGCCTGTTCCTCCTTGTCCCGCTGGAGCTGTTCCTCCAACCGACGAGCCTGTTCCTCCTGTCGGCGAGCCTGTTCCTCCTGTCGGCGGGCCTGCTCCTCCTGTCGGCGGGCCTGCTCCTCCTGTCGGCGGGCCTGTTCCTCCTTATCACGCTGGAGCTGTTCTTCCAGCCGACGAGCCTGTTCCTCCTGTCGGCGGGACTGCTCCTGCAGCATCATCATCAGGGCAGCCAAATCTGGTGCTGCTGATGCTGGAGCTGCTGAGGACGGGCCGGCCTCCATGGTCGGTAGCTGGCCCTCCGACCTCTGTGGCGTAGCTCCACCAAATCGCCTCTGGTCCGTCTCTTGCTGGCGTTGACTCCGGGTACGGATACCCTCCGCGTCGTCTTTGGGTAAAACCGGCATGATTTTTAATCCCCTCTTCTGACACCAATTGTTACGAGCTTCGGGTTCGTGACAATAAAAACTGCCGATTTAATAACCAAAAATTGACACTTTAATTAACAACGCTAATTACAAAACACAAACACACTAATTATGAAACACAATTGCACTACTGATCGCTCTAAGTCGCACTTGAATATCGCTTGATGTTTTCGCTTCGATCGCTGAATCCAAACTGTGTCGGTCGTGGCGCGTCTCGACCTTATATAGCGCCAAAGAGAGTTCTAGAACCTTCCATTGTAGAAACATCTAGAATGTTCGAGTACATACAGGCCCCGATCGACCAGATGTCGAAAGTTCGGGAATGTTCTAGAAAGTTCTCGCATCGAAATTTCTAGAAGGGTCTTCACTACTAGTTCCGCTACTCGATACTAGATGGCGCTAGTGGTAACTACTGTTACCATGTACCAGGCATTAATTGTGGCGCGCAACACTACTAATATAATGGCGTCATTATGACTTTCCAATGGTCAACCACTGACACTCCATTGAAAGAAATGGCATAGAATGGTAATCTCGTACATAATGAAAAATAATTTACTGACTTACGCGGTAATCTGCAAAAATTTTGACAGTTCCTTTTTGTTCAGTGACCTACCATTAGAACGTCATTGTGCAGTTATTGCTTTTAATTCGTTACGAGTATCGTATAATTTCTGTGCCATTGACCGACCAATGATCAACCATTATGAATTTAGCAGATTACGAACTTTTAGCAAAATGACAATGGGATGGTGGTGGGATCGTGTTGGAATGACGATTTTATAAAAATAGCAGACTAGGGCCCCAGCTGGTCTGGTGGGCGCACAGCGCAGAACGCGCGTCGCGGCGTGTTGGCGTGCCGAAACTATACCGCGAGGCATTACGACACTTGCCGCACATTCCAAGCGCTCATGGAATTCGTAATGAAGCTTTGTTGATAGTGCCTGACACTATAAGAGGTGATTAGGCGAGGACTTCTGGCTGTCTGGGCGCCCCTACCAGAATTACACAACGTGTAACGATAAATGCGCAAAACCTCTTAAGAGGTCATTGTACTCATCATTATGAACAACTTTTACTATGGGACCAAACATGAAATCGCGAAAAAAAAAACTGGTCAAGTGCAAGCCCCTTAAATATTTATTTTATTCTGTTTTTAGTATGTGCTGTTATAACGGCGACAGAAATACATCATCTGTGAAAATTTCAACTGTCTAGCTATCACGGGTCATGAGATAGCAGCCTGGTGACAGACGGACAGTGGAGTCTTAGGTCCCGTTTTTACCCTTTGGGTATGAAACCCAAAAAATCAGCTGTTTGCAAACATTTTGACGAGTTATGCGAGCATAAATGTAGGGAACAACTGATTTATTTTTTCGTGATTTCAGCTTGGCTCCCATAGTAAAAGTTGTTCATAATGATGAGTACAATTAAAACCCCCCTTTTTTTTTTGCGGATGGGAAATCATCAAATGACTCCTCCCGCTCTGGGTGGAGCGGAAGGGAGTGTCAGACTCTTACTGACTAAAACCCACCCGTGTTCCTTCCTTAGCCCTTTATGTTCCGGGCCAGCGGTAACCCTTTCGGACAATCCCGCTGACCCGGCAGGCTTCGGCCCTGAGGGGCCCCTCCTCGATGCTGACATCTCTTTGAGGCGCGCGTGGAACACATACGCGCCGTCCGGCACGGGCCTGGTCCTGATCGGACGGTGAGCTACCCATTACTCTCCGCCCGCAGGCCCAATTAAAACCCCTTAAGAGGTTTTGGAGAGCAGTTGAGTAGGTTCGAACCCAGACAGGCGCTTTACTTTGTGTAAATTATTTCAACGCCACTGCTCTCAAAACGGTGAAGGAAAACATCGTGAGGAAACCGGCATGTCCTAGAACCAAAAATTCGAAGACATGTGACATCTGCCAACCCGCACTGGGCCCGCGAGGTGGATTACGGCCCATTCCCTCTCACCGAGAGTAGGCCTGTGTCCCAGCAGTGGGAACGTTATAGGCTGATTATGTTAAGAGGTTTTGCGCATTTAACCTTACACCTTGTTCAGGTACAAGACAGGTCAAGGTTCACACTACGTCTAATCTTTACGATAAAAGAGTGTTTGATAACCCCTCTGAGCTTTACCTGCAACTTGACACCACTTCCTCTAACTATTTTAATTTGGAGACAGTGTTAAATCAAGGTAATTCAACGATTATGAATCTGTAAACACATAACGGCGAATACACATCCCATTTGGATCAACACAAGTAACACAAGAGCTGCAAGATTTCGCGGGCAACCTTGTGCAGCCCCCTTTTTTTTTGAGGTGGGAAGTCATCAAATGACCCCTCCCGCTGTGGGTGGAGCGGAAGGGAGTGTCAGGCTCTTACTTCCGCCTTTTATGTTCCGGGACAGAGGTAACCCTTTCGGACAGTCCCGCTGACCCGGCAGGCTTCGGCCCTAAGGGGCCCCTTCTCTGCTGCTGACACCTCTAAGAGGCGCGCGTGGAACACGTACGCGCCGTCCGGCACGGGCCTGGTCCTGAACGGACGGTGAGCTACCCATTACTCTCCGCCCGCAGGCCCGCGCCTACGGTGGCCGGGAGTCGTCCCGTGGCTTTACCAGTGGGCTTCACCATTATCTTCAAGTATTACCAGCGGATTATTTACAATAAACACTCGACAATTAACAGCTAGTTTTAGTCCGGTAAACAAACATCTACGACAACCGTCTTCCAAATATGGCGAATGGTATTTGCGTCGGCGGCGTACGTCGAGTCATTAATGCAGACCAGTTCTGTGATACAAGACTGTGGAATGAGTGAAGATATTATTTTGGCTTCGGCTGATGTAGCACTAGAAACAACTGGCCAAGTGCGAGTCGGACTCGCACACGAAGGGTTCCGTACCGCAAGGCAAAAACGCGGAAAAAAAAAACACATTTGTTGTACGGGAGCCCCCCTTAAATATTTATTTTATTCTGTTTTTAGTATTTGTTGTTATAGCGGCAACAGAAGTACATCATCTGTGAAAATTTCAACTGTCTAGCTATCACGGTTCCTGAGATACAGCCTAGTGACAGACGGACAGTGGAGTCTTAGTAATAGGGGTCCCGTTTTCACCCTTTGGGTACAGAAAAAATAATGGAGTATGAAAAAATGTTCTGGTTCTGGCTACAGGCACATGAGACATTTCGTCATTGACTTTGAGGGCAACGCATCTGCGATGTCTCTAGTATCTCCCTAAGAGACGCTGATAACTTAACATCAGGTGTAACGTCAGCTTGTTTATCATTCAATAACATAAAAAAACTGGCCAAGTGCGAGTCGGACTCGCACAAGAAAGGTTCCGTACCACAAGGCTAAAACGCCGAAAAAAACAGGTTTGTTGTATGGGAGCCCCCATTAAATATTTTATTCTCCGTTATAGCGACTACAGAAATACATCATCTGTGAAAATTTCAACTGTCTAACTATCACGGTTCATGAGATACAGCCTGGTGATAGACGGACAGACGGACAGTGGAGTCTTAGTAATAGGGTCCCGTTTTTACCCTTTGGGTACGGAACCCTAAAAAGACAAGAGACCTTACTGCAACTTGTACAAGTACCAGAATCCAAAATTCTGATGTCCTCTAAGATAGTTACAGGACTTAGTCGACCCAATATGGCAATGGTATGCGCGCGGCTTACGTCGAGCGGTTATACTGCATAGTGATTTGTTAAGAGCATTCGTTGAATACTAAATTCTAAGCTAGTTCTAGGAACAAGTCGACCAACAAAGACAGGCCTAACGAAGTGTCAAGTGAATGAAGAACTTTACAGGAAGTCTTATAATATCAAGCAAAGTGCTGCCGCGTCTGTCTGTCTGGACGTGACAAACTCAAAAACTAACAACGGATTTTCATTGGTTTTCACCAATGGACGGAGTGATTCATGAGGAAGGTTTAGGTGTATAATTCATTAAGTTTTTTGCGTAAATTGGCCGAAAAACGTCGATGATTGTTAAAGATTTCGGAAAAATCATGATGACTGGGGAGTATTACTGGCGCGTAAACCACTAGTACATGAAAACAATGGTGGTATGTTAACGTGGGGTATTTTTGGATACCCACGCGGACGAAGCCGCGGGCAAATGTTAGTCCTGTATATTATAAGGACTGCCATCATCTGCCTAGCCTTTTCCCAACTATGTTGGGGTCAGCTTTCAGTCTAACCGGATGCAGCTGAATACCAGTATTTTACACGGAGCGACTGCCTATCTGACCTCCACAACCCAGTTACTGGGTTATTACCCAGTAACTGGGTTACCCCTACCCCCTAGATACGATACCCTTGGTAAGACTGGTTGTCAGACTTTCGAGCTTCTGACTACCCGTAAAGACTGTTAAAGATCAACGAATGACAGCCGGGACCAACGGCTTAACGTGCCTGTAATAAATTAAAAGCAAATAATGCATGTGACATTACAAGACAAAAAAAAAACAGAAGTAAGTATACAAAACTATAAGAACTAGCCAACGGACAGTGGAAGGACAAAATGTTTAGAATGGCAATTAGGAAAAGCCATGTTACCGAATACCTCACGGAAACTATTATGCAATTACCACTGTGTTATTATTTACTTTCAAATCAGTGCGCGTATTTGCGTAATAATAACTCTCAAATAATTGGTTAAGTAAACAGATAAAGTACTAAGTATATAACTTTGAATGTAGGCAGCGGTCAGAATCGATGACATAAGTATTGTGTAACCACATGTGGAGTGTAGGCGATCTATACTGTACTATGTAAATAGTATGCAAAATGGACGGAATTTTGTGTTCATTAGCAGTACTGCAGAGCACTGCTGACACACACAGACGTTACCCAGAAAGCCGCTTAACTTAAGTGGGACTGGGCCGGAAATGTCTGCCGCATGTCAGATGGCAAATGGGCTAAGGGAACCACCGATTGGGTCCCACTAAACGCACGACGTCATCGTGACAGGCCGAGACAAAGATGGCGGAACGAGCTTGGCTCCTACCGAAAGGGCTGGCACTCCGACAGAAGTGAAAACAAAACACAAACAGAATACTTTGCCATCACTGACATATCGGATATACATTAAAACCGAGTACATCCCGAGGACAGCCCAACACATCCGAAACGGGTATTTTATTAATCGTCTTAAAAACAAAACACGCGCGGTGTCGGTGGTGTGGATAAGACAGAGATTAAAACAGAAGACCTAGGAGGGGATTTTGGTGTGGAGGGAGGGTTCAGGGGATCAGAACGGAATAATTCTGAAAAGGGAGGCCTTTGACCTGCAGTAGCACAATACAGGCTGGTTAGATTAGCAGTTGCAAACGCTTCACTCGCGTCCTAGGTACTTCATGTACGCGCATAATAACAGAGGAAAGAAAAAGTACTTATTGAGACTCCGAGTCTCAAACTCAAAGCATTTATTTCAATTAAACCATTTACAGGCACTTTTGAATTGTCGGTCAGTCATAAAATATGAAGCTAGTTGCCCATTTCAAAGCGTAGGTACCTCAGGAGAAGAACGGGCAAGAAACTGCATGGGCACTCTTTTAAATATATTTTTACAAAAATATTAGTTACATCTTTAATGTTGAATTTATAAACTTACATTCGTCATAACATGACGCCTATTTTTCCCTGAAACTTTCGGCAGAGGGGTCCGTGGCAAAATAACAAAAAAATTCAAAGTCAAAGTCGATGGGTGACCATCTTTACATACCGAGACCCCTCCGTGCCTCGGAAAGCACGTTAAGCCGTCGGTCCCGGCTGTCATTCGTGAATCTGTGACACTCGTTACGGGTCGTCAGAAGCCCGGAAGTCTGACAACCAGTCTTACCAAGGGATCTCGTGATACCCAGTAACTGGGTTGTAGAGGTCAGATAGGCAGTCGGTCCATGTAAAATACTGGTATTCTGCTTCATCCGTTTAGACTGAAAGCCGACCCCAACATAGTTGCAAAAAGGCTAGTCACATCATGGTGAAGACCAAAAAGTTCCATTACAAAGATCAAGCTGGTATATTGACATTAAGATATCAAAAGCCGTTATTCAGAGCAGTGGTAATGTTGACCTCTTAAAGGGCAAAATCGTGAATACTGAATACCTCTGCGTGGGTTGAAGGTGTTTTACTTTCGTTTGATATAGCTTTCCGTTTCTTTATGAGCGTCCGTTTGGCGAGCATAACAGTTCTCTTACCATCGCATTACATCACTTCACTCGTACACAACTGTCGAGCTATTTTGTATTATAAAATTCTTACCGTGTAAACTGACAACTCACGTAGAGCTCACTTTATAGCGGTATCTACAAACGCCACATGTGAACTACGCGTCATACTGACGTCACACAAAATCCTGCATCTCGCAAGCGGAGTTTACCGCGCAACTAGCATATTATATGCAAGCAACGGCCCGACACGAATCATCGGGCAGTTGCCCGTCAGACACGATACCCGAGGGAGGATCCTCCCTTTTCTATCTAGAGTATGAGTGAACTTGACACCCTGTTCCTCATCCCTCTATAAGTTCACCACAGCTTTCACGGTGATATTTTTACAGAAAGGTACCATGCTACTTGAGACTTATGGGGAATCACAATAATATACGCCTTGTAGTAAGATGACACAGAACTGTGGTTTTAGTTTAACATTGTAATTGAAAAAAATACAGTCCCAAATCACTCAGGGACAAAAAAATTTATGCAAAAAAATTAGTTTGACAGTCTTTACAAGTTAGTGTCTGACGTCAATTAAGAATAGATATTTAAGTTTAGCTTATGCATACATTATTATCCGAAGTCCTGGCATTGCCTATACGAAAGGGTTTTTAATAAGAAGCCACAAGGAAAGAGACAAGAAGAAATTCCCTTAATCAACAACGTTCAAAATCGCAATTTCATATCAGCGACAATCAAAATCAAGAGTTTGTCAAAAATTTAGGAAATTTAGAGGTATTTTTGACACATAGCGGCTGCGTACGCTTTACTAGAAATCCCCCTCTAAATTCACATTGAATAGAAGACTTTCCGCCGGTCATTATAGGCGTTAAATGTTGTCATCACTTTCGGTTTCTATAAAACCAGTTATGATATTTCGGCTCGTCTCATATGGCGTAATATCGTGTCTGGCTGACATAGGCGGCATGTTATGGGTATCATGGACAATTTATGGCTCTATTCGTCCCATTCCTATGTAAATTTAATGATGTTTTGGTATGTGTACATGGAAAAAATATTTCGGTCGTTATTTTTTTTACATTTCGAAATGAATAGAGATGCTTTTACACCCAGCTGCAGGGCTAGCATGGGCTGGGGATAAAACTTTTCTCCACCGGTTATTTTCACTGACAAGGGATAAAATTATTTTTATCCACCTGCCAAAGCATGGCAACAGGGGGAAAGAGAATTATATCACTTTTTGACATTAGACGTGGATACTCACCCCCCGTCTATAGCATGGCGACTAGTGGAAGAGAAAAATTACAGATATTTTGACATAACAAAGGGAGAAATTTGTCCTCGTCTTTAGATGGTGGGTTTAAGTATATCTCTTGGAGAAAATAAAATTAATTGTACTATAAAAATGTCTCGTGCGTACTGCCACCGTGAATAGTTTATCCACCCATGTCGCCATGCTCGGAGGGTGGACAAAATTGACAGAGGGGAATACTATTTTCTCCTCTCCCCGTGGATAAAATGTCTCCGGCCATACTAGCCCTGCTGGTTTGTCCACCGTGAATAGTTTATCCACCCATGTCGCTGTGCTCGGAGGGTGAGACAAAATTGACAGAGGTGAATAGTATTTTCTCCTCTCCCCGTGGATAAAATGTCTCCGGCCATGCTAGCCCTGCTGCGGAGTCGAGACAGAGGTTGTGGAGTGCAGTGACACAGTGACAACACTGACAACAGGGTCGATTTACAAGTTTATTGGTTGCGGAACCAGCATAATCCTAGAATCAAAAACTAAGACATGTGACAACGACTAATCCTCACAGGGCCCGCGTGGCCCATGGCCTCCTCTCTCCAATGAAAGGGTGCTCACATAAAGAAACAGGTCTCCGGTGGACGAGACAGGTACCGATCGGTACAGGTATAATATTCCCGTATTATCTAAAGCACTTGACACTTCACACACGGCAGCTATGATGAAAAGTTATATATTGGCACGATACATCTCATTACACCTTTCCATAGAAATCGTCAGGAGACCACACACGACCGCTATAATGTAACTATATTTACAATGTGGAGACATTAATGATACATTAATATACATTTTAAGCAGCTGTGTGTGAAGCGCTTAACTGATAAAGGAACAGGTAAAACATGTAACCGTTTCCTTCCGAAGATCAACCCCAGAGGCCTGTGGGGTAATTGCACACTAACAGTAGGAATGGTTGTCATTTTGGCAGTTCAACACCATTCATTGCATTATTTACGTTGTTGAGCAGATTTTTTTTTCGAACATATGAAGCAATGGATTAGCAATATCCTTCAAAATAATTCAGATTGAGATTGATAGTGTATTACGCAATTAGGGTGCTGTACCGGGAGTCAAAGGCCTAAGTCCCAGTAAGTAATGAAGACATTATAGGTTAACTATATAAACATCATCAACATCATTTCAGCCGAAAGACGTCCACTGCTGGACATAGGCCTCCCCCAAGCACCTCCACTTCGACAGGTTCTGTGCTTCCCGCATCCAACGGGTTCTTGCGGCCTTCACAAGGTCTTCGGTCCACCTTGTGGGAGGCCTTCCAACGCTACGTCTTCCGGTGCGCGGTCGCCACTCCAGAACCTTTCGGCCCCATCGGCCATCTGTTCTGCGAGCAATGTGCCCTGCCCACTGCCACTTAAGTTTGGCAATTCTTCGGGCTATGTCGGTTACCTTGGTTCTCCTGCGGATCTCCTCATTCCTGATTCGATCACGCAGGGAAACTACAAGCATAGCCCTCCCCATTGCCCTTTGGGTGACTTTTAGCCTTCTTATAAGGCCCATTGTAGCGACCACGTTTTGCCCTGTATAATATGAAATGTATAATGAAAATTTCAAATTAGAACACAGTGCTGGCAAATAGCATAGTTTTTAAACCATCTTCTGTATCCACCAGCGCCTTCTATTGCAACTCACCGCGCCGTCTGAACCGTGAAAAGAATATATTTATAAGCTGATGAATAAGCCCGTCTCTTTATTAATAAGAGATATTCAAGTCACGACCGACGGGTGTTAGGCAAGTCATTGTGTATTAAGTAATTATTAAGTAACAGTACTCGTGCGGAGTTATTTAATTTGTTTGTGAAGCTATCCATGTGTTAAGTGGGATTATGATTTGGCGATCTTAGCCTTAATTCACTATGACCACTCAATGATTCCTTACTTCGTAACCACGTCAATTTCTTAGCTAGTCACGCCGACCTCGCGTTCATGTATCATAGAGCTGAATACTCTAGCGTTCCCACTGTTGGGCCTCGGGTCTCGTCCCTGTGACAGGTTCAGTTGAAAACCAGCGTCAGGCACTAGTTGTCTGGCATTTTTGCTGAACTGGGCCTTTTTGGCGCAGCCGTGAGGCACACTTTCCTGCTAATTTCTTACATCGGACTTTGCACTTTTTATTTTTATCTTTATTTTTGTTTTTATAATATGATGTACGACTATTATCTGACTATCTGGTGTACTGTGTGTCTTTTAGTCTGTGCTAAATTAATGTATTTTCTTTCTTCTTTCTGTGACAGAGAAGTTAGCCATAATCCTCCACACGAGACTAATACGGGTTGGTTAGCCATCTAAATGTTGGGTATACAATGACATCGTTTTCTCTTTTTAACCAACTTCAGAAAAAAGGAGGAAGTTCTCAGTTCGTAGGAATCTTTTTTTTTATATGCTCCAATTACTCGAAGACCGATTTGAAAAAAATCTTTTTTTGTTTGAAAGGGTATATTTCCAGGTGGTCCCATTGTCATCAGGTCAGGATCTGATGATGGGATCCTGGAGACATCGAAGGAACTATTCAAATATTATAGGCACACCTACAGCGATTTGGGTATTTTTTATAGTGACTCGTGCATTTGCTCTCGGAAAGCACCATTTGGTGAAGTGGAACTGATGATGAAGACCACAGATGGCCACCGGAACGACTCAATAATAAGTATTTCACGGATTGCGATCCGATTATTTTAATATGTGTGTGTGTGTGTGTAGATGTTTTATATTGTTTTTTATACGGCACCATTTACACTTAGTAAAGTAACAAAATTGATGTTTTTCTTAGTGTGGAAGAAAAAGTTCTGGTTCCTTGTTCATTAAGTAGGTAATAGGTTACATTAATTATAATAATAAAGCAATTTTAGTCTATTTATTTTGAGCTCCGTCAAGTTTTTTCTTTATTATTTATGCTGTGTTTCAGCAAGATTTGTTATTTAACTATAATTGGGTATGAAGTGATTCAGCAAAAAGTCTGTGTATTGTATGTTATATATAAAATTAAATATAATAAATACAAATTACATAATTACACACATACACATTAAATAAATTAAATAGAAATAAAGATATTCATATCATAATGATATGAGCTACTCTAAAAAATCTTTAGTTTTAGTTCATTTAGATATTAATAGCTGCGCCCCGCGGTTTCACCCGCATAAGTGTCGATCCCTTGGGAATATCGGGATAAAAAGTAGCCTATGTGTTAATCCAGGGTGTCAGCTACCTCCATACAAAATTTTATCAAAATTGGTCCAGCCGTTTGTGCGTGAAGAAGTAACAAACATATAAAGACACACACAAACTTTCGGCTCTATAATATGAGTGTGATTATGTCTTCATAGACGCTTTTTTTTTTTCGGATGGGAAATCATCAAATGACTCCTTCTGATCTGGGTGGAGCGGGTGTCAGACTCTTACTGACTAAAACCCACCCGTGTTCCTTCCTTAGCCCTTTATGTTCCGGGCCAGCGGTAACCCTTTCGGACAATCCTGCTGACCCGGCACTTCATTGACGTTAACATAACATTTTCAACAGTTAAAAAACTGCCGTTATTTTTACCCGACTGCGCAAGAAGGAGGGTTATTTACCACTGTTATTTTAAACGCTGTAATTTTTAGCGATCGCTGTTATTTCCACTCACCTCGTAAGCCGGTGTATGCAAGCTATCCCTGATGAGTGGAGCACTGTTCCTCGGCCCGATTAACGCCATATTCACATCGTAGCAACATTAATGTATCCAGAATTTCCTTTACTGTTTAAAATCACTGTCACTATTTTGTCACAGCACTGAAATCACATGCTATTTCGTCGAGAAGATGCTATTTTTCACTGTTATTTTCTAGCGCTTGTTAAGTAGCTATTTGTCACTTATGATGTTACATAAATCTACTGCTACTGAGGGAAGGGGTCACTGTTGGAGATAATGATTATCTTAGTAACTATGTAGATAACGTAATAATATGTATGTTGACAAAATAATAATGGCTCAGCTATTGCTCTAAGGACTGATTTTATCAACGCCAGATAACTGAGTTATTCTGGTCTGATCCCTGAAGCCCCCTTCCACACCCCATTTTCGATCCCCTGCTAGTTTTAATCTGTGTCTTATCCATTATAAACTTTTTATCGAAGGAATAATTTTTGACAGTTTTTCCATACAGAAACTGTGAGACGTCAATATTCCACGAATAAAAATTATCGTAAGACGAAAGAAGAGCCAGAAAACGACTTATTTGTTCATTATTGTAGACATTTAGACCCTAATGGGGGTGTTACACTAGATGGATTTTTGCCGTACAAGATAGTCGCTTAACAACCGCCACAAGACTTAGTGCAACTAAGCGATACTAACATAGTTATTAAGTTTTATTTACTAACACAATTGTTACTATATTATTATGTATACTTAGGTTAAGGTATGTATCTATGGGTCTTTGTTACCTGAAAATAAATGGTTTATTATTATTATTATTATCAAATCGCCTCACAAGCCGAATACCCACCCCATTTACACAGGTCGGTAAAAATCGCAGGTGACTGAGGTGATTAGTTCATTTTGCATCCAAATAGTCGACCTTCATGCGACGCGCGACGGGCGATCGCCTACGACCTACGACTGACCATTTTCATAGTCGACTAGCAGCGCACCGCGGTTTCACCCGCATAAGTGTCGATCCCGTGGATATATCGGGATAAAAGTATCCTATGTTTTATTCTGATGTCTAATCTATATGACTGTATAGTTTCATCAAAATCCGTTCCGTAGTTTTTGCGTGTAACAAACATCCATCCATCCATCCATCCTCACAAGCTTTCCCGTTTATAATATTAGTAGGATAGTACGATTTTAGTCTCCCGCCGTATGCGATCTGTAGCCACACGCACGACAAGTCGGAACCTACTCTACTTTGGAATATGCGATTTTAGTCACCTGCGACCTAACCGAATTGCCATTTAGACAATCAAACAGACAACTCGTGCGGCCATAGTCAGCTGTGTAAAGCCCGCATAAGCGAGACTTCTAATTGTATCAAATTAAATGCGGCTTTTTACATTTGTAGGGTAAAGAAAGGTTATTTGGTGAGGGAGGCAATTTGGTGATAGACTCTTAAAAGTCTTCCAAAACATTACGTATGCACGCAGTAACGCAGAATGATGCATCCAGTTCACCACAAAGGTGGACAAGACGCAGTGACATATCATTACGCGACATTGCGTGCATAGGTAATGTTTTGGAAGACTTCTAAGAGTCTATCACCAAATTGCCTCCCTCACCAAATAACCTTTCTTTACTATATCATCTTTAACCTGGCTACATGAACTCATGCCTGTTTCACATACGGGTAGGCAGCAACTATAAGACGTTCTACGATAACATCAAAATCAAAAGTCATTTATGCAAAATAGGCTGAGAATCAGCACTTTTCGAACGTCAAAATTACAAAAGACTATCCCCCAAAACGCCCTCCCTTCACCACTTCCTAGTGCTTTCGCTGGGGAGAAGAAGTGACGCAACAAACTCCTCAGCAGCACAGCTACAGCCCCAGCAGCAGCATACTTTGCTGTGCTCTGTGTTTCATACGCGCTGGCAGGACCCAACATGCTGCTGCGTCCAGCAATCCCGACGACGCAGCTGTACGTGTCCAGACTGCACCACTCCACGAAGGTTGAGGAGATCGTGGAGTACATGCGTGTGAAGACCAGCTGGACTTTGAGGGTCGAGAAGTTGGAGTCGCGTCACAACACCAACTTCAAGTCGTTCGTGGTGCGTGTTCCGACACATCATCTCGAGAAGTTCCTCGAGGAAGAGTTCTGGCCGAAGGGTGTTGTGTACCGCCGGTTTCGTGGCCGGATACATGACACCAGTCAGCGAAGCACGACGCAGACACTTCGTGTTCGTTAGTTTTTTAGTTTACTTAATTATAATGTTGTATGTATTTAAAGTATTTTTAAGTTATAATATTGTATTGTATGTGTTTTATATGGGCCTTGATGCCTGAAATAAATGGATAAATAAATAAATACTCCTTTTGCTATGTCAACGTTCATACAGCTGATCGTACACCCGCCATGTTTGATTTTGCACACCTGACCTTTAAACTAAACAATCTCCTTTATCTCACAGTTGGAACAGAATCTCACACTTGACCACGGAAGCTACAGCGATGGTTCAAACCGGTCTCAATTATGTCCATTTATGACCCAGATATGTTCAAAGTCTTCCGACACAGTCGACCGCAGCTCCATCATAACCGTCCGACTTCGACAGCGCCTTTATTTCGTTGCAGAAAGGACAGTTTCCGTACTTCAAGTGTTACTACGACATGCGGTTGAGCGTACGTACGTAAGAAGGTCAGGCAGTATTATCGCGAGTTTCATAACTACATTAATACATTATGTTGTGAAAAAAAAATGTATTTTTATTAAGTACCTACGCGTTCTTTTTTTTTTTTGCAAGTTTTTATAATATTAATTAATAAGTACTTGTTCTTTGTGTGAGGGGCTTGTGGCTACGTAATAACAGCCACACGGGTCGATCGATCAGGTTAAGATACACTTGCCGCGGTTGGTCGGTGGATGGGTGACCATCTTATCTTCATCTTATCTTTACATTCCAAGACCCCTCCGTGCCTCGGAAAGCACATTAAGCCGTTGGTCCCGGCTGTCATTCATGGATCTTTGACAGTCGTTACGGGTCGTCAGAAGCCCGAAAGTCTGACAACCAGTCTTATCAAGGGGTTTCGTATCACCCAGTAACTTGGTTGTGGAGCTCGGATAGGCAGTCGCTCCATGGAAAATACTGCAGTACTCAACTGCATTCGGTTCGACTGGAAGCCGACCTCAACATAGTTGGGAAAAGGCTAGGCAGATGATGATGAATTGTTCTCTGTATGTTATGATAATTTGGAATATCTGCGGCAAGAAATTTTATTTTAGACCAAAGGTAATATTATAAAGGCGAAAGTTGGTGTGTTTATATGTTTGCTACTTCTTTACGCTCAAACGGCTGGACCAATTTTGATAAAATTTTGTATGGAGGTACCCGACACCCTGGATTAACATATAGGCTACTTTTTATCCCGACATTCCCACGGGATCGACATTTACGTGAGTGAAACCGCGGGGCGCAGCTAGTTTTAAGACTAAAGGCACTTCTGCCTACCCAGTAGATGACTAGAGCACATCTACCAGGCACTCATAAAGCATCGCTCGCTTCTCGGTCGACAGATATCCCGTCGTGGAGTTAGAAAGCTATCACCAATTATACGTGAAAGGCGCAGTGCGCACGGGACGCGATGCGGAGATATTTATGAGCGATCGTTTTAAACAATGCAGCCATGACAGTAGTCCCATACATTGGTGTGCATGCTAAGAAAGTGATAAATGTGGATGGGTATAAAAAAATGGCCAATCGCACACGAAGGGTTCCATACCACAAGGCAAAAACGCCGAAAAGAACATGCTTGTTGTATGGGAGCCCCCCATAAATATTTATTTATTAACCTCTTAAGGGGTCATTGTACTCATCATTATGAACAACTTTTACTAAGGGACCAAACATGAAACAGCGAAAAAAAATCAGCTGTTCCCTACATTTTTATATTCGCACAACTCGTCAAAATATAGGAAACAACCGGTTTGTTTTTCCCGTGGCTAAATAATAACAGCCGCACATGTCGATCGATCAGGTTAAGCTACGCTTGCCGCGGTTGGTCTGTGGATGGGTGACCATCTTTACATACCGTGACCCCTCCGTGCCTCGGAAAGCACGTTAAGCCGTTGGTCCCGGCTGTCATTTGTGGATCTTTGACAGTCGTTACGGGTAGTCAGAAGCCCGAAAGTCTGACAACCAGTCTTACCAAGGGGTATCGTATTACCCAGTAACTAGGTTGTGGAGGTCAGATAGGCAGTCGCTCCATGTAAAATACTGGTATTCAGCTGAATCCGGTTAGACTGGAAGCCGACCCCAACATAGTTGGGACAAGGCTAGGCAGATGATGATGTTTGGTCCCATAGTAATAGTTGTTCACTTCATAATGATAAGTACAATGACCCCTAAAGACCTGTATGCACAGACTTATGTATGTATAACGCACCGTCTTTGTCACTCAAACCTGAGTGACAGACCCTTTTGTGCCATATTAGCGCCCGGGCGCTGTAGCTCAGTGTCTCCCCCTGCTTAGTGTACAACAATCATAATAGTTTTCT
The DNA here is from genome assembly GCA_916614155.1 of Mesoligia furuncula. Taxonomy (NCBI): domain Eukaryota; kingdom Metazoa; phylum Arthropoda; class Insecta; order Lepidoptera; family Noctuidae; genus Mesoligia; species Mesoligia furuncula. The sequence goes on from OU744819.1 coordinate 13,092,531, forward strand.
CTCGAGTGAAAGCAGCTCGGAACTAGACAGAACAGGTGGAAGGGTGGAATCGGAATTCGCAGTAGATCTAGTGTTACAGTTAGATCTGGAGTGCCGCGTTAGCATTGTCGGACCGGCTAGAAAACGAGATCGTTTGTGCTAACGAACGGTTGTGCTTGTGGAGTGAGCATTGTTGATTTTTCGCACCGCTTCACTGTGCAGTCATTATGAGATTGTATTATAATATGTATAAACAGCGGTGTGGCCGCACGCACGGCTTTTATAATAATAATAATCGTTTACTTGCATGAAATATGGTGCTTACAGATGTCATAAATACAATTCATAGTACTTCATATTCCGCTTACTAAATTCAGCATGCAAATTTTGGATGTGCCACGATTCCTAGTTATTGAATGATGGTTGTTATTCATCAAAATGATGTTAGAAAATGTCAATAAAATAAGAAATTACAAATGTCAAAATAAGAATTACAGGAAGGTCAAAATTTATTAAATTACAGGAATGTCAAAATTTATGAAATTACAATAATGTCAAAATACTTTAAATTACAGGATTAAATTACAGGTTATTTAAATTACAGGTTTGCTAGAAGATTTCACGGCCTAGCGGTCAGTTTCGAGCTAACAAGGGCAAGGCTATGTTTTCCATGCGTGCCTTACGGTAATAAAGTAACCTAAGAGGCACCACATTCCTCATACTCCTTACAATTCGAATCACTCCCGAAGCAGTAAAAGCTCACACACGTACTACGTCAAACCACTTGTCACACATTAACAATGCCACACACAGACCCGAACCCATTGACCTCGACTTGGACGTGCATTAACCGTTCGAATGCTTTGCTATAAAATGCCACAGAGCAACCATGTCCAGTATGTTCACGCAAGTTCTGTAAATCCCTGAATAAGTTTTTATTAAAAAAATCTAAATTTTTTTTTTTAATAAAAGTGTGCAACGAAGTCTATGACAATGGTAAGGTAAGATAAAAGGAGCATCTTATGTAATTTAAAACAAATAACGCTTATTATAGACTAGCAGCGCCCAGCGGTTTTTACCCGCATAAGTGTCGATCCCGTGAGAATATCGGGATAAAAACTATCCTATGTCCTTTCCCAGGACTCAAACTATCTCTATACCAAATTTCATAAAAATCGGTTCAGCGTTCTTTCGCATTTATAACATTAGTACGGATGGATTTGGTTACTTTACATTATATGAGACAATTGTGATTAATAACAAAATGTAATTTGATTATTAATATTTAAACGGCCTCATTAATTTTCATAATCTAAGATTATGAAAATAAATGAGGCTGTTTAGATAAGAGATTCTTAATCTCTTATCTAACTATTTGCACTAGGTATTGACCTTGATTTACAAAATGTTATATTTTGTAAATCAAAAGGACAAATTATTTTAACTTGACTCAAGAAACTCAGTTATATCTATGACATTTAACACTTGCGCATTAGTAGTAGTTCTGACGGTTCGATTTTGAAACTCAAATAACAATCATTTGGCATTCTATTTCATTCTTCGTTCACAAGTGCACGCTTCAATGTCAAAAAGTCCATCAAACATGCTACAATGAGCTACTGTGTGGTTACTGGTTAGAGTATAAAGTTATTCTGTGGTTCAGCTTCAACACACGGGTCTCTAGCTGGGCGATGTTTGAAACAATAGCGAGCTGTTCGCCAGTTTCTAAAGGCTTTCGAGTGCTGGCAGTGTTTTGTTAAATTCTTGTACGGGGTTTAAAACTCTGCTAAGGAGGTTGAGGTTTTAGCTGCCTCGGGAACATAGGTTTATGACTTTGAGTATTAAACCAACCGGATACGCCACGAGTACTAATATCTATGCAAATAAGTCTGTCACTTTCATCGCGGGGGACGAGGGAACGCAATAATACACTAATGCAATGAGGGATTTTCTTTTTCTTTTTTTTTTAACGCTTCCCTAGTCGCTGGATAGATGGCGCTGAACTTGGTAAGTTACTGCAAGGAACGGAAGTCACATAATTTTTTTATTAATTCACTTGGATGTAATTTTGAGATCGTAAAACGAAAGCAAACGAAACTGTCACTCAACGAGCGTATATGACGTGACGCAATGTTTTTTTTTCCAAGCGTTTTGACTTTGGCATCTAGTAACGTAGTCAGTTCAACGCCATCTTCAGGGTTCTTGGGAACTATTTTTTTTTTTTATACTGAAAAGAAAAACCTCTCATTCGATCGCGTTGTTACGCACGCACACAAAACAAAAAACAAACACAAGCATAAACTATACGCACACATGTATATATAATCGCTATGACCGGCGGTCTCGTACCTTTGGCAGCGGGGATCGCCTGACAATGGCGCCTCCAGTTGGTTTAATACTCAAAGGTTTATGAATGTGATGCTTGAAAATGTATAGAAATATTTTTATCTTCGTGCTATACGTAGAGTCGAAATCAGCAAATCATGCTGTTGGGTAGGCCCTGTATCGTAAGGCTCAATTTACACCGCCGCAGAATGGAGTGGAATCGAGTTTTCGTAATAGCAAAATGAACTTTATGTCAATTGCCTAACTTACAAACTAGATACGAGCTTGTTACTGCGGAAATTCCCGAGAATGCGTGATAATTCTCCAGAAGATGCGCGACTTGTGCGTATGGGGTGTATCTAATTTGTACGTTTACACTATTGACATAAAGTTCATAATACTTTTGAAAACGTTTCAAATCTAGTCGCAATCTCACCTAGGCGACAATAAATGTCAGAAACTTGTCACTTGTAGGGAAATAGAGATATTTTAGACAGATTGAGGCTGAGATCAGACTGTGAACATTCTTAAAATGACGAGAATTACCCTCCTGGCAGTCCATTACTGATAATTCAAACATTTCAAACCCCCAGCTGGTGCTTTAATTTGAGCATTTTACACACAGAGAGTGGACTGAACCGGACATGTTTGCCGCATGTCAGATGACAATTGGGCTAAGAGAACCACCGATTGGGTCCCACTAAACGCACGACGCCATCGCGGCAGGCCAAGACGAAGATGGCGGGACGAGTTTCATTCCTACCGTAAGGACTCGCAAAAGACAGAATTGTGTGGAAAGGAGAGATGGGAGGTCTTCGTCCTGCAGTGGGACAGTACAGGCTAGTTAGATTAGATACACAGAGTGTTTCCAAGAAAAACGGGTATTTGGAACTGCTACCGACTGAAATACTCTAGCGGTTCCCTCAACTGCCGTAGCAGAAGTCCCTTTTGCTATTGCATTCAAAGGATTCCGTTATATATTTATTATCGTTCGTCCGTTTCGGGTGCGAACGTCAACGAACAGCTGACCCCTACTTCAACTTTAAAATACGTAACATACTTGAAACCGAAATTACCTTGTTGAATGTCAGCATATATGCGACTTTCTTCCGACCGATTACCTTCGAGCACTTTCTCGCGGTTGTCGGCGACAAAAAGGTCATGTTACACATGCGTATCGTGTTACGAGATATCACTATTGTTATGAGTTCCATCCAGCTGTCTTCGTTCATTCATATTTTTATCATGAATCGATAACACTTTGTTGGGTGAAAGATCTGTACTTATCAGTTTCTAGCTTCTACCCGCAAATTCATCAATTTTGTCTTAAGGGTGAAATTTCGAAAAACCCTTTCTTAGTGGATACCTACTTTTCACAAAGAACACACTCTCCAAATGTCATGTCTCTAGGACCAGTGGTTTAGGCTGTGCGTTGATATATCAGTCAGTCAGGACTTTGAATTTTATATAGATTTTCTTTGACAAAGCGCGAATCAAGTGACACTCTCTTTGATTCAAGTATATAATCAAAGAAGACTCTATTGAATTTGTCAAATTGGAAGAAAACATTTATGGGTTACTCACAATATTTTCTCATTACGTGCAACGTTGCTATCCCAGAGACAAACCTTGAAAGTATGTGACTGCCGGCTCCGATACCCTTCAAACCAGAACAAAGAAAACCTGCTGTGTGGCAGAAATAGTTATGGTTTTAGTACTTCCAGGAGGAGCTCCTTCACAAAGAGCTCTACTTGTACCAAGTCCTTTGAATAGCAACACGAACGTGATAAATTCATTACGTAATCTCACTTTCAGTTTATTATAGTAATAATGGCAGAGTAATATGCTATTAAATCATGTAGCGGTACGGCCGGTTACCACGTGTGGGCCAGTCACGAAGTCACGACTGATCCAAGCTGGTCAGGTTTAGTACTTAGATGAGCGAGGAGTAAGCTGAGCGAGCATGTGGCCTGTGGGAATACTCGGTAAATTCGTAGGAAGGAAGGAGTCCTCATGTGTTAGCAGGAGCTGAAGAATGGAAGAAGCGACTGTGTGTAACCGCATTTCTGGGTGTATATCCGGAAAAATAACTACTTTCCTGCAAATTATCAGAAAAACCGGTTTACCTTTACAACCGGTTGTTCAATTACGTTAAGAGCTGAGATGAGCTAAGCTAGCAATGAGTGCTTGTCAATAAGACCTCGCCCAAACATGTCATGCCCGCAAGCGACACTAGACAAGTCTGTGACCTGTACTTTCGAAATAGTCTTAATATGGTCAAATTGGTCGCAGTCCGCAGATAAGCCGATAAACTTTTGGAGAAGGGAAAGTGTTTGAACAGTTTTATGGTTATTTTTGGTTAGATAGAAGACTGTCCGTGTGGTGCCGGACTTAAAGAATACCACCACCCCATACTTCCCGTGGGTGTCGTAAAAGGCGACTAAGGGGCGTTCCGGAGAATGGGCAGCAGCGTTCTCTATGCATTCCACCACCATACCATACTGCGATCGCCAACCCGCCTGCCAAGTGTGGCGATTATGGCAAACCCCCCCCTTTTGGGGGAGGCCTATGTCCAGCAGTGGACGTCTTTCGGCTGAAATGATGAGATAGGAAGACAACTTTATTTATGTTATGGCAAAGAAGCCGACGGGACTCCCGAGGGGACTGACTCCGCCGCCTAAAAACATGCAATACCAGAGGCATCGCAGGTTAGTTGCCATCCCAGAGTCAATACTGAAAGGCTCATGGGCCTGTTTATAACACCAGACCTCATACTTTTCAAACTAAAACACGGCTACACGTAACTTGGCGGCAGCAATAGGAATGGAGGTAGTACTTTTTCAGATGGAGTGCCTTCACAAAGAGTATTTGGAGCCATTCAAGTAAGCACTACAGGGGGGCGGGGGGGTCTTTGTTTTGCTTATTTTTGATGACATGGGAGATGGGGGGTCTGAATGGTGATTACGTCAGCAGTATATATTTTTTTACTATTTCGGATTTTCTAAAAAAAAAATTCGATTTTGGTTTGACACATATGGCAACCCTAGGTACTTGTCTATTCTTGAAAACGAAACGCATAAGTACCTATATAACTACTGCTCATGAATCAATAAAAAAAAACCAGAACACATTGAAAAATGCATGTAGCAATGTTTACGTAAGCATGGGAAGGGGGGTAAGCGCTTTGCTTACTTTTGCTGACGAAGGAAGGGGGGGGGGGAATAATTGCAAAATAAATCTGATTACGTAATACTTGAATGGCACCTTACTCCTTAAACGTTTGGCAGTTCTGCTACTTTATTATTACACTACTAGCAGCGCCCCGCGGTTGCACCCGCGTAAATGCCGATCCCGTGGGAATATCGGGATAAAAAGTAGCCTATATGTTAATCCAGGGTGTCAGCTAGCTCCATACCAAATTGTATCAAAATTGGTCCAGCCTTTTGAGCGTGAAGAAGTAACAAACATATAAACACACACACACACCCCCACACACACTCACACACACACTCACAAATTTTCGCCTTTATAATATTAGTGTGATTAAATAGTAGAAGAGATTAAAAAAAACTGGCCAAGTGCGAGTCGGACTCGCACACGAAGGGTTCCGTACCACAAGGCAAAAACGCCGAAAAAAAACATGTTTGTTGTATGGTAGCCCCCTTAAATATTTATTTTTATTATTTATTATTAAAGTTCAAATACAATTGAGTATTTTGTGAATATTTCAAGTGCCTACCTGTTGCCATTTTTGATATCGAGCAAAAAAGAGTAAAAAAATCGCGTTTGTTGTATGGGAGCCCCCCTTAAATACTTATTTTATTTTCTTTTTAGTATTATTGTTATAGCGGCAAGAGAAATACATACTTTGTGAAAATTTCAACAGTCTAGCTATCGCGATTCTTGAGATACAGCCTAGTGACAGACAGACGGACAGACGGACAGACGGCCAGACGGACAGACGGACAGACAGCGAAGTCTTAGTAATAGGGTTCCGTTTTTACCCTTTGGGTACGGAACCCTAAAAAAACCAGAACACATTGAAAAATGCATGTACCAAAGTTTAGGTAAGCATGGGAAAGGGGGTAAGCGCTTTGCTTACTTTTGGTGACGAAGGAAAGGGGGGGGGGGGGGGTTAATAATTGCAAAAAAATCTGATTACGTAATACTTGAATGGCACCTTACTCCTTAAACGTTTAGCAGTTTTATAATATTGCTACTTTATTATTACACTATTAAATTGCAGAAGAGATTAAAGAAACTAGTATAATTGTGCCTTCTACACGTTTCATACGCTAGAACAAATTTCCCCTCTAACGAGGTAATTACAGTACGTAATAAGTGCAACATTAGTGCCATCTGAAGGCGTGTAATTAAACTTCTTATTGCTGACCCGTGTAAAATGCTGGTATAGAGGTATGAGGAACAGGGTGTACAGTTCACTCATCCTCCATAGAAAAGGGAGGATCCTCCGGCCAGATGGGTGTCGTGTCTGGTGGCAACTGCCCGATGATTGATGTCGTGACTTTGTAGACTATATGTAACATCATCTCATCTGCCTAACCTTTTCCCAACTATGTTGGGGTCGGCTTCCAGTATAACCGGATGCAGCTGAATACCAGTATTTTACATGGAGCGACTGCCTATCCAGTTACTGGGTAACACGATACTCCTTGGTAAGACTGGTTGTCAGACTTTCGGGCTTCTGACCACCCGTAACGATTGTCAAAGATCCACGAATGACAGCCGGGACCAACGGCTTGGCGTGCTTTCCGAGGCACGGAGGGGTCACGGTATGTAAAGATGGTCGCCCATCCACAGACCAACCGCGGCAAACGTAGCTTAACCTGATCTATCGACCTGTGCGACTGTCATTATTTAGCCACAGGCCCCTCCATGTAACTTTATTAACGCAATACCTCATACACCCAATTAATTAGAGTATTGAGTGAAAAGAATAATACAATAACCAAAACTTACTTTTTTTAAAGCTAACTATTCTTATTAAGAATACATTAAGATTTAATTTTCCTTGGCAATCGACGGTTAGTATGGGTACTTATAATTTTTGAAAAAATACCTACATTAAGTTACTGAAATCAATTCAGTAATCAATTATGAACCAACTACTTTCAGGGCTTTATTCTGTTACACCTTGTATACTAGTTGCGCGGTAAACTTTGCTTGCGCGATGCAGGATTTTGTGCGACGTCACGCGTCAGTGTGATGCGTAGTTCGCACGTATAGATTGACACTGATATTCAGTCGTATCATAGTCGTATATCAGACGACCAAAAATGTGTCGTAACTTGGGATAGGTTTATATCTTGCAGTGGACAATGATTGACTGCCTTATTTATATAACTATATATAAAGTTCAGTTTACGCTACAGCTTCAAACATTTTTATACATTTTTCAATAGTGCCAGTCACTCTGAAATCAACTTAAATACCATTAAAATAAAGTCGAAATTTGTTTAACTCGAAATTAATTAATTTGAAACGTACGTTTAAATAGACTTTAGGTACTATACACCCCTGCGTAAAGCTTCAGGGAAAACAGGCTTTATTATGTTATGTAATATATGTGTTTATTCCGCTCAAAGCATTTAGGTCTACACGAATTGATTATCCAAGTTTGATTCCCAATACTCGTTATTGACGACCCAAATGGCACACTGTTTCCACATTGACCCAAATATTTGAGAGATTCAAACAGAAATTGGATTGACGTCTTCTACGTCAAATAAAACAAAGCTTCATAGAGCAGTTAAATGATTTACTCATTAATTATCAATTATGGAAGATGTCCAGTTGTCAAGTGCAGTGATAGTGAAACCTAATTGAATTGTCATTAATTGAAAGCTATTAACGTGGTAACTTGATAGTGACAGGTGATCTGTGGTTACGTATAATATTATATACCAGCAGTTTTAACCTCGATTTCTGCAGTCAAAGCACATTTCACGTAAAAGACTCAGAAGTCAGAATTCTACTTCCTTCATAACGATGATACTTCTTTTCAAATTACTTGGACCCAGTAGGTGCCCAGCAAAACCCCGAAAAGTCCGAGCCCGAAAGTCTGACAACCAGTCTTACCAAGGAGTATCGTATTACCCAGTAATTATGGAGGTCAGATAGGCAGTAGCTCCATTGTGAAATACTGGTATTCAGCTGCATCGGGTTAGACTGGAAGCCGACCCCAACCCCAACATAGTTGGGAAAAGGCTAGATAGATGATGATGAGAAGGTGCTCATGTTATGTCCTATAAAGTACAGTGTAGGGACACTTTGGACACTCCAGCAAGTGAGCCATGATCTGGTCGGAAGCACCGGATACGCATTTTGACAGTTCAACAACATTCATTGCGTTATTCACGGTGTTGAGCAGACAAATTTTTCGAACATATTAAGCAATGGATTAGCAAAGTCCTTCAAAATGATTCAGATTGAGGTTGATACGGTGTTACGCAGAGCTCAGAAAGTCAGAATACGACTATTAGAATGACATGGAAAGTTCATAATTTACTAGTAATTTCCTTACCGTCCACCACTAAAGGGTTTACATCGTTCACATTAATACAGTAATTAAAACATTCACCGCTGATTGGTAGAATCAATTAAAACCTTATGACTGCACAACTTTCTTCTCGATTCGTCGCGTGCAGGCGTTTCCGTGTGGTATTTACGGAAACGGAGACTTTTCTCCGTATGAATAAGTAGATGTATCCGGTGGAAACCGGTTTCGATTGTGTGTGGTGTGAATTACTTGAGAGAGATTGTTTTTTGTGTAGAAAGATCGTTTGTTTATTTACTCATTGTACAGGGTTATTGGTAAGACATTAACAACCTCTTAAGAGGTCATTTTACTCATCATTATGAACAACTTTTTCTATGGGACCAAACCTGAAATCGCGAAAAAATAATCAGATGTTCCCTACATTTATGTTCGTATAACTCGTCAAAATGGGAACAGCTGATTTTTTTTTCGCGTTTTCACTATTGGTCCCATAGTAAAAGTTGTTCATAATGATGAGTACAATGACCTCTTCATCATTAATTTCAGCCGAAAGACGTCCACTGCTGGACATAGGCTTGGGGGATCCCAAGCACCTCCACTTCGAGCGGTTCCATCCAACGGGTTCCTTCAATGACCTCGTAAGAGGTTGTTAATGTTTTACCAATAACCCTGTATATTAAGCATAGCTCCCAGTAATTGCGAAAATGATGGACATCCAACGCATACTGGGCTTAACGGCTTACAGCCCTGCTGGCTTTAAATTTAAGTTCTTATCAAAAATAATTTGAATTTATGGCATCAAAACGAAATAGCACTTCCTTATTTTGCCACAAGGCATAATTTACATAAAAATACAAACACAATAAACCGTCCGCAAAAAAAAGAACAGTTAAACACCTTCCATAAGTTCCATATAGGGGAACACCGCTAGAGGGCAAGCTTACCGGAAGCTCCGCCATCTTTGTCCCGAACCGGATGCGAGCGGAAACATGCGCGGGAAATCATAACGCCATATTGGATTGTGGTTGACATAAACTGCCGTATCGAGGGTGTCTATGGCCCGAGTTATGGAAAGTTGCAGTTCTTGTGCGGTTTGTATTGCGATTTATTTGATGGATTCCGTTTAGTTGGAACTTTGACTAGAATTTATAGGCAATTAACCGGCTTCTGGGTACGGTACTTAGACTTGCAGCAGAAACATAGTTAGGAAAAGCTTCGTAACAGGATGCTTCAGTTCTAATAGTTATCGGTCGTCCGAACTTGAGGCCGAAGCCCGTAACAAGAAATCCGTTGTTTAGACCAGGAGTGTCCAACTCCGTGCCACCTTCGGACATAAGATTAGTTCGGGGACCGAATTAAGAAAGAATTCACACACGAGAACACGATTTGACAGCTGGCCCCTTACTCCCGTTTTTACCCGCCCGAAAAACTTAATTAATCGGCAATAGGGTTCATTCTGATCGATCGATCTACTTTCGGATGGGCCCGTATCTTTGTTGACGGACTTAGAGCTTAGTCTCCTAGACACAGAAAGTGAGAAATAATAAAAAAAAAACTGGCCAAGCGCGAGTCGGACTCGCACACGAAGGGTACGGAACCACAAGGCAAAAACGCCGAATAAAACACGTTTGTTGTATGGGAGCCCCCCTTAAATATTTATTTTATTCTGTTTTTAGTATTTGTTGTTATAGCGGCTACAGAAATACATCATCTGTGAAAATTTCAACTGTCTAGCTATCACGGTTCATGAGATACAGCTTGGTGACAGACAGACAGACAGACGGACAGTGAAGTCTTAGTAATAGGGTCTCCCGTCTTTACCGTTTGGGTACGGAACCCTAAAAACAAGAATAGTTAATGCCGTCAATAGCTCTTTTACAGATTGTAGGTAAACATTAAGGACGCGTTTACGAAATGACGCGCTTCAATTTTAGGTATTGAGTCTTACTACTACACGTGCACGGCTCACACACACAGCGACATGCGCGAAGCGGTGAAATTATGAGTAAACTGACACGACTTGATACTTGAGCCTAATTTTATTTTATTTTTGCCATGTATTTTTTTTAAGTTTACGGTGATTTGTTTTCAAACAGTTTGTAGGTAATGTGAAGTGTTCATATAAGTAGAATGCTATTTACTTAATTTCACTGGACAGTGATTAATCAAGTACAAGTTGCCAAAGTACCTATGTAATAACAATTTGCGGACGAGCTTATTGAAAACAAATATAAAACAGGCTTGTTTTATTCGGTTTATTTCGTATTTTATATAATAAATTTGCTATGGTATCAAATGCAAGTAGGTTCTCGAAAACTGGAAAGAAAATACGTGTATTTGGCACACACCCTACAGGGCATACAGTACAAATGCTACAATATTCATCACGCTAATATTATAAAGGCGAAAGTTTGTATGTTTATATGTTTGTTCTTCACGCTCAAACGGCTTCACCAATTTTGATAAAATTTTGTATAGAGGTAGCTGACACATATAGGCTACTTTTATCCGATATTCCCACGGGATCGAAACTTACGCGGGTGAAACCGCGGGGCACAGCTAGTTGCTTCATATATATTTAAAAAATTCGTAAAACAAAAACAACGCAATGGATATTGTTGAACTGTCAAATCGGAATGGATTGCCATTCCAAGTGTGTTACGCAATTAGGATAACGTACTAAGCAGTGTCGTGCATTGCATAAAGGCATATTAGCAGTGGCTACCTCGATAAATCACTATAAGCCTGTCAATTACATTTTTGGCCGTGCAAAGTGACGGATATTGAGATCGCCGATAGTGAGATAAAAATGAAAATCCAAGATGGCGGTTGTAGTTTTTTTTTATTTTTCATCATGGGTGTCGTTTTTATGGTTTTCAAGGGTGCTAAAACCGATAGTGATGTCCAAATGAAAATCCAAGATGGCGACTTTAATTTTTTTATCATGGGTGGTCGTTTTCATGGTTTTCAAGGGCGCTAAAGCCGATAGTGAGGTCAAAATGAAAATCCAAGATGGCGGCTGTATTTTTTTTTTATATTTTTCATCATGGGTGTCGTTTTCATGGTTTTCGAGGGTGTTGGAGCCAATAATTAGGTCAAAATGAAAATCTAAGATGGCGGCTGTAATTTATTTTTTATTTTTATCATGGGTGTCGTTTTTATGGTTTTCAAGGGCGCTAAAGCAGATAGTGAGGTCAAAATGAAAATCCAAGATGGCGGCTGTAATTTTTTTTATATTTTTTATCATGGGTGTCGTTTTCATAGTTTTCGAGGGTGCTGGAGCCGAAAACAAAGTCAAAATGAAAATCCAAGATGGCGGCTGTAATCTTTTTTTTTTTAGATACTTTTGTTTTATGTTTCCGATTAGTGACCGCATCTGCCTAGACTAGACCCGGCCTAGTGCCTGCCTACCTATTCTTAAGGTCTCAACAAAACTAACAAAAGAAGCCCAAACTTGGCACACCTAGCTCAGCTCGGCTATTAGTTCCAGTAGCAGTCTTCGAAGTACACCTGCAGGTCACTCCATCAAGTCCGGAGGTAAGGTCTCAACATAACTAAGAAAACGAGCCCATACTCGGCACACCTAGATCAGCTCGGCTGTTAGTTCCAGTAGCAGTCTTCGAGTACACCTGCAGGTCACTCCATCAAGCCCGGAGGTAAGGTCTCAACATAACTATGAAAACGAGCCCATACTCGGCAAACCTAGCTCAGCTCGGCTGTTAGTTCCAGTAGGAGTCTTCGAAGTACACCTGCAGGTCACTCCATCAAGTCCGGAGGTAAGGTCTCAACATAACTAAGAAAACGAGCCCATACTCGGCACACCTAGCTCAGCTCGGCTATTAGTTCCAGTAGCAGTCTTCGGAGTACACCTGCAGGTCACTCCATCAAGTCCGGACGTAAGGTCTCCACATAAATAAGAAAACGAGCCCATACTCGGCACACCTAGCTCAGCTCGGCTGTTAGTTCCAGTAGGAGTCTTCGAAGTACACCTGCAGGTCACTCCATCAAGTCCGGAGGTAAGGTCTCAACATAACTAAGAAAACGAGCACATACTCGGCACACCTAGCTCAGCTCGGCTATTAGTTCCAGTAGCAGTCTTCGGAGTACACCTGCAGGTCATCAAGTCCGGAGGTAAGGTCTCAACATAACTAAGAAAACGAGCCCATACTCGGCACACCTAGATCAGCTCGGCTGTTAGTTCCAGTAGGAGTCTTCGAAGTACACCTGCAGGTCACTCCATCAAGTCCGGAGGTAAGGTCTCAACATAACTAAGAAAACGAGCCCATACTCGGCACACCTGACTCAACTCGAATTATTCCGTTCTGATCCCCTGAACCCCCCCTCCACCCCCCCCCGCCTCGATCCCCTCCTAGATCGTCTTCTGTTTTAATCTCTGTCTTATCCACTAAAAACTTTCTCATACCGGTTTGAACCGCTTTTTCTTTTGTTTTTGATCCTGAAGGATCGTCAGCAACAAAAATAAGTACAGGGTTTATTGAAATACATAAGTTCGTAATTTCTTATTATAACGGATACGTGTATGTTAGTATTGAGGAACAACGACTCCACATTTTCGTCTTTGTCAAGTCACCGCACCCGGTTTGAACCCTTTTTAATAATTTTTCAGATGGCAGATGTGAAAAATGTTTCGTGGTTTTCGAGGGTGCTGAAACCGATGGTGAGGTCAAAATGAAAATCCAAGATGGCGGATGTGAAAAGTGTTACAATATTTTCATGATGGGTGTCAATTTCGTGGTTTTCGAGGGTGCTGAAACCGATGGTGAGGTCAAAATGAGAATCCAAGATGGCGGATGTGAAAAATGTTACAATTTTTCATGATGGGTGTCAATTTCGTGGTTTTCGAGGGTGCTGAAACCGACGGTGGGGTCAAAATAAAAATCCAAGATGGCGGATGTGACAAATGTTACAATTTTTCATGATGGGTGTGAATTTCGTGGTTTTCGAGGGTGCTGAAACCGATGGTTGGGTCAAAATAAAAATCCAAGATGGCGGATGTGAAAAATTTTATAATTTTTCATGATGGGTGTCAATTTCGTGGTTTTCGAGGGTGCTGAAACCGATGGTTGGATTTTTATTTTGACCCCACCGTCGGTTTCAGGACCCTCGAAAACCACGAAATTGACACCCATCATGAAAAATTGTAACATTTTTCACATCCGCCATCTTGGATTTTCATTTTGACCCCACCGTCGGTTTCAGCACCCTCGAAAACCACGAAATTGACACCCACCATGAAAAATTTTAACATTTTTCACATCCGCCATCTTGGATTTTCATTTTGACCCCACCGTCGGTTTCAGCACCCTCGAAAACCACGAAATTGACACCCATCATGAAAAATTATAACATTTTTCACATCAGCCATCTTGGATTTTTATTTTGACCCCACCATCGGTTTCAGCACCCTCGAAAACCATGAAATTGACACCCATCATGAAAAATTGTAACATTTTTCACATCGGCCATCTTGGATTTTTATTTTGACCCCACCATCGGTTTCAGCACCCTCGAAAACCACGAAATTGACACCTATCATGAAAAATTGTAACATTTTTCACATCCGCCATCTTGGATTTTCATTTTGACCCCACCGTCGGTTTCAGCACCCTCGAAAACCACGAAATTGACACCCATCATGAAAAATTATAACATTTTTCACATCAGCCATCTTGGATTTTTATTTTGACCCCACCATCGGTTTCAGCACCCTCGAAAACCACGAAATTGACACCCATCATGAAAAATTGTAACATTTTTCACATCGGCCATCTTGGATTTTTATTTTGACCCCACCATCGGTTTCAGCACCCTCGAAAACCACGAAATTGACACCCATCATGAAAAATTGTAACATTTTTCACATCCGCCATCTTGGATTTTATTTTGACCCCACCATCGGTTTCAGCACCCTCGAAAACCACGAAATTGACACCCATCATGAAAAATTGTAACATTTTTCACATCCGCCATCTTGGATTTTTATTTTGACCCCACCATCGGTTTCAGCACCCTCGAAAACCACGAAATTGACACCCATCATGAAAAATTGTAACATTTGTCACATCCGCCATCTTGGATTTTTATTTTGACCCCACCGTCGGTTTCAGCACCCTCGAAAACCACGAAATTGACACCCATCATGAAAAATTGTAACATTTTTCACATCTGCCATCTTGGATTCTCATTTGGACCTCACCATCGGTTTCAGCACCCTCGAAAACCACGAAATTGACACCCATCATGAAATATTGTAAGTCTTCAGGGGATCAGACCGGAATAACTCCTCAGCTCGGCTGTTAGTTCCAGTAGCAGTCTTCGAAGTACACCTGCTGTGCAGGTCACTCCAGCAAGTCCGGAACGAAATATGAATAATTTATAAACCCTACTTACTTCTAGAAAAATTATTAGACTGTGAATCAAATCTTTCCTTGGGTAATAGGTACATACAGAATGTGTGAAGTATCAAGTTTTGTGTGTCAAATATTTTGTATCCGTACAGCGATCTTCTTTTAGCACAAGCTGCTGCTTACAACCGACACAGAGTCCACTCACAACGGCGGCCGAGCGCAGACTAATATTTCATTACAAATTTTTGTGCAATAAACCGAGACAGTGACCAGTAAAATAACCCTTATTTCAATCCAATAAGATTCACGTATTACAGCTAAATATGTGAAAAAATAGACTCCGATTTTTATTTTTTTCTGAGCTTATTTTTAACATTTTGATAGTTCTTTTGGCTACCTTTTTGAGTTGAACATGTCTGCTTACATAAAATATTTTAAAATAAATATGTTTATGTTATTAAATAGAAGAAAAATGATCCCAAAGACAGCACGATATCGTCGATTTTGTGTGAAGAGGCAACGGAAATTATTTTTTACTATATTATAAACCAACATTTTCGAATAAAAAATGGCTACCATTTGGAGATGAAAGAGTAATCATCTGTGGGAATTATTAGTTACATTTGGTTTCGTCTCATTTTGCCGCAAAATGCACCGAAAAACGGCTTATTTTTGTCAGATTCGTAAAGGCGTCCTTAATCTCACGGCTCCACTGCAGAGCGCTGAGCCCCGCCCGCGTGGGCGCAAATGACAAAGATCAGTGCATATGTCTTAAAGAATGTGGAGTAACGAGGATATGACTTCATATTATACTTTATTATCCAATTGTGTTTGATGGCAAGGTTACCTGGTTGCTTCTGTGTGGGTGTGATTATATTCTAGAGGTAATAAAAAAGATGGGGGAATAGTAATGTCCTTGAGATAGCTCGTTAGTCCGGCTTACATTAGTCTCCTGATCTGATCCCCATTTATTTGGGTCTAGCTTCCGCCAGCGGCTTCGCCCGCGAGGTACATCGATAAAAATTATCCTATGTCCTTCCCCATCAGGATGCAATCTATCTCTCTGCCAAATTTAGACATATAGAAATTTATCGCTCTGCCAGACAGACAGACAGAGTTACTTTCGAATTTATAATATTAGTATGGATTGCTGCAGCCTGTTTAATTTCCATTCGTTACTATTAGCCTTTATCTCAATCACCCAGGGTTCAAGTCATTTCAAGTGTCATTAAATCCATCCACCAATACTTTGATCTTTCAAAAATCAAGTCTAGCAGGCACTTTGTGTAAATAATTTCATCACCACTGCTCTCATAACGGTGAAGGAAAACATCGTGAGAAAACCGGCATGTCCTAGAACCAAAAATTCGAAGACATGTGACATCCACCAACCCGCACTAGTTCGGCGTGGTGGTTTATGGCTCACTCCTTCTCACAGAGAGGAGGCCCGTGTACCAGTAGTGGGAACACAGGCCACCAGGGCAGGATGATTAAACTTTATGCTAATGAATATCTTGAGTCTTGACATCTGACGGAAAGAGAATCGGGAAAGAGACGTATACACATTGGGCACCCCCTTAAATGGCACATGAGTGAATGTGCCGCCGTGTGTCAGGTGCATTCACTCAGGTGCTATTTAAGCGGGTGCCCAATGTGGAATACATCGGGAAAGGGCTACAAGTATGACAATTAAAAACCTATTGAATGACTAGTTCATGAAACTACAAAACGGCCTACAATGTGCGTGAAGAATCCAATAAATCATCAGAGCAGTATTTAAATACTTTCATTCGTCAAGACTAATTGCCGGCTGCATAATATGAAATGAATGATGCAACTATTACGAAGGAGTAATTATGTTTTTCATCGCCCACAAATGAGCGTAACCGATTTTGCATACGTTTTTTGCATCTAGTGCATATTCATATCGCGTACTGTTGGTGCGTAATTAATTTTTATCACTGGTTTGTATGTGGGTCGTTGAATTGTGCTCAACAGGTGGCCGTAAGATGTGTGGTGTTGAAGTTGTAAAACTTTATAATGAGGAACATGGCAGGAATGAAAGAGAAGGAGAAAGAAGACCTATAACAGACTCCGGACCCAGGTTGGCCGAAGCAAGAAAAACCTGTTCAGGTGGAGATTCATAGACGACTCCGCCTTGGAGTGTAAATGTGGTGCTGTTCCACACACGATGGGACACTTAATATCGTGTCCTGTCAGCTGCATGTTACAGGAACTGGTGGAGGCTGGTGATGGCGCCAATCAAGTAGCCGAATTCCGGGCCGAGTCCATTTAGATTGCTATCGACACGCTAAGATGAAGACCAGCAGTGCGTGATTCCAGGTTGAAATAATTATGAAAGCAACACTTCCAGGTTGTTACGACAAGATTCTATACTAGAGGACCTAGAAGTACAGACGCCAGCACATCAAGAACTTAATGCTTTAGCGATAAATTTGAAAATCTATTAAAGAAATTTGACAGATTGTGGTAGCTTGATGTGCTGGAGTCTGTAAGTTTTTTTTAAGGAAATGAAGTAGGTGAAAAAATAGCAAGGTCTTGTAGCCTATCTAAGTATACTACCGTGCCACAAATAAGTAGGCACTCATCACGTTATTAAAGATGCGATGATAAAACCCGTTTATTATAAACACGATACATTGCGTGCCCGCACATATTATGTAAATGACAATGATGATTTACTTAACTTGCCGTGTACAACGCATTGTCTAAAGGCAGTGCTTTTTAAGCCACTGCCCAGTTGGTCTCGTGGTCGTGAGCACGACTGCTGAGCGTGGCGCCCTGGGTTCGATTCCCGGGTCGTGCAAAGTGTTACTGGACTTATCCATTGGGAATATCTCAGTAACAGACCAGATTTCGGAAGTTGGCGGTGTTGCTACCCCCGTGCCTCGGAAAGCACGTGAAGCCGCTGGCCCTACGCCTGATCTCTCTCCGGTCGTGTTGGATTGCCGTCCCATCGGACAATGAGAGAGTGCACCTGTGTCTGCGCACACACTTGCTCACAATAATATCTCCCGCGCCTAAGGGTGCTCACATAAAGAAGCGGGTTTTCGGTCCCGACTCCCGGTACAGATCTCTGCAGGTTGATCATCAGATGTAAACGGTTACATGTTTCTTTATGTGAGGACTATTTCACCAGCACCGATCGGTACCGACCCGCACAGACTCGCCTGCGCCGGAAACCTGTTTCTTTATGTACCTTTTAGGCTGGTCTCCACTGGGATTGGCTGCCGTGGCAGAAAATCATTCTGAAAGACTGCTTTTTATCGAACAGCAAGTATGAAACGACGTTGAACAAAGTTGTGGAATAAACCTCCAGTTTCCCAGATTAAAAACTGATATGATAAGGCTATGTTTAAAACGAACTCATTTATCAAGTGTGGTCAGTGTTTAGTGTGAGTAATTATGAGAAAATAGTGCAGAGAGTTGCACCAGTCATGTTCTCAGAGGCAAATACGAGATAACTTATACCAGAACTTCTTCCTAATTGGAAGAAGCAATCAATATCCAGCAGTTGTGGCAGGCAGCACTTTGTGTGATGTATTTCATCACCACTGCTCTCATAACGGTGAAGGAAAACATCGTGAGGAAACCGGCATGTCCTAGAACCAAAAATTCGAAGACATGTGACATCCGTCAACCCGCACCGGGCCGGCGCGGTGGATTATGGCCCACTCCTTCTCACAGAGAGGAGCACCAGAGCACGAGAGGAGGGGAGGAGAGGTGTACCAGTAGTGGGAACACAGGCCACCAGAGCAGGCTGGTTATACTTATGGTTATGCCAATGAATATCATCAGATCTGAAGGAAAGATAACCGGGAAAGGGCAGCGACTGCTGCGAGTAGTAAAAAGAACACAAATCTTCCCCAGTCACAATTTAAAGAAGGCTCATCACCCTAACACTATAAAGGCGAATGTTTATGAGTGTGTTTGTATGTTTGTTACTTCTTCACGCACAAACGGCTGAACGGATTTGGATGAAATTCGGCACACAGATAGTTTATAACCAGGATTATCAAATAGGCTATTTTTAATCCCGATGTGGCCACCGGATCGACACTTATGCTGGTGAAACCGCGGGACGCAGCTACTACAGTAATAGATGTCTAAGGATTATGCATGTATGTATGTTACAAGACACAATTTACTTTCAGCAACTTCTTTGCTAATTTGTTGCACACATTACATACAAGTAGTTAACATAAAAAACGGTAAAAGTTGGTAAACGCTTATGCAAATACTTTTACGGTTCCTTCACATTTTGCTCTACAGTAGTAAACTGCGTTGTTCTTCCGAACACTATAACAGTCATCATCTGCCTGCCTTTTCCCAACTATGTTGGGGTTGGCTTCCAGTCTTACCGGATGCAGCTGAATACAAGGAGCGACTGCCTACCTGACCTCCACAACGATACCCCTCGGTAAGACTGGTTGTCAGAATTTCGGGCTGCTGACGACCCGTAACGACTGTCAAAGATCCACGAATGACAGCCGGAACCAACGGCTTAACGTGCTTTCCGAGACAATCTTTAGAGTAAGTAACATCACAAAAACATCACGCATGTATTCCGTGATGGGCTAGACAAAGGTATACCTATAGTACTGAAGCCAGCACATCAAGCTACAACAATCTGTCAAATTTCTTTGATAGATTTTCAACTTTATCGCTACAGCATAATGTTCAGGATCTCATGACCAGCAGACCAGACTCGCTTTAGATGGCAGTCCACGTATATTTCCATTGTATTTATAAAGAAGGTAAAGCCACTAGAACATTGTTTTTATAACAGTTTTATGGTATTTCTTGAAGAATGACATCACTTACCAGTACCACTGTGTTGCTGGTACTTATATATTATATTATACTTATCTTAACAAGCTTATGCAAATAAAAGTAAACGTTCTATTCTTTAATTTTAATTGCAACTGTTTTAAAATTAAAATTATCAGAATTTTAATATTTGAAATTCAAATACCTGCCGATTATCTTCCATATTATTAATACTAAAAGATTTAAGGCTGATTTTTCCATCGCCAGATAACTTTTATTCGAGAAATAAAATTGACGTTTGACAGTTTTTGTATGAAATAACTGTCAAATTTCAAAATTATTCCTCGAATAAAATGATCAGATGATTGAAAAACAGCCCTTAGCTAAGCTATTACTAAGCTATTTGATACACATGCATCAAGCAGCTGCTAGTGTGTCAAACCAAATAATAATAATAACTATGTTATCACACTGGAAGGCAAGGCCTTTACCTTCCTTCTCTCTTTCCACTTTGCAATTATGGACCAATCCTTTAAAAATGAGTCTAGTTCATCCTGTCATCTCCTTCTGAGTCTGCTGCGTTGTCGTCATCTGCCAGTTGGCATCCACAGAGTAGTTATGTTTGCTCCTTCAACACGCGACATCTTCAACATTATTGGCATAGGGGGGAACCGACCTAAACACTAATAAGTAACATAATTAGGAAAACGAAAATTTTATCACCCTAGGGTAATTTAGGAACAGTCACATGGAGTTTACTCAAACTTATGTTTCAAATTGATGTTATTATGTTTCCTTCAAAACACATAGCATTGGGTGAAGAAGCAATCTAAAATTTAGTATATAAATGCCTTAATAATCATAAAAAACGTACCTCGTAGTCGTCGTCTTTGTTACCTGTGGTTCTTTTCCAAGGCAGAAGTCGGGCCATCCTTGGCCACAGCTGTCATTTTCAAATGTCATTCATAGCGTCTAAAATTTTTGCCGCCAACGTACGGAAAAAATTTTCTCTCGTTAATTTTCATAGAAAATTAGAAAATATTCAGGTATAACTTTAAAGAAAGTGAATAATAGTGATTGTGGTAAGTGATATATAGTGTTGCGCTGATCGTTAGTCAGCGAAATGACGAAACGGAGATTGAAGGTTCAAATTATAGATACGTGATCACCGGTTACTTCGAGGAACCGTGTGTAGCGACCCTGAGTGATTCTCCTAAGCGCAATAGTGGGGAAAAACTCTCGTCATCCTCGGAGGATTGAGGCACCCCTTTTCCCACCGCCGAACGACAAGGCAAAGAGATCGAAACGATTTCCTGTAAGTCCGACCAACGCATTTTTACAATTGAATTAGTAGCCAGTAAGCCAAGTAAGTGCTGAATATCTGTTATTAAGACACATTATATCACTAACCTTACTCAAAAATACTATCAACAAATTTCTAATCTGTTTCTTGCTAGTATCTAGGTAGGTACTTCAGACAGAAGTGCAGTGTTGTTTTGTATACAACCCTTTTGTGTTTAAAGAATATTACAAGTTATGGAAAGGGATTTCAGTGTAAAAATATGATGAAAATATGAGGTAGTAATTCCTAAAGCAAATACTGAATGTCTTGAGGAGCTAAAATTACTCAAGCAGTGGCTTTTCTTTGACATTCCACCATGAAAAACAATCCATTATAAGTAAACCTTACATGTATGCTCACCTACCCTATGTGTTCGGCACACTGAGAGTGAGTAGGTACATAGGCCACAAAACAAAAATAAAAACTATTTTTAGCCCCCGCGGAGGGAGGTGTGGCTGGGATATCTAATATGTGGGTCTAGAGCAAAAGGAGCTAGCTGCTTAAGTAGTCCTACAGACATTTGTTAATTGAGCAGCAACCTACCCACTAGGATTGTATCCTACCCCTTTTGGAGGTAGTCGGCACACTCCTATCCAGGACTGTAATTACTTAGTTCATTGCTCTCATGCAGTATGCAGTTGTTACTTACATTGAAGAGGTTCAGGACCTCTAACTCTAATGTGCAATTAGAACATTAAGATGAATAATTAAACATTACATAAGTTTTATAACTAATAAGAAATGTTAAATATTTAAACAAGGTTATAACTACTTATAACTTATTATGCTATACTGTATATTTTTTGCTGTATTTTGTAATATTTAAGGAAATCTTATAGTTATGGTCAGGAACAGGACCATCAGGATCTTCTTGGCATTCATCAAAGTGTCCTCTATCATATAGATATTTATTATATTTGCAGTGGAGCAAATACTACACAATTTAAAATTGGCAATAAATAATTTAAAGTTGGTTAATATAAGAAAATAGTTATTTTAATTAAAAAAAAAAAAAAAGAAACATGATAAATGAGGATCATATCTAAAATAACTAGGCCAAGATACACACTAGAGACAAGATTCAGGCTGTCTAAAGAACCATGTAAAAGCTTGGGAATGAAAGACTGCAAACCTGTTTCTGTTTCATACTGAAAATCATAACAGGAAGTCAAATCTGAAAGACATTTATATTCAAAACATTTCTATTTTGAGATACAAGTAAGTATCTTTAGTTAAAATAATTAATGCAAATCTCTATTAAACCAATCATATTAACCTATGCGGATATCTAAGAATATGATATTATAATCAAATAGCCTATTGTTTACACTCCGGTATTACTAAAACGTTAAATGGAAGTAATTATATATTAATGAAGGGAAGCTGTTCATGCCATAGTTCACACCAACGACTCCGGAGAGTCTTTTAGAACCAAGAGAAATATGGGAATTGACAACACACCCCTTTTGGCTTTTCTTCAGTTCTCGGGACAATTGTAGCATTAGCCAACTAAGTGGCAGAGAATTTGCAACCCTGTGGTGTTTGCATGTAACAATTTAATCTGCAATATCTATTTTATTTAGTTGAGATAATTTTTTGCTGGCTCACTAGCAAAAGCTGTCTCGGAGACTGTGGGTCTTAACAAAGCTTGGGGGACAAATGAATTTCCAAAGTCAATTCTAAATCTCAATCAGGAGTTAGAATTATCTAGGCCTTTTTTAGAACACTGATAGCAATCACAGCCTGCCTGCAGCCTGCAGGCAAGGTAGAAAGGAAGATAATATTATCAATGCTCCTAATAAAGAGATTTTGTTCTCTGAGACAAGTTCAAAAAGATAAATTTTGCTATTCTTTTATTAGAATGCTTGTCATCAAAAAATATTTGAGAAGAGCAGACCAAGACAAATGAAAAAAGGTTGCTCCACTGGTTTGTCAAGAGTTAATGTGGTGGCCAGTGGCTGTTGAGAGACCACAGCTCAGTTCCTTTATATATGGATAACCCACTTCCTGCCCACACATGCCGTGGAGGAAGGGTAAGGAGCCCACATGAAAAGGGCTACTATATCCATCCAAAAGAGGTCTTTAAAATATCGCTTTTAGTGATAAGACCGCTCATTGAGTCATGATTGATTGATTTGATTGATGTCATGTAAAACATTCTACACTTATATCTGTAGTTTGTATGGTGTACATAATAAAGAATATTCTAATATCCTACTCTTGCCAGGAACTTGACCAAACCAGAAAAAAGTGGCACTCTAACTTGAGAGATGTTTGCCATATACGCAGTAATAATCAGCCAAAGCCAGTCTTCAGAGTGTACATATTCTAGCTCAATCCATCAACAGACCATTTGTCGCAAACTTAGGATAAACGAACAAGGGTACATACATCCCTAGTGATCCTGAACCTAACGATTAGCTGAACACTAGAATTACTCTGTCAGCGGTTTATCTCCCGGGGAGGTTAAAGGTATAATAACGGCTTAGCCGACCGCTTATCTAGGAACAGACCAGCCGGATTGGCGCCTGTTGCTCCAGGCCCCAGGCCTCGGAGGCCATGTTTCAAAGTGGGGCGTCTCCGATGTAGACCTTTTCGCGTCAGATAAGTCAGCCGCTGTGCGACATTACATCACAGGGGACTCAAATGATGGCTTGGCAAGCTTCTGCGATGCATTCAGTTAAGAAGTAACAGTTTTGACTAGCTGGGTGTTTCTCTTCACCCAATTTAAGACCGAGTGCTCAATCATTTGAACTCGGAAAAGGGGCAGGGACGTACTATGTATAAATCCCTCCATACTGGATCCGGTGTGCCTGGCTCCCTTACTTGGAGACAAGAGGTCTCAGAGAGCCAGTACCTACCCATACAAGAACTAAGTAAGAACCTCTTAGACCTGACAAGCTGCAACTCCTAGCTTGGAAAATTTGGGGGGGGGGGGAGGGCAGTCAGGTTGGAAGGGGCAGTATTTGGTAGATGAGCAAGGGACTTGCTCAAATGTAGTTGAAGATCCACAATAATTATTTATAAAGCTCGTATTCAGAGGTGAATGTCATAGACTCATAGTGTAGATTGTATGACATCTAGACAGTTTTTTGTCCATTTAGAAAGTCACCCGTATGTAATAGAAAATTACCCCTTGATTAGCAGAGATTTACATACTCTAATATTGTAAGACATCCCACAACTTTTAAATGTTAAATAAGATAAGACAATCATTTGTTTGCTCAAACATGAGTACAATACTTACAATACAAATTGTCAGTATGCAAGAGATGTTAAAAGTAGGGTAAGTAAGCAAAGTGCGCCCAAGATTTGGCTTAAAGACACTGACAAAGAATTAACTTAAAAGCTACCATAATCATTGTTGATTTTGGTTTACAATAACAGGTGTCTCTAAACTTGCTCAAAAGATTTCTAAACAAACTATGTTAGAGGAGCCTCCATGAAGTCAGAAGAGGTCTGTGGTAGCCTTCGGGAGGCTGACTGGTGATTAGTTCATCAGATAAAATCTAACTGGAAGAACCACTAAGCTTACAGAATGATTACTTCTGTAAAGTAGTTAAGGAGAGGGCTATCCCTCAAGAGTACTTAGAATGATCAGCCTATAATGTTCCAACTGATGAGACAAAGGTCTCCTCTCGGTGAAGGGGACGAAGATATGGACTGTATCATATGAGAATTTTCAATTCCCAATGAAAATATTTAAATATGTTTGTTTAAATGATATTTTCATATTTTAAGTCAATTAATTGGTGAATGAATAGAATTATACTTCATTTACTTACATGCGAGGATTAATCTATTAACCATAGTGATATAAAAGGTCCTAAATAAATTTCCGTTTCAATGGGATTTTGACTTTGTTGTGTTAGACATTGAGTTTGTTTTCCCACATCTTTATAAAGTTTGAGATTCAAAAATATTTGTACTTTTGATTAATTAAGGATAGGATCTTATGAGTGATCCAATTATCCTTTAATAATGAGATTATTATTTTAATTCAATTTAGATCTCATTGATTTTAAATTATCATTATAGTTTTATATTTTATGTTCACCCTATATAAGGCAAATTGTTAACAATATATAACATTTTATAGAAGATTTGTTAATTTTTGAATTTTTTAGAAACATTAAATTGAAAACGTTTAATTTTCGGTTTCAAAATTTAATGAATACATACAGAAATATTCATTAATTTCATTTAATATAATAATTCAAATAGCGTCTACATCCTTCGGGTGTTCTTTCACCAGCAGATATCAAACAGGTCTTCACCCAATGCTATGTGTTTTGAAGGAAACATAATAGAGCTGTTTTGCATTAAAACAAAACAGTTATTATGTTATGAAAAACACATAGCATTGGAGCAATGTGCTTGCTGTTGAGTTTTGAAGACATCTATGAATGACATTTGAAAATGACAGCTGTGGCCAAGGATGGCCCGACTTCTGCCTTGGAAAAGAACCACAGGTAACAAAGACGACGACTACGAGGTACGTTTTTTATGATTATTAAGGCATTTATATACTAAATTTTAGATTGCTTCTTCACCCAATGCTATGTGTTTTTCATAACATAATAACTGTTTTGTTTTAATGCAAAACAGCTCTATTTTAATTTAAACAAATTTTAACGGTAATAAAGTTGACTTCAGAGTGACTAGCATTTTAGCTATTGAAAAAGTTATAAAAATATTTGAAGTTGTAGCGTAAACTGAACTTTATTATTAAGGAATTAAAGTTATTTTTCCTTAAACTCATATTTGTTGTATTTTTAGAAAAAAAAAAAAAACACGAATGCAAATTAGGTCCCTTTTTCGTCAGCAAGAAACAAATGAAGAAATTGTCGTCATCTTCAACAGCCGGACGATTCTGTAAAAATCTCACCGTGAAAACATATGGTGAAGTGAGTTTGTTTTTGCTAGGAATTGACACTATTGACAGCTCACCCACGCTCACTTCACCTAAGTTTTCACGGTGAGATTTTTACAGAATATCTCACCGCAGTAAACACAATGACAAGTTGACAAGTAAATGTTCAAGTCACAGCCTGAAATCAGCGCAGTTGGCTAACTGATGGAACAGCTACCAACAACTATGAAACGTAACATGGCAGTCGTGTAGAAGCACTAGCAGACGTCACAGTCATGCTCCGGCGGCGCACATACGTCAATATTCTACATTTACGCGGCCAAAATTATTTGTTGACTTATATCACGTCTGCATGATATTAAATATCTCTTAAGAGTATTTTTTTTATTTAGTTAATTTTTTTTTTGTAAATTAAGGTAAAATGTTATGACATTTAATTAAGGTAAAAAAAACATTATTTCACATAATAATTTATTCAATCTAAAGAAATACACACAAAATAAAACAAAATTTGTACAATATTACAAACAAATTAATACAACAGAAGAATTTTACACAAAAATAATAAATTATAACGTAATGGATTCATCTTGCTGCTCGCTATCCGAGTCTTGTTCGTCGGGATATTCTGGCATTAACGTGTTTATTGTTTCCGGGCAAAATGTTCTGGGGATTGATCTCTTCTTTGGCCTCAGGCTGCTAATAAGTGCATCCGAACTCAGTAGTAATCTATGGTACACCGTACACATCAATATTACAATTTTCCCTGGAAAATTTCTTGGCGAAGTTTTCGCGATATACACGGAAGTGTTTATTCCGGGCCTCTGCGGCTTCTTCGAAAAGCTGACCTATTAGCAGCAAAGCATTTTCTATTATAGTGGCACCATATGTCAATATTTTATGCATGGTCGGAGTCATAGGGTGCCATCCATAAAGGCTTACATATAATTTTGCAGTGTCTTTGGCATAAGAATCGTATTTCTGTGAATCTATCTTATGTCCACTTGAAATTGTCTCCAATATAACTTTTAATCTATAAATCAGTTCATAGTTTATCCCGGTTATATCTGCTGCCAAATGGTGATTTTCAAAAAACCCTCAAATGATTTCGAAGGCCTTCCCGGCCGACTCAATGATTTTATGGGTAGTTGAAATGTTCAAGACTCATTATTTTTCAAGAAAACCTCTTCCTTTCTGTGGCATTTGGCCCATTTGTCTTTAAACACTGATTTAAATAAAGAAAATCTTTGTTTTATGTCTTTTATGTCCTCATCTGTATTGCCAAAGTTTAATAATAAATGACTTTCTGAATAATTCACTTTTGCATCGAAATTCGGTAAATTTTCATCTTTCATAATCTGATAAAGGTATTTCCGAGTAACAATTTTCACACCTGATGTGCTTGAAGTATCTAAAACAACGAAATGCTAAGATTACTTAACTAATAAAAAAATGGTTATATTTTCATATAAAATCTTAATGGTTAAAAAGGTCCCCCGTTTTGTCATCTGCACTCTTCCGCAGCTGGTTTTTGTATTTTCTTTTAGTCAAAGGATTGTAGTTTCAAATAAAAAAAGAATGATGATCGTATCTCATCGAGAAATACAACAAATTGACCTTTGAAGTTCAAAATTACTTCAAAATTTGTCTAAAACAACCCATGTGTTTGAAACCCCCAAATTATTCGAATTGAGCATTTTAGGTAAGTAAATAACAATAAAAATAAAGATCCATACCTGTGTTATTGGAATCCATCACTTTCACTTCGAAAACTGACACAGAAATAAAAAAAAAATGTTGTCACTTTTGTTGTATTTGTAACTTTAAGCAGCAAAAACGAGCGCACGGGTTGACGGTCAAGTACCGACTACCTGAAAGCGATCGGGGTGTATCGCAGGTAGGTGGTGGGGCTCAGTTAGGATTCCTGGAACTGTCTTCTAGCTCTGCATGTGCTATTTTATGTGTTTACCGTAAGTTTTTAAAATTCAATTTTGGCCGCGTAAATGTGGAATATTGACGTATGTGCGGCGTTACAGTCTCAAGGACGCATCAAATATGGCTAACTCAATTAGTAAGTAGTAAGTCAGACGTTGTACTGTCCAAATTTCAATAATTCATACAAAAATACCGAGAAAAAAGCAGTTCAGTGTTTCCCGAATTTGAAAATTTTAATTTTTTCTTTTTAAAAAACCTTATTCGGACTATTACGAACATTTTAAAACAAAAATTAGCCAAATCGGTCCAGCCGTTCTCAAGTGATGCGCTTACAACGAACAGCATTTCATTTTTATTATACTACTAGCAGCGCCCGTGGTTTCACAAGCGTAAGTGTCGATCACGTGGGAATTTCGGGATAAAAAATAGCCTACATGTTAATCCAGACAGTCAGCTACCTCCATACAAAATTTTATCAAAATTGGTCCAGCCGTTTGAGCGTGAAGAAGTAACAAACATAATATAAACACACAGTCACAAGGCGACTAAGGGTCGTACTGGAGAATGGGCAGCAGCGTTCTCTATGTATTCCACCATCATACCATACCGCGATCGCCAACCCGCCTGCCAAGCGTGGCGATTATGGCAAACCCTCCCAAATTTGGGGGAGGCCTAGCCTATGTCCAGCAGTGGACGTCTATCGGCTGAAACGACGACGACACAGTCACAAACTTTCGCCTTTATAATATTAGTGTGTTATGGTGTTATTCATACACGAATTATTATTTTAAGAGTAGGTGGTAAAGAAGACATAGAAACGAAAAAAAAAATTGTTAAGTATATTATTTAAAAACAAAATTACTACCACACGTACTAAATACTAGCATTGAAGCGTAAAATTATAATAATGATTTTTTTTTAAAAGACTAATAAGGGCTGATTTTTCAATCATCTGATAACTTTATTCGAGGAATAATTTTGTAATTTTGACAGTTATTTCATACAAAAACTATCAAACGTCAATTTTATTCCTCGAATAAAAGTTATCTGGCGATGGAAGATCCGCCCTTAGAAAAAAAAACGTTGCTATTACTTCTTTACCTATAGATGTTTCTCTTATAATATTTCGTGTACGAATAGATACACCTTGTATTCAACGTAACGTCTATTGTCTGTGTGGTGCCGGACTTAAAGAATAGCACCACCCCATACTTCCCGTGGGTGTCGTAAAAGGCGACTAAGGGTCGTACCGGAGAATGGGCAGCAGCGTTCTCTATGCATTCCACCACCATTCTATACTGCGATCGCCAACCCGCCTGCCAAGCGTGGCGATTATGGCAAACCCCCCCCCCCCCCCAAGAATGACTTGGGGGAGGCCTATGTCCAGCAGTGGACGTCTTTCGGCTGAAATAATGATGATGATGAACTGCTCGTACTTTACAATGGTCTTAAAATCTCGATTCTTATCTAACAGAACGAACCTTAGCAAACACGTCACTACTTTAGAGCAGTAATGAAACATAGTTAAACATCAACACTATCAGCCATAAACGGTGACGTCACTATACAAATTGAGTTAAGTGGATCAGCAGAACAGTTAGATCATATCTAAGTTTGAACTGTGTGCACACTACAGTACCATCACATCTTGTACAGAAGGTGGGCTCAGGTCTACTTCTAATCAGCCAATATGGAGACGGATGATTAAGAATTGGAGCTTGCCTATACATTACTAGGCGCCCCGCGGTTTCACCCGCACAAGTGTCGATCCCGTGTAAATATCAGAATAAAAACTGGCCAAGTGCGAGTCGTACTAGCACACGAATGGTTCCGTATCACAAGGCAAAAACGCCGAAAAAAACACGTTTGTTGTATGGGAGCCCCCTTAAATATTTATTTTATTCTGTTTTTAGTATTTGTTGTTGCTATAACAACAGATGCTGTTGACAGTTGTTGCCAGAACTATCCTAAGCACAGAAAAATTGCCGCAAGACGTCACTAAGCCTTCTGTTAACATTTCGTCATATTATTTAGACAACTATTTTTTTTTCGTATATGTGTGATGTGTATGCAATGATTAATTTGTGTGTTCTTGTCTTGGTTTTAAAATGTGGGGTACATCCGGTGAGTGTAAGAATGGAAGGTATAGATAAGATGCAAATAAACTCTTTAGTTTTTTTTTTCACTTAATGACTGTCTGAAAATTGGAGCATATGTATACTAAGATTATCTGATTTAGTACAAGACTAGACGAAGTATAGTTATGATAGTACAGACATGGTGAATTCGACCTTCAGATCCGTCTATTCTGACTAAAATCCGTAAACACTGTGTGGCTGTTACGGCCTCAAGATCAATCTCCTATGGCAGCCGTTATAGTACAGAAATGGTGAATTCGACCTTCAGATCCGTCTATTCTGACTAAAATCCGTAAACACTGTGTGGCTGTTACGGCCTCAAGATCAATCTCCTATGGCAGCCGTTATAGTACAGAAATGGTGAATTCGACCTTCAGATGCGTCTATTCTGACTAAAATCCGTAAACTATGAGGCTGTTACGGCCTCAAGATCAATCTCCTATGGCAGCCGTTATGGTACAGACATGGTGAATTCGACCTTCAGATCCGTCTATTCTGACTAAAATCCGTAAACTCTGTTACGGCCTCAAGATCAATCTCCTATGACGGCCGGAACGATTACCTACTACAAGTTGACCGTTGAAACTCGGAGACTTACCCCTTTATTCAAAACGTTGCTCAAAGTTAAGTAATGATTAGAGACTGTTTAACCATACATTTTTGACGTATAAATAAACCTCACTTAACTTTAATAATCGTTTATAAATAAACCCCATATTATTTCGTGTATATCACACATCCGTTTAGACTTTAAATTCGTTTGTATAGATTTATAATTATCTCCGATCTGAACACTAATTACGTAACACTCATTGAGATATAAGTACTTACGTACTAGAGTGGCCGCCGCGAATCGATAATTTGTAGCACGCTTTGTGGTCCATGGACCAGAAGTCCTTAGTCTGCGCCGGACGCTTGTCGCGACGTGACACGTAGCACTGATACAGTTAATTCTAAAAATGCCTTCGTGTGTATTGAGATACTGTTCAAACCACTCTAGAAAATTGAATAAAAGTCAAGGAGTGACGTTTCACCGGTAAGTTTATTGTATTTTCTGTAAAACGTGCGTTGCCACGCTGTACAACATATTTTGTTCGCAATGTCAGCTCTAGTACGTAAGTACTTTATACCTCAATGGTAACACTTGACAATTTTGAAGGATATTGCTATTCCATTGCTTCATATGTTCGAAAAACGTGTCTGCTCAAAAACGTAAATAACGCAATGAATGAACTGTCAAAATGTAAGCCATTGCAACTGATAGTGTGTTACGCACCCCGTTGATGCCTTTACAGATATTTCTCGTAAAATGGCCTATGAAATATTAAATACTAACAGCGCCCCGCGGTTTCACCCGCGTAAGTGTCGATCCCGTGGGAATATCGGGATAAAAACTATCCTATGTCCTTCCTCGGGAAGCAATCTATCTCTCTGCCAAGTTTTATCGAAATCCGTTCAGTGGTTTAGACGTAAAAAGGTAATATACAGACAGACTGCCAAAGTTACTTTCGAATTTATAATATTAGAATGGATGTAGTACGTATGTATTACCTTCAACATGGATCTTTGACAGTAGTTACGGGTCGTCAGAAGTCTGAAAGACTGACAACCAGTCTTACAAAGGGATATCGTGTGACCCAGTAACTGGGTTGTGGAGGTCAGATAGGCAGTCGCTCCATGTAACATAGTGATATTCAGCTGCATTCGGTTAGACAGGAAGCCGACCCCAACATAGTTGGGAAAAGGCAAGGCACATTGATTACCTTCAACAGTTCTCCTTGAAGACTTGTGCACATGATTTAGCACGTATTGAACTCACTCGCACCTAATCAGGTATTATGTAAATAGACAGATTAGAAGCAGGAAAACAGATAAGTCTTTGTATGTAAACGTAGTATGCCATTTAAATAGATAATTGCATCTTTGTGTGTTTACATCTACATATGCGTGCAAAAACGTCGAAAAACCCCTTCCTCTTTGATTTGAAACAATTAAATATAATTCAACAAGTTTTACTAACACTAACCTTATATCACACTAATATTATAATGGCGAAAGTTTGTGAGTGTGTGTGTGAAACACACACAGTGCTTATATGTTTGTTACTTCTTCACGCTCAAACGGCTGGACTTTTTAAGCCGAAATTCCCACGGGATCATCACTTATGCGGGTGAAACCGCGGGGCACTGCTAGTAAAATCATGATCATTTCAGCCGAAAGACGTCCACTACTCCAGTAGTGGACGTCTTTCGGCTGAAATGTTGATGGCCTATGTCTACATAGGCCTCCCCCAAAAGGGGGGGGGTTGCCGTAATCGCCACGCTTGGCTGGCGGGTTGACGATCGCAGTAATACCATACTGCGATCGCCGTAAATTCGAAAACCGTAGTAGTTACATGGCTAGCTAGCATAGCATACGGAACCCTCGGTGCGCGAGTCCGACTCGCACTTGACCGGTTTTTTTTTCAATTGTTCTTTCTGTAAAAAACTTGATTCGGATTTCGGACTATTACGAACATTTTAGAACATAATTTTGCCAAATCGGTCCATCCGTTTGGAAGTGATGCGTTTACCAAGGTACAGCATTTAATTTTTGCTATAGAGTAAGGAACGTAGCGTTGGAAGGCCTCCCACAAGGTTGTTTAACGACCTTGTGAAGGCCGCAGGAACCCGTTGGATGCGAGAACCGAACAGAACCGCTCGAAGTGGAGGTGCTTCGGGGAGGCCTATGTCCAACAGTGGACGTCTTTTGGCTGAAATGATGAAGGAACCTAAAAATTTCACAACAGGAAAGAAACTGCAGAATGTCAAGAAGACACTTCCTCTCCTTCCCTTCCTCATCTAGCTGGCTTTATTATGTAACTACTTAGTACAAGTAACATCGAGTCATCGAGGTACCTAATACAAGCCGTATGTACGAGGCACCTTGACACGAGCCGCAAATAATATAACAACGACTATTAAATAATACTTAAACCAGTCTTCGAAGTAATAAATCACATAGAAGAGGTTATTACTGGGACAACGTGCTGTTTGAAAGCTTCAGTTCTCAAGGATCCAGGTGGATTTGTGATTTTTGATGACTCAAGCTCGAAGAAAGTAAAAGAGATTATAAAATCTCAATGAGGGATTTTCTTTTTCTTTTTTTTTAACGCTTCCCTAGTCGCTGGATAGATGGCGCTGAACTTGGTAAGTTACTGCAAGGAACGGAAGTCACATAATTTTTTTATTAATTCACTTGTATGTAATTTTGAGATCGTAAAACGAAAGCAAACGAAACTGTCACTCAACGAGCGTATATGACGTGACGCAATGTTTTTTTCCCAAGCGTTTTGACTTTGGCATCTAGTAACGTAGTCAGTTCAACGCCATCTTCAGGGTTCTTGGAAACTATGTTTTTTTTTAATACTGAAAAGAAAAACCTCTCATTAAAGGCTCCTGCAAAAAAGCGCGACACGCGACGCGAATGGCATGCGACGCAAAGGCACTGCTCGCGATTCACGTCGCGTGTCGCGCCTGTTTGAAGGAGCCTTAATTCGGCCTATCGCAGTCCACTGCTGGACATAGGCATCTCCCAGGCTGCGCCACTCTGTCCTCCGCCTTCCGCATCCACTCTGTCCCAGGGTCGTAGGTCCATCTAGCAGGGGGGCGTCCCACACGGTTGTTATAAAATCTACTCTGAAACTGAAATCCTTTCTATTGATTATTTACCTAAGCTTATAAATCGGGAAATGTCATGTTTTTAAGAAATAGCTTCGATTATGAGAAAAAAAACCGGTAAAGTGCGAGTCGGACTCGCACACGAAGGGTTCCGTACCACAAGGCATAAAACGCCGAATAAAACGTTTCTTTTATACCCCTTTAAATTTTAACTTTATTTTATTTTTAGTATTTGTTGTTATAGCGGCAACAGGAATACATCATCTGTAAAAATTTCAACTGTCTAGAGTAACTATTTAGTAATGTGTGGTCTAGCTATCACGGTTCATGAGATACAGACTGCTGGCAGACAGAAGGATAGTGGACTCTTAGTAATAGGGTCCCGTTTTTAGGGTTCCGTACCCAAAGGGTAAAAACGGGACCCTATTACTAAGACTTCGCTGTCTGTCCGTCTGTCTGTCTGTCTGTCACCAGGCTGTATCTCAAGAACCGCGATAGCTAGACAGTTGAAATTTTCACAGATGATGTATTTCTGTTGCCGCTATAACAACAAATACTAAAAACAAAATAAAATAAATATTTAAGGGGGGCTCCCATACAACAAACGCGATTTTTTTGCCCTTTTTTGCTCGATATCAAAAATGGCAACAGGTAGGCACTTGAAATATTCACAAAATACGCAGTTGTATTTTAACTTTAATAATAAATAAGTAATAAAATTAAAATAAAATAAATATTTAAGGGGGGCTCCCATACAAAAAACATGTTTTTTCGGCGTTTTTGCCTTGTGGTACGGAACCCTTCGTGTGCGAGTCCGACTCGTACTTGGCCAGTTTTTTACCCTTTGGGTACGGAAGCCTAAAAAACGGACAATTTTAATTTCGCGAGTTCCCTTCGAGCATACAACTATTTAGTAATCTGTGGTCTAGCTATCACAGTTCATGAAATACAGCCTGGTGACAGACAGATGACAGACGGACAGTGGAGTCTTAGTAACAGGGTCCCGTTTTTACCCTTTACGTACGGAAGCCTAAAAAGCGGACAATTTTAATTTCGCGAGTTCCCTTCGAGCATACACCTTAAAAACGAAAGGTGACCTCCTCCATAACGACCAAACGTGACTTGACATACTATATTTCCACTATACATACAACTTTAATTTACAAACCCCATCAAAACAACAATACTTCGCATATTAATCATTGTCACCTTGAATAGAGGCGTGATTGTACAGACGCCAGCACATCAAGCTACTACAATCTGTCAAATTTCTTTAATAGATTTTCAACTTTATCACTACAGTATAAGGTTCAAAGTTGGTTGGGAAAATTTGACAGTTTCGGGTAGCTTGATGTGCTGGCGTCTGTACATGGAGCTAAAGTACCTGCGACGTACGAACTATAGGCGATTTGCTAATGGTTGATGTCATTCTCATATACCTGCAATATTATGCTATTATTGTGTTTAATGTCCTTTGGACCTTGCATAATGCTTAATACTTCTTCGCATGTGTCGCGATTTGCTACTATAAAGATAATAAAAATTCACATCACTTCAGCCGAAAGATGTCCATTGCTGGACATAGGCCTCCCCCAAAAGGGGGGTTTGCCATAATCGACACGCTTGGCAGGCGGGTTGGCGATCGCAGTATGGTATGGTGGTGAAATGCATAGAGAACGCTGCTGCCCATTCTCCGGTACGACCCTTAGTCGCCTTTTACGACACCCACGGGAAGTATGGGGTGGTGCTATTCTTTAAGTCCGGCAACACACAGACGCCCGGCACCACACAGACGTCCGGCACCACACAGACGATTAAAAATTAGGATCCTGTTATTCGCTGTCAGAAAAGTTTTTAGCTTGAAGAGCGTTAACGCTGTACGCCATTTCATACAAACTTTCAAGCCCTTGTTCTTCGAAATGAATAAGCAGATTTTAATGAAACTTCATACGCATAAGCAGGATACAAAGGTCTAAAAAGTTACTTAAGAACTCATCGATAACTGAGCTTTGTCGGTACGGACTTGGTTTTGAAGATTTTACAGATCTTTTATTTCTTATTTACACCCAAAGTTACGTTAAAAAAATAGCAAGAAAAACGAATCTTTGTTGACTCATAACTTTTTAATGGCTTCTTATTTTACTATTCTGTTTCCCTACAGACAAAATTAATAATAAGCCAAAACGATATCATGTTTAACTTTGGCTGCACAATGTCAAACAGTGGCGTACTTAATACTCCACTGTTTGACATTGCACTTTAAGGGGAAAGCGTAGGTAGCCCGCAAATTTCAAAGTCAAAACTAGTACTCCACCTAGCCTGAGGGCGTGAGGAGTACCTTACGTTAGCCGATTCGCGGTCCCAACTCAAGAATACGTCGAAGGGCGTGAGGAGTACCTTACGTTAGCCGATTCGCGGTCCCAACTCAAGAATACGTCGAAGGGCGTGAGGAGTACCTTACGTTAGCCGATTTGCGGTCCCAACTCAAGAATACGTCTAAGGGCGTGAGGAGTACCTTACGTAAGCCGATTCGCGGTCTCAACTCAAGAACACGTCTACCCAACGGCCATCGGTTCTATGTCTAATAATATGGCCGGCCCACTGCCACTTCAGCTTACTTATTCTGTGAGTGATTCGATTAGCGTCATATCAAGTTAGGCCTCGACTAAGAAGTATCTAGAATAACTTCCTCAGACATAAATTGATTAGACAAGCCCACTTTACTTTTTTTTTTTTTGGATGGGAAATCATCAAATGACTCCTCCCGCTCTGGGTGGAGCGGATGGGAGTGTCAGACTCTTACTGACTAAAACCCACCCGTGTTCCTTCCTTAGCCCTTTATGTTCTCCGGGCCAGCGGTAACCCTTTCGGACAATCCCGCTGACCAAGCCCACTTTACTTCACATACGATACGGGAGACGTTTATATGAATACATAAGGTAAAATCCGACTGCTCCAACTAGTTTTTATTACACATACGTATTCAAAAGGTTCAAGTGCCTGTCTGTCACTCGTATTGCTTTATTTTATTAGGGTTCCGTACCCAAAGGGTAAAAACGGAACCCTATTACTAAGACTCCACTGTCCGTCTGTCACCAGGCTGTATCTCATGAACCGTGATAGCTAGACAGTTGAAATTTTCACAGATGATGTATTTCTGTTGCCGCTATAACAACAAATACTAAAAACAAAATAAATATTTAAGGGGGGCTCCCAATGCTCCCATACAAAAAACGCGATTTTTTTTGCGCTTTTTTGCTCGATATCAATAATGGCAACAGGTAGGCACATGAAACATTCACAAAATACTCAGTTGTATTTTTTCTTTAATAATAAATAATATTGGTCGCTCACAATGGGCCTTATAAGAAGGCTAAAAGTCACCCAAAGGGCAATGGAGAGTGCTATGCTTGGAGTTTCCCTGCGAGATCGAATCAGGAATGAGGAGATCCGCAGGAGAACCAAGGTAACCGACATAGCCCGAAGAATTGCCAAACTTAAGTGGCAGTGGGCAGGGCACATTGCTCGCAGAACAGATGGCCGATGGGGCCGAAAGGTTCTGGAGTGTCGACCGCGTACCGGAAGATGTAGCGTTGGAAGGCCTCCCACAAGGTGGACCGATGACCTTGTGAAGGCCGCAGGAACCCGTTGAATGCGGGAAGCACAGTACCGGTCGAAGGGGAGGTGCTTGGGGGAGGCCTATGTCCAGCAGTGGACGTCTTTCGGCTGAAATGATGATGAATAAATAAAATAAATATTTATTTTATCCCATACAACAAACGTATTTTTTTCGGCGTTTTTCCCTTTCTTGCCTGACCCACCCCTCGCCCGCCCGCGTTACTTCGTTTTCTCTAAGCTTTGCTCGGCTAGTAAGCGTAACGTAGCATGATGTTAAGTATCCTATAGCCTTCCTCAAGAATTGGACGTATTCCACATTGGGCACTCAAAAACAAAAGAAAAAGCGGTTCAAGCCGGTATGAGAAAGTTTATAGTGGATAAGACAAAGATTAAAACAGAAGACGATCCAGGAGGGGATCGAGGCGGGGGGATGGAGGGGGGGTTCAAGGTATCAGAACGGAATAATTAATTCATTTAGGTGCCATTTAAGCGGGCGTCCCGTCAAGTCAACGTCAAGAATTGGGGTATCAAATGCAACAAGAATTTTTTCAATCCTACTGGTAATTCCAGAGATAAGGGCGTACAAACAAACATAATATAGAAACAGAAAGGCTAAAGTTTATTATTACAACTACAATTATAAGAAAAACAAAGTTACCTACTTATCTTGCCGTCTTGTGTCTTAAGTTTATCTTGAAGAATAAACATTACGTTCGCATAATTAGATAAAATTAAGAATTTCTGCAGAAGTAATGAATGGTAAGATTCTTATTCATTTTATATGAATCTCGGGCGTCCCAGCATTAAACCAGCTCCAGCATTCAGGGTTTAAACGAGGCAAACGACAGAGCTGACCCCTGTCCAGGTCCGTTCCAACATGGTAGGAAAAGATTAGCCTTGTTTAATGAGATGAAAAGAAGAGGAATTGCTTTAAAGTCAATGATATTATAACGCGTCGCTCAGTATGAACGAGTTATTCCGGTCTGATCCCCTGAACCCCCCCTCCCCCCCCCCCACCTCGATCCCCTCCTGGATCGTCTTCTGTTTTAATCTTTGTCTTATCCACATTATGTGTAGCGTATCTTTCCTTTTCTGTATTGTTGCGTCGTTATTACAAAGTACTTACCTCAATAGATAATACGGAACGTATGACACAGAAAGAGATAGCTATCTGTAGTGTGTTGCTCGCTGCTATTAGCGGACTAAATGAAACTACAACAATTGTCTGAATTTGTCTGCAACAATTTGCGCGCGCTAGTGCTATATCAACCTGTTTAACCTTACAAGACCTAAATACAAAAAAACGCAAGTTTTAGAAACAATAAAAGTATAATTATGATCGACTACTTACAGTAAACAAGATCAGAAACAACATCGTAGCCCAGACGGAGATGGCGGCATGAGCTGGACTAATTTAATAAAGATTGGTTCTTGGCAGCTCTGGACAGAGAGAGGTGGAAAGAGAGTAGGAAAGCCTTTGCCCAGCAGTGGGACATTAACGGCTAATAGTAAGTGGGGCTCGTGGCTACACATGATAACAGCAGCACTGGTCGATCGAAGGTTAAGCTGCGCTTGCCGCGGTCAGTTCGCGGATGGGTGCATTACAAAAGGAAAGCACGTTAAGCCGTTAGTCCCGGCTGTCATTCGTAAATCTTTGACAGTCGTTATGGACAATCAGAAGCCCCGACAACTAGTCTTACCAAGGGGTATCGTGTTACACAGGAACTGGGTTGTGGAGGTCAGATAGGCAGTCGCTCTATGTAAAATACTGGTATTAAGCCGCATCCGGTTAGACTGGAAGCCGACCCCAAAATAGTTGCGAAGATTATAAGAGGAAAAACATCAGGAAGGACACGACAATCGACATAGTTACGTTCGGAACGCCGGTACAAATGACGGTGGAACTTTCCAAGATATTTCACAATTGTGATCGAATCA
Source organism: Mesoligia furuncula (assembly GCA_916614155.1). NCBI lineage: Eukaryota > Metazoa > Arthropoda > Insecta > Lepidoptera > Noctuidae > Mesoligia > Mesoligia furuncula. The sequence goes on from OU744819.1 coordinate 13,132,017, forward strand.
AACACGTGTCTCGCCACTAATTGTCAGTTATTGCCAATTACACCACCACCATGACACCACAAAATAAACATAAATTAAAATAACACTAAAAAAATTATAAATTATCGAAACCGGTTCCTCGTCTAGTTCGTAGTACATTACATCACAGTTTGAAATAAAACAGGCTGTGTGTCAATTATGTGACCTTGGAGGCTTAAGGTCTGCCTGCACCCACGTTGAGAAATTTCATTAATGCTCGTGGGAGGGCCGAGGTGCCATGTGGGGGATCCTACGCGCGGCGGGGAGGTCGGGTTAGAGGACCTTCGGAACCATTTATGGGTCATGAAGATTAACTGATGACAGATGACTGTGATGTTAGTGTACTGGTCCCAAGCGCAAGTGTCGAACTTGATAACGTGAGGTCCTGGTCCTTCATAAAGGTTACGGAATTATAAGTGTTACATATTGAATTAATAACAGAATCAAATATGTAACAATTTTATATGTGTTAACCCAAAACACTTACAAAAGTGTAACCGTAATATATCTGTAACAGATATGTGTTAACAGTGTTAATAAATGTAACTAGTAAACGCGGCGTTGCCAAAATAGCCGCAATCCTTACTAGATTGAGGCTATTTTGCCATCGCCGCGTCTGTCTGTCCGGCGCGCGTGTTTTGCGGTACCGTGCAATTATACCTACAAATGCAAATGCTTATTTCTGTCACTTTGTTTATGTAACATTATTGTATCTGTTACATTTAGAAGTGTTTTTTTCTTTTAAGACACTTATTCCTGTTACAGTTTCGAGTCCCTGGGTCCTGGGCGATTTTCCTCGGTCGGGTACCGTGGTACGACGTATTGGACTCGTAAGTCAGGACCGACGATTCCACCCACCACCACTGTTCTACTAAGTAATTCTTTAGCCCAGTAAAATAAACATCCAAGCTAGATAACAAATCTATGAATTCCTGAACCTCAGAAAAAGTATCGAATGCCCGGAACATTAGTAAAGTTTTATGAAAATATAAATCGTGTATAGTACCTACGTGCACCAAACAGCTGATTCTGTCACAATCAGCTGTTATTTCGCAACGACACACGAATCGATTGGACACGCACTTTTACGCCGCGCCGTAATAAAAAACATCGTAAAATATATTGATGTTTGACGAATACAGTTTGTTGAAGTCATTCTTGGACGATGCTAATATGGAAGGTCATGGTTTTGTACCTGATTTTTTGGGTACGCTAATTTGTTTAGAGGTGTTTTGTTAACAAGGCAAATAAGATTAAGTAATTAATGCGTTTATTTACGAGTATGAACGTTGCTTAAGGGGATTTCAGGACCTAAACGCAAAAAAAACGCAAGTTTTAGAAGCATAAAAAAGTATACGATCGACTATTGTAAACAAAATCAGAAAAATATATATTCTTCAGGATATATGCTAGGTAGATAGTGTGTTGAAAACACAAAACAACTAATTTGATACGTTAGAAAAAAATCATGTAGATACCTCCAAAAAAAATTTATTTTTACAATAAAAACCATACTAATATACATACAATCATTCTGATTTTTTGTCAGATTATTCTTCAAGCAAAAAGCACTAGTGTTTTAATTTTTTAGTCCAAACAATGGATTTTTTATAAATAGATAATTGCTTCATATTTCGCAATAAATTACCAGAGTTGTATCATCGCGCTTCTCTTTCTTTTCTACCGACCGCGCTTTAGGTCATGTCAGCCCCTAAGTTAAGTCATGATTAGCGACTGTATATAAGCATACATTTTTGACGTTTGAACGTCACTTTTTAAATTAAAGGAACGTTCATAAATAAATCCCGTGTTCTGCCTTATTGGTCTAATGGTCGCGACAAGCTCGATTACTGAGCCATTCACAGGTCCCCCATACATAGCCCCATAACCTAACCCCCATATTGGCGAAATGTGGGTGAAAATATACTTATTTACACCTGTGCCTCAACCTTACTACTAGCTACTGGACTACTAGCTAGGGGACTACTAGCTGTGATGTTATGTGATAAATGGATCGACTATACTAAATACTGTGGCACATTGTAACTGTAAACAAGACGTCATTCAAGTACTTAATTAATTTTAATTAAAGGGGAAAGGGTTAATTACGCCCGCTGCCTAGAAGATTAACCTGTCATCTGTCTTCGTAATCAGTAGATTACGCTGGATATGCTCGTAATAAGGCTGCCAGGCAAGAAGAGATCAATCTGACTAGCGAATCTGTGCCAGTTTCGAGTTTCCGACCTGGGGACCGAACCTGGACCCCACGGCCAGCAGCAGCCGCGCTTGCGACCATTAGACTAACGAAGCATTCCATCCATAAATTATTAGTATTTGAATTCAACCCCAACAGTTGCGCTTCAGTGAATATAATGTGAGCGAATGAGCGTATGTCAAGCGTGGTGTTCTCATTATGGCAATTTTGATTGTCTACTGATCATTTAGAAGTTCGGTTATGGTCAGGTGCGGTATACCTTCTTATATATCATCATCATTAGCTGGAACTACCGTAGTCCACGGATATGGTCTCGTTCAATAACAACTCTTGGTTGTTTACGATCTCATAAGAAGCACGCACTAGTGAAGAGTTACGCTGGCTTCTCTATCTTCTTATTTAACACACATAACATTAAAAAACAATGCCACACAGACATTCAATGAAAAAAAAAAACAACAGTTAACGTCCTCTTTTCTTTCAACAGCCAATATTGCCAACATTGCCAACAATATTTTGTCAACATACCATATCTTCAAACGCTTTACTAACAAGACCTAGATATTAACTAAAAACTATTACATTCTCCACATACTTGCATTACGAACGCCTTTCTAAATAACAAACAAGAACAACACTAGTTTTCGGCACATCACTAGCACTAAACACTTTTTCACACTGCACAGGGCACGTGGGGAGTAATCGACTAAAGGGGGGACTCGATTAATTTGGGGAATTCGGCGATTACCGACTGAGGGGCCAAAACGCGTGCGGACGCAGCCAAACGTATACCGTCACTGGCTTAGAGGCAGTGTTGCCAGTAGTGATTGAAGATTTAGAACGCTGGGATGTCTGAAATGGAACGAAATTGGCCGTGAAGGAACGCAAACGAAAAATATATATATAAAAAAAAACTATTTATTAATGAATAAATAGATTTATTTTTGTTATTGATTCGTAAAGAAGAATCAATTTTTGTAGTATGTTATGTTAGTTAGGTATGTTAGTTTGTCAGTATCATGCAGGCGGCAAACGTCACATATTATTATTTTTGCAGATCATTAGAAGAAGAAGAAATACGTTTATTTGCGGCAAACATGACGAACAAAAATAAAGACACAAACACAAATTTATTTGTCTCTAAGTTGGATTCTGTACTCTGTGTTGACATCTTAAGCTTAGAAGATTTTATTTCTTTATTTTGTCTTGTCTGGTGTAATTTTGGAAGTTTAGAGCAACCCGGACGGTTTTGATCGTCAGCACGAGTATTTGAGCCATCAGAATCACGTTTTCGTTTTATTAAATACCTATCCATATTAATATCTGCAAGCCAACACACCAAAGATGTCATGCATTTATTACCCATTACCATTAAGTATCACATAAAATGGACATATTATTTAGAATATTAATATCTGCATTCCTTCTTTTAAGTGAAGAATAAATTCAATTCAATTTTTTTTCAATTGAGTTTTTCTGTGCATAATGTATCAAATTATTCAAACATTTTTAAGTGTCCACTAACTTTTTGTGCTGATTTAGAAGGTAAGACTTCATTTATTACTTCTAAACTATGATTTAAATCTTTTATGTAATTAAATTAAACATCTCATAAGCAAATTGTGCTATTACAAAAACTAGCCAATATTTTAAATAAACCTTGAGATTTCCCCACTATTGGAAAAATCTTTTTAATCTGGTATCCCAGAGTAGACTATGGTCACTGTGGCCGCGTTCCGAATCGCGTTCACAATTAATGCTAAAAATGTTGTTTACGCTCTCCGATCGCGGCGCGGTCTTTAGTTTTGAGTAGGTACTCGGGCCAATGATATTATACCACTGACCTCTGAGGTCAGTGTATTATACCGACCAAACGCCGACTGCGCAGTGGCGCCCTCATCGTTTGTTTGGTTATTTTTAATAATAGTGGCCACTATTTTCCGTTTTAGTGATTATAATAAAACTAAACTATGTAAAACTACCGTTTATAATAATATAAACGTCGCGTAGGTATAATCTTGTGGAGCACAACTTAACGTGCTTATTTTCTGCATTTTTATTCTAAAATAAAAGAAATAACCACACAAACGATGAGGGCGCCACTAGGCGGTCGGCGTAGTCTTAAAGAAATAATTGACTCGGACCAAGTTTGAGTACGAGCACTTTTTTTTCGTTTAATAATGGCTCTAGGTTAGCTCGCTTATGTCAATCAATGCTGTCAATTCTGGCGGTAACCAATGAATATCACCAAATTTTGTAATGCATCATTATCTATGTTATATAGATTTTGTTAGAAAATATTAACCAAGAACAAAATAAGAACGAATTATTTTTTTCTGAATGTTAGATGTTTACAAATTTGAATTTGGTTTATTCATCAAAATTGAAAGGCAAGAGTGAACCGTGTGATTCGGTTATTTCAACATAAGTCCAACCAAACGACGAGCATACCTATGTCATAACATAAATGAAGTCTAAACTTGTTTTTTAAGGATAATAGGCACGTAGGCTAGCTAGGTACCTAGTTAGTAGGCTATTGACACAGTATTACAATATTTCCTAATACTGTGCTATTGAGATAGAAAAGTTATATTTTGCCCCGCGCGCCATCCAGTAGTTTGGGAAATGAAAACAGCAGCTTCTGACTTTACTTAGGTTACCATTCAGCACAGTAGAATTTAATGAAAACAAAGCAAATACCTTACCATTCAAGGGCGAAAACTGAACAAAAAAACACGAAACGATTCAATTCACAAATAAAGTTGGCTTTCCCGCCAGCCAAAGCACAGACGTATAAATTGTAAAGTAATCAATCTTTGGGTTTTAAGTTTTCTTTGATCCACCCTTTCTGGTTAGGCAAAGGATTGTAAATACTTACAGCCTAGTCTTCAGTACACGAACTTAAGGAGAATGGGTAGTTGAGACCGCGAAATTCAAATTTTCTTACGTTTTTTGCAATTTGCAGGTCTGTGTCAGGTTGTATCACCATACCAAAAAGGAACGAAGAGAACGCATAAAAGATGGGAACGCAAAGGGAACGCATGACCGTAAAATAGAACGCAAAATGTTCCAAAAGGAACGATCTGGCAACGCTGCTTAGAGGACCGACCGAACCGACAACCGAGTAGATAGTACGGTGAGGCTCCAGTGTTGCTACAGTTAGAAATAAAATACGTACAATCATCTACGAAAAATGATGAGAATGCTGAGAGATTTGACGTGTGACGAGAATGGATAAGATTAGGAATGAGTGCATGGAACGCGTTAAGGGGAATGCTTCAACCAGCCCGCGAAATTCAAAATTTCTTGCGTTTTTTGCAATTTGCAGGCCAGTGCAAGGTTGTATGTTGATTAAAATATTATTCGCGGCTGTACGACGTATGTAGTTACAGAATTATAATCATCAAAATCACCAATACAACCCTCAAACTTCATAAAGGTGTAAGAACAAAGAAAAAAGTAATTCCAACAGCTTTATGAACTTAGAGCGTTTTATTGATGATTATAATTCTGTAACTACATATCTCTTACAGTCGCGAATAATATTTTAATCAACATACAACCTAGCACTGGCCTGCAAATTGCAAAAAACGTAAGAAAATTTGAATTTCGCGGGCTGGTTGGAGCATTCACTCACCTTAAGTAGCGCCTGTGACAGAAAAGTTCAGGAATTCACTATGATCACTCAATGATTTCTTACAGGGACTACATGACCTAAAGCGCGGTCACTGTCGGACTGTATAGAAAAGAAAGAGAACCGTGATGACACAATGCTGGTAATTTATTTCAAAATATGAAGCAATTATCTATTTACAAAAAATCAATTGATTGGACTAAAAAAATAATTCAAGCAGTAGTGCTTTAGTATGTTGCTTATAGAATAATCTGACAAAAAATCAGAATGATTGTATGTATGTATAGTATGGTGTCTAAGGGACATCTGTGAGTTGGCCAACTCACAGATGTCCCTGGTACGCTCCCAAAGATCCGGGATATGTTAAAACAAATAATAATAGCCGGTGGGTTTTAGTCAGTAAGAGTCTGACACTCCCTTCCGCTCCGCCCAGAGCGGGAGGGGTCATAACAAAAAAAAAGGTACTCATTACTATCTCCGTGCTCATATCCTAATTTTACAGAGGTCGGCGCAACACGTTTAATAGTAGATTAGTAGCCTATACTCATACGAAGACAAGGCTGAATAGCGAAGCGACCTCTTTTGTCATTGGGCTGAATTCATGATGTCTATTGCCAGTATGATGGTTAGATGTACGCGAACTGTTTGAAAGAGTGAAGTTTTTTTTAAATTACTTGCCGCCCTAGGGCTTTTCTAGCTACATTATTACCCTAGAGCGCTAATTGGTCACCTACAAGCCCCATTTGGGGGTAATAAGGACCTACTTACCGAATATGAGAGATGTAAAAACCATTAAAAGTCATGTTAATACTTTTTTTGTGACATTCTTGTCATTCGTCTGCATCACAATGTCCATGACAACCGGTCACTCCCGATAACGTATTCTCTATGACACAATGAACGAAACAGCGCGAGATTAACGCAAAATTGGCGGGATTAGCTATGGAATTGACGTGGTTTCGAATTAGGGTATTATTGAGTGGTCATAGTGAATTAGGGCTCTGAACGTTTGTGTCACAGGCGCTACTTTAGGGACTTACAAGACCTAAACCACAGATATAGATATACCTAGATAACGCAAGAGTAACTACTTCGCGTGCCAAAAATTGCACCAACTTACGATTACAAATCGTAAGCCGCCCCTTTCGCGCTCAGTCCTTTGTACTGCTGGCTGGGTAAGTGTGAGCGAGAGCGCGAGCTTGTGACGTCATAGTAGGTAGTCAAAAAATGGCACGCTTGGTTTTCATACAGTTCGTGATACTTGCGTTATCTAGGTATATCTATATCTGTGACCTAAACGCAAAAAAAACGCAAATTTTATAATGCCTAAAAGTATATGATCGACTACAGCAAACAAAATCAGAAAATATGATATTCTTCAGGATATAATGCTAGGTAGATAGTGTGTTGAAAACATAATACAACTAATGTGATACGATAGAAAAAAATCATGAAGATACCTCTAAAAACTATCTTTTTACAATAAAAACCATACTAATAAACATACAATCGTTCTGATTTTTTGTCAGATTATTCTACAAGCAACATATAAGCCCCGCACGTTGATATTGCGACTGGCGGCCATCTTAGTGACGTAGTCGAACTGTCAGTACCGTTCAGCGCTTACGTGTATGTGCGGTGCATGACGTCAAAATGACGTCACGCAGCTGTTATTGTGACAAGGTTCCATCGCAATATCAACGTGCGGGGCTTATACTAAAATACTAGTGTTTTATTTTTTTTTTGTTTAGACAAAAGATTTGTTAAAATTAAATAATTGCTTCATATTCTGCAATAAATTACCAGCGTTATGTCATCGCGCTTCTCTTTCTTTTCTATGCCCTTAAAATCGTACACAGCACAAATTATTCTCTAGTCTGGCAACCCGTTTCTCGTCGGATCATACGTTAATGTGTCATTAGAATTACTTGACGGATGTTGTCTGTTACGTGCTGCGACTTTCGACTAATAAACATGAGGAATACATGCCACGGAACACCATAGCATGCGTTGCTATGTGGGCAGCATTCTTATCTTTACCCATGTGAATAACTACTGGTATTTTGTATACAGTATGTTAACTAACAGAGGGCGTTCCCTTAAACTCGTTAATCTATATCATTAATAGAATACAATAAAAATGTCTGCATAGAAAAATAAGCATAAAATAATCCGAATTCAAAAAAATAATTAATTGACAATAAATTCGAAACCTCCTGTTTAAAATCAAAATAGTAGCGCGGAATAGTACTTGTAGTACGCTATCGTAGCACGAAGCCGACCGAGCGTCTCCGAGAGTTCACGAACCCGAGCGAGCCGACCGCCCGCCGCCCGCGCCGCGCGCCGCGCTGAATGGCGAGCGGCATTTTTGATAAAGGCGGCGTATTGAATTACAAAGACATTTATTTATGTAAGTATGTTTAGTTTTAGCAATAACATTTAACAACCCGTCTCAAATGCCCGGCTGACAACCTTGGGCTTGGAAGGAACTATTCGCAAACATAGAAAATAAAAAAAACATACATTCATGTACCTACCTATCTAAGCCACGTTTCAATAACACGCATCACTGAAGTGCCCACTGGCAAGTTTTTCTTTAAAATTTTAAAGGCTGCGACGTGACTCATGTTTAACAGGCGGTCGACTCTTTCTAGTGCTTGAACCGGGCTCCTCCTCAAAATCCCTTAGCACGTTCTCTTCCTGCCGCACAGAGATCACGGGTCGGGGGCCACCAGAACGACGCGGCACTACGGGTTCATTGTTACGAATGAATACGCACCAGGGCACTCACAATAACACGAGAATTCCACGGTTGATGTGCATTGGGGTACCTCTCAGCATACATCCTCAGAGCACGTGGTGCACGTGCTCTGAGGATGTATGCTGCTCTGATCATAATTACACTCAGCATAAATGAGCACCATGTTCACATACTCCTGAGCACTGAACTGATAATGCGGCATTTTTCACACAAGAATGACGCAAGATGTTGCAATGCGAAAATAATGCACGTCCGGTCAGCGCGTGAGATTAGTTCCGAATAAAATTAGGTGGACATTCGGGGGCAGGGGGCGGGGCTACGCGCATCAATTAGATCGCCGCACACGCGGCCCGTCATTCATAAATAAATTGCGATATTGCTGTCCTTCAAGTACGCGTGTACAGAGTGTTTCTTTAACGTATCAATTTAACATTTTTAGTGAATATTTTGATATAAAAAAAAATAAAAACATTTTGTTTTCGAATGGTAATATTTTTTTTAGCATGTATGGATGCTATACTATTGCGGGTTAACGGGAACGCCCTCTGTTAGTTAACATACTGTATATCTCCCGACGATTTCGGTCACGGTGGCCAATCTCAACGGAGATTAGCCAGGTACGCAGGATATTTATTATATAGTGCACAAGTGTGTGCGCAAACTCAGGTGCATTTTCTGTTCCTTTACTCTCATAGTGCGATGGGACGGCAATCCGACACGACCGGGGAGAGATCAGGCGCAGGACCAATAATAATAATACTTACTGAAAAAAAAAGGAAAAATAAAGATAAAGGATGGCGTCTATGGTGCGCAGAATACGTGGGAGCGTCAACGGCATTCTGAAGGTCACAGTGACAAATTAATATAGTTTATAAGTGTGTATTACTAACATCATTATATGGATCAAGGTCTGAAATATTTTATTTATTTACTTTATTTTGTTCGCGTGGTGTCCTACCCCTTATCCTACTCTACTGCTATACTACTCCTACCCTACTCCTACACTACTCCTACCCTACTTCTACCCTACTGCTAACCTACTCCCATCTATAAAAAAAAAACGTATCAAGTAAGAATAGTAAAGTTCTAAGCTACCTCTAGCCCACCAATTTTCAGCCAAATCGGTCAGCCGGTCTTGGTCAAATACAAATACTAATATTATAAACAGGTAAAATGTATTTGTTCGTAAGTTTGTATGTAGGGGGTAATCTCCAAAACTGAATTCTCCAAGAAGAAGCATTTGCCCTGCTGTGGGACAAATTGTAAGCCGAATAATGATAAAAACGTCACGATAAATCAAATTGTCCATATCATAAGTCCTCTGCGATATCAAGGGTAATATGATCAGTATAGTTGTTATTATTGTATGTATGTTTGTTAAACATAAATCCGAATGTTAATCTGGGCGTGGCAGACAAAGTATGTCAGATATTAATTTCATATTTGTTTTGAAAGTGGATCCACACAATATGCTTATATGTATTTTTTTAAGGCAGATGTGTATTATATTCCCACATTTCACAAGTTATGCAAGTCCCATGAAGCCACACAGGTCCATCGATCAAGTAAAGCTACGCTTGCCGCGGTTGCTCTGTGGATGGGTGACCACCTTTACATACCGAGACCCCTCCGTGCCTCGGAAAGCACGTTAAGCCGTTGGTCCCGGCTGTCATTCGTGGATTTTTGACAGTCGTTATAGTCACAAGCCCGAAAGTCTGACAACCAGTCTTACCAAGGGGTACCGTAATACCCAGTAACTGGGTTGTGGAGGTCAGATAGGCAATCGCTCCATGTAAAATACTGGTATTCAGCTGCATCCGGTTAGACTGGAAGCCGACCCCAACATAGTTGGGAAAAGGCTAGGCAGATGATGATGTAAGTCCAATGAAAAAGGGGGCGACTCCGCGAGTTTATTGTTAAATCCAGACTATAGGTTGGTACTGAGAAATTCTGATGTTCTAATACCAATATAGGTATGAGGATTAGGGTGTAAAGTTCACTAATAATATTATGAAAGTAACACTGTCTGTCTGTCTGTATGTTACCTTTTCACGCCTAAACCACTGAACGTATTTCGATAAAATTTGGCAGAGAGATAGACTGCATCCCGGGGAAGGACATAGGATAGTTTTTATCGACATACCTCGCGGACAAAGCCGCGGGCGGTAGCTAGTCGTCTACAGATAAGGGAGGATCCTCAGACGGGAGTAGTGTCTGATGGGCTACTGCCAGACCGTAGACGATTGATGTCGGGACGAGATAATTATGCTAATTGCACGGTAAACTGCGCGCGCATGTGCACGGTCAGTGTATTAAGGCGCGGGCCCACCGCGGCGCATGCTGTGCACTGGCACTTGGCGCATTTTAGGTGCGTGTATTAATTTGTTTGACAACGTGGGTCTACGTTTCCACTAGAGTACATGACTATGTATAGCGTGGCACGGCGCACGGAGAGGTTGCGCACGTGCCACTGACATGAAACACGTCCTTTCCACAAGGTGTATGACTGAAAACTGCGCTGCGATAAGCGAGCTGTACATAGTCGTGGGTCATATTCGTGTACTCCAGTGGAAACGTAGACTCACGTCGACAGCGTTGAGCTATGTAACCGCCTATTCGAGCAAGCCACGCATGTATCCATGACGTCAATACATGCGTAGCCTCTCCGTGAGTTCCAGTGGACACAACCACATACATTTTCTTACAAAGCGAAGCTTAATACACGTGCGTAGCCTCTCCGTGCGCCGCGGTGGGGCCGCGCCTTTACGCGGTGATTGCGTAATACACTTTAAACCACAATTCGAATCATTTTGAAGAATATTGCTAATCCATTGCTTCATATGTTCGAAAAATGTGTCTGCTCAACAATGTAAATAACGCAATGAATGTCGTTGAACTGTCAATGACAGCCATTGCTACTGTTACCCTGCGTTCCGAGATGGGAAATAATCGATGTGAGCGTGCTACCCACAGATATAGATATATATCTGTGGTGCTACCGAATGAGAGGTTTTTCTTTTGAGTATTAAAAAAAAAAACGTAGTTTCAAAGAACCCTGAAGATGGGGTTGAACTGACTACGGTACTAGGTGCCAAAGCCAAAACGCTTGGGAAAAAAAAACATTGCGCACGTCACATACGCTCGTTGAGTGACACTTTCGTTTGCTTTGGTTTTACGATCTCAAAATTAGATCCAAGAGAAATAATAAAAAAAATATGTGACGTTCCGTACCTTGCGGTAACTTACCAAGTTCAGCGCCATCTATCCAGAGCCTAGGGAAGAGTAAAAAAAAAAAGAAAATCCCTCATCAGCGTGAGCGCGATAACGATGTCCCGTGAATCGTCATAGATGACGTCATGACATGTGCCATCTTGCGATAACGCCGACCATGCCTTAATAGAATAATATCACCGTGAGCGCTGTCAAAAATGACAGTGGGTGTGTGAGGATGTGTCAGTGTGTTTTGTTTTGATTTACATCTTAACTTAAAATTAAACTAACGTGGCATTTTCGATATTGTGCTTCTGGCTGACAGTCGCCATCTAACCAAAGAAGAAGAAATGTGGTGTTTATACAAAGAAATACTGTAATAATATCGTTTTAACGTTCAGGGAGCACTGTGAGCGCGTTCACGGGCGTTCGGAATTGTTGACAGCTCTCAGCTGTCATAATCGTAATATATCTAAATCGGAACTCATTTGAGATGATGTGAGCGCTGTGAGCGATTATAATTCGGAGAGCGGCCTTAGTGTATTACGCGATTACCCCGCAGGATATTAATTTGCAATCAAAGCTTCAAAAACTTAGCCTCGCGTAACCGATTCTAAGTAAATCCCCAATTATGCGTTCTTGTCTAAACTTCAATACACGTTTAAGATACTTGTTAATTAAAGACACCGTTTAACTGCATTGGATTAGAGATAAGCACAGTTCTAAGAATCAGTCGTATTTCCCTTCAGAATGCCGCGGCTAACGGGCCACGGACCCATGACTATGTATGGCTAGGATTCAAACCATACCGCGAGGGTATTGAAAGATTTGCCGTTTTAGAGTTCCGTACCCAAAAGGTAAAAACCGGCCAAGTGCGAGTCGGACTCGCACACGAAGGGTTCCGTGCCACAAGGCAAAAACGCCGAAAAAAGCATGTTTGTTGTATGGGAGCCCCCTTAAATATTTATTTTATTTTATTTTTATTATTTATTATTAAAGTTAAAATACAACTAAGTATTTTGTAAAAAATTTAAGTGCCTACCTGTTGCCATTTTTGATATCGAGCAAAAAAGGGCAAAAAAATCGCGTTTGTTGTATAGGAGGCATAGGAGCCCCCCTTAAATATTTTGTTTATTTTGTTTTTAGTATTTGTTGTTATAGCGGCAACAGAAATACATAATTTGTGAAAATTTCAACAGTCTAGCTATCGCGGTTCTTGAGGTACAGCCTGGTGACAGACAGACAGACAGCGAAGTCTTAGTAATAGGGTTCCGTTTTTACCCTTTGGGTACGGAACCCTAAAAACAGAATAAAAATATTTAATGCAATGGGGGCTCCCATACAACCAACGTGTTTTTTTTTCGGCGTTTTTGCCTTGTGGTACGAAACTCTTCGTGTGCGAGTCCGACTCGCACTTGGCCAGTTTTTTTTGTTTGTATAGCAGGCAAATGAAGGTAGTTGAAAGAACTTTTGAACGTGAATGAGTGTCATCAATGAAATGTTTAATGAATGACTTGAGAATGGGTCTAATTAGACAAGTTAATGAGTGAACGTATATGGGATGGTTGCCAGGCAGCATTGCTGTGTTCCAGTTTGAGGGTTTAAGACTTCTACAAACAGGCGCGACACGCGATAAAATCGCGCGCGGCACAAAGGCACCGCTCGGCTCGTTGCGCGATTTGCGGAGCCTGTGTCGCGCGCGATTTTATCGCGTGTCGCGCCTGTTAGAAGGAGCCTCAGCCACAGTCATGTATAGATGACAAACCAAAATGTGCCCATCACGCCACGGTTCTACTACATGACAGACATTGACGCTGAGGGCACGTTTTTTATGTGTGGCGGTAAGTGTTAATTCAGGCACATGAGACGTTTTAGCTTTGTCTCGTTTTGTCTGTGGTGGTAACGGTTTTGCAGATGTCCATACTTAGACAAAGAAAAGTATAGACGGCGGGTAGCTCCATTTCATTTCCACAAGAAAGGGATAAAGTATTGAGTTATTATAAGTAACAGAAAAGGATAAAGCTATACTATTTCCGTCTCTCAGTGCGTGCCAGTTTTTTCAAGGCAGCTACTCATGTAGCCTATGTTAGTTAAGTTAGTTTTTACCCGACTGCGCGACGCAAAGGAGTGGTAATGTGTTCATCAGCCTATGTATGTATGTATGTATGTATGTATGTATGTATGTATGTTTATATGTTCCTTTGAAGCACTATACAGACCAAACGCCTGGGCCGATTTTTATGATTCACACGTTGATCGATTCCTCTTAGTCCGGCGAGTGTCACTAAAGACATGACGTTAGTGAAAATTCAATATGGCGACTACTGGACGCCATATTAATTTTTTTTTTTTTAATTTTTTTTTTCTAAACCTATCGAGTGGGGTATCAAAATAAAGGGTTTTAAAAGGTGATTACAAAAATATATACAACATATATACTTAAAAGCAATTCCAAGTGACTAATCGCAAAAAAAACGCCTACCAAGAACTAAATCGTCTGCGAAATCTTTCAAATTTCTAAACTAAAAAGCTGGAAATAAAAAATATATTTAAAAAAAATCAAAAAACCCGACTGCGGTAAAAAACTTAGGTAAGTTAAAAGAAACTGAAAAGCTAAAAACAAGCCCATTTTAAATTAAATAAAAGTTGGAAGTAGGCGGGACCCATTTGAATTTGAAAATACAATAAAAATGATGTGGGTCCCGCCTGCTTCCAACTTTTATTTAATTTAAAATGGGCTTGTTTTTAGCTTTTCAGTTTCTTTTAACTTACCTAAGTTTTTTACCGCAGTCGGGTTTTTTGATTTTTTAAATATATTTTTTATTTCCAGCTTTTTTTTGTCTCATCTGCGGCCACGCTACCCGATGCTCTATAGCTTTCTTACTCTAAGTGTCCATAGGTGACGGTGTACTTCTGCCATCAGGGTCACCTTCGGCGTCGTCGGCTTGTTTGCCATCCAATAACATAAATGTTTCCTTTGAGGATCTTGTCCGCACGGTTCGCTCGATCAGGTTAAGGTACGTTTGCCGCGGTTTACCGTGGATGGGTGACCATCTTTACATACTAAGACCCCTCCGTGCATCCGAAAGTAGTCTTTTTTGACAGTGAAGTCGTTTCTGGTCGTCATTAGCCCGAATGTCTGATAACCAGTCTTAGCAAGGAGTATCGTATTACCCAGTAACTGGGTTGTGGAGGTCAGATAGGCAATCGCTCCATAAAAAATACTAGTATTCAGCTGCATCCGGTTAGACTGGAAGCCGACCCCAACATAGTTGGGAAAAGGCTCGGTAGATTGATTTTTGAAATGTTTTCTAATGGATTCCTTCAGGTTTGATCTGAGAAAGTGTACAAGAATATTTAAACCAAGGCATATAATAAAGTTATTTTTAGAGAACCATTTCGAAGGCAAAAACGCCGACAAAAACACGTTTGTTGTATGGGAGCCCCCTTTTTTAGGGTTCCGTACCCAAAGGGTAAAAACGGAACCCTATTACTAAGACTTCGCTGTCTGTCCGTCTGTCTGTCACCAGGCTGTATCTCAAGAACCGCGATAGCTAGACAGTTTAAATTTTCACAAATTATATATTTCTTTTGCCGCTATAACAACAAATACTAAAAACAAAATAAATTAAATATTTAAGGGGGGCTCCCATACAACAAACGCGATTTTTTTGCCCTTTTTTGCTCGATATCAAAAATGGCAACAGGTAGGCACTTGAAATATTCACAAAATACTCAGTTGTATTTTAACTTTAATAATAAATAATAAAATTAAAATAAAATAAATATTTAAGGGGGCTCCCGTACAACAAACATATTTTTTTTTTTTTTGGCTTTTTTGCCTTGTTGTACGGAACCCTTCGTGTGCGAGTCCGACTCGCACTTGGCCAGTTTTTAGGGTTCCGTACCCAAAGGGTAAAAACGGGACCCTATTACTAAGACTTCGCTGTCTGTCCGTCTGTCCGTCCTGTCACCAGGCTGTATCTCAAGCTCTGTTAATCAATCTCTGATTGATTTTTGAAATGTTTTCTAATGGATTCCTTCAGGTTTGATCTGAGAAAGTGTACAAGAATATTTAAACCAAGGCACATAATAAAGTTATTTTTAGAGAACCATTTCGAAATGGCCAAGAAATAAAAAAGGCAAGGCGCAAAAGCGACTTTTGACGAGCCAAGAAGGCTTTGAGACGTTCAAGTGTTGTTCTTTCACGAGTGTACGGCCTGCCTACATCTTGAGCCGAGTTGAGAGTAGGTAGAGAAGTCTTGAGAAAATCCCGGGCGTGTAAGAAAAAAAACTGGCCAACTGCGAGTAGGACTCGCACACGAAGGGTTCCGTACCACAAGGCGAAAACGCCGAAAAAAAGACGTTTGTTGTAGGGAAGCCCCCCTTAAATATTCATTTTATTTTGTTTTTAGTATTTGTTGTTATAGCGGCAACAGAAATAATAATAATAGGGTCTTAGTAATAGGGTCCCGTTTTTAGGGTTCCGTACCCAAAGGGTAAAAACGGGACCCTAGTACTAAGACTTCGCTGTCTGTCCGTCTGTCTGTCACCAGGCTATATCTCAAGAACCGCGACAGCTAGACAGTTGAAATTTTCACAAATTATGTATTTCTGTTGCCGCTATAACAACAGATACTAAAAACAAAATAAAATAAATATTTAAGGGGGGGGCTCCCATACAACAAACGAGTTTTTTTTTCGGTGTTTTATCGTTGTGGTACGGAACCCTTCGCGTGCGAGTCCGACTCGCACTTGGCCAGTTTTTACCCTTTGGGTATGGAACCCTAAAACGGTCCGAAGAACAGAGCCAAATTACGGACATTTAGGAAGTAACTAGCAGCTCCCCGCAGTTTCACCCGCAAAAGTTTCGATCCCGTGGGAATAATGGGATAAAAAGTATCCTATGTGTTAATCCTGGTTATAACCTATCTGTGTGCCAAAATATGTCATCTATATCGTTGTCTGTCAGTGAATTTAAGATTTTTGTTAAGTAGACCTCTGATGTCACGTGTTTTAATTTTATAACATTGCGCATTGGTGATATCACACTAATATTATAAAGGCGAGACTTTGTGAGTGTGTTCGGCACACAGATAGGTTACAACCAGGTAATTAACACATAAGCTATATTTTATCCCGGTATTCCCACGGGATCGACATTTACGCGGGTGAAACCGCGGGGCTCATCTAGTAGGAGATGAAAGTTTGTACGGCCGGTAGTCCATAATTTTTTAACACGGCGTGTGCCTTAAAGCCTGTGATGTCCCACAGCAGGGCATATGATAGGCCTGCCTACTCTCTTTACACTTCTCTCTTTAAAGCTTCTGAGGACCAGCTCCTGTTGAAGGAGTCCAGCTCAAGTAATAGAACATTTATTTTGATTCGTACTAAAACTCGGTTAGACGGTAGATTTTGAGTATAATTTCTGCACCATAAATAGGTACAGCACAAAACCAACATCTCTAGCCAACGAATTCCTCAAGTTATGCACGAGACGAACCACCAGTTAATGCAATTCCGCCAGTTGCAGTGGTGCAGCGGAGCGCCAATTTTTCGCTCAGTTCGTCTTGAGCTATGCCGAACGCAATATCTATGCATTTCATTTCTTCATGAATGCGGCTAGTTTAAGAGAAGCAATAGCTTTGCATAGTTTGTGAAGAAAGGTTTTAATTTGCATTATTTATTTTGGTTAAGGGGAATGCTCCAACCAGCCCGCGAAATTCAATATTTCTTGCGTTTTTTGCAATTTGCAGGCCAGTGCTAGGTTGTATGTTGATTAAAATATTATTCGCGGCTGTACGACGTATGTAGTTACAGAATTATGATCATCAAAATCACCAATACAACCCTCCAACTTCAAAAGGCGTAAGAACAAAAAAAAAACAGAAAAAGTAATTCCTACAGCTTTATGAACTTCGAGCGTTTTATTGATGATTTTGATGATTATAATTCTGTAACCACATATGTCTTACAGCCGCGAATAATATCTGAATCAACGTACAACCTAGCACTGGCCTGCAAATTGCAAAAAACGTAAAATAAATTTGAATTTCGCGGGCTGGTTGGAGCATTCACCTTAATACAACCAAAATAAAAAATGGCAATGGCCGTATACAGTGTGACAGTGCCGGATTAAGACTACTTGATGCCCTAAGCAATCCACGCCTGTAGGCCCTCCTATCCACTAGTCGCCTCGTATTTTTCCAAAACATCGACGAGCGATTTGTAAAGATTGGCGCACATCTCTCTACACTGACTTTTGTGTCTTGTAATATCTTGCTGATAAACAGCCTTGCCATTCATGTGCTAGTAAATACTGTTTCGGTGCTGTTTCTGCCTTATGGTTCCCCCTGAGACGTGATACCCTAAGCAATTGCTTAATTTGCTTATTGGCTAATCCGGCACTGGCCGTATAGTAGGCAATTAATGCATTCTACGTAAGGCTTTCATCCCGGGAATCTTGGTCTCAAAAATTTCGAGAGTCTCGACGTTTTTTGGTATATTCGAGACTCGAGAATAACATTTTCGGTCACGGGACAAACGAGACTTTTGGGACTTGAGACGCGGGTTACTTTTGTAATAAAATTAGGTTCTCTCCGTCTGAAACCACATTAAACTCCCTTTGTTTCTTCCGTGCCCACTACAAAAATGAAAAAAACTTCAACAAATATTTTTTTTAATTTGCGTTTGTATAATAAAGTACTTGATTAAAATATCTTGTTTTGATTGCCTAATTGCATAGCCTATACCTAGTTTTGACGATAGTCTCAAGTCTCGTTTTCCCTGGAATTTCGAGACCACATCGAGTCTCGTTTTTTTTTTCCCGGACTCAGTAATGCATCGGGACTGAAAGCCCTAATTCTACGTGTATTCCCAATGTTTGCCTGTATCGTAGAAATGTTACAATGTCCATAATATTGCCATTGTGCGTCATCCTGCTCATTATTTTGTTTGTTGCGTCTTGTGTATTCCGTAGGAATCGAGGTTTGCAAAATGTACTATGTTTCATAGTTGAGAAACAGTTTTAAAAGTTAAAAAATATCGTAAATCTACAATATTAAAATTAGTGAACTGTGGAAAAATAAATTGAAATAAAATTCACTTACCCGATCCGAAATAGCTTCTTCCATTTTCCCGCGCTTCAAGCCCGGCGCGCGAATGACATTCACCGGTGGCGCCACCACAGAGCTAGCCTGCGGCATGTTGCCGCCATTGCCGCCACCAACCGGTATGAAACCGGCTTCCATTGCAATATCAGGTTCTAAACATCGCCGCTACTAAACAACAGATGGCGCTAAACGCCACTTCGCACAAAATCACTCAATCCATAGCACGTTAGATGGCGTTTTTTCTAACTATTGGCACGCGCGAATAGTCTTTTTAATTTTTCGTAGAAAACTAATTTAAAACACACTATTTCACACTAAAAATGCACTTATTCAATTCACTGTATGCAATTATGGACGTATTTAGAGTCACTAGCCATTTTTGAGGAACTGTATGATTTGAGCACAGCACTTTTAATTTACACAAGTTTGAGCATGAAATATGAACGGAATGCGTTTTTCGACACTTAAACTCTATTAATACACTTATTTTTACTATTTTATGCGTTTTAATTTAATTTTTATGTCATTTTTTAAGAATCACATCGTAGACGAGTCGGCGGATCGGCGGTTGAAAATTTTCTGCAATTCGGGTAATGTCGTCTCGTTCAATGCCATGCCTGTGAAAGAGAGAGAAGACCGTGGGTTAATTGACAAAACAACAAAGTGCGACAGGTTCCAGTTCATTAAACACGGTAGAACTCATAATTATTGGCAAAGCAACTATTTAATATTAATATTTTTTAACATATGCTAGTAGTTATTGCCAGTAATAACTTTATTTTTAATGGCCTAACGAAGAATTATATTCTTGTTTAATAGTTACAAGTCATTTACAAACGACAAACTAAATTAAAATATTTGATCAATGTGTCAGTACAAACATCAACCTACTACAATCTGTCAAATTTCCGTAATAGATTTTCAACTTTACCGCTAAAGTATAAGGTTAAAAGTTGATAGGGAAAATTAGACAGTTTCGGGAAGCTTGATGTGCTGGCGTCTGTACATGTTTGCGTTTCAGAACGAATTAATCTTTAGGCACCTAAATTAGGGTAGGTTATTTAGGAAATCTAGGTTAAGGCACATCAATAAAACGAGATATAGGCTTTTTATAACTGTAAGTATATTGTTAGCCAATTAAAAGTCACTAGGATTGTTATACATCCGTCTTCACTAAAGGGCAAACAACAAATGAAGAATAATATAATAAAGATGGCGGAATAATGGCGGTTATTAGAGAATTTTGTTTTTTTTTAAATATGTACCTACAATATATCGATTATTACAGAATCGACTAAAGATTGATTTTTTAAAATAAGTAAATCAAATAAATTAATCGGTTACAATAATTTTATTATTGGAATTAAGTAATTAAATTCTCAATCGTATATTATGTATAGATCCTGCCTGAGTGATAGGACCTATCTTTAGATCACATTTGCTGCGTCTAATTTTAGGTAAGTATCTAAAAGGCCAAGTATCGTGCATTTTAATCACGACAATTATTAATTAACGCTTTATTAAAACTAATCGCACACTAAAGACTACACATTCAATCTCATACTGAGGTCAAAAATATTCGAATAAACAAGCAAAAAAAAACAATATAAAAAATTAAAAATACACAGTCCGATAACGATCACACCACCTCATTTAAAAGTTTATTATCATTCAAGGTTGATACAATTATATTATATTATACAATCATGACGAGAATTTTCGCACAAATATAGGAAAAGATTACCCGTTTACGTTTTCTGCGTACTATCGATAAAAAACATCAAAGTTTTTCTATCAATGAATTCGTGATGTTTTGTTTGGAGGATCCGGACAGACATCTATTTTTGGACCGACATAGAAAAAAAAAAAACTACATCTACGTTCGAAGTTTTTTGTCAGATGAGCAAAACTGTGATCGAAAGGTGGTCAAGGTAAGGCCAAGTGCGTTGGGTTGACGATATCGTCAAAGTCGAGGCAAACACCTGGATGAGGGACTCACGGAACCGGGAAGCATAGCAGAAGAAAGGGGAGGCTTAAAGCCAGCAGTGGGAGATTCAGGGCTGAACTGAAGATGATGACAGATCAGATCAGCACCCTAATTGCGTAAAGGTACTGACACACATGCTCATTACTAGCATGCTCAAACCAATCGGAGCACGCGAAACTCACGTGACTTTGATTTTGTGCAATCTGAATCATTTTGAAGGATATTGCTGATCCATTGCTTCGTATGTTCGAAAAATGTGTCAGCTCAACAACGTAAATAACGCAATGAATGTTGTTGAACTGTCAAAATGACACCCATTGCTACTAATAGTGCGTTACCCAATTATCGCGCAGAGCCCTTTTGAGGCCCAGACCATTAAAAAGGCATTGGTATAGGCGATCGTAACCGTAACTGCTTTATGACAACAATTCCCATTTCATTGAAACTTCACCCAGGTTTACTGACGCGGCGGCGATCTCTCGTGTCCGGCCCTAGTCCAGACCATAGGAAAAGCCGTACGGAGCGAGAGTGCATGGGAGGCCGTCGCCTCCTGCGAAGCAGTAATGCTCGCGAAGGAGGAGGCGGAGCGCGTGAGGGAGAGGCAATCTTTGCGGCCTCACGCTCCTAGTCGCCGCAGGAGACGCCCTGGGCGTCGGGAATCGATAGCCGATTCCCGGCCACGGTAGGCGCGGGCTTGCGGACGGCGAGCAAGGGTAGCTCGCCGTCCGGTAAGGACCAGGCCCGGGTCAACGGCGCGTTGTGTTCCATGTGCGCCTCAAAGATGACATCTCTTTACTAACTGACGGGGTCCACTAGGGCCGATGCCTGTCAGGAAAGAGATACCGTGGCCCCTGGCACAGGCAACTGAAGGAACACGGGTGGGTTTCAGTCAGTAAAAGTCTGACACGCCCTCCCGCTCCGCCCAGAGCGGGAGAAGTTATTTGATAAATTCCCACCAAAAAAAAAAAAAAGTTTGAAACTGACTCAAACCGCAAGTGACATTCAGCATTAGAGTGACGAAGCAATAATGAGGTCGTCAGTACATGGAGAGACCAACCATCCATGGTCCATGGGATAGGCAGAAACCACGGAACCCTACGTGCCACGCCCACGATCCCTATTTACTGTTTTTGCTTGTTCCACGTTGACATTAGTCCCGGGCAGTCATACTACACGTTTGACCTTGAGTAGGAGTAGGTGCCCATTAATTAATATGCAGGTATTTTTATATCTCGATACACTTAGTACCAAAAGTCGATAAACAAGTAAATATTTTTTTTTTTTATTGCTGAATGGGTCTGCTCTTGACCTCGATCACGCCTGGTGGAAAGCGATGGATGAGGTCTATGATGGAACGAGCGTGCCCAGAAGATGCCTGTTCACTCTTGCTTTGAAGGCGAGACGGGTTAAAAAAAATGTAATCTATACATATATAAAATTCAAAGTCCTGACTGACTGACTGATATATCAACGCACAGCCTAAACCACTGGTCCTAGAGACATGAAATTTGGAGTGTGTGTTCTTTGTGAAGAGTAGGTATCCACTAAGAAAGGGTTTTTCGAAATTCCACCCCTAAGAGGGTGAAATTTCATGCGGACGAAGTCGCGGGCAGAAGCTAGTATCTAAAAATAATACACGGGTGCTTGTATAATTTTATGTTTTTTCTTGTGTAAGAAATTCAAATTCATTTATTAAAACTTACACATGTTTACAATCATACAAGTATTAGCATGCAGTTCTACTAACCAAGAGAAAACTTAGATCGATTTAGCAGCGGGTCCCAAACTAGGCACAGCCTGTATCTTGGTGACCAAATCTTATGTCGACTTGTTTCTCCATTACTATAAAATACTAGATGTATATTTGATAAGCGTAAAGAACACAAGACTCATGTTGCCTATACATTAGAATTACTATATTTTTGAGTATATAATATGTCTCCATTTCTGGGACACAGGCCTCCTCTGTGTGAGAGGGTGTGGGCCGTAATCCACCACGCGGGCCCAGTGCGGGATGGTAGATGTCACATGTCTTCGAAATTTTTGTTCTAGGACATGGCAGGCCGGTTTCCTCACAATGTTTTCCTTCACCGTTTTTGAGAGCAGTGGTCATGAAATAAATTACACAAAATAAAGCGACTGCCTGGGTTCGAACCAACGACGTATCACTCGTAAGTCAGGGCTGATTAAGTACCTAAATAAAATCTGATAAAGTCCAGGACATAAAAGAGATGACGGATGCCCCAGCACATGATGTAGTCAGCAACACTGCAACATTCGAAGCCAGCAACATGTTTCCCGAAAAACATAAGAATGTTGTTAAACCATGTTGATGTTGCGCAACTTTGTTTCCTAAATAATACGGGGCGTTAGGTGCTATGTATGTTACGACACCACACAAAACAAGACAGCTAGACGACACTTTCGTAAAAGACGCGTATCTAAACTACCATACCATGCGGGTTACGCCAACAGCAAATAGACAATATTAGCATACAGAGTAATGGACGCAACAGCTTGCGAAATATACGCAAGATAATATAATATAGCCGTCAACGCGTGTATGTTTGATGATGAGATGAATGAACAAGGCACAATATCCGCATGTCAGAAGCCAGAGCACGACACGTCGCATCTTCTTTTCTGTAGCCTGCAGGATTTGATTGAGGTAAACGTCAGACCTAGACATGTCCAAGTCGCTACATTTAGGTCTGACGAAAATTTTGTTGGTCTATGGATGAGAAAACAAACGATCTTTGATCAGCACCCTAATAACCCTAACACACATTATCAATATAAAGGATAGGAATCCTATCCTATAGGATATTGCTAAGCTATTGCTTCTTATGTTCGAAAAATTTGTCTGTTTAATAACGTAAATACCGCATGAATATTGAACTGTCAAAATAAAAGCCATTCCTACTGATAATGTGTTACGCACCCTGCATTACCCCGCAGTTAACCTCCAAAAAAATCATGCCAACAATAATAAGACAACAGGTGAACCACTTACAATATTATTCCAACCATATAGAAACCGCGTTTCTTAAAAGACAAAGAACGTCTTACAATGATAACTCCTTAACGACAGATGCCATCAATGAATCGATTATTTGTAGCAAGCGACGCGCATCGAGAAACGAGTGATTGGTTAGCATTACAGGTAAGCACTTTGTTTTAGATGCTACTAGAATGTTTTATCAAATAGAAAAGGGTGGGCAACTTTACGTCAAAGTCTAATCGGAATGAGAAACAGACAAATATTTTTTAGAAAATTCGTATCGTATATACTTCTGACGGTGCTCCTAAAGGCTCCTAGCGATGGCCACTTATTTAGCCTTAGTTGCATAGAAGTATCTAGCATAGAATCAAAGAGAAGAATGCTTAAAGTCTCGCGTAGGTATCAGCTCCTCATGACAAACGTGACCAGACATGCCTACAATATGTACATATTAAGTATTTATAATTTAACATGCGGGTTTCCTCGCCGTTTTCCTGCACGCTTCCAATGTGATTAATTGTTTTATTCAAATTAT
Source organism: Mesoligia furuncula (assembly GCA_916614155.1). Classification (NCBI taxonomy): domain Eukaryota; kingdom Metazoa; phylum Arthropoda; class Insecta; order Lepidoptera; family Noctuidae; genus Mesoligia; species Mesoligia furuncula. Next base: position 13,156,490 of record OU744819.1, read on the forward strand.
TTGTGAAGCACGTCCGCGTATAAACAAATTTTTCAGTACAAAGAACATGACGGACGTTTTGTTTGATAATGAACGTGTGGCCACTTTGTATTGATGATAAGAAACTCTTTCTATACAAAGAGATTATCAGACAATGTCTTTAACCAACCTCATAGTTCTGATACTGTTCATAGTTCTCATAGTTCAAAGACTCATAGGTCTTGAATTCAAGGCCCTTACAAGGCGGAGAAGGAGGAATGTACATTTCTCACTGCTTGTGCGCAATTTCCACTCAACATCGACAGGTCCACCACTTAGAACAATGAGTGATTTTGTAAGGGACATAAGAAAACCCACCTCTGTACCTTTGTTACCTTTAGAACTAATGAGTAACGAAGTGAGTTAACCCTCAACTACTACATTGTTGCCAACATGTTTAACCGCCTGCCCTGAACGAGCAGACATTTAAACTTTAACGTACGACCGCAGGTCAGCCATTGTTGTAACAACTACAAAGTTTAGCTTATTTAGTAGCAATTTGTTCAAATTTTCTTTACGTAAACTGTTGTTCAATGAACTTCAATCTTAGCTTTGCTTGAAGGTGAGGTCCTGTTTTCTGTGACTAGTTGTTGCGTGCGATGTCATTCGTGTACTCGTACTTTTAACTCCCCTTTTAAGACGCTCAGGGATAAGTAAGTTTCGGTCATTACATAATCATTTCTTTGTCTTCACCCTCCAAGCTATCCGGCTATCAAACTGTGTTTATGTATAGAGTTAAAATTTATTCTAAAGCCTGTAGGCTTCATAGACATCGGGATGGCGAAGTGCAAGTCTTGTGTTCAAACTTTGCAGACATGCTCAAACACCCGTGCCACAAATCGCGACTTTATATAATATATATTTGCGTATTTGAAGCTTTGTCTGGTGCAGGTTCATGAATTTATTCTGTTTTAATACAAATATGTTTTTTTCTAGCAGTTTTTCTTCTTCTCTATCTGGGAGGTTGCCAAGAATACTTATTGCGTCTATTTTGCTTGAGGAAATTCGTCTAGAGTCTTGCTCTCGTTAGCAAACGTACCGCACACGGGCTGTGCTCACTCACCCCTTGGCGAAGCACTCATGGAAATTGCTATATCTGAATTATATTTCTTTAGAGAAACTGTGTCTCAAAACCGAATTACATGAGTTATGTTAAGTAATGTGTTTTCTGTAGAATCTGGGTCCACAACTCCACATAATAAACGAATGAGTTCTTCAAACGCCGCGTTCCGATAGTATAGTCTAGCTTTTGCATTACCAAGGAATGCAAACATTATGTGACCAAAATATTTAGCTAACTAGAAATACAACAGGATCTCGTCCATTCAAAACCAACACAGAGACAATCAACAAAGGTATTCGAAACATTTCAATGTTTACTCCAAGAGTCTCGATTCTCGAATATGCAAACGAATGTAAATGCACGTGTTGTCATCGCTGAACGAGCTGGGCATTTGAATTTTTCGGCCTTCAACTCACAAAGTACTGCGACATCGTCCGACAGCGGTGTGTAAGAATTGCTTTTTTATACCTTTAAAATCCTCCGAAGAGGTTAATGATAAGTGATTTTATTTCTGTAAGAAGGGTTGTTGTACAAACACTTTTACACGTCAGTCATCATCATCATCATCATCATCATTTCAGCCGAAAGACGTCCACTGCTGGACATAGGCCTCCCCCAAGCACCACGTCAGTCATACATGTTTTTAAAAACTAGATGAGTTCGGCGTTTCCTTTCTGACTACTCTGAGAAGGAAGGCCGAAACAAACTCAGAGGTCAGTCTCTTTTATAGTCCTTGGTCAGATCCTGTGAAGACCATATAGATTGTGTTTGAATGGTCTTTTGAGGAAAAAACCACACATATTGAGTGGACTTGTCCATACAGTGCACGCATTTGTCAGTAATCATGCAGCTCAACCCAAAACTTAAGGAGCTCAACGATTCGAGGAACAATACCAAAGAAAATATTATATTCTTCTTCTTCTACTCTAGTGTCGGCACGCCGATCTTTACCCGAGTAATTCCGATGAGATCCCCTAAATCTTCAATCCGCTGGTGGATATGTGAGTAAAAGTCTGTAACAATTTCTTAGTCTGCCCTCACAGAACATTAAAAAAAGGCAGGAAAGAAGAAAAAAAAGGAAGGAAGAAAGGGGTGCAGTTCATTAACTGCACCCCTTTTTCTTGGGTGGGAAATTATCAAATACCTTCTCCCGCTTTGGGCGGAGCGGGAGGGCGTGTCAGGCTTTTACTGACTAAAACCCAACCGTGTTCCTTCAGTTACCTGTGCTAGGGGCCACGGTATCTTTCTTTCCTTTTTTTTTTTTTAAACGTTGCCCCACGCTAGGTATTTCTCCGGTATTGTGGGTAACAGCCAGACCCGGAACAACTACTTATAGGTCATACAAATATTTGTTATGTGCGGGAATCGAACCCGCGACACGCAGTGCAGCAGTCAATCGCTTAACCACTGTGCCAACTGTACCGTCAACCACACTCTCCACACCACCACACTCTCTCTAAGAGTGTGGTCTGTACCACACTCATTTTGACCACACATTTCTAATATACGCTGTATTATCAGAGTTGGACAAACAAACATAATATTTATCTGTGATAATGCCAACAAAATTCAGAACGAGGCAACTTTAAATGCGCGAATAGTTTTTGAAAAGTTATGCCTGAATGTTGAGGGTGGGATTATATTATAATATTCAGCCGTCAGCGAGATGAAGAGTTTGTAACAGCTGTGTTCAGTCTAGGTAATAAAGGTTTGTTACAATTTGAATAATTTTAAACCCAACCAAGGCCGCGCTTGTTCGTGTTCCACGTGTTTCAGGCGCGCCTCAAAGAGATGTCAGGAAAGGAAGGGTCCCCTTAGGGCCGAAGCCTGCAGGGTCAGCGGGATTGTCCAAAAGGGTTACGCTGGCCCGGAACATAAAGGGCTAAGGGCTAAGGCACGGGTGGGTTTTAGTCAGTAAGAGGTCTGACGCTCCCTTCCGCTCCACCCAGAGCAAATGACCATATTTAATGAATTCATATCCTCAAAAAAAAAAAAAAGCCGCGCTTGTTTTAAAATGGTTTTCAATTGATAACCAAAAATCTTTCAGTGAATGTAAACACGAGTGATGCTCCACCGCACCACAAAATACAGACAATCTACATACAAAGTGCGCTCGAGCAACGCACACATAAACACAGCTCACAGACACGTTATCTCAGACGGGTTGGGAGTAGTGCGAGCGCGCGTGTCATCTGCTTGAGACACGCGTCTGTGAAGTGCTAAAATGGAGCAACAAAAAATGCCTATCTAAGCTCGATTTATATGTATAATAGTTCCCTATTTTGAATCAGTATAAACAAAGAACTTTTTGTAAGGTAAATTCATGCCACCAACTATTACGTAAGTTGAAAACATGATTTTTTGTTTGTGTAGATATTGTGTTGTTTTTAGTGTCATTTGATAGGTTTAGGTCTAAAACGGATAGGGCAAAATAAATTGTGTAAATTGGGTAATCCGTTTTGAAGTTATAAGGGATTTTCTATAGTGAAAATTGACAAATGTAAAATTTTAAGTATACGTTTTTGTTCTGTAAACTTTTTGTATTATAATACTATGTTTATTGTTTTGTTTTAATATTTTAGAATAAGCTCAACAATAAATCAAACAACTAGAATCGAGTGCCACTACCACAACAGTTTTTTGTTTTGATAACCATAGCGGACCGCCGAGCGTAGGTATGAAAAGTGAAGTACATACACGTGATTGACTTCTGTACTATCTGTATTTTGTGACCGCCGTGACGAGCTTTTCCTAAAGCGATGCTCGGGTAGATAATTTCTAACAATGATTCATAATTTCTTTAAAAACACCGTTGCCATTTTTTTTAGCAAGAAGAAGCAGATTTTTGTTTAAAGTATCAAACGCGGCGTCATTGACGCGAACAGCGACGGAACGGAAACTGTCAACCTCATCACGCTCCAATTAACAGTCGAATGACATTGCCGCAGCGGGAGTAACATTTTATTATTTATAAAGGTATCAAGTTCACGGGCTAGGCGGGAGAGAGGTATTTGATAACAAATTGCTGTCGTCATTCTTAGGCCTCGTCTTAATAGAACGCGAATGCGCGATCATCGCGCGAGTAAGCGACGCGAGCATTGCGTGTTTACGCGTTAGCCAAAAACTGGCCAAGTGCGAGTCGGACTCGCACACGAAGGGTTCCGTACCACAAGGCAAAAACGCCGAAAAAAACATGTTTGTTGTATGGGAGCCCCCCTTAAATATTTATTTTATATTAATTTTATTATTTATTATTAAAGTTAAAATACAACTGAGTATTTTGTGAATATTTCAAGTGCCTACCTGTTGCCATTTTTGATATCGAGCAAAAAAGGGCAAAAAATCGCGTTTGTTTTATGGGAGCCCCCCTTAAATATTTATTTTATTTGGTTTTTAGTATTTGTTGTTATAGCGGCAACAGAAATACATACTTCGTGAAAATTTCAACAGTCTAGCTATCGCGGTTCTTCAGATACAGCCTGGTGACAGACAGACGGACAGACAGCGAAGTCTTAGTAATAGGGTTCCGTTTTTACCCTTTGGGTACGGAACCCTAGAAATGGGTGTCCTAATAGAACGCGAATACGTCATCATCGCGCGAATTTCCGACGCGATCGACCGTGGAGTACCTAGTTTGGCACTGGCACGGTTGGTACCAACAACCAAGGACGTCAGAGACGATCAATTTTAGCTGTCGGGAAATATTTGGAAGACCTATTTTATAGATTTACAAACATACATTTGACTCGCGCGACCGCGTCGTGCGATTGTCAATTAGGACACCTATTCGAGTTCGATATGTTTGATCGCACGTTCGTACGAGTAAAATTCGCGCGAACCTACGATGATCGCGCATTCACGTTCTATTAGGACGATGCCTTACGCATTTGTATTTGGACAGTTTTAGAATGATAGTAAACGACCAAGACAAGATGGAGGGACAAAATTAACTCCTACCGAAGGGATTATAGCCCGCAAACGCAAGCCCGCAAGACAGACGTGTGGAAAAAACTGGCCAAGTGCGAGTCGGTCTCGCACACGAAGGGTTCCGTACCACAAGGCAAAAACGCCGAAAAAAACATGTTTGTTGTATGGGAGCCCCCCTTAAATATTTATTTTATTTTAATTTTATTATTTATTATTAACGTTAAAATACAACTGAGTATTTTGTGAATATTTCAAGTGCCTACCTGTTGCCATTTTAGATATCGAGCAAAAAAGGGCAAAAAAAGTCGCGTTTGTTGTATGGGAGCCCCCCTTACATAATTATTTTATTTTGTTTTTAGTATTTGTTGTTTTAGCGGCAACAGAAATACATAATTTGTGAAAATTTCAACTGTCTAGCTATCGCGGTTCTTGAGATACAGCCTGGTGATGGTGACAGACAGACGGACAGACCGACAGACAGCGAAGTCTTAGTAATAGGGTCCCGTTTTTACCCTTTAGGTACGGAACCCTAATAAAAATAAAAACAACGGATTTCGATAAAATTTGGCAGAGAGATAGATTGCATCCCTACATATTGCATCCCTACTATTCCCTACATTGATTACATAGGATAGTTTTTATCCCGATATTCCCACGGGATCGACACTTATGCGGGTAAAACCGCGGGGCACTGCTAGTTAGTAATAAATTAGTATTAGTATAGACAAAGTCCTTCATCTCCTTTTTAGGGTTCCGTACCCAAAAGGGTAAAAACGGGACCCTATTACTAAAACTCCATTGTCCGTCTGTCTGTCTGTCATCAGGTTGTATCTCATGAACGCTATATAGCTAGACAGCTGAAATTTTCACAGATGATGTATTTCTGTTGCCAATCTATCAACAAATACTAAAAACAGAATAAAATAAATATTTAAGGGGGGCTCCCATACAACAAACGTGTTTTTTTTTCGGCGTTTTTGCCCTGTGGTACGGAACCCTTCGTGTGCGAGTCCGACTCGCACTTGGCCAGATTTTTTTATATTTCTATGGTCTTTGCCCAGCATTGGGACATTACGGGCTAAAATAAAATCTATCAAAGCATGCTTTTCATGCCAAAGATCAACGGCAAAAATAAGATTCAGAGTAGGGTATTAAAAACTGGCCAAGTGCGAGTCGGACTCGCACACGAAGGGTTCCGTACCACAAGGCAAAAACGCCGAAAAAAACATGTTTGTTGTATGAGAGCCCCCCTTAAATATTTATTTTATTTTAATTTTATTACTTATTATTAAAGTTAAAATACAACTGAGTATTTTGTGAATATTTCAAGTGCCTACCTGTTGCCATTTTTGATATCGAGCAAAAAAGGGCAAAAAAATCGCGTTTGTTGTATGGGAGCTCCCCTTAAATATTTATTTTATTTTGTTTTTAGTATTTGTTGTTATAGCGGCAACAGAAATACATACTTTGTGAAAATTTCAACAGTCTAGCTATCGCGGTTCTTGAGATACAGCCTGGTGACAGACAGACGGACAGACGGCCAGACGGACAGACAGCGAAGTCTTAGTATTAGTGTCTAAACACACTATGCCGAAGTTACGCGACCGAAGTTCGGCATGATTACGCCTGCAATGCTATTTGAATTACTGACGACACATTATGCCGAAATTACGTTGCGTTAAATAGCATTGAAATAGCATTGCGGGCGTAATCTTGCCGAACTTCGGTCGCGTAACTTCGGCATAGTGTGTTTAGACACATAGGGTTCCGTTTTTACCCTTTGGGTACGGAACCCTAAAAATCAACAAATGGAAATTAGTTCCAGTATGATCGATGTATCTCAGAAAAGTGTCTACGAACTTACGAAGCCACACCCGCGTTATAATTATATGATTCTTTTGACAACCGATCTCGAGGTAAATGGAGCAAGACCTGAACAATAGAACTGACTGTCATACTGAACTTCGAAGTTCAAAATACCGATGTACTGTATTCATAAAGTATAAAATTACGAATTACGTGAGTTAGAAGGTACGCTTTAACGAATTACTTGATTTAGAATGTTCATGATCGCGATGTACGGAACTTCGAAAGTTTGTTATGACGAATTACTTCATTGAGAATGTTCATCATCGCGATGTACGGAACTTCGAAAGCTTGCCATGACGAATTACTCAATTTCGAATTATCATTTTTAAATTTCGTAATTAGACACTATTTTTCTTGTTAGTAATTGATGTGTATTAATAATATGCATAACAAAATTGAATAAAGGATTCGAAAAATAAATAATTACGAAATTATAAATTGCTATTGTGCATAAATGCAGTGCCTACATTTTGGTTCTCGACAATGATCATTCGAAATTGAGTAATTCGTCATAGCAAACTTTCGAAGTTCCGTACATCGCGATGATGAACATTCTCAATGAAGTAATTTGTCAAAACAAACTTTCGAAGTTCCGTACATCGCGATCATGAACATTCTAAATCAAGTAATTCGTTATAGCGTACCTTCTAACTCACGTAATTCGTAATTTTAAACTTTATGAATACAGTACATCGGTATTTTGAACTTCGAAGTTCAGTATGACAGTCAATAGAACTGTACCAAATTGACCGTAGACAAACGATTCTAAACACTCGGATACAGATACCTAATCGATTCAACATTCATATGTTTAGGGTTCCGTAGCAAAATGGTAAAATTATGGTGAGACTCAGTTTGTCTGTCTGTCTGTCTGACACAGCTGGATATCTCAAGAACTACTAATGCTATCAACTTGAAATTTGGAATAATTTTAGATGACGTTTGCCCAACTATCTTGCAAATAAGAACGAAATAAAAATAATTATGTGTATATTTTTTTGCAATAGGGACTGAAAGGGTGTCTGCATCTTTTTTTAGGCCGCTTAGTTTTCGACTTTTGATGAAAAATGTAAAAAAATACCGTTCCCCCCTTATCTCCGAGGTTTTCAAAGAAAACAATCTAAAATTATTCTATGTGATAGAAGTTTATGTAAAGATTACAGGAAAAATATAACGAAGTCTCTAAGTAGCACTTTTTCAGAAATCATCAACAAAAGTTACATTAGTTCCACTATCGGTCAAGAGATGGCGCTGACATAAAACTGCAATATTCTACACCGCAGTGCAGTGTTAAAATTCTCTGACGAATATAGGCCTCGCCGATGAAAAATTGAAAAGTCCGACTCGCTATTGGCCGGTTTTTGAACGTGGGTACACAACGACCGTGACTTATATGTTGGGGGTTCGAACCCTGACAGGCGCTTTACTTTGAGTAAATTATTTCATCATCACTGCCCTCAAAACTGTGAAGGAAAACATCGTGGGGAAACCGGCACGTCCTAGAACCAGAAATTCGAAGACATGTGACATCTACCAACCCGCACTGGGCCCCCGCGTGGTGGATTACGGCTCACTCTTTCTCACAGAGAGGAGGCCTGTGTCCCCCAGCAGTGGGAACATTATAGGATGAATATGTGGAATTCCTACTTTAGTGCGAAAGCCGTATCATCGAATTTTATTCCTTCGACACGCACGCCTGTTGTGAATACTAGGCATCTGACCATTCTGAAAAAAATCACCCATAAGGTCACTATTTGTCCTAGGGCGTCCTAGGACAGGCCCGTGGCTAAATAATAACAGCCGCACAGGTCGATCGATCAGGTTAAGCTACGCTTGCCGCGGTTGGTCTGTGGATGGGTGACCATCTTTACACTAGGGCTTTCAATCCGGAGTTCCGGAGTTTCGTAACTCCGGAGTTTCGGAGCGATTTTAAGCATTTTTCAAATCCGGAGTTGAAATAGAACACCGGAGTTGAAACCGGTTTTCAAAAACCATGTAAACATTATATAAAAAACGGCGAAAAACGCATTTTAATTCTTGATCGTAATCCGTTGTTAGATTCCTTCTTAATTCCTTAGCTCAACACTTCGGTATTATTCGGTAGTTCGGTAGCGCTCTTCGGAGCAGGATCCGTAAGAGTAGAAAAAGCAATTTATGACAATGGCGGATGCAGAGGAAAATACCTTTCAGAAGCGTGCCACTATCTGCTGTGTGTCTTGCCGACGAGGGTGGAGTCAGAACGAGCATTCTCGGCAGCAGACTTTTTCTGCACGAAGCTTAGAAGTTCTCTTTTTCATCACACTCATCTTTAAATGCCTTATCGTTTCTCAAAACATATTACAAAGAACTTCGATCTCGAAAAAAGTTGATTTTTTTGGGTACCTATAAGTGCATGATTATTCTTTTTTTGTAACTTGCCAAACAAAAGTTTTTTTTTAATGATTGTTGATTGTTTTAATATTTTATAATGCGTATTAGTTGTCTATTATAATCTCTGCCTGTCAGACAGTAATTTTTTGAAAAAAAAAACACTGGTTCCTTAATAAATAAAACTTCTATTGATTAAAATAAAGGGCCTTTTTATTAATTTCTATAAAAGCTGTCAAAGCCGGAGCCAACTCCGGAGTTCCGGATTTGATTGCTCAACATCGTAACTAGCTCCGGAGTTGATAACTATCCGAGTTTGAATGCCCTACTTTACACACCGTGACCCCTCCGTGCCTCGGAAAGCACGTTAAGCCGTTGGTCCCCGCTGCCATTCGTGGATCTTTGACAGTCGTTACGGGTAGTCGGAAGCCCGAAAGTCTGACAATCAGTCTTGCCAAGGGGTATCGTATTACCCAGTAACTGGGTTGTGGAGGTCAGATAGGCGGACGCTCCATGTAAAATTCTGGTATTCAGCTGCATCCGGTTAGACTGGAAGCCGACCCCAACATAGTTGGGAAAAGGCTAGGCGGATGATGATGTCCTAGGGCGTCCCCTCCCGGCGTTTCCAAAAAAAGTTCTCCACCAAAGTTCAAAACTCTTTTGACGCATCAATAAGGATGGCAGTAAATAAATCGCATGACAAACTCCAATACTATCCCATACAAACGTGACTAACCGGATTTGGACGGCTGCCAACCCACAATTAAGTCCTTACACATCCCTACAAACTTATTATGCTGTCGCCAAACTAAAATCCTCGTTTTACTTCCTACAAATCCAGTTGGAAATTGCAGCAAAACTAACTTTGTTTTGACAACCCTATTGAAATCCATGACACAAAGAGAAATAGACTTTCTATGCATGGTGATAGAGCTTAAAATGGTATACAAAATTACTATGTTTAGCAACACTGTCTTCATGTATATTTCACAAAATACTTTAAGCTTTATTTTACTTGACAATATAGATGAAAATTGCTTCGAAAAACCCACACATATTCTTCATTATTGCATATTTACGTAAGCGCGCTTTTCCTTTGACAAATACGCTCATATAAAGTGCAAAGCTAAATTAGTTTTCATCATCCTATTAGTGGTAAAGCTAGGGATTTTAGGCTTAATACTGAAGAAAATAAAGATGATATTAGAGTGTAGTTAAGTATAGTTAACTTAGTTTCGCTAATGAGGCTTTTAAGTATCATTGTTATAAGGATAATTATATGACATTATGGGATAGCTTGGCTTGTTTTCAAAAAGGGTTGTCACAGTACTCACAGTCATGTTTAGATTTACAAAATTATGCTGTCCCAAAACGGTGAAGGAAAACATCGTGAGGAAACCGGCATGTCCTAGAACCAAAATTTCGAAGACGTGATTACAGCCGAGTGGGCTCTCACAGAGAGGAGGCTTGAGTCCCAGCAGTGGGCACATTATAGGCTGATTATATTCAAACCTATAACTATCTAAATACGGTCGAATTGAGAAACCTCCTCCTTTTTTGAAGTCGGTTAAAAAGACTGTCATACTGAACTTCGAAGTTCAAAATACCGATGTACTGTATTCATAAAGTTTAAAATTACGAATTACGTGAGTTAGAAGGTACGCTATAACGAATTACTTGATTTAGAATGTTCATGATCGCGATGTACGGAACTTCGAATGTTTGTTATGACGAATTACTTCATTGAGAATGTTCATCATCGCGATGTACGGAATTTCGAAAGTTTGCTATGACGAATTACTTCATTGAGAATGTTCATCATCGCGATGTACGGAACTTCGGAAGCTTGCCATGACGAATTACTCAATTTCGAATGATCATTATCGAGAACCAAAATGTAGGCACTGCATTTATGCACAATAGCAATATATAATTTCGTAATTATTTATTATTACCAGACTGCGGCGAAGCCCAAAAGGAGGGTTATGTGTTTGACCTGTATGTATGTATGTATGTCCGTTTCTCTGTTCCCTCGTAACTTCTAAACGAATGAACGGATTTTGATAAATTATACGTCCTTAGATTTGTCTTGGTAGCGCGAGTGTCACTGGGTATATTAAAATTGAATAAATATAAAATGGCCGATTTTTGGCGCAATATTATGTCTTCAAAAAAATTTATTTTTCTCGAAACCTATCGAGTGGGGTATCAAAATAAAGGGTTTTTAAAGGTGATTACAAAAACATAAACAACTTATAAAAAACTGAAAAGCTAAAAACAAGGCCATTTTAAATTAAATAAAAGTTGGAAGCAGACGGAACCCATACCATTTTTTTTAAATTACATTTTCAAACTCAAATGGGTCCCGCCCGCTTTCAACTTTTATTTAATTTAAAATGACCTTGTTTTTAGCTTTTCAGTTTTTTTTTACTTAATTTTTTTACCGCAGTCGGGTTTTTTAGTTTTTTTAATTACTTGTATTTTTCGAATCCATTATTCAATTTTGTTATGCATATTATCAATACACATAATTTTCTTAAATATCAATTACTAACAAGAAAACTAGTGTCTAATTACGAAATTATATATTGCTATTGTGCATAAATGCAGTGCCTACATTTTGGTTCTCGATAATGATTATTCGAAATTGAGTAATTCGTCATGGCAAGCTTCCGAAGTTCCGTACATCGCGATGATGAACATTCTCAATGAAGTAATTCGTCATAACAAACTTTCGAAGTTCCGTACATCGCGATGATAAACATTCTCAATGAAGTAATTCGTCATAACAAACTTTCGAAGTTCCGTACATCGCGATCATGAACATTCTAAATCAAGTAATTCGTTATAGCGTACCTTCTAACTCACGTAATTCGTAATTTTAAACTTTATGAATACAGTACATCGGTATTTTGAACTTCGAAGTTCAGTATGACAGTCGGTTAAAAAAGACATGTTGCGCCGACATTGGGCGTCCAAATAAGGTTCCTACAACAGGCACGACACGCGATATAATCGCGCGCGACACAAAGGCACTGCTCGTTGCGGGACTTTTTTTTGTTTTCTTTTTTTTTCGGATGGGAAATCATCAAATGACTCCTCCTCCCGCTCTGCGTGGAGCGGAAGGGAGTGTCAGACTCTTACTGACTAAAACCCACCCACGTTCCTTCCTTAGCCCTTTATGTTGGTCAGCGGTAACCCTTTCGGACAATCCCGGTGACTTGTTGCGGGACTTGCGATTTTATCGCTTGTCGCGCCTATTTGAAGGAGCCTTAAATTGGGATAAGGTCAAGAGAATGATTATGATGAACATCATTCAGCGGGGTTTTCGCGTAACACACTAACAGTAGGAATGGCTTTTTTTTTCTTTTTTTTTTTTTAGAGCGAGCTTCAACAAACATTTAAACTCACATACACAACATCCAGACCCTTTCCGTCTTATTACAAAACGAGATCTAATTTTAGACCTAGCTTAAACCTTCGAGCCAGTTACTCTATTTTGAACTTTATTCCGACAAACGTAAAGTTCTTAATGCAAAATTGACAACTTAGACTCGGGTTTAACGTCAGTTTTTGTAATAAGAACTTTAGCTTCGTTGGATTAAAGTTCTAAATTTAAAAATGGCTAAATAGTTTAAACCTGGGTCTAAAGATAAATCCTGTTTTGTAATAAGGCCGTTTCAGTTTGACAGTTCAACAACATTCATTGCGTTATCCACGTTGTTGAGCTGACAAATGTTTTGAACATATGAAGCAATGGATTTGCAATACCCTTCAAAAAGATTCAGTTTATGTGCTATTCAGATTGATCTCTCCATGTGTGTCTTTAGGTATTACAGAAAGATAGTATGGATTGCCTACCTTCAGTTCCGGCCATGTCAACGAATATAGCCATCATCATCTGCCTAGCCTTTTCCCCAACTATATTGGGATCGGCTTCCAGTCTAACCGGATGCAGCTGAATATCAGTATTTTACATGGAGCGACTGCCTATCTGACCTCCACAACCCAATTACTGGATAATACGATACCCCTTGGTAACACTGGTTGTCAGACTTTAGGGCTTCTGACAACCCGTAACGACTGTCAAAGATCCACGAATGACAGCCGGGACCAACGGCTTAACGTGCTTTCCGAGGCACGGAGGGGTCTCGGTATGTAAAGATGGTCACCCATCCACAGACCAATCGCGGCAAACATAGCTTATCCTGATCGATCGACCTGTGCGGCTGTTATTGTTTAGCCACGGGCCCCTCAACGAATATAGCCATAAAACATAAACGTTGGGATGGCATGAACTGAGCCATGCTACCAAAACTTTCTTGGTAATGTCCTCCCGTACCTGGTACGGTGTCTGTCTTTTGCAACGGCTATATTCGGCTATCAACAGCTCGGTTTATAACCGTACAGTAACTAGTATCGTAGACAGAAAACCTATAAGCTGCTTGCAATTTCCTTTTTATTCATACAAGAAAAGGAATTATCATTATTCAGCCGAAAGGATCCACTACAGTAACGACATTCTGTAAAAATCTCACCGTGAAAACTTAGGTGACGTGAGTGAGCTGTCAATAGTGTCAATTCCTAGCAAAAACAAACTCACTTCACCTAAGTTTTCACGGTGAGATTTTTACAGAATCGACCGGCTGGATATATGAGTCTCTCACCCTCCCCCAAATATCGCAGGTCTTGAATGTACCTGTCGTATCCAACGGATTCTCTCGATCTTCCCCAGTTCGCTGGTCCACCTTGGCCTATTAGATTCTAGGAAATGGTTTGTTTTTGTAGTAGTTTGTTAGGACATAGGATACTTTTCATCCCGACATTCCTATGGGATCGAGACTTGTGCGGGTGCTAGTATTATAAATTCGAAAGTGTGTCTGTCTGTCTGTTACATCTTCACGCTTAAACCGTTGAACCGATTTAGATGAAATTAAGTATAGAGATAGTTTGAGTCCCGGGAAAGGACATAGGGTAGTTTTTATCCCGATATTGCCACGGGATCGACACATGTGCGGGTGAAACCGCGGAGCGCTGCTAGTATTTCTATAACCCTTTCACAAGAGTCCAAAGTACTTAGTGTAAAAAAAAAGTTATTCAAAAAAATAAAAAAACCCGACTGCGGTAAAAAACTGAAAAGTTAAAAACAAGCCCATTTTAAATTAAATAAAAGTTGGAAGCAGGCGGGACCCATTTGAATTTGAAAATATAATATAAATGATTATATGGGTCCCGCCAGCTTCCAACTTTTATTTAATTTAAAATGGGCTTGTTTTTAACTTTTCAGTTTTTTACCGCAGTCGGGTTTTTTTATTTTTTTGAATAACTTTTTTTATTTCCAGCTTTTTAGTTTACAAAATAAATGTGAAAAATTTCGCAGACGATTTAGCTCTTGGTACGTGTATTTTTACGATTTGTCACTTCGAATTACTTTTAACCATATAAGTTGTATATATTTTTGTAATCACCTTTACAAACCCTTTATTTTGATACCCCACTCGATAGGTTTCGAGAAAAATAAATTTTTTTGAAGACATAATATTGCGCCAAAAATCGGCCATTTTATATTTTTTCAATTTTGATATACCCAGTGACACTCGCGCCACCAAGACAAATCTAAAGACGTATAATTTATCAAAATCCGTTCATTCGTTTAGAAGTTATGAGGGAACAAAGAAACGGACATACATACATACATACAGGTCAAACACATAACCCTCCTTTTGGGCTTCGCCGCAGTCGGGTAAAAAACAGATCATCGCTTAGGAAAAATAACAGTGAACATTATAACAGCGGACAAATAAAGATAAATAGGAAATAATCTCATATAATTCAATGGAATTGCAAATGACAAAAAGTCGCGAAACAGTTACATAAAAACTATTGTCGGTTTTCATTGAGTGCCAACAGACAGGCAGCATAGAAGTGCAATTATATAAGGGCTAAATAGGATATCACTGTTAACCCCAAAACTGCAAGTCGCTTGGAGGCTTTTAAAGTTAAACTCATTAATAAATTATTCTGCCATAATGGCCTCGTTAGGCCCAATGTTCTGCTGTCAGATTCGTCTGAGCTGACCAAAATCCGCATCTACTATTAAAAGCAAATCGTACGATGGCTGCTCATGGCGACGTGTGGCACGGTTGACGTCATCATATAAACGCCAGCTGTCGCTGAAAACCAGCTGGAGCTGTCTCGCATGGGATCTTAGCATTATGCTGAGCGATGGCCGTTTTGCGTGGATATGACGCATGTTTTCCCCAACTTGTATTTTTTTTGTGTCCTTTTCACGCGTCATGTTTACCGCAAACAAACGTATTTTCTTTATTTTTTAGGGTTCCGTACCCAAAGGGTAAAAATGTCCACTGTGCGTCTGACTGTCACTAGGCTGTATCTCATGAACCGTGATAGCTAGACAGTTGAAATTTTCACAGATGATGTATTTCTGTTGCCGCTATAACAACAAACACTAAAAACAGAATAAAATAAATATTTAAGGGGGCTCCCATACTATAAACGTGTTTTTTTCGGCGTTTTTACCGCGTGGTACGGAACCCTTCGGCTGCGAGTCCGTTTTTTTCATAGGTACACAAACAAAACATCAGTTTGTCAGTTTAATCTGGAGTTCACCTTTATTATGTTACTACTTGAACCACCGGTAGATATAATTCCATTATCCCGGTTTTCCATAACATTATGAAAATCAAAATATTTTATTTCACATAAACCTACATGGGCACTTATGAAACGTCAGAAGCTAGGTGCACGGTTCCAATTGGTCGTTTCCTATGGAGAAGAACCGGCAAGAAACTCCACGGTTACTCTTTTTAAAAATAATTGGCTTTTACAATGTTTTCAAATTACAGTAGGTATGGGAGGACAGCGTAGGCCTGTCAACAAGTACCAGGTACTTGATAAAATAAAAACTGGCCAAGTGCGAGTCGGACTCGCACACGAAGGGTTCCGTACCACAAGGCAAAAACGCCGAAAAAAACATGTTTGTTGTATGGTAGCCCCCCTTAAATATTTATTTTATTTTAATTTTATTATTTATTATTAAAGTTAAAATACAATTGAGTATTTTGTGAATATTTCAAGTGCCTACCTGTTGCCGTTTTTGATATCGAGCAAAAAAGAGCAAAAAAGCGTTTGTTGTATGGGAGCCCCCCTTAAATATTAATTTTGTTTTGTTTTCAGTATTTGTTGTTATAGCGGCAACAGAAATACATCATCTGTGAAAATTTCAACTATCTAGCTATCGCGGTTCTTGAGATACAGCCTGGTGACAGACAGACAGACAGACGGACAGACGGACAGACGGACAGACAGCGAAGTCTTAGTAATAGGGTCCCGTTTTTACCCTTTGGGTACGGAACCCTAAAAATGATCTACAGATATAAAGTCTACAAGGCCTACAAAGTCCTCACATTTACAAAATAAGAATTAGGAATCTATCAAAAGGATAAATAAAATATAAACCTACTAAACCCAACTGATATGATTACGCCGACCAAACCTTCTCATGCTTACCTGGTGTCCTCCGCACCGCCATGGGCTCAGGTCACTGACACAGCCAGCGGAGACGCTTTAATGGCACTCAATCGATCCACGGCAGACACAACACCGCAGTGGAATTATTTATTTTAAGTTTAAGCTCCTGAAGTGCCTACTTATTTAAGTACTTGCATCTGTTTGTAAGTACCGAAGACTGGAAGCCGGAAGTGCATTGATTTGGAAGATATATGGAAGAAGTAATGTGTTTTTCTCGTGCCCGCACGAGCTATGTATTCTAAAGGCGTAGGACACAAAGGCACCGCAAGTCGCGTAACGAGCGGTTTCTCTGTGTCGCGCGCGATTATATCGCGTGTCGCGCCTGTTTGTAGGAGCCTTTATAATCGCGCGCGACACAAAGGCTCCGCTCCGCTCGTTGCGCGACTTGCGGTGCCTTTGTGTCGCGCGCGATTTTATCGCGTGTCGCGCCTGTTTGTAGGAGCCTTTATAATCGCGCGCGACACAAAGGCACCGCTCCGCTCGTTGCGCGACTTGCGGTGCCTTTGTGTCGCGCGCGATTATATCGCGTGTCGCGCCTGTTTGTAGGAGCCTTTATAATCGCGCGCGACACAAAGGCACCGCTCCGCTCGTTGCGCGACTTGCGGTGCCTTTGTGTCGCGCGCGATTTTATCGCGTGTCGCGCCTGTTTGTAGGAGCCTTTATAATCGCGCGCGACACAAAGGCACCGCTCCGCTCGTTGCGCGACTTGCGGTGCCTTTGTGTCGCGCGCGATTATATCGCGTGTCGCGCCTGTTTGTAGGAGCCTTTATAATCGCGCGCGACACAAAGGCACCGCTCCGCTCGTTGAGCGACTTGCGGTGCCTTTGTGTCGCGCGCGATATTGTCGCGTGTCGCGCCTGTTTGAAGCAGCCTTAAATCATGCCAGGGGCCATTCTCTGTGACACAATGAACGATACCACGCGAAATGGACGCGATTGACGTGGTGTCGAAGTAAGGAATCATTGAGTACTCATAATGAATTAGGGCTCTGATAAACGTCACCGACCGCAACCAGCGTCTTGCTGTACGCCTTACCTTCCAAGGTCGTGGGAATATATCTGTTAACGGAAAAGTGTGCAATCCGTCATTCTATAGGTACAATTCCTAGGAAATGTGTACAATTCCTAAAATAGATAGGAAATGTATGATATATTTTTTAATATGCACTTTTCCTAGGAAATCTATACATTTCCTAAATAGCAATCGGAAATCTTAAAAATTTAAAAATTAAAATTAATTAAAATTCTTAAGGGCACACCGAGCTTCTAGCGGTAATCGATTTTAGGTATTCTATGCGCTCCGTGTATGTGTGCGTGAGGCACACCGGCAAGAGAGCGAACGGCTAGACAGATAAGAGCACTGCGCGACTCGCGCGCCGCGCGCGACGAGCCGTGCGCCGATCGACTAGCGAGGTGCTACCAATAGTTACAAAATAATGAAAAAAACGTTTTGAAATTTATTGGAAAAATTCACGATATGAAACCTTTTTCAGATTTTATGCAATTTTTAAAATTTATAATTTACCGTCGCTAGGTAGGTAGGTATCTGATCAATGAAAAATGAATATTAGGTATAATTTACTTAGTAGAATTATACTATTACAATTAATTACCTTTTATGATAATTATTCTAAGTACAATAGAAACTTAAAAGTGATCTCAATAACGTAAAATAACATAATGGCTAAATAAATAGGGTAAAAGTCCCAGTAGTCGACCCTATATTTTCAATTTCAAATTATTTATTCTTCAAAGTAGATTCAATAAAATACTTTTGTTACTACGTAACTACGTAGTAAGTTTTTGCAAGCAGATTCTATTGAATTTCTGATAATGAAGTTACATGGTAAGTACTTTGTTCGTTATGCCAAGACGTTACATAGCCACACAAAAGATGCATTCCGTATGAAAATATACTTCTGTATGGAACATGTTGTTTCAGGAAGAAAGAAGCCAGCAAAATTGTTATTTCCGATATCATTGGTTAGTACCTATACCGGATTATTTTTTTACCGGTTCCAAATTTATACAGGTTGTTCTACCCATGATTATGAACAACTTTCACTATGGAACCATCTCTGAAATCACGAAAAAAAAAATCAGCTGTTTAATACAAAAGTTCAAAACCTACTTGACCAAAGTCAAAGTTAAATCATTTATTTAAAATAGGCACATAAAAGGCACTTTTTAACGACAAAAATTATATTAAAATAGAATTGATTCTAGTCGCCCCTTCCAAAATGTATGAAATAGCTTTTTTTTTCGTGATTTCTGAGTAAAAATTTGGAACCGGTAAAAAATCACGTGTGTAGTTATTTTAAACTTTTTAGAGAATATGCTGTTACATCTGAAGTCGGTTAAATTTTTTTTGATAAAAAATATTTTAACACGTGTTACAATTTTACAACTTTCACAATTTTATAACTTTTCCTTATCTCTTCTGGCATAACAGTCGCGGAAGGCATGGCTTTTTTTCGTTTTGCTGACTCTTTCTTGTCTATCGCGTCTAAAATTATATTGTGTTTGTGGCTCACGAATTTCTATTTTTCTGTCCAGCCTTGAATCAATTATTTCTAGTAGAAGACAATCAAAGTAAAATGTTTTTAATTTTGTTTCCATACTGTACTTCCAGAATTCGTTATCTCTTTTTATTGTTTCTATTTTCATATCTTTTTCTGTCCACATAACAAATAAACATAATTCTTTCCTAGTAATGTGGAGCTGACCCTGCAGCTGGTAGAACCAATCGTGTTGTTTATTTATTGTCAAGTTCCCATTCTTCTCGAGTTTCCAGACACTAATTTGTTTTTGTGCTATACCTTCCTTGACTGTTATGTCCTTAGCCGAATACGGACACTTAACTTCAATAATTTTATCACCTATTAGTCTGTCTGGACTTGCCGCCAAAAACGGCTGTTCAGGATCGACGAATAGGCCAAATTTCTGTATACCGTTGAAGTAAGCTTCTTCGTCGAGTTTTAGTACTTCAGCCAATTGTCACCAGACAGGCGCTTTACTTCGGGTAAATTATTTCATCACCACTGCTCTCAAAACGGTGAAGGACACATTGTGAGGAAACAAAGGCATGTCCTAGAACCAAAAATTAGTAGACAATAACATGTGACATCCACCAACCCGCACTGGGCCCTCGTGGTGGATTACGGCCCGCTCCCTGTCACCGAGAGGAGGCCTGTGTCCCAGCTGTGGGAATATTATAGGCTGATTATGCTTATGCCTGTGAGGAGCGAGCTGCTAAAGCAGCCAGCGAAGTGTAATGAATAATATTCATGGGTAGAACACCCTGTGAAAAGTAGAGTAGTGATCAAAAATTGCCCAGCATAATATTATGGCTATTAGGCGATATATTTCCAGTATAAGCTGATCTCATTGTACGGAAATCCTATACAATGCGAGATCAGCGTATCATCATCATCATCATTTCAGCCGAAAGACGTCCACTGCTGGACATAGGCCTCCCCCAATTTTGAGAGGGGTTTGCCATAATCGCCACGCTTGGCAGTCGGTTTGGCGATCGCAGTATGGTATGATGGTGTAATGCATAGAGAACGCTGCTGCCCATTCTCCGATCTCCCTTAGTCGCCTTTTACGACACCCACGGGAAGTATGGCGTGGTGCTATTCTTTAAGTCCGGCACCACACAGACGCACCAATCAGCGTATACTGAAAATGTATAGCTTGATATGTAGCAGTGTGTACCTACGCATATCTTATAGAAAAAAATTATGAGGACAAAAGCAACAATAATAATCAATATCGGACTTACTTCATGGTAATATTTTCTCTATGTGTACATTTTACATTACATTTGATTTAATTACGACGAATCATTGGGTTTGAATCTATATACGCCCTACAATTGGCTGAATTACTAAAACTCGACGAAGAAGCATACTTCAACGGTATAGAGAAATGTGGCCTATTCGTCAACCCTGAACTGCCGTTTTTGGCGGCAAGTCCAGACGGACATAACAGTCAGGGAAGGTATAGCACAAAAACAAATTAGTTTCTGGAAATTGGAGAAGAAGGGGAACTTGACAATAAATAAACAACACGATTGGTTCTACCAGATGCAGGGTCAGCTCCACATTACTAGGAAAGACTCCACATTACTATTACATGTTAATTTGTAATGTGGACAGAAAAAGATATGAAAATAGAAACAATAAAAAGAGATAACGAATTCTGGAAGAACAGTATGGAAACAAAATTAAAAACATTTTACTTTGATTGTCTTCTACTAGAAGTAATTGATTCAAGGCTGGACAGAAAAGTGGAAATTCGTGAGCCACAAATACAATATATTTTAGACGCAATAGACAAAAAAGAGTCAGCAAAACGAAAAAAAGCTATGCCTTCCGCGACTGTTATGCCAGAAGAGAAGCGGAAAAAGTTATAAAATAGTTGGTACACGTGTTAAAATAAAGCATTATCACTGTCTATTTCTCCTTGCACTGAAAGACAAGAATTTTGTTCCGGTGTAATTGGCATCCTGTAATAAAACAGAACATTTGATTCAATTATAATTACTTTATTCATCAACAAAACTTTTTTGGACGCATAAGACTTATTTCATAAAAATAATTATTTTCTGAACTTACAATTCCAGAGTTTGATAAATTTTGGACTCGGTGTCATCCATGAATTTTTTTTTTAAGGTAATGTGGTACTTAATTTATAAATACTTAATTTATAAATACTTAATTTATTATAATGTTTTCTTAGACACATCCTATTATTTATACGCTTACCTCACCCGTTCTTTAGATGACTCTTTGTTTTGTAGTGAAGTGCCAACAACTGGTACATGTACCCTATAAAACAGAAAAAGATAAAGAATTTTCCAGTGTACCTATTTTTTTAAATATCGTAAGTAGGAAGATAAGTGACAACTAGGTACTTTTAATAACTAGGTATAATAGGTAAGTAGGAAGATTATACTTACGAAGCCACAGTATTCTCTTTATCCTCAAAATTTTCTATCTGTAATTTGTCTTTCTCTTTCGTCATCAGATGATTCAAATTTATTTGCAGTGAAATGTCAACAACTGGTACATTTACCCTATAAATAGAAAAAATAATAAAGAGAATGATTCAAATCATAGTAGATTCAATTTAGTCAATTTTGCCTACCCCGGAAACTGTATACCCTATTAAAAAAAATAACAGCACCTAGTAGGGCAATTAGTAAATAAGTAGGTAAATATACGAGTTTTACTTACTTCATTTTTTCATGCAAGCTTTTAGCATTGGTTTTTCGCCAACCCCTTCTCTCCCTTGATTTCTTTACTTTGTTCCCCATTTCAAATACGCTACAGTGAATTTTCACACAATTTTCTTCGTTACGTTATTAAATCCGTGCATAAGCGCAAGCGACACAAGCTCCCCGTCCGATGGCCGAAGCAGGACTAAAGCGGACAGGAGGGCGGCGCGGTAGCTCTGCATAAGCTGGGCAAAACTCGCGCGACTTTAGGTATTTCCTTCTTAATGTTAAACAAATACACATTTTGAAAATGTAAAGTGTATACGTTATATAAAACATGTAGTTTTGTTATTATTCAAAAACTGGTGACATTCCGCGAAGAATTCACGCCGTACTAAGCGTTTGTTGTGTTTTTTAGAGATAACTTTGTGAATTTATTCTATCGGGCCAACTTTATCAAATCGTGTTTTCATTGTGTATACTGGCTAGTATATATGCCCAATAATGCCAATTTAATTCCTTAGATTTTTATTTAATTGTTTACTACTTCAAACAACCGTTATAAAAACGTGTTTTTGTGTATAAAAAGCTCGGTGCCCCGTTAAAAATTCAATATGTTGTGCTACTAGACGACGTGGATGCAAGAGCGAGAGAAGGGCACCCCGAGGTTCGGTTTGATTAGGTTCCTTTAAACCCTGCAGACAGAAATAGGAGGCCCGCGCAGCGGGGCTCCGTCGACCTGACGTCGACGACGACGTCGTTAGAAATAAAACATTTATTTCTTATTATGCTTAATCATTATTATGATTAGAGAAATTTACAAACGTGTTTTATTTCTTTTAGTCACAGAAAGCATTACTTTTTATATATTTCCTAGTATCATCTTGGAATTGCATACAACTCCTAGGAAATACATACATTTCACAGGAAATGTGTGTATTAAAGAATCTTTGAAAGATTATTTTACACGTTTCCTAAGTAGGCTCGGAATTGCATATATTTCCTAGGAATTGTGTAAAATTCATAGGTTTCATACATTTCCGGTAACATATCTAATGCATAATCACAATCACTCGATACGCTTCCGTATCGTATCGGACATCAATCAATGTTATCGTAGCAGTCTTCTAAACGCTGTTCACAACTCTAAAACCCTAAAAAAAAAGTAATTTAAAAAATTAAAAAAACTTGACTGCGAAACTTAAAAGCTACAAACAAGCCCATTTTAAATTAAATAAAAGTTGGAAGCAGACGGGACCCATACCATTTTTATTATATTTTCAAATTCAAATGGGTCCCGCCTGCTTCCAACTTTTATTTAATTTAATATGGGCTTGTTTGTAGCTTTTAAGTTTCGCAGTCGGGTTTTTTTATTTTTTAAATTACTTTTTTATTTCCAGCTTTTTAGTTTACAAAAGTGAAAAATTTCGCCAACGATTTAGTTCTTGCTAGGTACGTGTTTTTTACGATTTGTCACTTCGAATTACTTTTAACCATACAAGTTATATATATATTTGTAATCACCTTTTAAAACCCTTTATTTTGATACCCCACTCGATAGGTTTCGAGAAAAAAAAATTTTTTGTTGAAGACATATTGCGCCAAAAATCAGCCATTTTAATTTTTTTTTCAATTTTGATATACCCAGTGTCACTCTCACAATTAAGACGAATCTAACGGCACCTCTCAAGTTGAAATCGATCGAGCCGTTTAGGCTACAGAGCGTGCCAAAGAAATATACATACACACATACATACATACACTCGACAAACATAACCCTCCTTCTGACGCAGTCGGGTAAAAATTTGAGTTATTCCGGTCTGATCCCCTGAAACCCCCCCCCCCCCCCCCCCCACCTCGATCCCCTCCTGGATCGTCTTCTGTTTTAATCTTTGTATTTGTCAGTTTAAATCAAAAGGACGACCCCTATTCTTCCGACATCTGTGTGCTGCCAGGGGCAGGGCAAATCAGGTTATCGATAGGTAATTTTCGATACGATAGCCTGTCGGACGGTTGTGAATAGCTATGCTGGTCTGAAAAAGTCTAAGCTTCAGTCCAGTACTCTGCATAACCCGACCCCTCTCACATTTTCCTTTTTTGCAAGGGTGGTCAGGTAATGCAGAGTAGGTACTGTAGAGGCTTTATGTGTAGCACCACGTTTAGTAAGACAGGCTGGTTATAATTATATCGATGTTCCATTCGAAGATTAAAACGAATGTGTCAAATATTATATGATGGTGTTTTCGGTTCTATGAATATGATTCGTATTTTTAGCTTAAAGCTGTAAAGTCGTTTTATCAATATAATAATTACAAGTCTAACGTGTTCTTATTTGTTACCTCTCATAGGTACTATAGAGGACCCCTCAGGACCTCTACAGTACTAACCGTACAACAGAATCACGTTGGGCAGTATGTCATCCCTGCTTAGGGCTGCCATCCGTCCGGGTTTCCCCGGATTTGTTCTAGTTTGGTGGGTGTCCGGGGAGCGTCCGGGCGGGGTCCCGAAAAAGTGTCCGGGTGAAACCCGGACACTTTCTGTGTTAGGGGAAATCCGACTTTGAATGATTTGCAATAAATTAAAGCATAAATCATAGTTAAATATTAGCTGCGCGGCAAATGTGTGCGCTCGTGACAATTCATAATTTGCTTGTGATTTACTTTTTTTTAAAATTTTCATTGATTCCAAAAAGAAGTGTTCCTAATTATTTTTGTTATCAGAATACCTCTCACATAGAGAAGAGTGTATAATTGATTAATAAATTAAGTGTTTCATTAGTATTGTTGAGGTTTAAATTGATATTCTATAAATAAGAAAAAAAATATGATACTTAACGATGTTTTTATGTTATTGTAACTTTTTTTCTGAGGGAGTCCGGGGTTTTTTTTTTATTTCACCCAAATGTCCGGGGTTTTTGAAGTTTTCATCCGGGGTCACTAATTTAGGTGATGGCAGCCCTATCCCTGCTACCTTTGTTAATTATCTCACTGCCTACACGTGGGCCCTAATTCACTATGACCACTCAATGGTTCCTTACGTCGAAACCACTTCAATTCCTTATCTAACGCCCCAATTCCGCGTTCATTTCGCGCGGTTCCGTTCATTGTGATGGAGGTAAATCAAAATAATAATTGATATAAAATTATCAAAGTAAAGATAAATTCGGAAGTAAATACTACTTCCGAAGTACCACCTCCAACCATATCGCGTATTATCGAGGTTTTATCTTTTATTATGATTATGAATCAGCTAGGGAGCGAACCGACGTACCCTAATCGTTGGAGAATCAGTGGGGTAATAAATTGCGTAACAAACTATCAGTAGCAAATGTAGCAATGGGTTCCATTTTGATAGTACAACAATATTCATTTCGTTATTTAGGTATGTTGTTGTCCCTCCGTGCCTCGGAAAGCACGTTAAGACGTTGGTCCCGGCTGTTATTCGTGGATCTTTGACAGTCGTTACGGGTAGTCAGAAGCCCGAAAGTCGGACAACCAGTCTTACCAAGGGGTATCGTATTACCAGTAACTGGGTTGTGGAGGTCAGATAGGCAGTCGCTCCATGTAAAATACTGGTATTCAGCTGCATCCGGTTAGACTGGAAGCCGACCCCAACATAGTTGGGAAAAGGCTAGGCAGATGATGATGATGATGTTGTTGAGCTGACACATTTTTCGAAGATATGAAGCAATGGTTTAGCAATATCCAGGATGAAATTGCAAACTTGCGCCAAATCGAAATAGGAGGTGCAGTAAGTGTTCTATTATCACACTAATATTATAAAGGCGAAAATTTGTGAGTGTGTGTGTGGGGGTGTGTGTGTGTTTATATGTTTGTTACTTCTTCACGCTCAAATGGCTGGACCAATTTTGATAAAATTTTGTACGGAGGTGGCTGACACCCTGGATTAATATGTAGGCTACTTTTTATCCCAATATTCCCATGGAATCAACACCTATGCGGGTGAAACCGCAACCGCGTGAAACCGGGGCGCAGCTAGTAATCTTTATAATTTGTCATTTCCCAAATCTAAATTCTTGAAAAAATCGTGTCG
Organism: Mesoligia furuncula; assembly: GCA_916614155.1. Taxonomy (NCBI): domain Eukaryota; kingdom Metazoa; phylum Arthropoda; class Insecta; order Lepidoptera; family Noctuidae; genus Mesoligia; species Mesoligia furuncula. The sequence continues at coordinate 13,182,558 of OU744819.1, forward strand.
TTACTTATCGTCATAGGTAGTGCAAACTACGTTATTGCCTTCAAGTAGACACGAATTTTCCTCGTTATTTTTTTTTTTCCAAACCCATTAAAAAATTAAACTATACTTAATTTTTAGCGCACGCCCGATAAGCAATCCATTCCTCGCAGAGTTCACACCATAAAGCAAGATGCTACCGCGTTGAAATAGCAGTATTTATAGGTCTACCAGAATCTCATGGCAAAAAAAAAACTTTACGGTTTTCATACATTTGACATTGCCAATGTTGTCAAATGTATGAAAACCACAAAGTTTTTTTGTTTTTTTTTGTCATGAGATACTGGTAGACTTATGTATACCTAATTTTGACCGTTTCTACGAAATAAATAAAAACTTTTTACAAAAAAAAAAACAACCGACTTCCAAAAACACTATAAATAAAGAGAAAAATAACTTTAATTTCGGAAGTCGGTGTCTTTGGATTTGTATTTTAGTTTTTTGCCACCGACTTCCGAAATTAAAGTTATTTTTCTCTTTATTTATAGTGTTTTTGAAAGTCGCGCGCGATGACGTTGTCAAATCGCTCGCCTACGCGCACACAATATGTTATATTTTAATTTGGCGCACCTATTATATTCAATTTCATCTTATACAGAGAAACTATGTCGATGTGGTGCCGGACTTAAAGACCGGCACCACACAGACAGGCACCACCCCATACTTCCCGTGGGTGTCGTAAAAGGCGAATAAGGGTCGTACCGGAGAATGGGCAGCAGCGTTCTCTATGCATTCCACCACCATACCATACTGCGATCGCCAACCCGCCTGCCAAGCGTGGCGATTATGGCAAACCCCCCCTTTTGGGGAAAGGCCTATGTCCAGCAGTGGACATCTTTCGGCTGAAATGATGATGATGATGATGTCGATAAAAACTATCCTGTGTCCTTACCCGGGACGCAATCTATCTCTCTGCCAAATTTTATCAAAATCCGATCAGTGGTTTAGGCGTGAAAAGGTAACATACAGACAGACAGAGTTACTTTCGTATTTATAATATTAGTATGGAAAAAACCCAATAACACTGGCCAATCTGGTGATGGAACCCGGGACACCTTGCTCAGCAGTCGCCCTTGCGACCACTAGCCCAACGAAGCATTAGATTTCATAATTAACACATTAGTGCCGTAAAAATGTCACTGCAATAGAAAAAGTAAAGGCAAGGCCTGTTCTTAACTAGGACAATTTGTTGAAAGTTTTTTCTCCCAAATTGGTAGATATGCGTTAAATTAAAATATCAAGTGAAAGGTTGCTGGTTCACCGGTTGCTGAAGCGAACTACATTACTGTCAACTTTCAACTTGCTAACAGTAAATAAAGAAATGGCGAGCCCGACTTCTATTTTAATTAGGTATACTTACATTACTTAAGGGGCTAAGTTTTGTCTGTGTGGTGCCGGACTTAAAGAATTGCACCACCCCTTACTTCCCGTGGGTGTCGTAAAAGGCGACTAAGGGTCTTACCGGAGCAGCGTTCTCTATTTATTCCACCATCATACCATACTGCGATCGCCAACCCGCCTGCCAAGCGTGGCGATTATGGCAAACCCCCCCCCCCCAAATTGGGGGAGGCCTATGTCCAGCAGTGGACGTCTATCGGCTGAAACGACGACTTAAGGGGAATGCTCGAACCAGCCCGCGAAATTCAAAATTTCTTGAGTTTTTTGCAATTTGCAGGCCAGTGCTAGGTTGTATGTTGATTAAAATATTATTCGCGGCTGTAAGACGTATGTAGTTACAGAATTATAATCATCAAAATCACCAACAGAACCCTCCAACTTCATAAAGGTGTAAGAACAAAAAAAAAACAGAAAAAGTAATTCCTACAGCTTTATGAACTTAGAGCGTTTTATTGATGATTTTGATGATTATAATTCTGTAACTACATATGTCTTACAGCCGCGAATAATATTTTAATCAACATACAACCTAGCACTGGCCTGCAAATTGCAAAAAACGTAAGAAAATTTGAATTTCGCGGGCTGGTTGGAGCATTCACCTTAAGGGGCTTACATGATCTAAAGCGCGGTCACTGTCGGACTGCACAGAAAAGAAAGAGAAGCGCGATGACACAACACTGGTAATTTATTGCAAAAAATGAAACATTTGAATTGAATTATCTATTTAAAAAAACTATTTACTAATAAATAATCCATCACTGAATGCAGTTTGGCATTAGAAATTGAATGGTATATTTTTAATTATAATTAAAGTTGTTAATGAAGGGATAACCTGAAAAAAAGAGGTGTATTTGAAGATTTTTTTGATGACATACATTAATATGTACCTATGTTTAATTATGTTTTCAACACACTTGCTCGTAAAGTGGCTCTTATTGAACGGCCTTTAGGTCCATAATGCAGTGTATTAAAAACGCGTGCTTTTTCTTTATTTTAATCCACAAGTGCTTTATTTTCACAGATAACTATTTACTAGTCGGAGATGCGCGCTTTTTAGGGTTCCGTAGTCAACTAGGAACCCTTATAGTTTCGCCATGTCTGTCTGTCCGTCCGTCTGTCTGTCCGTCCTCGCTTAATCTCTGTGACCGTTAGCACTAGAAAGCTGAAATTTTGTAGGAGTACGTATATCAGTTACGCCGACAAAGTGGTAAAATAAAATTTTGGAAAATATTTTTTTTAGGGTAGCTCCCCTACATGTGAAGTGGGGATGAATATTTTTTTCATCATCTACCCCATCGTGTGGGGTATCGTTGAATAGGTCTTCTAAAATGGCTTAGGGGTTGCTAAAATTATTTTTCGATTGAATGCTCCATTTACGAAATATTAAAGTTTAAAGCGCAAATTTTTGTTCCAGTAGGGCGTCCCCGCCCCCTCTAAAAGCTAAACTACTTTTTTGAAAATTCTGGAAAAATTCTCAATGATAGTGCATTTCATGAAATTTAAAGGAAAAGTATAGCGGTTAAGATAACTTTATTAGTTTAGCAGTAATAGTCGTTGAACTTGGGTGTTGGATAATTTTGTACCAAATACAAAATCCTTAGCATTAATCCTTTAAAGTGACTAAGATGAGGTAGTTGCTTGTTTATAATGGGAAAAGACTTGCATTGAAAACCAAAATATGTTTTTTTTTACCTATTCAGAATAAAGAACAACAGAATCGTACTACATTGTGATAACGGGCTACTACGGAACCCTACACTGTGCGTGGCCCGACACGCACTTGGCCGGTTTTTTTAATCTCATCAATTCACTTTTTTTTTAAATAGTCTGTATTGTCCTTGGTCCCAAAATTAACTAATATTTATTTACCTTAAGGTGAATGCGCACGCAATGGACCACGGACAATTTAAGGCGAATGCGCAGTGGTAGACCGCGAAATTCAAATTTTCTTAGGTTTTTTGTAATTTTCAGGTCAGTGTCAGGTTGTAATCTTGATCAAAATATGATTTGCGACTATAACAGGTACGTCTTTACAGAATGATAATCATTCGAATCATTTATACATCTTTCTTATGGAAAAGTTCTTAGGGAAAAAATCTAACTTGAAAGATTATATGAAAATAGTATTTTCTAATTCCATACTAACTAAACTACAATTTGACATACGACAACACTACGATCAGTCTAAACATTATTTTGTTTATTATATTTTTTTATAGGCTGTTTAGAGGTTTTGTCAGTGCCATAGACTAATATATTTAAAATGAGAGTCTGTGCTTTTATTTACACCTGCGCGCGCATCGCTAGTGCTGGCTAGCACGGCGCGCGGAAAAACAAAACTAGCGCGCCATTTTCCAAACAAGTTAATATTTTACAATACAAGTCTGTTTTTTTCCTCGCAAGTGTGTTGAAAAACGTCGTATGAAACGCGTGTGCATTGATCATTAGATCAACATAGCACACATGTATCATAATGTACTATTTGAGTTTCATCACTGTATTAAATTATGACTTGACAATATATATTTTTTTGTTTTGGCGAAAATTATTTACGGTTTAAGACCAACTTTTTGACCGTTTTCAAGAAATCTCCGCCTTAAATGAGCAATGGTGGTGACCCAGTGGTAACGGCCTCGACTTACGAGTTTTAGGTCGTATGTTCGAATCTCCGCACCTAGGAAGACAAGCACTTTTCGTTGTGCAATTCATTTCGCCAAAACTGCTTTAGAGACGCCATGCGGACGTTGCGTCGTCGCACCGGCTATGATCTCAACGCGACGCGTCGCAGCGTTTCGGTACGGGGCTGTCCATTTATTACGTAAGACAACTTTAACCAATTTCTGACCCTCCCTCCCCACTACGTTAAGAAAAATAAGACGTGAATCAACCCCCAGAACCATACGTAAGATCAGCCAAAATCTTTACACAGACCCCTCCGTGCCTCGGAAAGCACATTAAGCCGTTCTGTCATTCGTGGATCTTTGACAGTCGTTACGGGTGGTCAGAAGCCCGAAAGTCTTACAATCAGTCTTACCAAAGAGTATCGTGTTACCCAGGAGCTGGGGAGGCAGTCGCTTCATGTAATATACTGGTATTCAGCTGCATCCGGTTAGACTGGAAGCCGACCCCAACATAGTTGAGAAAAGGCTAGGCAGATGATGATATTAATAGTATTAGAGTATAATTTCAATAGTAGTCGTTGAGCACCTTGTGAACACTCGTCTCAGGAAGTCAGAAAGTACTACCACACGTAATAATGTCTGGCACAAAGCACCATTGCTGCATCCCAGAGCCTAAAGGTAATTGATGTCAATCGATGACAAATATTACACAATCAAAACCACAGACCCAATAAACGAGTTATGTGCCAAACACGGCTAAAGTTGCGAGTAAAAGCTAGTATTTGAACAAAACATTACGTATGCGTGCGACAAACAAATGATATAGACATACATATAAACATGGGTGCGCCGTGCTGCGGTCGTTGTGAATCTTTAATAGATAAAGTTTCCGGCACGGCGAAGGATACGCGGTGTTTTTATAGCCTAGTGTAGCTTTAAGGTAGAACGTGGAATGGCGGCGGGAGTTTTATAGATGATAACCATAAAGATTTTACAGTATAAGCCACAATAGAAAACCTGGGATACCCTCCGTGCCTCGGAATGCACGTTAAGCCGTTGGTCCCAGCTGTCATTCGTGGATCTTTGACAGTCGTTACGGGTAGTCAGAAGCCTGAAAGTCTGACTACCAGTCTTACCAAGGGGTATCGTATTACCCAGTAACTGGGTTGTGGAGGTCGGATAGGCAGTGGCTTAATGTAAAATACTGGTAGGGCGCTTGTGCACTACAAGGAATTTTACTGTCCGGCAGTCCGATTTTTTACGGACCCATATGGCGCGCCATAATAAAAAAATAAAATCGGACTGCCGGACAGTAAAATTCCTTGTAGTGCACAAACGCCCGTATTCAGCTGCATCCGGTGAGACTGAAAGCCGATCCCAACATGGTTGGGGTAAGGCACAGGCAAGAGTGACGAGGTAGAGGCACAAAATACAGAGAGATTTTGTGGTAGAGGCAAGGCAAGGCAGATGATGTTCAAACGACACCGACCAAATGACAGAAATGAACGTTCATCTGCTCATTTAAATGGATAAGTTTTTGTTCACATTTTAATTTTGATTTATTATTTTTTTGCTTGTGAACGTATAGTTTTTTTTAATGTATTCAACATCAAAATATTTTATTTCACACAAACCTACATGGGCACTTATGAAACATCAAAAGCTAGGTGCACGGTCCCAATTGGTCGTTTCTTTTTTTAGGGTTCCGTACCCAAAGGGTAAAAACGGAGCCCTATTACTAAGACTTCGCTGTCTGTCCGTCTGTCTGTCTGTCACCAGGCTGTATCTCAAGAACCGCGATAGCTAGGCAGTTGAAATTTTCACAAATTATGTATTTCTGTTGCCGCTACAACAACAAATACTAAAAACAAAATAAAATAAATATTTAAGGGGGGCTCCCATACAACAAACGCGATTTTTTTCCCTTTTTTGCTCGATATCAATAGTGGCAACAGGTAGGCACTTGAAATATTCACAAAATACTCAGTTGTATTCTTACTTTAATAATAAATAATAAAATTAAAATAAAATAAATATTTAAGGGGGACTCCCATACAACAAACATGTTTTTTTCGGCGTTTTTGCCTTGTGGTACGGAACCCTTCGTGTGCGAGTCCGACTCGCACTTGGCCATTTTTTTGGTATAATGGCGTGTCTAGTTGACATTTGGCAAATAAATTTAATTTAATGTACCTACAGAACATTAAATCAAATGTCATGTCCTGTATGTAATGTTAGTTACTTTGCATACCTTGTATTTTATACAATCAAGTATTCTCTACCTGAACAGACAGCTGTGCTGCTGGAGAACGCATCATCATCGCTATCAGTACACTAACGACCTAAAATTAACAAGTACAGACGCCAGCACATCAACCTACTACAATCTGTCAAATTTCTTTAATAGATTTTCAACTCTATCGCTAACGCATAAGGTTCAATGTTGTTTGGGAAATTTTGACAGTTTCGGGTAGCTTGTTGTGCTGGCGTCTGTACATACAGCCGCATGCTAATGTCGTCTACGCATTTATAATAATTTAACATGCTTAATTACTTACACGCTTGTCCCTTAGGGAGCTAGGTACAGCACTAAAGTATTTATCTACCGTTAGGTGACTTAGTAAGACTCGCGGGGCGGTTGGAGTTACATGTGTTGATATGTTCTGTGTTCTGGGTTTGGTTTCCGCATTTAGACCTCAAGTGGACCATTGTGGTCTGTGGTTACCTCAACCAGCCCACCTCCCTCCAGAAGTTGATTACGTCTCCTGGCCTGTTGAGAACATCTGTGTGGAGTTACATATTTTTTTTATAGAACTTGACTGCTGCATTGGCCTGGTGGTATCTAGAGCGACTGTTGGACACGGGATCCTGTTTCATTTTTAATTATTTTACCTATTGTGGTACAGTAATTTTATTTTAGGTGCATCGTCTTCACATATTATTATTATTATATAATTTATGTACAGACGCCAGCACATCAAGCTACTACAATTTGTCAAATTTCTTTAATAGATTTTCAACTTTATCGCTAAAGCATAAGGTTCAAAGTTGATTGGAAAAATTTGACAGTTTCGGGTAGCTTGATGTGCTGGCGTCTGTACATGCAAAATATTGTAAAACATTTTAAAAGAGTAACGGTGGAGTTTCTTGCCCATTCTTCTCCATACGAAAACTACCTTTTGGAATGGGCGACTAGAATCAATTCTATTTTAGTAATTTTTGACGTTCAAAAGTGCCTTTTATGTGCCTATTTGAAATAAATGCTTTGACTTTGACTTTGTGTCTGATCCAAGATGAGTGGTATTATTGGGTTATTCCATTTTTTTTTCTAGCCTGCTATCCCACTCCTGAGGAAAGGCCTCCCTCCACTCCTTCCATCTAGGGAGCCTGCGCGTCCTCCTCCCAGTTATTCCATTAGTAATGAGGGATTTTCTTTTTTAACTCTTCCCTAGTCGATGGATAGATGGCGCTGAACTTGGTAAGTTACTGCAAGGAACGGAACGTCACATCATTTTTTGATTATTTCACTTCCTGAGGTCCTGGTTCCGATTACCAGGTCGGGCAAGTGTTATTGGATTATTCGATTAGCAACGGTTCCGTAGCAGCTCGGAGTCCGCATTTGTGGCCGGTTCATGGCAAAAGGTTCGCCCTCTTTTACAAGAGGTTCAAACATGACAGGTAAAGAGCAGGGGGCCTAAAAAGGCCACTTTGGCAGAATCATAAAATGATAACATAATGGACAGTTAACTGTTAAGTTAATCGTATCAAATCCTATTGGTGAAGGATTTTTCAGTTAAGTATTTTTTTTTGTCTGTGCTAAAATACCAATCAATCCAATCCAAATCCAATCACTATCTCTTTGATTATAGGTACAGACGCCAGCACATCAAGCTACCCGAAACTGTCAAATTTTCCCAATCGACTTTGAACCTTACGCTTTAGCGATAAAGTTGAAAATCTATTAAAGAAATTTGACAGATTGTAGTAGCTTGATGTGCTAGCGTCTGTACCTACGTAGTGCAGCGAAAAAAAAGAAAAACACGGACTGTCTTCGCCATATTTTGATTCATAATGTTATCCGTTTATGATTCTGCCAAAGTGGCATTTTTAGGCCCCCAGGTGTACATACATACACCTCTGCGTAATGCCTAGCCCTGAGGAGTACAGACGTGAATTACCTTTTTCTTATCAATGGCGGATTCCCACAGTCGAGCAGCATCGCCAATGTCAGTATGTTTGTAGGCTCCGTAACTCCGTTCATTGCAACCGTGGAATGACCGTTATAATATACTCATTGACACGAATCTTTCTTATTTGAACGTTAAGATAACCATTCTGTTAATTGGTCTTACCGTTTAGTGTTTGTAATAATTATAGTCATTGTTATAATGTTTTTTGCCATCAAGCTGTAAATGGCTGTAATGTTGCTACTTGGAAAGACCCATCCGGTTTTTTAGATTGATTCTTAGCGTGGCGATGGCAGTTCCACTCCTAAGTTCCACCAACGTGGAGGTATAACGGCACGCGGGACATGTGTGAAGTATATTACCTTGGGAACCTAGATATTCTGTAATACCTTAAGAATTATGTCTGATTTACAAATTATTTTGGTATTACGTTAGTATGAACTATGAACTGCGCATGCTCCGCCGGTCCCTTAAAATATGAATATTTCAGTGAAATAATTAACATTTACAGAATATTTTTTTCAATTTTATAATTAAAGCAATTTAATTTCGATTGTCATACTTGCATGGTGCCTACACTGGTCTCGGAAAGCACGTTAAGCCGTTGGTCCCGGCTGTCATTCGTGGATCTTTGACAGTCGTTACGGGTAGTCAGAAGCCCGAAAGTCTGACCTGGGTTGTGGAGGTCAGATAGGCAGTCGCTCCACGTAAAAATACTGGTATTCAGCTGTATCCCGTTAGACTGGAAGCCGACTCCAACATAGTCGGGAAAAGGCTGGGCAGATGTGACGTCATGCTTGCATGGCGGTTCGAATGTCGTCATACTTTTTTTTCGTCAAATACGCTTTTCTTCCAGTGTTGCCTGCTTACAAACTTTATCTATTACCTCTGTCTTTATCCCAAAGTCCCATGGTCAAGAATGACTTCATCCATTTAAAACATGGCTCTGAAGATGTCCAACTATGATGACAGCACATTATCCTCCCAGCCCTACAAACCGTGACGGCAGACATTGTAAAGCATCCTTCGCGAAACAAAGGCCCCATCGGTCCATTCATTGAATGCAAATCTTAGCACTGATCCGCGTAACGAAGTTTCTTAAGTATCAGTTACACGAAGAGTTTCAAATAGTCAAATCGAATGGGGATAAAAAGTTGACTCGTGTAGTATCTTTGATACTCGCATCATAAAGGCATTCGCCTTCAAAAAAAATTGTCTAACTATGAAGACAATTCTTTGAAGGCGTTTGAAGTACCATTAAAGTTCATTCCCGTGGCTAAATAATAACAGCCGCACAGGTCGATCGATCAGGTTAAGCTACGCTTGACGCGGTTGGTCTGTGGATGGATCTTTACATAACGAGACCCCTTCGTGCCACGGAAAGCACATTAAGCCGTTGGTCCCGGCTGCCATTCGCGGATCTTTGACAGTCGTTACAGGTCGTCAGAAGCCCGAAAGTCTGACAACCAGTCTTACCAAGAGGTATCGTATTACCCAGTGACTGGATTGTGGAGGTCAGATAGGCAGTCCCTCAATGTAAAACACTGGTATTCAGCTGCATCCAGTTAGACTGCCCCAACATAGTTGGGAAAAAGCAGACAGATGGTGATGGTGATGATGATGGGTAGAATGTATACCACTTCACAAAATGATGAGATGATGGCTACATAATCAGCCTATAATGTTCCCACTGACCACCTCTAAGTGTGCCATAATTCACGACACGGGTCCAATGCGGATTGGTACATGTCACATATCTTTGAATTTTTTAATTCTAGGACATGCCGGTTTCCTCACTTTTTATTGCAGAATGGGCCCGCACTTGACCTCGATCACGCCTGATGGAAAGCGGTGGATGAGGTCTATGATGGAACGAGCGTGCCCAGAAGATGCCTAAGGCACTGGAACTCCCACGCATCGACGAAACACAGCAGGCTGTTTGACGCCGGACTCCGTTGCAAGGGAAGAATTGGCCAGTCAAAAAATATATTGGGTGTGACTGTCCAGGATACGCCGAACGCTCAGTTTTTAGTGGATAAGACAGAGATTAAAACAGAAGACGATCTAGGAGGGGATCGAGGCGGGTGGGGTGGAGGGGGGGTTCAGGGGATCAGAACGGAATAATTCATCCCAACGATGTTTTCCTTCACCGTTTTGAGAGCAGTGTTGATGAGATTTACACAAAAAAAAGCGCCTGTCTGTGTTCGAGCCCAAGATCTACAATTCGAAAGTCGCCGCCGTTACTACTGGGCCACCACTGCTCCTAAAGGCGACTACATGACCTGCGCGGTCACTGTCGGACTGCATAGAAAAGAAAGAGAAGCGCGATGACACAACGCTGGTAATTTATTGCAAAATATGAAGCAATTATCAATTTACAAAAAATCTATTGATTGGACTAAAAAATTAAAACACCAGTTCTTGAGTATGTTGCTTGTAGAATAATCTGACAAAAAATCATAATAATGACGATGATCATCATAATGATTGTATGTAAATTAGTATGGTTTAAATTGTAAAAAGAAAGTTTTTAGAGGTATCTTCATAATTTTTTTCTATCGTATCAAATTAGTTGTATTATGTTTTCAACATACTATCTACCTAGCATATTTATCCTGAAGAATATCATATATTTTTCTGCTTTTGTTTACTGGAGTTGATCATAATTATACTTTCATTGTTTCTAAAACTTCGGTTTTTTTGCGTTTAGGTCCTGTAAGCCTCTAAAATCATCATCATCATCATTTAGGGCCTAAATGATGATGACTAATACAACCTTATTCGTTGGAGCGGCTTTGAATGCCTTCTCCTCATTGATTACAAACTCACACGTCAAGCAGTCTATCTTTTCCTGTCTTTATAAGCCTTACAATAGGGATTTGTATCGGACTATTGTGCAATGTTGTCTGTACGCATCACGACGCCGACGCCTTGTAGGCTAACAGAATACTTGATTGTGTGTTGCGTGCTGCAGTTACAATAGCTGGCGGACTGAGATGGGTGCATCGTGGATAGGAAGCTCGAACTCAGCAAAGGGTGATGTGATGACAATGTCTCTGTTCTCGGATGGTAAGCCACTAAAGGATGATTTCCACAAAACGGCTCGCAGATCGGAAAGGATACGAACGGATGCGGCGACAGCCGATCGTTGCTTGCGAACGTATCCGTTTCTGCGCCTAGTCAAATAGTTTCATTCCTAACGTGTAGACGTGTTCTAATTTTTGAAAATGGTTGATGTTGACGTAGTATTGTTGGCTATTGCATTAGAAAAAGGAAATAATCTTAAAACACAGAGGAAAAGTAAAATTTGGATTGATGATTTTTTGAAATTAAAGACTGCAAAAATCGGTCCAGCCGTTCTTGAGTCATAAATGGTGTAACTAACCCGACTTTGTTTTATTTATATAGATTACACTTTATTGTACACCAGAAAATATATATTAAAAAAAACCGGGCAAGAGCGAGTCGGACTCGCGCACCGAGTGTTCCGTAACATCCAGGTTTATGCATAAGGTTTATGTTTATGAAATTAAATGTTTTTATTTTTTTATTTGAGTTGATTGAATGAAAGGTAAATTGCGGTTTACGATTTATGACGTATTAAAAAAAAACTATTAACTAGATCTCGTTCAAACCAATTTTCGGTGGAAGTTTACATTGTAATGAACATCATATATTTTTTTTAGTTTTATCATTCTCTTATTTTAGAAGTTACAGGGGGGGAGGGACATTTTACCACTTTGGAAGTGCTTCTCGCGCAAACTATTTAGTTTAGAAAAAAAATATGTTAGAAACCTCAATATCATTTTTGAAGACCTATCCATAGATACCCCACGCGTATGGGTTTGATGAAAAAAAAATGTTGAGTTTCAGTTCTAAAGTATGGGGAACTCTCAAAATTTATTGTTTTTTTTTTTCTATTTTTGTGTGAAAATCCTAATGCGGTTTACAGAATACATCTACTTACCAGGTTTCAACAGAGTTCTTATAGTTTCGGAAAAAAGTGGCTGTGACATACGGACGGACAGACAGACAGACAGACAGACGGACAGACATGACGAATCTATAGGGGTTCCGTTTTTTGCCATTTGGCTACGGAACCCTAAAAAACAGTGGCACTCCGGGAGTGCTGACAGAAATGAAAACAAAACACAAACAGAATACTTTGCCATCACTCACTGACATATCGGATATAATGTACAGCCGAAGACATCCGAAGCGGGTATTTTTTTAATCGTCTTAGGCGATTATCACACTGCCACGCACCACGCTGCATGTTGTGTCATTGTGTGTAACGCACCCACGCGCGTGATTTTTTACATACAAATTCAATAAAAACGCACTCACGCGCGTGGAATTTGGCTCCGTTTCCCGCTCACCGCTGCGTGAAACGCAGCAGTGTGCCAATACTGCCAATCGCCTTATAAACAAAACACGCGCGGTGTCGCTTACGGTAACAGTGGCGCGAGTTCAATGGTTTTTAGGGTTCCGTACCCAAAGGGTAAAAACGGAACCCTATTACTAAGACTTCGCTGTCTGTCCGTCTGTCTGTCACCAGGCTGTATCTCAAGAACCGCGATAGCTAGACTGAAATTTTAACAAAGTATGTATTTCTGTTGCCGCTATAACAACAAATACTAAAAACAAAATAAAATAAATATTTAAGGGGGGCTCCCATACAACAAACGCGATTTTTTTGCCCTTTTTTGCTCGATATCAAAAATGGCAACAGGTAGGCACGTGAAATATTCACAAAATACTCAGATGTATTTTAACTTTAATAATAAATAATAAAATTAAAATAAAATAAATATTTAAGGGGGGCTCCCATACAACAAACATGTTTTTTTCGGCGTTTTTGCCTTGTGGTACGGAACCCTTCGTGTGCGAGTCCGACTCGCACTTGGCCAGTTTTTTATATCCCATCTCAAAAAATGTCCTACGCGCCTAAATAAGTTTTCACTTCAAAAATAGATGTCATTTATAGGAAGGGGCTCCTATGTGGTTTTTAGGGTTCCGTAGTCAACTAGGAACCCTTATAATTTCGCCATGTCTGTCTGTCCGTCCTCGCTTAATCTCTGTGACCGTTAGCACTAGAAGGCTGAAATTTCGTACCAATATGTATATCAATCACGCCGACAGTGGTAAAATAAAATTTTGGAAAATATATTTTTTAGGGTAGATCCCCTGAAGTGGGAATGAATATTTATTTCGTTGTCTACCCCATCGTGTGGGGTATCGATGAATAGGTCTTCTAAAATGACTTGGGGGTTGCTAAAATTATTTTTCGATTTAATGCTCCATTTACGAAATATTAAACTTTAAAATGCAAATTTTTGTTCCAGTAGGGCGTCCCCCCCCCTCTAAAACCTAAACTGCTGGCTTGAAAAATCTGGAAAAATTCACGATGATAGTGCATTTCATGAACTTTAAAGGAAAATTATAGCGGTTAAGATAACTTTATCAGTTTAGCAGTAATAGTCGTTGAATTTTTTCGTCGTTGAGTTTTGGATAATTTTTTACCAAATACAAAATCCTTAGCATTAATCATTTAAAGTGACTAAGATGAAGTAGTTGCTTGTTTATAACGGGTAAAGACTTGCATTGAAAACAAAATATGTTTTTTTTTTAATATTCAGAATAAAGAACAACAGAATCGTACTATATTGTGATAACGGGCTACTACGGAACCCTACACTGTGCGTGGTCCAACACGCACTTGGCCGATTTTTTTAAAGATGCTGTCTAAATCGTAGTATCAATTATAATACACAATATTTGGAGTAATTTGAACCCACAAGGCCTCATGTCAAGAGCTTACATAAGCAACACATACGACAATTCCCAAGTTAAGCCTCTTGCCTCTCGACCTTGCATAGGTTTCGGCTTGATCAACTTTACGTAACACACTGGTATCAAGAAGCCGTATTAATTCAATTACTTCGATATAGGCAGCGCCGGATTAGGCACGTAGCAGGTGTAGCAAATGCTGCAGGCCCCGCGCCGTGGGGGCCCCGCGCTTGGACGTACAAAAAGAAGTCATGATACCCTATACCATTACGTTTATTGAAATATTAGGGAAGAATGGTCAAAAGAAAGCTAAGCTCTCCGAGATGGGATGCTAAAAACTTTCGAACTCACTTCGCTCGCTCTTGCATAGATACAAGGTTCTCTCAGAACTTGCAAGTACGTTGGTTTTTACTAAAGTACCTATTATACTGAGCAATACATTATACTGTTTGAAGAAAGTAATTTGGGTCAAGTACTTCAACTGACATGAAACGGAAAAGAACGTATTTGTTAAGCGCTAAGGTAGCCCGCGAAATTCAAATTTTCTTAAGTGTTCTGCAATTTGCTGGTCAGTATTAAGTTGTACGTTGAATAAAATATGATTTGCGGTCGTAACAAATATGTATTTACAGAGTTATAATCATTACAATCAGTAATACAACTTGTTAAGTTAGTATAATCCCCAAATGTCAAGATTTCATGAAATAGTCATTCTTGGGGATTACTTGGTCTTAGAGAGTTGTGTTGATGACTTTCGTTACTATAATTCTGTAAATACATATTTGTTACGGCCGCGAATCATATTTTAATCAACGTACAACTTAATAGTGACCAGCAAATTACAAAAAACCTTAAAAAAAATTGAATTTCGCGGGCTACCCTGGCGCTTTCGCCTTAAGAAACATTGATTTAACTAGTGAAAAATCACTACACAACTAAAACTATTATGAAGAAGTTCTGTTTTATCTTGTAAACCTTAGAACCTTAAACAAACTTAGTTCTACCATATTTTCTCCTAGGTAAAATTTTCTACAGGCCCCTGGCTGGCTAATTCGGTACTGGATATAGGTACAAAATGTGTGTCAAAAGTATCGAATGTTTAGCTGCTTCTATAAATATGTAATGGTATTACATTGAAGGAGGCTCCAGGGGTGACCGCACTTATATAGGGTGTCCCAGAAATCAACGTCAAGCCGGAAACAGGCTGTTGGGTCAATCGATTTGAATGGCGTGGAATAGGAGAGGCGTATGTCCAGCAGTGGTCTGTAGGCTGATAATGATAACGATGACGCCTTCCTATAAAATGCCCGTGTACCAGCGTTGATGTGTTCCGCTGTTTGGAGGAAATGCCGACTTCAAAAAAGGAGGAGGTTTCTCAATTCGATCGTATATATATATTTTTTTATGTTTGTTCGCGGATAACTTCGTCGTTTATGGACCGATTTTAATTATTCTTTTTATGTTGGAAAGGAGATATGCCAAGGGTGGTCCCACGATAAGGAAACCAGGATCTGATGATAGCATCCCAGTGAAATCGAGAGGAACATTCGAAAATCATAGGAGCGACTAGTGCGTTTGTTAATTTTTTCATTTAGTATTTTAAAGCACTACAATTTAATGAAGGCCTGGAGTCGATCTGATGATGGAGCCGAAAGACAGTCGAGGGGACTCCTCAACGATTTACTTTAATTTCGGATAAACGAAAATGCGGAACCAAAGACACCGACTTCCGAAATTAAAGTTATTTTTCAATTTGTAGTGTTTTTTTTGGAAGTCGGTTGTTTTTTTTTTTGTAAAAATGTTTTTTCTTTCTGGTTAATGATCATAAAGCTATGATTTTTTACAGAATAATAAATTATTACTTGTAAATAACTACTTGTATATCCCTGTTTTCCTTTTTAATGATACGTTATTTTTATAAGCAAAACCCTCAAAAAATGCCGATTTATACCGCTGGAGGCCTAGTGTACAAAAACAACTTTTAATGAAAAAAGAAAAACTTAGGGACACAGTATCATTATCCTTCTTATTCAGTTTAAGAAATATCTTTTAAACTAGTCCAATATTGGAGGAGGAAATAGGCGAGAGCCAAACCTCGAATTACGACTTTTTACTTAGGATTTTTCAAAAGTCTCTCCGACCGGTGTGAGTGCCTGATGGTACGCAGTCGTTGTCGCATCTGCAACACCAGAGACATGGCAGATGCGTTGCCAAGCCAGACTAAGGCGAAATGTGTCATGTACCTGAAATAGTGGAATCACAGCGGCACCTAAACTCTTCAAACTGGAATACACCAAAGCCGCCTGGCGGTAGAAATAGGCACAATTTACACCGCCGCGGAATGGAGTGGAATCGAGTTTTCGTAATAGCAAAATGGACTTTATGTCAATTGTCTAAAGTACAATCTAGCCGTTGGCTGGCTAGCTGAATACCAGTATTTTACATGGTGCGACTGCCTATCTGACCTCCACAACCCAGTTACTGGGTAATACAATACCCCTTGGTAAGACTGGTTGTCAGACTTTCGGGCTTCTGACTACCCGTAACGACTGTCGAAGATAGAATAGAAAAGAATACTCTTTATTATGTACACCATATTAATTACAGACATAATTATAGAAACTGTACAAAGGGTGACACAATCGGTGGTCTAAAAGCGATCTTTCTTTCTTTCGTTTTTCTTTTTCTTTCTTTAAAGATACACGATAGACAGCCGGAACCAACGGCTTAACGTGATTTCCGAGGCACGGAGGGGTCTCGGTATATGTATAAAGATGGTCACCAATCCACAGAACAACCGCGGCAAGCGTAGCTTAACCTGATCGATCGACCTGTGCGGCTGTTATTATTTAGCCACGGGCCTCAAGCGAACTACACTAGAAAAATCACGACGTGTCACTATCAAAATAGTACCCTACTTACTAACTACCTATTACAGACTACTAAATACTAACCTACCTATTACAGACGCGTACTATCGCAGCGCGTGATGCTCATAATAGATAATGCTATCAAGCAACTATTCTTATCTGTCAAGACCGTAAACTGCAATGGTGACAATGCAGTGAGACAGGATACCGACAGCAACGTGAAAAGTGACACACTGACAGAGCTAATAAATGTATTAAAATGATTCATGTTGACTGGTACCGAATGCCTAAGGCATGAAGACCGCCTTTGTAGTTTGAACAGACGCCAGCACATCATGCAACTACAATCTGTCAAATTTCTTTAATAGATTTTCAATTTTATCGCTAAAGTATAAGGTTCAAAATTGATTGGGAAAATTTGACAGTTTCGGGTAGCTTGTTGTCCACCTTATTGTGCGCGAGAAGTTTAAATAAATAAATAAATTCAGGCAAAGATGTGTGTTCGTTCTGAAAGGATTGCAGGGCTAACATAGCCAGAGATTGCTCAAGACATCCCAAATTTGGAAGGAAAACGGTGGGTTTGCCCAGTAGTGGGACACAAAATAGGGTAACGAGAAAAAAAAGGTGAGTGTAGAAAAAGAACGAACCTAGTCGAGGTCTTTGTAAAGGAGCAAAAAGAACGAACCTAGTCGAGCTTTGTGAAGGAGCAGAAAGAACGAACCTAGTTGAACTCTTTGTGAAGGAGCAGAAAGAACGAACCTAGTCGAACTCTTTGTGAAGGAGCAGAAAGGACGAACCTAGTCGAACTATTTGTGAAGGAGCAGAAGAACGAACCTTGTCGAGGTCTTTGTGAAGGAGCAGAAAGGACGAACCTAGTTGAACTATTTGTGAAGGAGTAGAAAGGACGAACCTAGTCGAGCTATTTGTGAAGGAGCAAAAGAACGAACCTTGTCGAGCTCTTTGTGAAGGAGCAGAAAGGACGAGCCTAGTCGAACTATTTGTGAAGGAGCAGAAGAACAAACCTAGTCGAGCACTTTGTGAAGGAGCAGTATAACGAACCTAGTCGAGCTCTTTGTGAAGGAGCAGAAAGGACGAACCTAGTCGAGTTCTTTGTGAAGGAGCAGAAAGGACGAACCTAGTCGAGCTCATTGTGAAGGAGCAGAAAGAACGAACCTAGTCGAGCTCTTTGTGAAGGAACTCGTCTGGGGAAGTGCTGCCACCTTACCCATTCCTGCCAGGGTTCCGGTGTAATGACAGGCGCATGAGATATTTCAGCGTTATCTCTAGGATGACAACGCATCCGTGACGGACGGCTCTGGTATAGTAGTCAACATGCAAAGGTGGCGCTCACGGTTATCACTTGCCATCGGGAGGGCCGTCGGATATTTTGCCACCAAGTGGTCGCTGTCTCCGTTTGCCCTCCCGCTTCCGTCAACGGGACGTCAGCGAGAAACGAGATTATTCGAACCGAATGTGACGTCCCGGTTACGGCGTGCGGTGGACGAACGGCCTTACAATCAGCGCATCGCCGCCGTCGAATTGTTTGCCGTAAAAGCGAAAACAAAAGGTGAACGAATGGATAACCGGGTTTTATCTTTTAAACAGGACACGCCAGTTTATTATCTCACTGCTTCTGTCCGCGACTTCGTTCGTGTACAACTCGTAAGATACACCATATACAGCCACATTTTTATAAAACTCCCTCGGACCCCGTCCCCCGCATCGCAAAGCCCGCCCGCGCTATTAAGTCGTTTTCGCTTAGCGTTCATTCTAATTCTTTTTCTTTTCGGAGCCTAAGGGTCGTAGCGTGATGTTAAAGTCGTTAAATAGATCATTCATAAAGAATTAGCTTCCTCCCGCGGCTTCGCCCGCGAGATATGTCGATAAAAACTATCCTATGTCCTTCCCCGGGGTGCAATCTATCTCTCTGGCAAATTTTATCGGAATCCGTTCAGTGGTTTAGGCGTTAAAAGGTAACATACAGACAGACAGAGACAGACACAGTTACTATCTATCTATCTATCATATGCAAAACAGCATTTTTAAATCCGGCTGGGTAGTTTCAGAGATTAGCGCTTTCAAACAAACAACCAACTCTTCAGCTTTAGATAGCAGATTGAGTATCTCGCACTAGATTCTAATCTAAAACATGTGCATCCTCATTTCCTATGAACCTCGCGAAAAGATCATTCTACGATGGTGACGATTATCCAGGCAGGAGCCCTGGATGGCTGATAGATCAGTATATAGTGGACGTAAGTACAATACCCGCCCGGCCGGGGAGGGGCCCGTGGCTAAATAATAACAGCCAAACAGGTCGATCGATCAGGTTAAGCTACGCTTGCCGCGGTTGGTCTGTGAATGGCGGATCATCTTTACATACCGTGACCCCTCCGTGCCTCGGAAAGCACGTTAAGTCGTTGGTCGTCACGGGTAGTCAGAAGCTCGAAAGTCTGACAACCTTGGTAAGCCAAGGGGTATCGTATTACCCAGTAACTGGGTTGTGGAGGTCAGATAGGCAGTCCATGTAAAACACTGGTATTCAGCTGCATCCGGTTAAGACTGGAAGCCGACCCCAACATAGTTGGGAAAAGGCTAGGCAGATGACTATGCGTTCACCTAAGCATGGTCTGGAAAGTAAATCGCGCTCAAGGCAGAGCACCGGCAAGATGATCAGATGCGTTCAAGAGGGCTGTTGGAGGCAGCATCTACAGAGCGGTCCACACTGCAGAAGATCGCGTAACTGGGGGCGCGTCTTATGTGGTCGCGATCCTCAGCATTGAGGGTACGAGGAAGAAGAAGATTGCTAAGCAACGTCTCTGCAGCACATAGGCCTGTGCGACACTGGCGCCGATTCTGTTGTTCACAAACTAAACTAAATTTAAGTTCGGGCATCTTTTTCTTTCTATTTCATTAAGAAAAGGACAGAAGATAAATATTAGTTTAGTCCTGTCAAATTAGTCAGCGCCTGGCGTAAATTGACGTATTTTTAATAGCCAATTTTTTAATCTCGTCTAAATTGTCTATGGCGTATCTTAATTTGACAGGACTAAACTAATATTTATCTTCTGTCCTTTTCTTTATGAAATAGAAAGAAAAAGATGCATAAACTTAAATTTAATTTAGTTTGTGAAAAACATGAATCGGGGCCATTCTCTTTTTAAAAGAAGAAAGATGTGCCATAATAACGGTAGGGTATCCTACGAATTTTACTTCAAATAATCGTTGGTTCAGGCACTTTATTTTGTGTAAATTGTGTTTGAAACACAATACTGCGCTCCAAAACAAAGATAGTTGACGTGGCTCAATAGGCAGCTCAACTTTAATGGGACTGGGCAGGACATGTCTGCCGCATGCCGGACAAACTGTGGGCCCAAATAGCGCGGAATTGGTGTACTAGATAGTGTCCAAACACACTATGCCGAAGGTACGCGACCAAAGTTCCGCGGCTGATTTTACGTTCCGACGTATTCGGCTAATATGACACACCATAAATGCCGAACTTACGCGGTAGAAATTCAGTTGCTCACACGCAGGGCGCAGGCATGCCTGCCTCCCGCTGCTCTCCGCCCCGGATCTTCTTCGGCAATCGAACCGAACTTCGATCGCGTATAATGTGTGCTCTACAGAATACGTTACGCCCGACCGAAGCTCGGCTGTACGCTATAACGCAACGTAATTTCGGCATAATGTGTCGTCAGTAATTAAAATAGCATTGCAGGCGTAATCATGCCGAACTTCGGTCGCGTACCTTCGGCATAGTGTGTTTAGACACATAGTGAGACGGGGTCGCGGCAGACAACGTAGAAGATGGCAGGACAAGCTGGATAGGTTCCGTCAAAACTGGAAGGAGGACGCGCGGGCTCGCGAAAGATGGAAAGTGTGGAGGGAAGCCTTTGCCCAGGAGGGGGAAGCGCAGGCTGAAAAAAAGAAGCATTTCATCACCACTGCTCTCATAACAGTGAAGGAAAACATCGTGAGGAAACCGACATGTCTTTGAACCAAAAATTCGAAGACTTGTGACTGGGCCAGTGTGGTAGATTACGGCCCTTGTCCCAGGAGTGGGAACATTATAGGCTGATTAAGGGAATGCCTCGAAAATACTTTCTCTTCAAAATGGCTATAATTAATTATTTAGATAAAGATTAAATTATTGAATATGTAATAAATAATGATGCACCTTGCTTAGCAGATAGATTGGAAAACATTTAATTATGCATACATAAACCTTCTTTACTATCGAAATAAATTCGAAAGCTATCATTTTATTTATACACAATTATACAGGGTTATTGGTAAAACATTAACAAACTCTTAAGAGGTCATTGTACTCATCATTATGAACAACTTTTACTATGGAACCAAATATGAAATCGCGAAAAAAAAATCTGCTGTTCCCTACATTTTGACGAGTTATTTAGAGGAACATAAAATGTAGGGAACAGCAGATTTTTTTTTTCGCGTTTTAGATTAGGTCCCATAGTAAAAGTTGTTCATAATCAGGGTTCGAAATTATCAAGATAATTAGGCTTTTTGATAATTATCCAATAATTATCTGATAATTATCGGATAATTATCACCTTTGTTAGAAATTCATTTGTTGTATTGTTTCATAACAAATACATTATAATTTGGGCAATTCTCACAGAAAAAAATTATAATATAATATCCATTTAATATCCAACACAAA
This sequence comes from Mesoligia furuncula, assembly GCA_916614155.1. Taxonomy (NCBI): domain Eukaryota; kingdom Metazoa; phylum Arthropoda; class Insecta; order Lepidoptera; family Noctuidae; genus Mesoligia; species Mesoligia furuncula. The sequence continues at coordinate 13,204,150 of OU744819.1, forward strand.
GTACCATTAATTATAGGCAGATTGAGTAAAAATCAGTGTCCGTCAGATTCGACATTATAATTAAATTAAATTGAATGAAGTAAAGCCAAAGGAATATCTTCTTCGTCAGATGATGATTCTATTTCCATTGGCGTTCCGATACACGCAAGTGCAGAAATGTTCATTCGAATTTCGAATACAGTTCACTTTCACGACTGCATTTTTTGTTATTATCAATCGATAATCATCCATATGTTATTATCACGATAATTATCATGATAATTATCATTGATAATTATCCTTTCGAACCCTGTTATGAATCATAATGATGAGTACAATGACCTCTTAAGAGGTTGTTAATGTTTTAACAATAACCCTGAATAGATAAGTAGACACCTCAAGATAACTCAGGTGAGAATATTAGATTACTTAATTGATTAACAAGTTTAAATATAAAAGAATAAAAACTTTGTTTACAAAATGTAATGTGCAATTAACTCAGAATTATGGAATTTTTACCAAACAGGGATATTATTGTGGGTGCCATAAGGCGTTTAACGCTTTCAATTGTTAAGTATTGTTGGGAATCGAACCCAACACCTTGCACGCGGTCTGCATGAAAAGCAGAGTAATTGTGTAAAACACTAATAGTAGCAATAGTAGACGGTCACCCATCCACGGACCAACCGCGGCAAGCATAGCTTAACCTGATAGATCAACCCGTGCGGCTGTTATTACTTTGATACAAGCCCCTTGGTAAATTAATAGGAATATAAAGAGGAAAAATATTAATGAATTTGTCATTCAGTAGGTGCATGAGGAAAATATTATGTCTACCAAATCAATGATCATATCTATTAAACAAAAATGTGAGAGCTCCGACACGTTCTTTTGACTTACAGATACAATGTCTGCCGTCTTAACGAAAAGTGCAATAACTAGGTTAAACCTGATTTCAAGAAAAATCGGTTAAAGTTTTTTTTTTTGTTTTGTTTGTATCTCCATCACTATAATTATGCTTAGTATTAAAACCGGCTACGTCATGGAAACGTAAAAAGTGTCTAAAAAGAATATTAGATCTCATTCTGCAGATTCCAGTTATGTACTTAACTCAATTTGGGGCAAAACTCGAGTTATTGCACTTTTCGTAAAGACGGCAGATGTGTTTAATGTTAGTAGCTAGAGTAGTAGCTAGACCACATGAACTTGACCACACGACTCATAATGTGAAGCATTAGAGAGTGCTTTACGATCAAAAAATAGTTTTGCTTCCTTTCTGAAACTGTTTTTATTGTTATACTCCTGCAAGTACACAGAACTACTTAATTTATATACCATTGTATAGATAATTTAATGGAGATTAATTCTGTACTTTTCAAAAATTGATTTAATGCAGTAGACACGAAAAAAACAATAATATATATTTTAAAGAGATCCCGTCAATCAAGTGTAAAACCTGAAAACATTATAGCTAGCGAAACAATCAATTAATTGAGTCAATTTTTTAAAACACTTTGTCCTTCAATGGACCATTGTGCGTGGAGTTGTGCACTTTTGGATTTTCCAATTTTTTTTAATGAAGCCATTAATTTATAAGTAGGTAATTCTGCATTGCCGGGAACTGAGTCTGTCAGTTAGTCAGAAAGTTAAAGCTAATTACCCTTTCCAAAGGAAAGGTACTTAGGGAGACGACGGTCACAAGAAACATTCAACATTTGAAAGATGATTGTGTTACCTATGTACTCCATTTTTATGGAGTCGCTAAATATTTGGACAGAGTCGTCACGGGTAAGATTTAGTTTAACTGCCCCCAAGTTGAGGGTTCATATTTTTTTCACAGTTATATCTTATTATTAGAAGCCTCCACTTGACATTACCACCCCTAACTTGACTTTTCAAAATGTCAATATCAGTTCTTGAAAAGCAAGCAGAACTGAATGTGTTACACTTACTAAGTATTGTGACACAAAATTATAGTTCTCAGAACACGAGATGCCAAAATCTACTAATTAGAAACCAGTTTCTCAATATCCCCATAGCGAAATTGTTCCTACTATTCACGACTGCAAAGCAATGTCACGATTTAGAAAGAAATAATCGAAAGAATGTACCAAAACAATAGAACCATTATACAACATAGAATTGGTGAACTATACTTTCACCGGTTTTATAAGATGATTGTTATCTTCAAAATTGTAAATGTGATGACAAAAAAAATGAGACATTCTACTTCGAAATTTTTCGTCATTTTTCTAACATAACTTTACACTTACCTGAGTTAATTACGCGCGAAGGGACGTCAGCAATACTATGAAACCACATATACAGCCTGAATTACGATAAGGCTTTGATAAAAGTAAATATTGTAACAATCTTTGTTCTAAGGTTCCGCGCGTTCGTACACACAATATGGTCACCGCGACACAGTTGCTCATGTGATATTTACAGCTGATGTGTAAAAAATGAACAAACAAACACGCACGCGACACAATTTGAGCAATATCCACTACGAAATCGAGTGTTCGTTTTAATATTGTTATTCGATCGGTTGGCAATCGTCACGAAATTCTTTTGAATTGATTGATTTGATTGTTCCATTCATGTTGGAATAGTTCGTTCGAGAATGTTATTGAATGAATGAACGATTGAAGTTGGAATGCGTTCGATTTCGTGGTCAAAAAATTACAATAGCCAGAACTCTTATACCAGTTTATTATATTTATCAGTTTTATCACACTAATATTAAAAAAAGGCGAATGTTTGTGAGTGTGTCTGTATGTTTGTTACTTCTTCACGCAAAAACTACTGAACGGATTTTGATGATATTTGCCACACAGATAACCAGGAAAGTAACCTATGTTACATAGGATACTTTTTGTCCCGATATTCCCATGGGATTGAAACTTAGGCGAGTGAAACCGCGGGGCGCAGCTAGTCTTAAATAAATCAGTAATATCAAAACATTTTTTAAAAGAAAATTATTGTGTTATGTATTGAGTTTATAAGACTCAGGCTCATGTCCAAGTTGCATTCGTTTTATTTTTTTAATTTGTGATAAAAATTATTGTACATTAGTATACTTACACAATAAAGACAAATTAAAAAAAAGTATTTTTAGAAAGTTTTTGAATTCTAACGACTTCAGGTCGACGGAGCCCCGCTGTGCGGGGTTCCTATATCTGTCTGCAGGGTATAGAATTATAGATAGAGGAACCTAACCAAATCGAACCTCAGGATCCTTCGCTCGCTCTTGCATCCGACGTCGCCTAGTAGCATAACATATTGAATTTTTTAAACAATACTTTAATTTTAATTTTAAGGTGCCACTACCACTAGTCGATATTTTTTCCATACAAATTTCGGGAGAGATTCCTCTACTGTTTGACATTGTGCACCCAAAGTTAAACATGATACAGTTTTAACTTATTATTAATTGTGTCTGTACGGAAACAGAATAGTAGAATAAAAAGCCATTACAAAGTTATGAGTCAACAGAGATTAGTTTTTCTTGCTATTTTTAAAGTAACTTTGGGTGTAAATAAGTAATAAAAGAACTGTAAAATCTTGAAATCCAAGTCCGTACCAACAAAGCTCACTTATCGAAGAGTTCAATAAACTTATTTATAATTGATTTATTGAGTGGTTTTTTCATAAAACTCGATTTTTCAAAGCACTTACCGATTTTTTTTACGCGCCTATCAGTTCGGAACGGTGTTTCTGTGCGTGAGAACTAGACGTTGTGCGTGTAGACTAGCGTCTAACTGCTCATCACAGATACTAAAGGTACTGACAGACGTGCTCATTACTAGCATGCTCAAACCACGCGAAACTCACGTGACATTGATTTTCGCGTGCTCCGATTGGTTTGAGCATGCTAGTAATGAGCATGTGTGTCAGTACCTTAACTCTGTCGGACACGAAACCAGGTGACACAGCGTGCTTTTTGGCCACGACCATTAGTGAATTCGAGCTCGCGACTAGTTTACTCTTAAATGTTGAATTTCCTAAAAGCCCTTCTTAGTGCTCGCTTACATTATAAAAGGAAGCATTGTGCAAAATTATATTCTTAGGCCTCGTGCAATATTTTAGTTTTTGTCTTTACATACATAAGTTGGTAATTTTGTCAGTCAGTTTGTTTTTCCTTTCCTTTGAAAAGATATTGTTGTATTGTATGTTCTAGTAATTGTAATTTTGAATTATGAAATAAAATAATAAACGATTATTATTTATTTATTAGTAATGAGGTGTGAAATTGAACGCGCCGCAATACTTTTCTATGTCAATGCGCAATATTCAGTGTCAAGACGAGGCGTTCCAGTTTAATTTATTCAATCAGATCACTTGCATTGTATCTCTCTCACTCTTAAATCCATTTTAATGTGCTAGAAAAGGATGACAAATGTTATTTAAGCTCAATTAATTTTGTAAAATAATCTGCAAACCTAGTGAGTGAGTAGGGAAGTAATAAATAAAAATCATTGACATAAAAAAGTATGGACTGGAAATACCTACAAAAAAAGGGTGCATACCTACAACTCGTTTTGTCGCATAAAATGGCTGCCACTGCTAGGGTTGTGTCAATCAAGGAACATAGGTGTTACTATTATCGAGTATCGATACTAAATATGAGTCTTACTAGTTATTACGTTTGGATCATAATAACTTACTAAGTTAAAGTCAGTTGTAATTACGGTTGCCAACCAAACTTTATAATAACGTTTGTTACTTTATTTTCGGTAACTTTATAGTTTTGCATAAAAATAAAGTGTGCAAAAATACTTTATTTATAATCTTTTGTGATGCGTGAAACGAAAGACTCATGGTTAATTACTGAACTATTTATCAGTAGGTATACATGTCAAAAAAGAAAATCTTTTGTTAGAGTTAGAATTTTCAGAGAAAATATTATAGTTATGTACAAACCTGTATTATGTACAAACAATGTGTATTATGTACAAACCAGTTGTGAAGACAAATGGCAATATAATAAGATACCTACTTATAAATGCATCTGATAGCGTAAGTACCAAATGTAAAAACTCTCTGTTACCGTCACTTCAGCTTTCACTGAGTTTTTTCGGTAATAAATCTGCAGTGGCGAGAAGAGAGAAACAGATAGTCCATAAATTTAATAAAAAACGAGTTATTTATTTATTAAAATCAGTACCAGGTACTTAACAAATTAGAAAACATTGTAAAAATTGTGGAGTTTCTTGCCAGTTCTTCCCCATAGGAAGCAACCAATTGGAACCGTGCACCTAGCTACTGCACTGGCAAGAAACTCCACAGTCTGTGTGGTGCCGGACTTAAAGAATAGCACTACCCCATACTTCCCGTGGGTGTCGTAAAAGGCGACTAAGGGTCGTACCGGAGAATGGGCAGCAGCGTTCTCTATGCATTTCACCACCAAACCGCCTGCCAAGCGTGGCGATTATGGCAACCCCCCCCCCCCCCCCCCCCCTTTGGGAGAGGCCTATGTCCAGCAGTGGACGTCTTACGGCTGAAATGATGATGATGACCTAGCTACTGACGTTTCCTAAGTGGCCATGTAGGTTTATGTGAGATAAAATATTTTAATTTCGGTGCTGTGAACCAGAGGACGGACCTGGCAAGGTCACTCGGACCGAATAAGACACAGAATTATTTATGTTCACATCGCAGAATATGTCGATGACGTTTCAGCGGAGAAAACTATTACGGCAACGGTACAACCCTATTCCATTTGACATATTATTGTAAACAAACAAATGAATTAACAAAATATACTAAAAAGGTCTATTATACGGAAATGAACCCAAATATCAATACTTTAGCCATAAATTCATGATCGCGTCACAACTGTATCATCGAATGTGTATTGTTAATTGTATTTTTGCATGAAAACCGGCTATTAACCTCTGCAAAGACATTAGAGGTTGATTTTCATTCTTTCTTGCACCACACTTCACAATACAACACACAGACATGTTGAATTGTTGTTTTTCAACATTTGCATGCAGTTTTAAAAGGTAAAATCCTTGTATATTTCTCGCAAATCTCAATAATACAAAAAGTAAACAACCATTTGACAGCAAAACTACCACGAAACTTGTCGCAAAAGATGGCTGATACGGCACCTTACCTACAATTGTACTACGTCACGTCAAAATGTTGCCAAAATGAGCAACAACTTAAAATATTGTTGTCTCTTTTATCAAATACGATTATCTTATTAGAAAGAACGAGACAAAACGATATTTCGTATTCTGAATCATATTTCACTCATATTTGTATAAGCAAATGTATCTATAGAATAACGCGGCCTCTCCATGTTTTTCCTATCTCAATGATAAAAATAAAATAAGCAGCGTTGCCAGATCGTTCCTTTTGGAACATTTTGCGTTCTATTTTACGGTCATGCGTTCCCTTTGCGTTCCCATCTTTTGTGCGTTCTCTTCGTTCCTTTTTGGTATGGTGATACAACCTGACACAGACCTGCAAATTGCAAAAAACTTAAGAAAATTTGAATTTCGCGGTCTCAACTATCCATTCTCCTTAAGTTCGTGTACTGAAGACTAGGCTGTAAGTATTTACAATCCTTTGCCTAACCAGAAAGGGTGGATCAAAGAAAACTTAAAACCCAAAGATTGATTACTTTACAATTTATACGTCTGTGCTTTGGCTGGCGGGGAAGCCAACTTTATTTGTGAATTGAATCGTTTCGTGTTTTTTTGTTCAGTTTTCGCCCTTGAATGGTAAGGTATTTGCTTTGTTTTCATTAAATTCTACTGTGCTGAATGGTAACCTAAGTAAAGTTAGAAGCTGCTGTTTTCATTTCCCAAACTACTGGTTGGCGCGCGGGGCAAAATATAACTTTTCTATCTCAATAGCCTACTAACTAGGTACCTAGCTAGCCTACGTACCTATTATCCTTAAAAAACAAGTTGAGACTTCATTTATGTTATGACATAGGTATGCTCGTCGTTTGGTTGGACTTATGTTGAAATAACCGAATCACACGGTTCACTCTTGCCTTTCAATTTTGATGAATAAACCAAATTCAAATTTGTAAACATCTAACATTCAGAAAAAAAATTCGTTCTTATTTTGTTCTTGGTTAATATTTTCTAACAAAATCTATAAAACATAGATAATGATGCATTACAAAATTTGGTGATATTCATTGGTTACCGCCAGAATTGACAGCATTGATTGACATAAGCGAGCTAACCTAGAGCCATTATTAAACGAAAAAAAAGTGCTCGTACTCAAACTTGGTCCGAGTCGTAGACAGAGAAACTCTCTGTCTACGGTCCGAATCAATTATTTCTTTAAGACTACGCCGACCGCCTAGTGGCGCCCTCATCGTTTGTGTGGTTATTTCTTTTATTTTAGAATAAAAATGCAGAAAATAAGCACGTTAACTTGTGCTCCACAAGATTATACCTACGTTTATATTATTATAAACGGTAGTTTTACATAGTTTAGTTTTATTATAATCACTAAAACGGAAAATAGTGGCCACTATTATTAAAAATAACCAAACAAACGATGAGGGCGCCACTGCGCAGTCGGCGTTTGGTCGGTATGATACACTGACCTCAGAGGTCAGTGGTATAATATCATTGGTCCGAGTACCTACTCAAAACTAAAGACCGCGCCGCGATCGGAGAGCGTAAACAACATTTTTAGCATTAATGAGGGATTTTATTTTTCTTTTTTTTTAACGCTTCCCTAGTCGCTGGATAGATGGCGCTGAACTTGGTAAGTTACTGCAAAGAACGGAAGTCACATAATTTTTTTATTAATTCACTTGGATGTAATTTTGAGATCGTAAAACGAAAGCAAACGAAACTGTCACTCAACGAGCGTATATGACGTGCCGCAATGTTTTTTTTTCCAAGCGTTTTGACTTTGGCATCTAGTAACATAGTCAGTTCAACGCCATCTTCAGGGTTCTTGGGAACTATTTTTTTTTTAAATACTGAAAAGAAAAACCTCTCATTGTGAACGCGATTCGGAACGCGGCCACAGTGACCATAGTCTACTCTGGGATACCAGATTAAAAAGATTTTTCCAATAGTGGGGAAATCTCAAGGTTTATTTAAAATATTGGCTAGTTTTTGTAATAGCACAATTTGCTTATGAGATGTTTAATTTAATTACATAAAAGATTTAAATCATAGGTTAGAAGTAATAAATGAAGTCTTAGCTTCTAAATCAGCACAAAAAGTTAGTGGACACTTAAAAATGTTTGAATAATTTGATACATTACTCTAAACTTCCAAAATTACACCAGACAAGACAAAATAAAGAAATAAAATCTTCTAAGCTTAAGATCTCCACACAGAGTACAGAATCCAACTTAGAGACAAATAAATTTGTGTTTGTGTCTTTATTTTTGTGCGTCATGTTTGCCGCAAATAAACGTATTTCTTCTTCTTCTAATGATCTGCAAAAATAATAATATGTGACGTTTGCCGCCTGCATGATACTGACAAACTAACATACCTAACTAACATAACATACTACAAAAATAGATTCTTCTTTACGAATCAATAACAAAAAAAAATCTATTTATTCATTAATAAATAGTTTTTTTTTATATATAGGTATATTTTTCGTTTGCGTTCCTTCACGGCTAATTTCGTTCCATTTCAGACAACCCAGCGTTCTAAATCTTCAATCACTACTGGCAACACTGAAAATAAGTGTTCTGTGGCGCAAACTATAATCCTTCTTCTGTTTACGTTGTTATAAAAGTAGTCACAATAATGTAGTAAAATTGAATATTTTTGCACAATTAAATCTGAAACTGCTTTTATTATTCGAGGCAACTATTCGCAGAACATTTTCAACAGAAAGCTAAAAATTAATAAATAAAGTAACCTATAAACATGGACGACCCAAATCAAAAACCGAAAACAGAAGATAAAATCGAATTTAAGAAGCCTGTGCTATTCGGGCGCATCGGGAAATTGCCGAAAAAGGTAAAGAGTGAGCTAGAAAAAGGGTCAGAAGAAAAACAAGCGGACAAGCCTGTCGAAAAGTCTTCAGAATCAACATCTAAAAGTTCCTTACCACCAGCGGTACTTTTAAAAGAACTTTCGACGCCTATCCCTTACAAAGAGCCGAAATGGTCCGGGATTTGCCCAGATGGTGAGTGGTTGCAGGCCTTTTGTGTTCCTAATGATACCTTTTTTTGGTTATTACGTACCCATACCCCAGATTCATACTTTGTTTCTGTTGACAATTTCTTGTGATTGCTTCTTGGCCTCTTTTCTTAGTAACTATTTCCTTTTCCTTCATCTGATTCAACGTAATATAACACTGTCTGCTTCACCCAGAGGTTGAGTGGTAGAAAATGCCTATGGCTCTAAGTCTGCCTTTGTATATTTGTGTGCTTATAATCACACTAATATTATAAAGCTGAAAGTTTGTCTGTTTATATGTTTGTTACTTCTTGACGCTCAAACGACTGGACCAATTTTAATAAAATTTAGTATGGAAGTAGCTGACACCTTGGATTCACATATAGGCTTCTTTTTACCCGATTTTTTTTTTTTTCTTTATTCCCGTGGGATCGAAATTTATGCGGGTGAAACCACGGGGCGTAATAATAAAAATAAATAATATTATGTTACCTTTTTAATAACATCTATTGCATTTAATTTATAAATTTATATTCTTTGACACCCTATGATTCTTTCCCCACTTTTTTATACACATGTACCGTCAAACGTGGTGAATAGGGAGCCAAGGGTGAATCGGGACGAAACTTTAAAAGCGATTTTAACAATGAAATAATATAGTTTGTTGCCAAAATGGAGTCTAATGTGTTTATTGTATTATAATTAACAATTAAGTGGCCTTTTCGGCAATAAACTGTATTATTTCAATGCTAAAATCTGTCTGTTATCATATTATGTAAATATTATCTTGTTCCACAATTTATATCTCAGGTCCCGAGTATGCCCTGGAGGTGCTCAAATCAGGGATGATCGTGGATAAGGTGGACTTGATGAACAAACCATACTATGTCTTTGGAAGACTAGCCAACTGTGATGTTGTGATGGCACATCCAACTATATCTAGGTGAGGTTTAAAGAGATTTTTATTGTAATCTTGCATATTATTTGATGATTTTTAGTCACATATAAACATTCAGGAACGAAGGAACAGAAAAATACGATGCTAATGCAAATTTGATGCTGTTCATTACAAATAAGAAAATTAAAGTATCAATTTTAGCATGCGCCCGATAAGAAATCATCGCAGAGTTCACAACATGCAGCAAGTTGGCAACACGTTGAACGAGTTCAATACAAAAAAGGGCGCGCGATGACTTTGCTAAATCGCTTGCCTACGTGCATCCCTTTTCTTAAAGGGAATGCTCCAACCAGCCTGCGAAATTCAAAATTTCTTGCGTTTTTTGCAATTTGCGGGCCAGTGCTAGGTTGTATGTTGATTAAAATATTATTCGCGGCTGTAAGACGTATGTAGTTACAGAATTATAATCATCAAAATCACCAATAATCACCAAGAAAATATGAATTTCGCGGGCTGGTTGGAGCATTCACCTTAATGCCATGCTCTAAATTTACTTCATAACACGTTGAATTAGATATTTTAATTTGGCTCAGCACCTATTCGATTTCATCCCGGGCCCTATTTCTCGAAAGTATTAGTTTACTAGTATATTAGTTACTAGTTACTAATGTAAAAATTACAAGTCCTAATTTTTCCTGTTTCTCAAAAACAGGGACTGGACTAATAACTAATAGTAGCAGACTAATGAAAAATATTAGGCTGGCTTGGCTGAATACACACAATATATACCCATGCCAATTTAATTTTTAAAAAAATACGGTAAAAATTCCCGCCACTTGGATTCGTTTGATTTTGTCTTTTGCACACTGGCGGTAAAAGCGGATTGTTTTATTTAAAGTAAATTATTTTATTAAATAGCTATTTTATCGGGCCCGTGGCTAAATAATAACAGCCGCATAGGTCGATCGATCAGGTTAAGCTACGCTTGCCGCGGTTGGTCTGTGGATGGGTGACCATCTTTACTTACCGTGTTCCCTCCGTGCCTCGGAAAGCACGTTAAGCCGTTAGTCCCGGCTGTCATTCGCGGATCTTTGACAGTCGTTACGGGTAGTCAGAAGCCCGAAAGTCTGACAACCAGTCTTACCAAGGGGTATCGGATTACCCAGTAACTGGGTTGTGGAGGTCAGATAGGTAGTCGCTTCATGTAAAATACTGGTATTCAGCTGCATCCGGTTAGACTGGAAGCCAACCCCAACATAGTTGGGAAAAGGCTAGGCAGGTGATCATGGTGTATATTATTAAATTCAATTTACCATGGATCTAAAGCTAATGGTTTTGAGAAGTGTATTAGAAACAAAATAATTATGTTTGGGGGTTTCTCAAACGTTTTATCAATATTTCGTAAGTGTTTCTGGTTAAAAAGACTCGACGACGGCGAATTATTATTGTATGTCCTTCATTGTCGGAAGTGTCCGAATCTGACCACATTTTATAAAATGTGTTTGGTAAAAAATAATATTAATATTTTGGCTAATATTTTTTACAAGCCTTCTGAGACTAATAGCTTTATCAGTGTAATTTACAAGAGTATTTATAATAACACATTTTTTTGTGAAACCAAATTGAATTTACTCAGGTGACTTTAGCTAATATTTATTAGTTGGCAACTAGTAACTAATATTTTACTACCGTAGCTTCGAGAAACGCACCCTAGTAAACTTGTAAAAAATAAATGTTGGTAATAATAAGTAATAGGTAATACGGGCTGGTTTCCGCAACTCCACGTCAATACGTGTATTTTGCGTACGGGTGGAAAATCGGTTATTCGATCCATCCCAGCTCCTCAAGGAAGGCCAGCAACGCCTCGATGTTACTGACTGTCTCGTGTAGGGTACTTGGGTTACCGAAGCACTTTGCCCTTTACGTGGCGACCACCGAGCAGTTTAGAAGCACATGTGCCGCTGTCTCGTCATCCACCATGCAGGCCCTGCGCAGCGGACTGCCTGTTACTCCTATGACATACATACACTACACATTTCATCCTGTATACAATATGAGGATTGTAAATTGGCAGTGAAACTAATGCATTCATTCTATGCATGGATTTTATGTACAAATAATTATTCCGAGTGCATAACAATAAACTGTGGCCACTAATTAGTTTATCAACTAATAATTTTCTTTATTTTCAAGGCACCACTCCGTCCTGCAATACAAAGCCTTTGCTGAAGAAGGGGAGCCCCCCTGCGGCTGGTATCTCTTCGACCTGGGCAGTACTCACGGCACGTTCCTCAATAAAGACAATGTGAAAGCCAGCCATTACACCAGGGTGAGGGTCGGCCATCAGATCAGGTTCGGTAACAGTACAAGGACTTATATTATGTTGGTGAGTTTATTATGAAGCTTAATAAGTTTTTAAATAATGCATTTGGAAGAATGGTCAAGGAAAAGAAGTTCATAAGTCCGGTGTAGTAAGGATTAAAGCCCTATTTACACGACGTAAGCTTCTGGCCTGTGGCATACAATAAAATTGAAGCAAACCATTCCCACGCTGAACTGCTTCAAGAACCGACTGGACTGGTTAAATATCTCCAAGACGGTGTAACTTTCATGGTTATTTCAACTTATGGTGTGCCATAGCAATTGAATTGGCACCATGTAGATCAGTCTTGTATGTATGTAGATCCGACTAGATATCGACTATTTTCTCACTCAAGAAACGTACAATAGTTGTAGGTCCTGTACTAGTAAAAGAGATGCGTATATTAACCGTTGATCGCTGACTCACCCTTCGTTCTTGCCTGTTCTTCTAAATAGAGATCTACGTTTTGGAATGGGCAACTATCTTCAACTTTCTGACTAACTGACTAACTACACTTCTGGACACATCTATTGGCCCACCTTAGAGTTTAGGTTTCGATGGCCCCTACCGAAATATGATTGCTAGATTGAACAAAAACTGTTGATGCAGTTTTAAACCTGATACATTTTACCATCTTTTTCGATCGTATTGTTTTAAATTTGAATTCAGAATACCATACGACATGGAGCTACGCCTAACAAGTCGGATATGCGCCTTGTTAAAGGCAATTGATTTTTGAATAAAAAACATGTTTTATCAAATAAAGGTTTAATTTAATAACGCGTGTTGCCTCCATGGGCATCTACCACAGCTCTCATACGATTAGGCATAGAGTTTATCAACCGCTCTATGAAATTTTGAGGGATCATCTCCCATTCCTCTTCTATGGCAGTTTTCAACTCCTGCATCGTCTGGGCAACTGGCTGACGAGCCCTAACACGTCTTTTTAGCTCGTCCCACATGTGCTCAATGGGGTTCATGTCTGGGCTTCTGGCTGGCCAGTCCATAACTGTGATGTTCACATCCCGAAGATATTCCCTGACGATGCCGGCCGCATGGGCTCTTGCATTATCATGCATAAAAAGGAAATTTGGGCCCACATAGTCCGCGTATGGTATCACGTGAGGTTCTAAGCACTCACGAATGTACCTTTCAGCATTTAATGTTGGCAGCCGTGGTCATGTAACAACCTCAAGTTGAGTTTTGCCGCTCGCGGATATACCGCCCCAGACAGTCCATGAGCCACCGCCATAAGCAACCCTCTCTTCAAAGCAGCATTGTGCGAAACGCTCTCCCTTACGTCGGTAGACCTTCTTCCTTCCATCATTGCCATGTAACACAATTTTAGACTCATCAGAAAAGAGTACACGGCTCCAATCTTGCTGTGTCCAATTTAAATGACTGCGTGCGAAATGAAGGCGCGCTGTTCGGTGGGCTCGCGTTAGTTTGGGCCCATTAGCTGGCTTGTGTGGTACCATATCGCGTTCTTTTAACCTTCTCCGAACAGTTCGAGCGCTCACAGATACTCCGTGGAAGTCGCGAAGTTGGTTTTGTATCTCAATGGAGGTAAGGTGACGATTTCTCAAGCTGGTCGTCACGATGAATCGATCCTGCCTTTCAGTTGTCACCCGAGATCGTGGCCTTCCTTGGCGACGAACAAAGCCGCCAGTCTCTAGGTACCTCCGATAAACATTTCGGACCGCAGATCGACTTAAATTAAGTTGAGCACTCACGTTTCTTTGGCTGTGTCCGGCCTGAATAAGTGCCACAGCTTGGGCGGCGACTTCAGGTGAAGTATCCATAGATTATTGATAGAACCTCACCTTAATGTTAAGAATAAGTAATGTTTGTTGCAAAACCAAAGATATCAATCACTTTTTCAAGAATTAAATCCAAGTAAACCAATAAAACCAAGTTTTCTTAGTATTCGATTGTTTGATATCAACAAACAGGCTCCAAATTGTCTTTTGTTTCTTTAAATTCTGTGTTCGAAATTCAAAAAAAAAACTATTGAATGAAATTGTGAATGTGCCAGGTTCAAAACTGCATAAAAACTTTTTGCTCGACCTAATATAAAATTTTAGCTAGGACCAAACGAAACTGAAAATACAAGGTGGGCCAATAGATGTGTCCAGAAGTGTATTTAATTTTATACAATTCTAAATTGCCTGTAATTGGTTTAATGAAATAAATGCTTGGAGTTTGAGTTTGAACCAACCAATACCAATGTATGTAAATGGTACACCACAGACTACCTACAGTATTTGTCTGTCCTTTCCCTTTTTAATCCATCCAAAGGTTGTCTTTAAAAGATCGCTTTTAGCGATAAGACCGCCCATTGTGTCACCCTTTGTACAGTTTCTAGATTTATATGTCTGTAATTTATATGGTGTACATAATAAAGAGTATTCTATTCTATTCTACCAATGCTAACTTAGTTCAAGCTATAAAAATAAAGCCATGTTTTTGTTTTGGTGGGTTTCACACACATCCCTCGCTACGCATCTTCGCTCATCTCTGGTGGAAAGGCAGCATTAGGCGGGTCACACCACAACGCAAAACTCCTCCTGCATTACGTTCGTATTTTGTAGGGTCCAGATTTCGACTGCGAAGGAGAATCGGAGCTCTCTGTCACGGAAATAAAGCGAAGATCACAAGACATGAAGCTAGAGCGAGACAGAATGATCAAAGAAGCCGTGGAACAGAGGGAGAGGGATAGAAAGGAGGAAGAAAAGAGAAGGGAGGAGCAAGGAATTGATTGGGGGATGGGTGAGTCATTCTTACTAATATTATAATTGTGAAAGTAAGTTGTTTGTTTGTTACTTTTTCATGCCTCATCTGCCTAGCCTTTTCCCAGCTATGTTGGGGTCGGCTTCCAGTCTTACTGGATGCAGCTGAATACCAGTATTTTACATGGAGTGACTGCCTATCTGACCTCCACAACCTGGATAAAAAATGCTGGATAACTCGACTCGAATTGTCCAGGTCGAGATGTCTCGTGGTCGAGTTGTCTCGTAGTCGAGTTGTCTCGTGGTCGAATTGTCGTGGTACCCCAAGTATGCGTGAAGAGCAGGCAATTGACCCTTCATATAGCAGATCAAGAGGTTTTGTAATAACTTTGCAGGCGTTCTTTATAATAAACAGACCGCTTTTTATGGCAATCTTGCTATCAGAAACCTATTTAAAGGAATTTGTTAACAGCCATTCCCAATTTCTCATCATCTTTCCTACCATTTCCACAGGCGAGGATGCTGAAGAGGAACCTGACCTGGCAGAGAACCCGTACGCCGTCACAGCGAACGAGGAGTTATATCTTGAGGACCCCAAGAAGACGCTGCGAGGCTACTTCGAGCGCGAGGGCCACGAGCTCACCTACAACTGTGACGAGAGGGGCGTGGGGCAGTTCATGTGCAGGTGAGGAACTGCTTCTTCATCATCTGCCTAGCCTATCTTAGGGTCGGCTTCCAGTCTAACCGGATGCAGCTGAATACCAGTATTTTACATGGAGCGACTGCCTATCTGACCTCCACAACGCAGTTACTATTACATCTGAACAAACTATATTCAGGTTACTCATATACTAAAAATGATGTTGTATATTGGTATAAGGGCCGGAGAATGATGATAAGACATATGTTCAGCAGTGGTTAAGCTGGTGATGAAGAAGCAGTTTTCTTGGCTAAATAATAACAGCCGAACAGGTCGATCGATCAGGTTAAGCTACGCTTGCCGCGGTTGGTCTGTGGATGGGTGACCATCTTTACATACCCCCCTCATCATCATCACCATCATCTCATCATCATCATCACTCATCATCATCACTACTCATCATCATCACTTACCCCTCTTGTGCCTCGGAAAGCACGTTAAGCCGTTGGTTCCTGCTGTCATTAGTGGATCTTTGACAGTCGTTACGGGTGGTCAGATGTCCGAAAGTCTGGCAACCAGTCTTATCAAGCGGTGTCGTATTACCCAGTAACTGGGTTGTGGAGGTCTGATAGGCAGTCGCTCCTTGTAAAATACTGGTATTCAGCTGCATCCGGTTAGACTGGAAGCCGACCCCAACATCATCATCATCTGCCTAGCCATTTCCCAACTATGTTACTATAACTAACTATAGCTAGGTATGCCACGGACCTTTAACCCCCTTTTATTTTATACCGAAGTCTTATCAGTTTCATGAAAAATCAAATTTACATTGGCAATTTTGCTATCGGTCTTAACCACTTACTCTCTACCCAGGGTGGAGTTACCCATCGACGACGCCCGGGGCAACCCCGTCATCGCAGAGGTGATCCACAGAGGGAAGAAGAAGGAAGCCGTCATCGCGTGCGCACTGGAAGCATGCCGGATATTGGACAGGGCCGGCCTGTTGAGGCAGTCCAAACATGGTAAGGAATAATCATTGGAGTTACTTATCACACTAATATTATAAAGGCGAAAGTTTGTGAGTGTGTGTGTTTATATGTTTGTTACTTCTTCACGCTCAAACGGCTGGACCAATTTTGATAAAATTTGGTTTGGAGGTAGCTGACATCCTGGATTACAATTAAGCTACTTTTTATCCCGATATTCCCACGGGAGCGAAACTTATGCGGGTGAAACGGCTGGGCGCTGTAATAATTGCAAAAAATCTGCTTACGTAATGCTTGAATGGCCCCTAAGTACACCAGCACCCATACTCTTCAAACCGGAACACAGCAACACTGCTTGGCGGCAGAAATATGTTTGGTGGTAGTATTTCCCTGGACGAGATGCTTCAGCTTCATGAAGAGTGACTACTTTTCGTTCCATTTAGTATTGTCGATCGATTTCAAACAGTGTGAGGTTAAATAAATGCCCACCACTATATAACATAACATAATCAGCCTATAATGTTCCCACTGCTGGAACACAGGCCTCCTCTCGGTGAGAGGGAGTGGGCCGTAATCCACCACGCGGGCCCAGTGCGGGCTGGCAGATGTCACGTCATGTCTTCGAATTTTTAGTCCTAACGATGTTCATAGTGAGGTTTCCTCACGATGTTTTCCTTCACCGTTTTGAGAGCAGCGGGGATGAAATAATTTACACAAAGTAAAGCGCCTACCTTCCACCACCTGCCACCTATATTCTTTCAACATTCATTCACTCACTCACTCACTCATTCATTCGTTCGTTCGTTACTTGTGCAGAATCTCGTCGACGGAAAGAGCGCGACTGGTCAGCTGACGACTTCTACGACTCGGATGACGACACGTTCCTGGACCGGACCGGCAGCGTGGAGCGGAAGCGGAAGTTACGCATGCAGAAACTTGGCGCCGCCGAGAGAGAGCACGAGAAACCTAGGACTTATGACGACCTGGTAAGTTGACTATTAGAATGAAGAAAAATTTTTTTTCAATGTTTTCTTACCTAAAGGGTGTCAAGTCAACCAGCCAGCACGCAGCCTTCGTAATAGGGACCCCTATTACCAAGGCTGCGTTCAGGGTTGGGAAATAATCGATTTGAGCGTGCTTAAACCCGTACCGAATTAGCATGAGCGCGATAACGATGTCCCGTGAATAGACGTAGACGTCATGACATACGCCATCTTGCGATAACGCCGACTATGTCTTATATAATAATATCACCGTGAGCGCTGTCAAAAATGACAGTGTTTGTGTGTTTTGAGTTGCATCATATCTTTAAATTAAACTACCGTGGCATTTTAGTAATTCTGCTTCTGGCTGACAGTCGCCACCTAACCAAAGAAGAAGAAATGTGGTGTTTATACAAAGAAATACTGTAATAATGTTTTCTTTTTTGTTCCAAGTGTTTATTAGTGGAAACTTGTAAATGGCCTTTAAATGCATATTGTTTAAGAGCACTGTTTAAATTAGCTGTAAGTTTCCTAAATAAAATAAAATAAAAATTAAATATCGTTTTGACATTGAGTAAGCACGCACTGTGAGCGCGTTCACGAGCGATCCGAATTGTTGACAGCTGAGAGCTGTCATAATCGTAATATCTAAATCGTAACGCATGCAGTGAGATGATGTAAGTGCTGTGAGCGATTATAGCTAATTCGGAATGCGGCCCAAATCTTTGTCGTCCTGTCTGTGTGTGGCTGTATTTAGAACCGTAATGGTTAGGCTTTTGAAATTTTCACAGAAATGTGTTCTGGTGCGGAACCTTTACACAGGGGCCAGGAAACTGATTCCGTTTTTCGCTCAAAAGAAAGTATCGAGCAGCAAAAACAAAATCGACTTTATTTACACAGGTGTAAGGTTGATATTTTTGTTTATGTAGAAATAACTGGTCTTGACACACCGTAAGCGTTATTTTAAGTGGACTCACTCCAATAAAATTTATCTTGTCTGTTACAGCTAAAAGAAATAACGGAAATTGAGACAAAAATCACCTCTGAAGAGGGAACGTTAGAGAAGCTACGATCCTCTGCAGCCAAGAGTCAGCAGAACAATGAGGATGTGGACGAACTGGACCAGTACATGCACAGCCTGGGCAATCAGGGTCAGAGCATGGCGCAGAAGGCCGAGATCTCCAAGACTAAGGTAAGAATAGAGTTTGAAGGTAAAAAATAAAACATTCTAAGAATTTATTATTCCCGGGATTGATGTTTCAATAGTCCATCATCTGCCTTACCTTTTCCCAACTATGTTGGGGTCGGCTTCCAGTCTAACCGGATGCAGCTGAATACCAGTATTTTACATGGAGCGACTGCCTATCTGACCTCCACTACCCAGTTACTGGGTAATACGATACCCCTTGGTAAGACTGATTGTCAGACTTTCGGGCTTCTACTACCCGTAACGACTGTCAAAGATCCACGAATGACAAATAGTCCGATAACTTTTATTTGAAGAATAAATATATCAGTGTCACATATTTCTATGCAAAGTGTCTAAACACACTATGCCGAAGTTACGCGACCGAAGTTCGGCATGATTACGCCTGCAATGCTATTTGAATTACTGACGACACATTATGCCGAAATTACGTTGCGTTAAATAGCATTGAAATAGCATTGCGGGCGTAATCTTGCCGAACTTCGGTCGCGTAACTTCGGCATAGTGTGTTTAGACACAAAAACTGGCAAAACGCAATAATAATTCCTCAGATAAAAGTTATCTGACTAATGCTGACTTTTGGGCACTGTTCCTGTTGACAGCGATGCGGACGAATTTTTTAATACAATCTATCTATATAAATAAAAAGAAAAGTCCTGACTGACTGAGTCATCAATGCCCAGCCTAAACCCTTGGACCTATAAAGCTGAAATTTTGCACAGAGGTTCCCTTTATAATGTAGACAAGGAATTAATAAGGATTTTTCGAAATTCAACCCCTAAGGGGGTGAATGGGGAGAGTCGCGGGCAGAAGCTAGTATAAAATATAATTCTTTTGCTTCTTTTTTCATATACATGTACAGTCAACAAAAGAGATATTGTATGCAGGATCTTCGGATATAGTTGAAGTTTACTAAGCAACCGATGGATGTTCTCGAATATAATTTAATTTTAGTAATAGAAAACAAATAGCTCATTTATCAAATTAAATTTCAGACGACAACATCCATCGGCCTCTTACTAAACTTCAACTATATCCGACGATCCGTTTACTTATCTCTTTTGTTGACTGTACATATTATTATCAATTTTAATTTTGATTCTGAGATTTCGTTTAGTTTTTTTGTAATTTGAAGCAAACATATTTTACTTTTATTACCGAACATGCTTTTAAAATAAATATTTAAATGGTAAACCCTCCAAAATGGTGCCCAAGATGTATGTAATCTTTTGAGCAATAAAGTATTTTTTTTTTAGAAACGTTTTATGTTCATGCAAAAAAAAAAAAGATGACAACTAAATATCATTAATCATTTATGCAACAGATGAGCATTCAGAAGCTGAAGATGGAGCTGGCTAAGACGCAGCGCCTCGCCGAGTTGGCGCGGCCGGCACACTTGCCGCCGCTACTCAAGAAAGACGACAAGCTGCACATCAAACAGGCTAACTCCGTCGTGTATGGCAAGAGGTGACGATTCAATACATAAATAAATAAATATTTTAAAAAACACTAGAAAAACACGCTTACAGGACTTTTCTAAGAAATCCAAAACAGCTATGAAACGATTTTCCATCATGAATTTCCAGTTCATATCTTCCGGCTCCATCATCAGATCAGTTCGACAGTACCATATTATTGTATTGTCATCAGAACTACATACAGCTGCCAATTTTCATTACGCTACGACCCTTGGAAAATGGTTAAATTGGTTACCTCAGATTGCATTACATAGTTACATACAGGTCGACCAAATAAAAGCGTGTTAAAAACTAACTTTTGTCCGCGGCGTCGCCCACGTGGTGGTCGGAAATTATTCCAGGGAAACGTATAACCAGCGGTGCGGTTATCAGCGGCGAAGCTGTTAAATTTTCTCAAACAACTTTGAATCTAATGCTGTTTAGCGATAACGTTGAAAATATATTAAAGAAATTTGACAGATTGTAGTAGCTTGGAGTCTGTACATGAGAACAGTTCCATTTAAATATACAAGCCTTTCAACTGTACGAATTTACAATACAAAATTACTTGAAATCCTTTCTCCTTTTTCTCCAGAATAAGGCTAAAAGAAGACGCAGAGAAAAGAACAAAAATACGAAAAGAAGTGAAACAAGAGGAATCAGAGTTTGTCGAAGAGATGGATTCAGATGACGATTCAGAATCCACCAACACAAGGAAAGAATCCAGTTCGAAAGAAGCAAGCAGAGAAGCAGAGATGCAAGAAGATCCAGAAGATGTTAAAAGAGAGACAGGAGAGCCTGAAATTAAGAAGATGTATGGACCCATGCGACCGCCTGAAAACTATGTGATACCTGAAGATTACTTCGATCAAGAGAGTAATAGGGATTTACCTGAAATTATGGAGAAAGAGTAGTTTTAACGTTATGTAAGTTTAAATATATTGTTTAAAAAAAACTTTTGTTTGAATTTTTTTTTTTGAAATGCGGTCGGAGAGACTTTTGAAAAAGCCTAAGTAAAACGTCCTAATTCGAGGTTTCGCTCTCGCCTATTTTCTCTTCCAATATTGGACTACTTTAAAAGATATTTCATAAACTGAATAAGAAGGATATACATTATTTTTAGTAAGCGAAACCCGAAACACGTGTCTAGTATTTTTATGTAAAGAATCTATGTACAAAATTTCAAACCTGTATCATGAAAAATCACAAAGTTATAAACTTGTTAAGTTACCTATTTGTCCGTACAAAAACATGCTCACCCGCGCTGCTCGCGTCGCGCCGCCTTGCGCTCATTGATAATAGTACCTAGGTACCTAACCGTTCGGTGCGGAGATTGGATAACCTACGTAGTGTCGCTCGGTGTCCAACTTTTAACCTTTTTTTAGGGTTCCGTAGCCAAATGGCAAAAACGGAACCCTTATAGATTCGTCATGTCTGTCTGTCTGTCCGTCTGTCTGTCTGTCCGTCTGTCTGTCCGTCCGTATGTCACAGCCACTTTTCTCCGAAACTATAAGAACTATACTGTTGAAACTTGGTAAGTAGATGTATTCTGTGAACCGCATTAAGATTTTCACACAAAAATAGAAAAAAAAACAATAAATTTTAGGGTTCCCCGTACTTAGAACCGAAACTCAAATTTTTTTTTCCCAACAAACCCATAAGTGTGGGGTATCTATGGGTAGGTCTTCAAAAATGATATTGAGGTTTCTAATATCATTTTTTTCTAAACTGAGTAGTTTGCGCGAGAGACTTCCAAAGTGATAAAATGTGTGTTACAGGGGGGGGCCCCTGTAACTTCTAAAATAAGAGAATGATAACTAAAAAAATATATGATGTACATTACCATGTAAACTACCAGCGAAAATTGGTTTGAACGAGATCAAGTAAGTAGTTTTTTTTTAATACGTCATAAATCGTAAACCACAATTTACCATTCATTCAATCAACTCAAAAATAAAAAAAAACATTTAATTTCATCAACATAAACCTTATGCATAAACCCGGATGTTACGGAACCCTCGGTGCGCGAGTCCGACTCGCTCTTGGCCTGTTTTTTTTTAAATTATTGGAATCGATTCAGTTACTTATTCTGAACAAACTATATTCAGGTTTCGCATATACTAAAAATAACGTTGTTGTCCCTAGACCCTGTTTTTAGGGTTCCGTACCCAAAGGGTAAAAACGGAACCCTATTACTAAGACTTCGCTGTCTGTCCGTCTGTCTGTCACCAGGCTGTATCTCAAGAACCGCGATAGCTAGACAGTTGAAATTTTCACAAATTATGTATTTCTGTTGCCGCTATAACAACAAATACTAAAAACAAAATAAAATAAATATTTAAGGGGGGCATACAACAAACGCGATTTTTTTGCCCTTTTTTGCTCGATATCAAAAATGGCAACAGGTAGGCACTTGAAATATTCACAAAATACTCATTTGTATTTTAACTTTAATAATAAATAATAAAATTAAAATAAAATAAATATTTAAGGGGGGCTCCCATACAACAAACATGTTTTTTTCGGCGTTTTTGCCTTGTGGTACGGAACCCTTCGTGTGCGAGTCCGACTCGCACTTGGCCAGTTTTTTAAATATTATTGTGACAAAATATAACATGGGGTAAAATTATTAGAATCGATTCAGTTACATATGAACAAACCATATTCAGGTTTCGCATTTACTAAAAATAACACGTTGTGTCCCTATGTTTTTCTTTTTAGGGTTCCGTACCCAAAGGGTAAAAACGGGACCCTATTACTAAGACTTCGCTGTCTGTCCGTCCGTCTGTCTGTCTGTCTGTCACCAGGCTGTATCTCAAGAACCGCGATAGCTAGACAGTTGAAATTTTCACACATGATGTATTTCTGTTGCCGCTATAACAACAAATACTAAAAACTAAATAAAATAAATATTTAAGGGGGGCTCCCATACAACAAACGCGATTTTTTTTTCCCTTTTTTGCTCGGTATCAAAAATGGCAACATGTAGGCACTTGAAATATTCACAAAACACTCAGTTGTATTTTAACTTTAATAATAAATAATAAAATAAAATAAATATTTAAGGGGGGCTCCCATACAACAAACGTTTTTTTTCGGCGTTTTTGCCTTGTGGTACGGAACCCTTCGTGTGCGAGTCCGACTCGCACTTGGCCAGTTTTTACATTTTGCTGTGTGGTCATTAACCAGACAGAAAACAGGCGGGAGCGTTTCTATGGACAAAAGACCTCCCGCATGTAATAAAACAATCAAATCTCTATAAACTTCATATTCAATTTATTCAAAACGTACAATACAGTAAATGGTGTAATCAGTATCTCTAAATAAGACACTGCGAAAATAAAAACATAAATCTTCAATTAGTTTGTTTTCACAGTTTGACAATTTATTTTTCTGAGCTATATAATAATTGTTAGAAGTAACAATAAACAAGTAACTAGAATTATGCTAAAACAAATACAATAAAATAACGTAATTATAAATACCCTCGATGAAGCCGAGTCATTTATTCAACGGATTTAAAAATATCCTCGATGAAGCCGAGTCATTTATTCTTCTCGGTCATCATTACCGGGGGGTAATGATGAACGAGAAGAATAAATGACTCGCTGTAGGGGTACAGCAGTCCACTGCTGGACATAAGCCTGTCTAATTGCACGCCATCCAGCTCCATGCTCGATAACCCTCATCCAGCTAATACCAACCACCCTGCGAAGATCGTCGCTCCCCAAGTCTGAGGGTGTCCTACCTTACGTTTGCCGATTGGCGGTCTCCGTTCAAGAACACGTCTACCCCAAGTCCCTAACTGTCATCGTTCATCCAGTGGCGCAACTATACCGTTTGGGGCCCGTGGCAAATTCAAGGGATGGGGGCCCTCCCTCAATGTAAATGTAAAGAAGCTCAACAAAGGTTATACTTAGTTTTATTTTTATTAGCACTTCTCCCGCGTACATTTCATATTTTCCACTACAAAATTTAACACCTGACTGCTTCTGTCCTTATGTTAGGATTCTCCTGTGCTCATGGCCCTCTTTACCGGGGGCCCCTCTGGCTGGGGGCCCGTGGCATTTTGCCCCCAAAGCCACCCTATAGTTACGCCACTGCGTTCATAGTACTAGTTATTGTGATAATTTTGTCTGTACAGACGCCAGCACACATCTAGCTACTACAATCTGTCAAATTTCTTTAATAGATTTTCAATTTTATCGCTAAAGGATAAGGTTCAAAGTTCATTGGGAAAAGTTGACAGTTTCGGGTAGCTTGGTGTGCTGGCGTCGTGTACTAGACCATACCTTCTGGGTTAGGGAGATTTTTTTTTTTACGAAAACTAGTTTTATATATAATAAGTTAACTTTAAATACTCCCATGAGACCTGTACCGTTGTATGCACCCATATGCAAGTTTTACATGCGTTACATTGCACACAACAAATTACTGTAAACAGCGAATTTTCACACCAAGTCTCAGACCAACAAAAAAAGATAGACAGCGCGCCACGAACATTAAAACTGAAGCCACCTTTTTATCTATGTGTGTATCGAAGGCTTGCCATTTGTTAAATGTTTTCCCTATAATTTGGGGATATTTGTGCTAGTAGGAACTAGTATAATATTGTACGAGTAAGATATTGTTGAGTATGGTATTGGTATTAATTGGAAACCCAAAATATTCAATACAAAAAAAAGAAAATAGGAATATAACTCGAAGTAACAAATCATATTTATATGTATGTATTAATCGAATGGGGAAAATTTAAATCGTATTATGGCAACCCCCGCACCTTGTGTCACTACTTTCGTTCGTTGAGGTTTTTTGTTCCAAGTAATCTAAAATTTAATATTACAGAAACGATATTATTTCAAGTACTTTGATTCCGTGAGACTTTTTATGTGATTTGCTGTTGTTTTTGCAACTTTTCACTGCACAGGAAGGCATAATTATATTTTTTTAATCTATGTTAACTTGACGACGACTCGTGACGTACTAAGAGCGATGAGCATGGTTTTAGTGTAGGTGTGTGCGTGAGCGTGTATGTTTACTTGCAGGAGCACGGTTTTATGGCTTCACTTTTGATGTTCGCGGCGCGCCGTCTTTCTTTTTTTGTTGGTCTGAGCACCAAGTATAAAAAGTAATTTCCCAGAAATTATTTTTGCACAAAGTTACTTATTATTATTGTTTGCCTAGACACGCTAACAGCTTATTAGCTGATGCGTGAGTATCATATAGCTTGGAGATATTTAGTTTATATTTACCAGTGGCAAAGGAGGCGCTTATGTTTCAAATATCTGTTACCAAACCCGATTTTAGGATGAACTAGTTTCTCCTAGGCCAAACCAGTTCGATAGGCGACGTGGGATGCAAGAGCGAGCGAAGGACACCCCGAGGTTAGGTTTGGTTAGGTTACTTTAAACCCTTAACACAGAAACAGGAGCCCCGCGAAGCGCGGCTCCGTCGACATAGGATGCAAGAGCGAGGGAGAACTGGTTTGGCCTAGGCGAAACTAGTTCATCCTAAAATCGGGTTTGGCCGGTAACATATTTCGAAAACTATTGAATTTCAGCCATACATGTGAGGTGTTTTTTGGCCCCCCTATCAGCTCCTGACGAATATACGTCGCATTACAAGTAACCCTATATGGACGAAGTTTAGCAGAAAGGACTCAACCCACAAAAAGAGTTACCGAGGTTTTAAGTTTAGGTTTGTATTGCTGCAATGATGTATCTGGAATTATTTGAAATATTGTCACCGCTGAGCTAATATACTAATATTTTCATAAGTCAAGTTTTATTACACAGACTAACGCATTTTTTTTGTTTGTAATTTTTTTCTTTCTGCTAAACTACGTCCATATATGGTAAGGATAGTATAGCAGGTGGCGTTCTGTAATTTCTGCCTACACGAATGGGAAGAAGGCGACAGTATATGTATGTATTGATATGTCTTAATCCGGAGACTATGGAACAAGCCTAAATGTACTGATGGATATTTGTCATGAACTGAATGAAGTCAAAATTCAATGTCTTAGTCGCAACTTTTTCTTAAAGAATGGGTTTATAGGTGATGGCGTCGATGGCTTTAAATTAGTCTTACTAGGCTTCTTTGCGCTGTCAAACGGTATGCTAGGGCTCTGCCTAACACTTTTATAATAGTCCACTGGTTGTTGCATCGAATTGTTTTTCAACGCGAATTTCACCTTTTTCGGCGTGTCAAAATCGTTATCTTCAGATTTTTTGTCAAATTTTTTCGTTTGCTTCTGTAGTTCAGTTTTTTTCTGAAACTGTTTCACTTTGTTCACTAATAATGTTGGGTTTTTTGCTGGTTTTGTTAAGTTTTTCTCCGATTTTTTTAAGTTTTTGTCAAATTTTATGTTTTTATTTTCGTTTTTTGGCGAAGGACTTTCGGGTTTCTTGTTTTTGCCATTAATTATTATTTTATCATTACTCTTCCGTGGCTTGTTATTACTCTTATCGCTGTCACTGTTTTGTGTCTTAATATCTAGTATCTTAACACTTATTTTGCTTGTATCATTCTTAACACTATTTTCAGTAATTTTAGTCACTTTTTCTTTATTTTTTTTACCACTTTGACTTATTTTATCTTTCTTTTGCTCATTTCCTATCTTTTTCCTATTATCTAAGTTATTAAATACAGTACTGTCTCCTGCAACTCTTTGTTGCTTGTCAACTTTAAGTTGCTTGTGTGTGGCGTCCCCGTTGAGTTTGGCGTCAACTTTGCGTTGCTTGTTGTTGCTCGAGTCATTGATGTTGCTCTTGCGTTTTTTATTTTCTTTATTCGTTATATTTTGTTTCGGTTTCTTTGCTGCGGGTTCTGCTGTCTCCACTTGCCAGCCACCGTTCTGTGAAGGGTAGTTGAATATAAGTTATTTAATATGAGATATAATAAACTAATATAGGGCCGGCATTCCCCAAAGGGCAGAAGCGTAAGTATATCTAAGTCAAATAGATTGCTTGCCTTTTCCCAAATATGTTGTGGTCGACTTCCAGTCTAACCGGATGCAGCTGAATACCTGCATTTTACATCCATGGAGCAATTACCTATCTGATCTCCACAACCCAGTTACTGGGTAATACGACACCCCTTGGTAAAACTGGTTGTCAGACTTTCGGGCTTCTGACTACCCGTAACGACTGTCAAAGATCCACGAATTACAGCCGGGACCAACGGAATGACTATTACTATTGAGAGAGTCATTAAAATATTAAAGTTGCAGCGAAAACCAAACTTTTCTGCATAGATTTTAAAGTTGCTTTTACAAACTCGTCATAGTTTAGGTAAAATACTCACGATAACATTCTTGCTGAGTTTCTGCCTGACGGTCTCCACCTCCTCGACGATGCTGGTTCCAGAGCGACTCTTAGCCAGTAACCGCTTCCTGTGCTTGCGACTTAGACCTGCAACATTACAGATAACGCATAACAATTAAACTGTTAAATATCTGGACTACTAATCATATTTTTGGTTAATTTGAAACTAACAGCGCCCCGCGGTTTCACCCGCATTAGTGTCGATTCCGTGGGAATATCGGGATAAAAACTATCCTATGTCCTTTGCTGGGACTCAAACTACCTCTATACCAAATTCCATCTAAATTAGTTCAGCGGTTTAAGCGTGAAGAGGTAACAGACAAACACACTTTCGCGTTTATAATATTAGTATGGATTGCAGGGACGCATCGGGTTGTTCGTTCGTGCCAATTCAGGATAACCCGCTACGCTTTAGAAAAAAAGAAGCAAGAAAATACATTTATTTGGCACAAACTAAACGACACAAGAAGTAAGAAATTAACAGTAAAGTGTGCCTCACGGCTGCGCCAAGAAGGCTCAGAACAGTGGTGATGTAATATTTAACACAAAGTGCCCGTCTGGGTTTGAACCTACGACCTGCAACTCGTAAGTCGCGGAAGTTACCACTGCTCTCTACTACTACTATAACATCGAAACTATACAGGGTTATTGGAAAAACACCAAAAACCTCTTAAGAGGTCATTGTACTCATCATTATGAACAACTTTTACTATGGGACCAAATCTGAAATCGCGAAAAAAAAGTCAGCTGTTCCCTACATTTTGACGAGTTATACGAACATAAATGTAGGGAACAGCTGATTTTTTTTTGTTCGCTCGCATGCGGCGGGTGGTGTTTGTATTGAAAGATAATAATAATATGAGCAGCGCCCTCTGACGGACGTGTGCGACGGCTGTGTACACCGCAGTGGTGCCCGCGCGCAGCCGGCGCGTGCGCACGCCCCCCGCTACACCCCACACACCTCGTAAAGCCAGCTCGTCGCTGGCCGCGACAAGTTTCTTCTCCAAAGCGTGCAGCAACTGTGCCGACTTTTTCTGTTTGACCGGCGGAGCGGGACTGTCCTCAGAGTGGGTGGAGACGCGGAGCGGGTACTCGGAGCGGGACAGCTGCTCGAAACTGGAACATATTATGGATATTTAGCGTTTAGAGGAATGAAACACCAGATGGGAAGGTTAAGAACCCTACACTGACCTGCAAATTGGAAAAAAACGTAAGGAAATTAAAATTTCGCGGGTTACCTATATTTAAGGTGCCACTAGTCGATATTTTTTCCATACAAATTTTTGGAGAGTATTGCTCCACTGTTTGACATTGTGCATTCAAAGTTAAACATGATATCGTTTTTACTTATTATTACTTTTGTCTGTACGGAAACAGAATAGTAAAATAATAAACCAATAAAAAGTTATGAACCAACAAAGATTCGTTTTTCTTGCTATTTTTAAAGTAACTTTGGGTGTCAATAAGTAATAAAAGAACTGTAAAATCTTCAAAACGAAGTCCGTACCGACAAAGCTCAGTTATCGAAGAGTTCAATACACTTTATTTGTAATTGATTTATGCAGTGGTTTTTTCATAAAACTCGATTTTCTAAAGCACTCCGATTTTTTACGCGCCTTTCAGATCGGAACGGTGTTTCTGTGCGTGAGAATTAGACGTTGTGCGTGTAGACTAGCGTCTAACTGTTCATCACTGTTATTAGTTCTGTCAGAAACGAAGCCCAGTGAGACAGCGTTCTTTTTGGCCATGACCACCAGTGAGTTCGAGCTCGCGAATAGTTTACTCTTAAGCTTACCGTTCCAAACAAATCTTGACTCTCTTGTGCCTGCCCGAGGTGGCAGTAGTGAGCAAGTCCCGCAGCATGTCGGCTATCAGTGTGGCGGGTACCGGCAGGCACGGTAGCTCCACGTTGACGCGGCCGGCGCGCGGGTCTAGGGGCCGCTCTGTGCTGTGAAGGGACACAGAAAGGGTTATTTAGGCGTTTACGTCAGGTACATTTGCCTGACACATGCTGCCGGTCGATTCTGTAAAAATCTCACCATGAAAACTTAGGTGAAGTGAGTTTGTTTTTGCTAGGAATTGACACTATTGACAGCTCACTCCACGCTCACTTCACCTGAGTTTTCACGGTGAGATTTTTACAGAATAGCACTGCTGAGCTGGACTCCCATTTGGTGCAACCTTGAGACGGACATCGCACTGTGTATGTTTCGTTATTAATTTTACTCGTCATAGTGTCACTTTTATTTCGATATGTGTGTTTTTCATTTTGTTTTTTTATCGGCACCTTGTTTTTATATTATAACTTCATTAAGAAATTAATGAGTGAGCTGTTATGTTCCAGGTTATATTAACTGAATATTTGCAGAGTAGAAGTCGCAATTAGCTTGTAATTACGACATTAATAAATAAGTATTTCCTTTGCTTATTTCAGTGGCACTAATTAATTAATTATTACCTAGCTGCGCCCCGCGTTTTCACCCGCGTAAATGTCGATCCCGTGGGAATATCGGGATAAAAAGTAGCCTATATGTTAATCCAGGGTATCAGCTACCTGCATACAAAATCTTATCAAAATTGGTCCAGCCGTTTGAGCGTGAAGAAGTAACAAACATATAAACACACACACACACACTCACAAACTTTCGCCTTTATAATATTAGTGTGATCATGTGGGTAGTTTGGTTATCATCTA
The DNA here is from genome assembly GCA_916614155.1 of Mesoligia furuncula. Taxonomy (NCBI): domain Eukaryota; kingdom Metazoa; phylum Arthropoda; class Insecta; order Lepidoptera; family Noctuidae; genus Mesoligia; species Mesoligia furuncula. The sequence continues at coordinate 13,234,542 of OU744819.1, forward strand.
ATATTGTATTTTTGTGTGTTGTGCTGTCTTTTTGTGTGCGCCAAATAAATGGTTTATATTTAGGAAATGTATTAAAACAATTAATCTTGTTGATAATTGTAGCGACACAAACCGAAATCATCATCATCATCATCATTTCAGCCGAAAGACGTCCACTGCTGGACATAGGCCTCCCCCAAAAGGGGGGGGTTTGCCATAATCGCCACTCGTATCGTATGGTTGTGGAATGCATAGAGAACGGTGCTGCCCATTCTCCGGTACGACCCTTAGTCGCCTTTTACGACACCCACGGGAAGTATGGGGTGGTGCTATTCTTTAAGTCCGGCACCACACAGACAAACCGAAATAAGAAATATAAATAAAAAAAATAAGCCGCTAAACCTCGGCGGATAAATGTATGCGGCGACGTATTCGGTTGTGTGAACAAACAGCCTAGCATAACAGTACCTGTTGGCCATATTTTTTTTCAAAATGGCGGCCAGGCATGAAACCTATATAAATCAATAGCTGACTAGAATGCAAACAGAAAACATAATAAGACCAAACCACGTGAAGTGTCACGTTAGATTAAATCAAACTAATATTACAAAGGCGAAAGTTTGTTGAGTGTGTGTGTGTTTATATGTTTGTTACTTCTTCACGCTCAAACGGCTGGACCAATTTTGATAAAATTTTGTAAGGAGGAAGCTGACACCCTGGATTAACATATAGGATACTTTTTATCCCGATATTCCAACTAGAAAAAATACGCGTCGACTTGAGAACCTCCTCCGTTTTTTCGTCGGTTAAAAAGGCTCCTATCTCAGCATAATGCTGCGATATTTAAAAAATAAATACCAAAGCGCTGGTATTCTATAGGGCCCGAAAATATCTACCTTTCGTCGTCTTCATCAGTGCTGACATCCCGGCCCTCGTCACCGTCATCCTCTGAATCAGACACCAGTTCCAGAGCCTCTGGACCACCCTCGGGACATCCCATCTGAAATATAACATGGAATATTAGTACAAGTTACGACATGTAAAGGGAATAAAACAATATCACCACTTTTTTACTTTATATTAAACTAGCTGACCTGGCAAATGTTGTTTTGCCATGTAAATTATTTCTAGCTGCCAGGCGCTACATCGCGTGGTGTCCTACGCCTTACCCCTACCCTACTCCTACCCTACTCCCACACTACTTCTACCCTACTCCTAACCTACTCCTATAAGTAAATAAAAAAAAAAATCCTATCCTATGTCCGTCTCCTGGTTCTAAGCTACCTCCCCATCAATTTTCAGCCAAATCGGTTCAGCCGTTCTTGAGTTGTAAATAGTGTAACTAACACGACTTTCTTTTATATATTCCCTGTTCAAAAATCAAATCCCCGACGCGTAATGTCGTAAAAAATTATGAGAATAATTACTATAATATTTTGATCTTGATGCATGAGACTTTTTGGTACCACTTTCGGTCATTGTCCTTTCTGTAATAGATTTTCACCTTTATCGCTATAAAGCATAAGGTACAAATTTGACAGATTCGGGTGGCTTGATGTGCTGGCGTCTTTACATGTAATGAAAATAAAAAGCTGTAAATTTTTTGTGTTATAATAACGAGTTCTGCTCACTTTCTGCCAAGCCGCCGTAGCATGTTGGTACCGCAGCCCCTGCTCGCTCTGCCGCACCAGCGCGGTGAGGAGCCGCCGGGCTGCGGCACACAGTAAGGGTGCTTCGCCCCCGCACATGTAAGTGCACAGGGGACGGATCAGCTCTACTAGGCTCGCGTCGGGAATGTCGCCGTTTGAGACCTGTTTGTGGAAAGTTTACATATTGTTATGATCAAGTTTTTTTATTTTTACTAATAGTAAAAAAAAACTGTTCAATTGCGAGTCGGACACGCACACGAAGGGTCCACACCACAAGGCAAAACCGCTGAAAAAAAAACACGTTTGTTGTGTGTGTTAGTATTCGTTGTTATCGTGGCAACAGAAATACATCATCTGTGAAAATTTCAACTGTCTAGCTATCACGGTTCATGAGATACAGCCTGGTGACAGACGGACAGTGGAGTCTCAGTAATAGGGTCACGTTTTTACCCTTTGGGTACGGAACCCTAAAAAATAGCTACCCCACCGATTTGAAGGCCAATCTCAACGGAGATTAGCCAGGTGCGCAGGAGATTTTATAGTGCACAAGTGTGTGCGTAAACACAGATGCACTCTGTTCCTTTACTCTCATAGTCCGATGGGACGGCAATCCGTCACGACCGGGGAGAGATCAGGCGGAGGACCAACGGCTTTACGTGCTTTCCGAGGCACGGGGGTATTAAACCGCCAACTTCCAAACTCCGGACTGTTACTAAGAAATTCCTAATGGAAAACCCAATAACACTTTATACGACCCGGGAATCGAAGTCAGCTCTGCCCCTGCAGAGCGTGAGGACCCGATTCCCAGGTTGCCCAAAATGTTGTAGGGTTACACCGTCATGAATTTCTCAGTAGCACCCCAGAATCTGGGTTTGTACACGGTTGATGGCATTATTATTACATCGTACTCAGCGCTTGTTGACGTCGGTGTCGCGGTCCGCCCGGCTTTTTAAATACTAGCAATATTTTATTAGTATGTTTTATATTCTTTTTTTATGCATTAAACGAAAAGCCAACAAGAACGGGGTGCACACGGGCGCTCTGATTGGATGACGCGCGACGCCCTCACCCCCGCCTACCGCTGCGGCCGCCATTGCAAATATAATATAATATATATAAATACTTTATTTCAGACCAAGGTGCCCATTTTGTTAGTAACAATGTTCTTAAAGACCTAGTGTTAGTAATACTTAAAAACTACCCACAGCAAAACATAAAACTGAAATACAATAAACAATCACTACTGCACCATTCCATGACAAATGGCGCAGCAATGACTGATGTAGCTACAGTCCAGCCGACTAGCTATCATGCTAAGGATGCTGTTAGCGCTGCCACGTACTCTACGCACCAGGGATGCGCATCTTTTACGCATCGTAGCGTAAAAGCAGTCCACGCGATGTTCAGCAAACATCCCTGATGCACTACAGAATCGCCGCAGCCCCAACAGCACCCTGAACGCATTATTAAATTGGACTCGGAGGGCACTGTAAGATTTTTGAGTATAGTCGGCCCACAGGCTGCACGTGTAGAATGATGTACAATAAGACCTAAAAAGTGTAATTTTGACTTCTGTCGAACAACGTGCGAACCTGCGAGCTATCATATTCGCCCGCACTGCCAGCGCCCTCCGTTCCCTCTCGATGTCATCATTGTCCTTGAGGTCAGAGGTCAGCATATGTCCTAAGTACTTAAAGCTAGACACCCTACGCAAAGCTGTACCATTAAGTGTAATGTTGGGAAACACGTTACCTGTACTGTTTCCTCTGGCCTCAAAGACCATGACTTCACTTTTGAGTGGATTATATTTTAATCCGTGTTGCTCGGCATATGATTCACAGATGGTAAGCAGTTTCTTAATCCCACATACCGATGCACTCAGTAGCACCATGTCATCAGCATAGCTTATGTTGTTTACACTAATTCCGTCTATGTGACAACCTACCCGGGTGCTACTGAGTGCCACAATCAGATCGTTCATATACAGGTTGAATAGGGTTGGCGAGGACAATCCCCCCTGCCTCACCCCGCACTCCAACCCGTACGGTTGCGACATGGTTCCCGACCATCGCACGCCATTGACCTGATTTCCGTACCAGTACTTGCAGATGTTGATGAGTTCAATTGGCAGATTAGTGTTTTCTAACTTTTTCCATAGAATATCATAGGAAATCAGGTCAAAGGCTTTCGAAAGATCAAGAAAGCATGCGTGAACTGCAGTTTGACGTCTTGTGTAGTATTTGACAGCATGCTTAACACACAGAACTGCACTTTCAGTGGATAGTCCGCCCCGGAAGCCGAACTGATTGTCATGAAGTTCAATGTGTTTGGTCAGCTGTGAGTTCAACATGCTGTCAAATACCTTCGATACTACTGTGGCAAGAGAGATAGGTCTGTAGTTATTCCTATCTGATAGATCAGCTGTCTTATTTTTAACGATAGGTATAACAATGGTTTTAATCATCTCTTCAGGCAGTTATGAGTGGCTTAGACAAAGGTTGAAGAGCATAGCCAACAATCTCGGTAAGTGGGGTCCAGCATGCTGCAGATGTTCAATGCTCAACCCGTCATGGCCGGGAGATTTACCTCTAGTCATTGATTTGATTATCAACTTCACTTCTCTAGTTGTACATCTAAAACCTATCTTTTCACCGTTCTTAACATTGATCACCGACTGCGAGGACCCCAATGGCGATTTGACAGTAAAATGTTGTCGAAACAGATCTGCTATTTCACCAGCATCGCTTACGCCATCGATACACACAGGAGTAACCGGTTTGTTATTAAGTTTATTTGTAGCTTTCCAAAAAGATCGAAAATCGTTTTTTGAGTGATGCGAGGCCAAAATATCCATTTTTACCTGCTCTTCATGGTTCTGACACCATCTCAGTCGGTTCTTAAAGATTTTCCTGGCCTCACACATCTCGTTATAAATAGCACCTGAATTTGGTTTGCCATACCAACACCACAAATAAAATTTCTGCTTAGCTACCCTGTGTGCCTCGCCAACATGTAAGTTCCACCCAGCAATAGGTTTCTTTTTCTTACGTATACGCTTACTATGTTTGCCACACAATGCTGCCTCTCTTAATATTTTTACAATATTGTTATACAAACTGTCAATGACTTGTTTATGCTGCAAAATATTACAAGTGTAATCTGCACATTTTGTAAACTCCTCTGGAAAGTCAAGAAGTCTCAAGAGTCTATGACATTCAGTCATGTATTGATTAACTTGATCTACACTTCTTTCCCCCCATATAACATCATTTACAGTCGGTTTATAGTCAAGCATCTTAGGTGAAACTATGCCCAGATTACACTCCAATACTAACGGAAAGTGGTCCGACCACAGTACGTCATACTTGACAAACACTCTGCGCACTGACGGCACAGCTGCCTTAGAGACTATACAGTGATCAAGCCATCTTTGCGATCCGTGAGCCTCGCTCACAAAAGTGAAACAATCAAATGAATTAGAAACGCCCTTCAACATTTCTACATCAATGCAAGTCCACTCCCGGTCCTCACAAAATAACGATAGTTCTTTATAAAATTGTTCAGTAGGGTGCGCATTAAAGTCACCTAGTATGTATACACAATCAATGTTAGAACTGTCTATAATAGCGCTTACCGACCCGAGGATGTCCGTAAACTCGACTAGATTCGCCGCTGCGTCCACAGGCATGTACACATTCACCACTAGTATAGACCGCTCAGGTAACATTACGCTTATCGCACATATTCGCGGATTATTGCACTGCACCACTGTCACATTAGGAAACACTTTTTGCCGCCAAAGTATTCCGAGACCGCCGTGAGGACGTCCTCGTAACATGCCCGACGACACGTCCACCGCCGAGGTCCCCGTACAGCTGAACTCGTCATCAATACTGCTCAAGTATGAAATATCACTGGGCAACAACCATGTTTCCTGAAGAGCTATTATGTCACACGTTTTACACAGCTCACGTATTCCAACTACAGAGCGCTTGACACTCTTACAATTAAAAGTAGCAAATTTGTAAACCTCATTAGCCATTTAATTTGTTATAATGACCGTCATCAGAAACTTTTACCTTTACTGTCTCTGTGGATCTCTTCTTAAAATGCACAAAGCGTCTGAAAATGATACCACACGGCCATAGTTTCTCATCCAAGAAAATCTGTACTTTTGATGCAGATACAAAGAACTTATAAGCGTCATGGTCACTTAGCTTCTTCATTACAATTTTCTCTAGAGTAACATTTTCACAGGTTTTACTATAAATATATTTGCATATATCAGATTCTGACGTTCCTTTATGTACGTTCGTAATGAATATGGGTACTTTTCGGTCGGCCGCCCTAAAATTATATTCGGTTTCTACCGTACTGTTTCCCATCTTTCCCTTTAAACGGTTATTCCTGATTGGTCTACGTTTTTGTACTAACGTCCATCCTTGTTCGTTGTCATCTTTATTGTCCTTAGACCGCAACAATGCATTTGCAAACGTGCATTTGTTCGAGTCAGTCAGCTGTTCACATACATCGTTAACTGCGGCCGGCGATGACTCACACAGCTCGAGCGCTCGTGCAGTGTTACTCGTCCCCGAACGCCCCGCTCCTTCAACGTCCAACCACTCACGATCTACCGACAATGTTATATTTGTCGGAATATCTTTACTACCCTCTACGCAATCGCTCGTATTAATTATACTTCGATAATTCAAATCCTCATTTGGTGATGAATCAGATTTTGATATGTCGTTTGAATCACGTATAGAAGAGGCATTGAGATGTGACAATCCCATAGGTCCGCTATCTTGCCCTTGATAGGCACACGTACCTCCTCTTTTAACATTCACATTTCCGATTGAAAACGCGGGGACGGAGTGCCTCATATTTTGCAATTGGCTTTTTACTTCTTCCTCCAATTGAGGTACTGTGACATATGAAGATTTGATATTCTTGATCTCTGATTGCACTAAAATGAGGTCTTTTAGCAGTTTAGACACATCTAGGTGATCGAAAGTTATTGGAGGCAGTTTTTCCAAATCGCGGGCTACAAACACTGGCATCATAACACTGTCTACGACCTTGAATAAACTGATGATATCCATTAAGTCCCGATTTTCTTTGCCCTGCCCTTTTCGCACTTTTTTCCGGTATTCAGCAGGTAAGGATTCAAATAGTAACGTCTTTGCTTCATCAATTTGGTCACTACTAAACGACGACAAACAAATCTTCATTAAACTGTCTTCGGTTATAATCGAAATTTTATTCTGCACATAAGCCAAAAGCTCATTTATGACGATATTACAACTAGCGCATTTCACTGTTGTCGACATTTTTAAAACACACAAACGCAGTTATCGCGTAACCAGGACCACGCTCGCTAGCTATCGCTGCGCGCGCGCGACTGAGAAATAGATCGAACGGATCGAAGAGTTAGTGCCAAAAAATCACGCCAAGCGAACACTCCACGCGTGAAACACCCGCGCCCGCGGCATTCCGTTCTTGTTGGTCTATTTAACCAAGTTTCGTATTTTCATTTTCTCACCAACAACCACACCTAGCAGCTACAGCGCTTCTCCTCCACTTTTATTACGCGCACAGCCAAAGTGTGGAATTCTCTGCCGGTATCTGTGTTCCCTCCCACATTTAACCCATCCGCCTTCAAAGCAAGAGTGAACAGGCATCTTCTGGGTACGCTCGTTCCATTATAGACCTCATCTATCGCTTTCCATCAATTGTAAAAAAAAAAATGCCTCTCCCTCTTCTACATGGGGCTTAAGAGGAAATGCTGTCGGAGAGACTTTTGAAAAATCCTAATTAAAAAGTCGTAATAAGATGTTTGGCTCTCGCCTAATTCCTCCTCCAATATTGGACCAATTTAAACGATATTTCATAAACTGAATAAAAACCGGGCAAGAGCGAGTCGGACTCGCTCACCGAGGGTTCCGTAACATCCGGGTTTATGCATAAGGTTTATGTTTATGAAATTAAATGTTTATTTTTATTTTTTTATACTTGAGTTGGTTGAATAAAAGGTAAATTGCGGTTTACGATTTATGACGTCTTAAAAAAAACTACTTACTAGATCTCGTTCAAACCAATTTTCGGTGGAAGTTTACATGGTATTGTACATCATATATTTTTTTTAGTTTTATCATTCTCTTATTTTAGAAGTTACAGGGGGGGGGACACACATTTTACGACTTTGGAAGCGTCTCTTGCGCAAACTATTCCGTTTAGAAAAAAATGATATTAGAAACCTCAATATCATTTTTGAAGACCTATCCATAGATACCTCACACGTATGGGTATGAGGAAAAAAAAATTTTTAGTTTCAGTTCTAAGTATGGGGAACCCCAAAATGTATTGTTTTTTTTCTATTTTTGTGTGAAAATCTTAATGCGGTTCACAGAATACATCTACTTACCAAGTTTCAACAGTACAGGTCTTATAGTTTCGGAGAAAAGGGGCTGTGACATACGAACGGACAGACAGACGGACAGACAGACAGACAGACAGACATGACGAATCTATAAGGGTTCCGTTTTTTGCCATTTGGCAACGGAACCCTAAAAAGGATATATTATACTGTGTCCCTATGTTTTTCTTTTTTCATTAATAGTTGTCAAATTGATTATATATTATTATTATAATCAAACAATCAAGGATTTGGGGGAGGCCTTTGCCCAGCAGTGGGACAGCATAGGCTGGCTTTTGCATGTCAAATGTCTGACTATGTATTAGGAAACTTACTTAAAATTTAAGACCAACGCTGTACCAATACCTAGTGCAAATAAATGATTATGATTAGCAAAAAAAAAAAAAAGTTGCCAAATGTGTACACTAGGCCTCTATTGACAGCGTCTAAATCGACGTTTTTGAAGGTTCTAGTGCTTATTAAAATAATGTATCGTCAAAAAGGAAAACATAGGGACATACAAATAGTTAATATTTATTATTCTATAAGAAATCATTGATTTATGCTTACCCCTCAAATATCAACGGTACAGCGTTTGTACATAAGAAAAAGTGCTCGAAATGGCAACGGTACAGCGCATGTACATAACGTCACGACTCGAGTGAAAACATATCATATCCGTGCGACGTAAGGTCAGTTTGATTTGCTTATTGAATGGTATAAATAGTAAGATAAACTCATAACGAAGCCAGGAAGGTATAATATATACCATGATAATGGCTATAATCTGCCGATTTCTCAGTTTTTCTGAAGTCCTACCCAAAAATCTAAAAGTACGTTCAACTACGCTGACACTTGGGGCGTTTCGACAGGCGGGCGGCCAGACGTGTGAGGGGTTAACCAGAAAGAAAACAGGCGAGTGTTTCGATGGAAAAACGATTACCCGCGTTTCCTCTTAAGAGCCTATACTACCTCAGCTAAAATTCGCTCTTTATCTCGCTCGCACGATACTGCTCGCGGACTGTGTGAGAGCGAGACAAAGTGCGGAGCTGGGCGGAAGGCAGCGCCAATAGTTTAGGTATTTGCTTTTTACGGTGAAAATAAAGATAATTCAAAAAAACTAAATAACATAAGACCTGCTTTATAGTTAGTTCAGTTAGTATGCAAAGTTTCATGATCTAATTTGAAGTATTTTTTGAATACCAGCGGTTTATTGTTCGGTTTGGAGGTAACTTGGGAATTTTTTCATCGAGAAAATTTTATGGAATCGTGTTTTCGTCTAACATAGTACCTAACATTAATCCTCAACTTTAGCTTATATTTATTTCAAAATTAATGCTGCGATATTTTCGACATGAGGATCATGCTAAGCCATTTGAGGTAGCATAGGCTCTTAAACATAACTGTGTGAAATGCGGGTGTTACTTTGCCTAGACTTCGGTGGTTACAGGCGTGATGTTATGTACAAAAACAAACAGTGGCACTTCGGGAGCGCCGTCACCGAATACTTTGCCATCACTCACTGATATATCAGATACACATTAAAACCGAGTACATCCCGAGGACAGCCGAACACATCCGCAGCGGAAATTTTTTTAATCGTCTTATAAACAAAACACGCGCGGTGTCGCTTACGGTAACAGTGGCGCGAGTTGAATGGTTTTTAGGGTTCCGTACCCAAAGGGTAAAAACGGGACCCTTACTAAGACGGGGTCTTTACCTAAGGGAAGACGGGGTTTTTACTAAGACTTCGCTGTCTGTCCGTCCGTCTGTCTGTCACCAGGCTGTATCTCAAGAACCGCGATAGCTAGACAGTTGAAATTTTTACAAATTATGTATTTCTGTTGCCGCTATAACCACAAATACTAAAAACAAAAGAAAATGAATATTTAAGGGGGGCTCCCATACAACAAACGTGTATTTTTCGGCGTTTTTGCCTTGTGGTACGGAACCCTTCGTGTGCGAGTCCGACGCGCACTTGGCCAGTTTTTCCCATCTCAAAAAATTTCCAACTCTAAAGAAGTTTTCACTTCAAAAATGTCATACCTTAGCAATTTCTTCGAGATAGCAGTCAACGATGTGTAGCAGCATTGACATGGAGTTTCGCGCGTAATGTGGAGTCTTCAGAGCGAATATACCTGAAAAAAACATTTAATTTTAGAGCTTTGGAAGCCCAGTTGTAACGGCTTCAGACTAACGAGTCGGAGTCGAGTCGAGTCGTGGGTTTCGAACCCAGACAGGAGCTTTGATGAATGTTGGGCATTTTTGTATGGCGCCTGGCCTGATGATCAATAGAGTTAGAGAGTAACGACGATCAAAGATCCACGAATGACAGCCGGGACCAACGGCTCAAGGCGAAAGCGCCAAGGTAGCCCGCGAAATTCAATTTTTTTAGGTTTTTTGCAATTTGCTGGTCAGTATAAAGTTGTACGTTGATTATAATATGATTCGCGACCGTAACAAATATGTATTTACAGAATTATAATCATTAAAGACGTCAACACAACTCTCTAAGACCAAGTAATCCCCAAGAATGACAATTTCATGAAATCTTGACATTTGGGGATTATACTAACTTAACAAGTTGAATTAATTCTGTAAATACATATTTGTTACGGTCGCGAATCATATTTTGATCAACGTACAACTTAAGGCTACCTTAGCGCTTCCCCCTTAATGTGCTTTCCGACGCACGTCTTGGTATGTAAAAATGGTCACACATCCAGGTACCAACCGCGGCAAGCGCAGCTTAACCTGGTTCGATCGATCCATGCGGCTGTTAATACTTAGCCAGAAGTCAATGTTATGAGTCGATAACTAATATTATTGGGAACTGCAGAGAACATTAGCGTCGTAAACTAATACCTACGTTTACATGGTACTTGCAGGTCTGATATCTCTTTAACCCGGTATTTCACAGCCTTCTGCTCATAATGAAAATTGATGCTTATGATATAAACTTTCATTTGATGTATAATTGTGTGGTTTTTATTTGACATACCGGCCAAAACGCCCATCATTCTTTCATCACCACTGCTCTCAAAACGGTGAACACAATGTTTTCCACATTGTGTCCATTGTCCTGGGAATATGGTAATTATGCTAATGGAAAGAAGGACTTTGTTAAGGAGGATACTATAAGGTCATCATCATGATTCTCGCGACCTGGTCCCAATTTATTTCACTAGTGGGAAGCTACAACATCAGCGAGTGGCATAGGATATTTTTTTTTTTTTTAAAACAGCAGACGATGCCGCGTGCAGAAGCTAGTGGATGATAATTTAACCATCGACCCCGCAGTCCCGAAATGGCAAATCAAAAGTCATCCCACAAGGTGGACCGACGACCTTGTGAAGACCGCAGGAACCCGTTGGATGCGAGAAGCACAGAACCGGTCGAAGTGGCGGTACTTGGGGGAGGCCTATGTCCAGCAGTGGACGTCCTTCGGCTGAAATGATGATGATGATGATTAATATTGTAATTAATATCTCACCGTCACTCCCGGACAAGGTGTTGGCGTACATCTGACAACTCCTGAGGCTCCACTCACTGCGCAGCAAGCATCGGAGACTGGCGCGCAAGTAGCGGCGTACCAACTGCAGACAAGCAATTATAATATGTATTTTTAGGAAGAAAATAACTAATTATTATATTTAATTATTTATTACTTATAATTTTTTTTTTTAAACGTGTCCCCACACTAGGAATTTCTCGTGTATTGTGGGTGCGTTTACAAACATTTAAACTCACATACACAAACGGCCAGACCCGGAACAACTACTTGTAAGTTATACAAATATTTGTTCCGCGCAGGAATCGAACCCGCGTCACGCAGCGCAGCAGTCAATCGCTTAACCACTGCGCCAACCGTGCCGTCTTACGTATTTTAATCATAATACTGCTCTGGACTTTGGCATCAAATCTGCCTGCCTTTTCCCAACTACACACATCAAAAGTGTCTACGGATCAACATATATTTTTGCAATAACTTTTCTCCTGATTGATATTAATTAAAATTTTCTTTAAGGATTCATCAAATAAAGTGTTTTCGTTTGTCACAGTAACGATAAACCAAGTCACCTTTGCATTAATAAAGAAATTTGCCATTTTCCTAATAAAGGGATTTTTGACATTTGAACCACTAACACAAAAGTTCGAAAAAAAGACTGAAATAACAGTTTTCTTTAAAATTTTATTGGGTAACTTAAACAATTAATAATCCGTGTTTCTACCGCGAACACTAACAACACAAGAACATCGGTTTGGCATACTCAAAATGAGTTCATCCAAATCACGCTGTGGAATGGCCGCCCATGTTCGTTGCAACAACAAAAAAAGGTCTTCTTGCGACTGGATACCCTCCATATTCGGCAGAGCTCTTCTCTGTAGCATATCCCATGCATGCTCAATCGGGTTCAAGTCTGGCGACTGAGCAGGCCAGGGCAGGACATTGATGTTAGCTGCGGCGAGAGTCTGTCTTACAACTCTTGCGGTGTGCGGTCGTGCATTATCATGCATTAACTGAAATAAGAGACCGATTTGCACTTGTAGAGGAACGATGACGTCTGATACAATCGTCTCAGCATAAATTTGAGCGTTGTGGTTGCCTCTGATCCAAATCAACTCAGTTCTTCCGCCGATCCAAATACCCGCCCATACCATGATGGTTCCACCACTATAAGGATGGACTTCCTGGCAGGATTTTAATCGCTGTTGGCGTCCAGGGGTTCTCCAGTGTCGTATACGTCTTGTATCCGGTCTCATACCAAAACGAGACTCATCAGAAAAGCACACGAAACGCCATTGTTCTTCTGCCCAATTTCTGTGTTCAAGAGCCCATTGATATCGAATCCTACGATTGTGCATTGCTATAGGTGGTACCCGTAGCGGTCTTCGGGAATGAAGGTTCACTTCATGCAAGCGGTTTCTGACTGTTTGGTCGCTAATTAAGTTCCCTGAAGAGTGATGAAGCCTCACGGCTAACATCATGGCGGTTATTGTTGGAGCTCTTCGAGTTAAGATTTGAATGTATCGGTCTTGTCTCCGTGTGGTGCAGCGATACCGTCCTCCACGGCGCTCAGCCACGGTACCAGTGCTTCGGTAACGTGTCCAAAGTCGACTGATAACACTCTAACTTGTATTCAGAGCTAAAGCCACAGTACGTTGCCGGGAACCAGCTTCTATCATTCCCACGGCTCTGAGCATTTCTTCCCTGCTTAAATGACGTCGCCGCTCCATAATAACGTTGGTTTTAATCAGTAGTAGGGAAACAGTAGCACTAATAATATCTTCAATGCGTTGTATGTTTTTATAGGGAAAATATTGACAGCTGATTTTCATCTTTTACTCGAATTTGATTCACAGTTCCTGATTCAAATTATGAAATGCACCAAAAAGGATCCATATAAATTTATAAAATCATAAATTTATTACAAAGCCACATCTCAATCTCAAGAAATCCGCATAAAAATGCTTGATCCCTAGACACTTTTGATGTGTGTATGTTGGTGTCAGCTTCCAGTCTAACCGAATGCAGCTGAATACCAGTATTTTACATGGAGCGACTGTCTATCTGACCTCCACAACCCAGTTACTGTGTCAGACTTTTTTGGACCCGTAACGACTGTCAGATGACAGCTGGGACCAACGGCTTAACGTGCTTTCCGAGGCACGGAGGGGTCTCGATATGTAATGGATGGTCACCCATCCTCTAACCGACCGCGGTAAGCCTAGCTTCACCTGCGATCCTTTCCAAAAGTTAGTTTGGAATGCAGAAGAATGGGCAAGAAACTTATCCATGTGGTGTTGGTCCAATCCATACCACTCTGTAGCGAGCACTCGGAGCCGTGCTTTGACCATGAAAAGAGCGTGACGCAGGTGATCATCAGGGAACAGGTCCAGGACTACTGCGATACGTAACTCAACAGTACATACCATAAGAAACTTATCCGTGCGGTGCTGGTCCAGTCCGTACCACTCTGTAGCGAGCACACGGAGCCCTGCCTTGTACATGAGAAGGGCGTGACGCAGGTGATCCTCAGGGAACAGATCGAGAACTCCTGCTATCTTCTCACTTAGCTCCTCCTGTGATTGAAAGAAAGATAACTATTATTATAGGGGATGATGATGATTATGATGATGGTAGGACTCCCGTTTCCGCACTTAGACTCCCATTCGGTACGTTGTGCGTGGGAATTCTGGCTATCAAAGCCAGCCTAGATCCGCCCAAAAGCACAGAAGCTTCCTGGGAGCGTCACAGGCTTCGCGAAGCGACCTCATTGTTCCAAGGATTTCTGCAAGTTGAGAAGCCACGGCCTCACATTCCAGGATGACGTGGGCGGCTGATTCCTCGGCGTCAAGGCAGCCCCTGCAGAGGGGGCTGTCTGTGGCGCCTATATTAAAAAGACGTTTGTTAAGGGGGTTATGGTCCGTAATTGTCCCTATTAATATTCTAAGGTTATTTCTACTCGGACTGAGAAGTTTTTTGGTTAGTCGCGGGTTTTTGGTTATAGGGGTTTTAGAAACGTATTGCAAAAAAGGGAGATTATTACAATACATGCAATCCTGAATGTTCCAGGTAAGATTGTATTAAAAATGAGATTTAAACGAAAAACTGGCCAATTGCGAGTTGGACTCGCACAAAAAGACTGAGGCAAAAAAGCCGAAAAATAGACGGAGTTTTTTATGGCGTTTTTTTTTTCCTTTAATTTTTATTATTTATGTTCTAGTTCAGTTGAAATACACACTTTGTAAAAATTGCAACTATTCCTTTTACGGTTCATGAGATTCAGCCCTCTGACAGACAAACGGATGGATGGCCAGCGGTAATGAAATGAAAGTACTTGATTGTTGGGCCCCCAGCCGGTGGAGTAGATTAGTCCTGGAGTGGAGACCGTGTATCGGCAAGCTTAGTGTGGGACACCCCCCCCCCTAGATGGACAGACAACCTAAAGAAGGTGGCTGTGGTAGACGGAATGCGGAAGGCGGAGGACAGGGTGTTGTGGCGCGGCCTGGGGCAGGCCTATGTCCAGCAGTGGACTGCGATAGGCTGAGTTGATTGATTTGACTTAATTATTGTTTACCTGTACAAGAGGCTTGTCTGACATCCACACAGCATAGAATAATCCTTTCCACACTCTTATAAAGTCGTCTTCTTTGAATTCTGAAATAAACAAAATCTATATATAAAACTCAGTCCTGACTGACTGATATATCAACGCACAGCCTAAGCCGCTGGTTCTAGAGACAT
Organism: Mesoligia furuncula; assembly: GCA_916614155.1. Taxonomy (NCBI): domain Eukaryota; kingdom Metazoa; phylum Arthropoda; class Insecta; order Lepidoptera; family Noctuidae; genus Mesoligia; species Mesoligia furuncula. Next base: position 13,249,834 of record OU744819.1, read on the forward strand.
GAAATTTGAAGGGTGTGTTCTTTGTAAAGAGCAGGTATCCACTAAGAAAGGGTTTTCCGAAATTCCAACCCTAAGAGGGTGAATGGGGCGAGGGTGAAATTTCATGCAGACGAAGTCACAGGCAGAAGCTAGTTGTATTCATAAATGTCAGCCATAGCTTCATCCTCCTGACCTTATCCCAATTTATTTGAAGGGACCTCTGCTATAAATAGAAATGTAATCCTAACATATTTCTATTTTTAACACGCTTTTATTAGCTTGAGCTGTACCAATTTATCTATGTATTGGAAGCTTTCAAATTCAACAACAGGCAACAGGTCTACCCTCACAGGACAACCCTTAGTCATAGAGATCAACAAGTTAGTGTGCGGGTTAATCAATAGAAATAACGAAATATTTTCCTTTGCATTTCTTAAAAATATGGCATATTTACACTGTAACTGTGTGAAATCGTCATTTTTTTACTTAGAACGTACTTGCAGACAGCAAGTACGTATCCAGAGGACACTGATGGCACCCTTCAGTCAATGAAACGACTTCAGTTATAAGAAAACAGCATGTAAAATACATACATAAAAAAATAAAATATATCTCTCCTACTTTTGCTGTGCCTGTGCCCAACAGGGTCCACAATGATCATATTCTGTAAAACCTACCACCTAAGTTCCCATGTGGAAGCAATAAATATATTAAATATACAACGCACATTTGTAATGTTTTGAGGTTAAGTAGTGTGACATTAAAATGTCAGTTTTTGTAATAAAGCGTCATGTAATAAACAAAATATTGTTACTGAAGTATTGGTTACTAACCATATCCTTTCTCGAAGCAGTTTAGAAGCCACTTTTTCAGTGAGTTAAGCACTTTATCACGGGTTTTCTTCTCGTTGCCCGATAGAAGACGTGCGAACTTTATCTCTTGTGCTACAATTAAAACATGTTCTTTTTTGGGCTTTAACTTCTCCTTCTTCTTTATTTTCTCCTTCTTTTCTTTAGTTTTCTCTGGGACCTTCATTTTAGCAGTATTTATTAAGAAAAACAAATGACCACCGTGTGATTGCCATGCGACGGTGGCGTTTTAATTTGACATTGACACTTTTTTGACAGACACAATCCCTGCGTTCCGAGTTGGGAAATAATCGATGTGATCGTGCTTAAACCCGTACCGAATTAGCGTGAGCGCGATAACGATGTCGTGAATCGTCATAGATGACGTCAGGACATGCGCCACCGTGCGATAACGCCGACCATGCCCTAGAATAATATCACCATGAGCGCTGTCAAAAATGACAGTGTGTGTGTGTGAGAATGTGTCAGTGTGTTTTGTTTTGATTTGCATGTTAACTTAAAGTTAAACTAACGTGGCATTTTTGAAATTGTGCTTCTGGCTGACAGTCGCCACTTACCCAAAAAAGAAGATAGAAGAAATGTGGTGTTTATACAAAGAAATACTGTAATAATATCGTTTCGACGTTGAGTAAGCACTGTGAGCGCGTTCACGGACGCTCCGAATTGTTGACAGCTCTCAGCTGTCATAACCGTAATATCTAAATCGGAACACATGTAAGATGATGTGAGCTACAGATATAGATATACCTAGATAACGCAAGAGCAACTACTTCGCGTGCCAAATTTGCATTACAAATCGTAACCAGCTTATGATTACAAATCGTAAGCCGCCCCTTTCGTGCTCAGTCCTGTGTACTGCTGGCTGGGTAAGTGTGAGCGAGAGCGCGAGCTTGTGACGTCATAGTAGGTAGTCAAAAAATGGCACGCTTGGTTTTTATACAGTCCTATCTCAAAATATTCTTAAATTTAATTTTATCCTATCTCAAAATATTCGTAGCATTAACTGTAATATGCCCAGTTTCGTTACGCTGCTCCAAAGATCTGAAATACCCTGGGATATTTTGGTACTTACAGAATGCTGGCTCCCGTCTTCAAAGTTCATCCCTTCTCTCGACAACTACAATCATATAGCGACCACCTCACACAAAACCCAAAATGAAGGAGTTGTCGTCTACTATAACAAGCTTCTTAATGTAATATCTGAAGAACCCACAGTTACTGACGCCAATTGCCTTGTATTAAAACTGGATCAAGATACTTGCATCATAGGAGTGTATCGCCCACCTAGTCAAACAAACACTGTAAAATTTATCGACTCAATTAACGCGCTATTAAATAACCTAAAAACTTTTAAAAACATTTTCTTTTGTGGCGATATAAATATCAATATAATTCCAAACAGTTCCGACAAACGATCGTACGACTACCTTAACAGCTTGGCTAGCCATGGCTTGCTCCCGGCTCATACTTTGCCAACGCATGGGTTAACATGTTTAGACCACATGATAGTGAAAACTAAAATGGACGCTTGCTGTTTTGTTTTCGAAACATCTATCACTGACCACGAGAGTGTAGCTATTAGTTGTAGACCTAAAACGCGTCTGAAGTATCTTAATAAAACATACTGCTCGGTTAACTTTGACAATCTGGACAAAATAATACAAAACATGGACTACCAGCCTATCCTTGACTGTCAAGACGCTAACGTATCAACAGATCTTCTCGTGGCTCACTTATCTTCAGCAATAAAAAATAATACCAGCATAGCTAAAACATCAAAAAGAAAACTAATAACAAAACCATGGGTAACAAAAGGACTTCTTCGCTGCATGAGAAACCGGGATAACTTACACAAAAAATACAAACGTAACCCTGACGACGAGATACTAAAGTTGACATACAAGCGCTATAGAAATTTTTGCTCCTCGCTGCTTAAAAAAGCAAAGAAGAGGTATGAAAAACAGGAAATTGAAAATGCAAAGGGTAACAAAAAACAGTTGTGGGAGGTCATTAAAAAAATTACCGGGTCTGACAAGAGAGCAGATTTCTCGTCAGCCCTCTTGTCATCTAATAGCCCCGAGGCGGACATAAACGATGTCAACAGCTTTTTTGTGAACGTTGGAGCAAAGTTGGCAAATAAAATCGCCACTTCGAATTCAACAACACCCTGCCACGCTGGGGATTACAGATCTGTAACTCCTTTAAACTCGCTTGTCCTTCTTCCTACCGATGAACAAGAAATTTGTAACCTCATTAGAGGCCTGAAGGAAAATTGTGCAGTGGGAATCGATCAGATTAGCAGCAAAATCATTAAGAGATACGCAAACTACCTATCTTCTCCCATAAATCATATCTGCAATCTCTCAATCTCAACGGGGGTTTTTCCCCAAGCTTTTAAAATAGCTGTTATTAAGCCCATCCATAAGGCTGGAAAAAGAGACTGTGTCAATAACTACCGGCCCATCTCCATTCTACCTGCTCTGTCTAAGATATTGGAACGCCTTATAAATCAACGTCTAGTTAAGTTCTTGGAAGCAAATAATCTCCTTTCGTCTTCACAATTTGGTTTTAGAACTGGCAAAAGTACCAATGATGCAGTTCACGAGTTGGTAAACTCTATTGTGCTTAGCTTGGATGACAGAAAGAGATGCCTTACGGTGTTCCTTGACCTCGCAAAAGCGTTTGACACAGTCTCTATTCCGCACCTTCTGGAAAAGCTTGAGCGGCTCGGTATCAGAGGAATCCCCCTGAAACTGATGGAGGACTATCTTACTGGTAGGAAACAACGAGTAAGAATAAATGACTTGCTCAGTGACTAGCTATCAATAAATTTCGGTGTGCCACAGGGTAGTATAATTGGCCCAACACTATTCCTGGTGTACATTAATGACCTCTGCCAACTTTCTCTTCTAAAAGGAAAGATCATTACCTTTGCTGATGACACGGCACTGTTCTTTAGTGGTGACGGATGGGAAGAGGTATTTGATGTTGCGCAACTGGGTCTAAATCGTGTGAGTAACTGGCTGCAAGACAATCTTTTGACTCTTAATGTGTCTAAAACAAAGTACATAGCATTTGCTCAAAAATCTAACTTGCTCCCACCCTCAACCCTAACGATTACTGCTCTCACCTGTGGTATTGAAAATGCCCAGTGCTCTTGTTCTTCCCTTGAAATGACCGAGGATATTAAATACCTCGGTGTCACTATAGACCAATGTCTCTCCTTTAAACCACACATAGAAACCCTCGTGACCAGGTTACGAAAAGTGATCTACATTTTCAAAACTCTAAGACACTCGGCCGACCGAAAGACTATTAAGATGGTCTATGGCGCATTATGCCAATCACTTATTGATTACTGCATCACATCTTGGGGAGGTGCTGCAAAAACACACCTCATCGAAGTTGAAAGGGCACAGCGCGCTATACTCAAGGTTGGAGCTGGTCTCCCCTTTCGTTTTCCGACTACTGACCTATACAAAGAATGGGACACTCTTACTGTCAGACAAACATTCATACTACTTATATTACGTAAAAAACATTCTCAATTGCAGTTTGACGTTAAGCTATCCGAAGACAACCGACGAAAGGGTAGGGTATGTCCCACGGCTCAATTCAAAACAACACTCCCTAAAAGATTCTATTGCTTCCTTGGGCATTATCTTTACAATAAACTTAATAAATTCCTAAACCTATATCCAAAAACCCGATCAAGCTGTATTAAAGAAATTAAAAAATACTTAAAAACCCTAGACTATCATAAAACTGAGAATCTTTTGACCGTTCTAAAATAAAAGTAAATTTGACCAACCCCACACAATCATAGCTGTTCCTCGCCTCCTTGAAAAACAACTCTCGCTGCACTAACTCCACAAAAGTCACCTTCACTCATCTGAATTACTCACATTCGTCTCCTACTTGTACACTTCACACAAAATGAACACTCACTCACACATCATCTCACAACACGACTCAAAAACTTCTGCAGAATTATAGGTAGGTATTTTTAATTGTTATTCCTTCATCTTTTATTTGCGTTATACATATTGTTTAAATTCAACTCTTACACGGTATCTCTGTAAAAGCTAATTCTAGCCGTGGAAGGGGCCTGGTGACCTGTAACACAGGTTTTTCCCAAAAACCTATATCAGGCACCAGTCTCTCACAAAGGTGGAATACAGCTGAGACATTTTTTTTTGTACCATTAACTTTAAGTCAGCTTTGTGAAGAGAGAATAAATGATAAATAAAAAAAAATAAACAGTTCGTGATACTTGCGTTATCTAGATATATCTATATCTGTGATGTGAGAGCTGTGAGCGATTATAGCTAATGAGGGATTTTCTTTTTCTTTTGTTTTTAACGCTTCCCTAGTCGCTGGATAGATGGCGCTGAACTTGGTAAGTTACTGCAAGGAACGGAAGTTACATAATTTTTTTATTAATTCACTTGGATGTAATTTTGAGATCGTAAAACGAAAGCAAACGAAACTGTCACTCAACGAGCGTATATGACGTGCCGCAATGTTTTTTTTCCAAGCGTTTTGACTTTGACATCTAGTAACATAGTCAGTTCAACGCCATCTTCAGGGTTCTTTGGAACTATTTTTTTTTTTAAATACTGAAAAGAAAAACCTCTCATTCGGAAAGCGGCCAATGTTCTACTTCTTTGATTTGACGTACATTCGTGTCTAAACTGCCAGTATCAAAATGTATGCCTCTGTAGTCTTCGCACACGCAAAGCCCCACCACATCCACAGGAAGTAGACCCTTCAAAACCGTTTCCTCCGTAAGACTACGGGATCCCCATGGTTCGTTCGAAATGAGATCCTTCATGTTGACCTCAAAATCCCCACTATCCAGCAATTCATGTAACGCCTTTCCCTTGCTCGATGAAGTGCCAGCCCGCGCCGTAGCTGAGCCTGTAGCTTTAAATTCCCGACTGTGACCTCTGAGTTTGTTTGGCCTTTCTTCTCAGAGTAGTCAGATAGGAAACACCGATCTCGTCAAGCTTCAAAAAATAATAATTTGATCCAGCCTGCTCCATCTTTTTTGTCCTCTCCACAGCGACGCCCTAGGCCGAGGCACATACCCCACAGGGGGTGCCCTTAGCGTATAGTCGCTTGGTCTATTAGGTATTCTCCCCTGGCTTTGAGTTTACTTAACGCAACCACAGGATAGTCCGGTTAAGTAGTCACGAATTCACGACCTCTACGAGACGCGATTGGCTAGACCATGTGAAGAAAGAGAACTATTTGCTAGACAAGCGAAACAAAACTGAACTAGGCGAACATTTTGATCAACATAAGACGTGTAACGTAACTTAGGCGGATCACACACTGCAACGTGTCACGCGACGGGGCGCGGGAAACGGAGCCAAATACCCCGCACGTAAGCGCGTTTTTATTGAATTTGTATGTAAAAAATCACGTCATCTGCATCCCGTCGCGTGGCTCGTTGTGGTGTGTGATCCACCGGTGCTGGTGCGCGACGCATCCACGCGCCGGCGACTTAGGCGCAGATCTGCACCACCTCATGCGGTTTTATCTGTATCTCCCTCCGTGGAGATCCCAGAATTCGATACCCCCCCAAAATGAACCTGTCGACATCAAGTTCCATCGTAGACACGTCTATTATTAGCACAAATCTGCGCGTTACTTTACTGGAGATCCCAGTGCGGGACCGATGCGATCTCGTGATTTGCGCGCCGCGCGGTCAGCAACCATGCGCTTCGATGCGTTTTCTTCGTTAAAAAACGCAGCCCCGCGCACCGGAGCCTGGCGCGTGGTAGTGTGAGATCCGTCTAGTGCATTTGCCTTTACCGATAAACGTACAGTAAAATCATACAATTTTCACGGATGTTTTAAGGTTCAAAATAAAAAACCCAGGGTAAAAGTATAACATTTTATTACATTTCATACAAGAATAATTCCGTAGGCACTTTGTATAGCAAGCTGTAACGAGCCAATAACGAAATAAAAATATAAACAACATTATTTACAATCATAATATATCATAATTATTATTAAAATTAAGAAAAAAAACATAAATTTATTATTATCTTTTATATTACTCTCCATAATTTCATATAACTGGGAAGAATACATGAGTTTAATTACGAAACAACTAACCGAAATAATTAAGTTCAGGGAAATTAATTATTATTATCAAATTGACTGCAATACGATTTATCAATGAGGATCTTTCTTTTTTTTTTAACTCTTCCCTAGTCGCTGGATAGATGGCGCTGAACTTGTTAAGTTACTGCAAGGAACAGAACGTCACATCATTTTTTGATTATTACACTTGAATGTAATTTTGAGATCGTAAAACGAAAGCAAACGAAAGTGTCAGTCAACGAGCGTATCTGACGTGACGCAATGTTTTTTTTTTCCAAGCGTTTTGGTTTTGGCACCTAGTAACGTAGTCAGTTCAACGCCATCTTCAGGGTTCTTGGAAACTATGTTTTTTTTTTAATACTGAAAAGAAAAACCTCTCATTGTGTGTGATGTTCAGCACATTAATTGCGTAACACACTATCAATCCATTGCTGCATATGTGCGTAAAATTTGTCTGCTGAACAACGTAACTAACGCAATGAATGTTGTCAAAATGAAACCCATTGCTACACACTGGCGCCGATTCTGTTGTTCACAAACTAAACTAAATTTAAGTTCATGCATCTTTTTCTTTCCATTTCATTAAGAAAACGACAGAAGATAAATATTAGTTTAGTCCTGTCAAATTAAGATACTCCATAGACAACTTTAGACGAGATTAAAAATTGGCTACTAAAAATACGTCAATTTACGCCAGGCGCTGACTAATTTGACAGGACTAAACTAATATTTGTCTTCTGTCCTTGTCTTAATGAAATAGAAAGAAAAAGATGCCTGAACTTAAATTTAGTTTAGTTAGTAAAAACAGAATCGGCGTCATTATTATATTATACACACTATTAGTAGTGGGTTACGCAATTACCCCGCTAACCACTATGCGTGAAAGTTCAGAGAGCCTTTGTTCAGATTAAAATAGAATAGGTACTCATAACACATACTCGAAACATAGGCGTCGATTCTGTTGTTCACAAACTAAACTAAATTTAAGTTCATGCATCTTTTTCTTTCTATTTCATTAAGACAAGGACAGAAGACAAATATTAGTTTAGTCCTGTCAAATTAGTCAGCGCCTGGCGTAAATTGACGTATTTTTAGTAGCCAATTTTTTAATCTCGTCTAAAGTTGTCTATGGAATATCTTAATTTGACAGGACTAAACGAATATTTATCTTCCGTCCTTTTCTTAATGAAATAGAAAGAAAAAGATGCATGAACTTAAATTTAGTTTAGTTTGTGAACAACAGAATCGGCGCCTTAGGCTCTCTGAACTTTCGCGCATGTCATTTCACTTACACTCGCCTTTGCATGCATGCGTTAACACAATTAGGTACACACGACGCCATATCAAGCTTTACAATTCCAGTATAAGCTGAATTCTCATTGTACGAATAGCATCGTAAGCACATCAAGCTACTACAATCTGTCAATTTTTTTTAAATAGAATTTCAAGTTTATCGCTACAGTATAAGGTTCAAAGTTGATTGGGAAAGTTTGACAGTTTCGGGTAGCTTGAGTACTAACAACTGACGCTAACAACAATTTATGTTGGTTGATCGAATGTCATTCTTTGACAGTAGTATGAAATGGTTACAACACGACACATTGATGTAGTATCAATTTGATGAACAATAATTAATTTTCCTGATTTTTCATTATTAATAAAATTTAGCAAAAACTTATACTTAAATATAAACATTTCAAGTAAAATTAAATAACATTGGAATGTCTCGCTCAGTAGCAGAAGCTCAATGAGGAGCTAAAATAATTCATTGTTCTTTTAATACTACTAATTATATTTTCAACTAGCTGTGCCCGCGACTTCATTCGCGTGTACATATCGGAAAACAAATTAGATATCATGGTTTTTTTTTTTCTAAAATTATAGTAGCCTAGTTACTGCTTATAACATCAGTTATCTGCCACTGAAAGTCCGGAGATTAGATGGAACAGACAGACAGAAACAACTGGCCAAGTGCGAGTCGGACTCGCACACGAAGGGTTCCGTGCCACAAGGCAAAAACGCCGAAAAAAACACGTTTGTTGTATAGGAGCCCCGTTAAATATTTATTTTATTCTGTTTTTAATTATTGTTGTTATAGCGGCAACAGAAATACAGTGTCCGTGAAAATTTCAACTGTCTAGCTATCACCGTTCATGAGATACAGCCTGGTGACAGACAGACGGACAGTGGAGTCTTAGTAGTAGGGTCCCGTCTTTACCCTCTGGGAACGGAACCCTTAAAATAGAAAAAAAATGTTGTTATGAAGGCCGTATACACTATCCTAAGCATTTAGTAAAAAGCATCCATCTTGACATTAAAAACACTTTAATTTTTTTTTTTTTATAGGTAACCTAACTAGGCCTAAACTGAGAGGTGATTGCTTAACACAATAACAGTAACAATGGCCTTCATTTTGACAGTTCAACAACATTCATTGCGTTAGGGTACTGACCTTAGAGTAAGAAAGCTATAGAGCATCGGGTAGCGTGGCCACACATGAGACAAAAAACTAACTTAACTAACATAGGCTACATAAGTAGCTGCCTTGAAAAAACTGGCACGCAGTGAGAGACGGAAATAGTATAGCTTTATCCTTTTCTGTAACTTATAATAACTCAATACTTTATCCCTTTCTTGTGGAAATGAAATGGAGCTACCCGCCGTCTATACTTTTCTTTGTCTAAGGTACTGACACACTTGCTCAAACCAATCGGAGCACGCGAAAATCAAAGTCACGTGAGTTTCGCATGCTCCGATTGGTTTGAGCATGCTAGTAATGAGCATGTGTCTTTATTTACGTTACTGAGCAGACAAATTTTACGCACATGTGAAGCAATGGATTAGCAATATCCTTCAAATGATTCAGATGATTGAGATTGATAGTGTGTTACACAATTGGAATGCTGACCAAAATACGCGCATTGACGTGGAGTTGAGGATACTAGCCCGTATCACCTATTACGTAGGGTGCTAGTCACACTTTGATGTCGCCATCATCATCATTTCAGCCAAAAGACGTCCACTGCTGGACATAGGCCTCCCCCAAGCACCGCCACTTCGACTGGTTCTGAGCTTCTCGCATCCGACGGGTTCCTGCGGCCTTCACAAGGTTGTCGGACCACCTTGTGGGGAGGCATTCCAACGCTACGTCTTCCGGTACGCACTTTGGTGTACAGTCAGGGAAATGTGTTGTTCTGCAAATTGACTCATCTGCCTAGCCTTTTCCCAACTATGCAGCTGGTATTACTTAGCCACAAGCCCCCACAAGTAACCAATCACACTAATATTATAAAGGCGAAAGTTTGTGAGAGTGTTTGTATGTTTGTTACTTCTTCACGCACAAACGGGTGGACGGATTTGGATAAAATTTGGCAAACAGATAGTTTATAACCAGGATTAACATATAGAATACTTTTATCCCGATATTCCCATGGGATCGACACGACACGTAGTTATATGTAAGAAAAGGACAGAAGATAAATTTTATTTTAATGTTTAGTCCTGTCAAATTAATCAGAGCCTGACACTACTCCATACAAGTTTAGAAGTGATTAAAAACTTGCTTAACAAAATTACGTCAATTTACGTCAAATCACTAAATCTGACAGGACTAGACTAGACTGCCATCCGCAGGAGAACCAAGGTAACCGACATACACCGAAGAATTGCCAAACTTAAGTGGCAGTGGGCAGGGCACATTGCCCGCAGAACAGATAGCCGATGGGGCCGAAAGGTTCTGGAGTGGCGACCGCGTACCGGAAGACGTAGCGTTGGAAGGCCTCCCACAAGGTGGTCCGACAACCTTGTGAAGGCCGCAGGAACCCGTTGGATGCGAGAAGCACAGAACCGGTCGAAGTGGAGGTACTTGGGGGAGGCCTATGTCCAGCCGTGGCCGTCTTTCGGCTGAAATGATGATGATGGCATTAAAGAACCAGTACATTATCCGTGAAGGCTTTTTTAACCTGAGAGGCATTTCTCGTAATTTTAAGAACATTCAGTCTGATCTGTCTCAATTCTGTCAAAAATACCTCTATTTCCCTACATTTTTGACAAGTTTTTGACTGCGACTAGATTTTGAACGATTTTAATTACGAAAATTGGCCTTCTGATATAAACTCTGTTTTTTAAGGCTTTGACTGCCAACGCGGTCACCGGTGACCGCGAACAATAGATTTTCTATTGTGTCTGCTGTCTGGCGGTCAACGTGTTATAAAAATATTTTCTTAATGAGGGATTTTCTTTTTCTTTTTTTTTAACGCTTCCCTAGTCGCTGGATAGATGGCGCTGAACTTGGTAAGTTACTGCAAGGAACGGAAGTCACATAATTTTTTTATTGAATCACTTGGATGTAATTTTGAGATCGTAAAACGAAAGCAAACGAAACTGTCACTCAACGAGCGTATAGCGTGACGCAATGTTTTTTTTTCCAAGCGTTTTGACTTTGGCATCTAGTAACGTAGTCAGTTCAACGCCATCTTCAGGGTTCTTGGGAACTATTTTTTTTTTAATACTGAAAAGAAAAACCTCTCATTGCTAGCTAAAACCGAAACAAAAATACTCTCAAACAACATTTTTTAAATAGACTTTACATATACTATAAAGCATTTTAACAAATTAATAAATTAAGCCTGTGTAACAAATAATAAAATAAAAAATGTGCGGTCGGGTGCCCCCGACAGTAACACGTTCCTTAAGTCGGCCATACACACTACGGTCCACCGGAGAGGTCTTCCCAGGTGAACCGGAGCGTGTGTGAGAATAGCCCTGTGCAGTTTTTTGAACCTGCGCAGGCAACCGGCGCAAAATCGAAAACCAATTGTTTCGAGTGACACCGTACGGTGTACCTGTAAAAGAACTTAAGACCGCTTCGGTACACCGGAACGTCCCCATACACGCTACCGACCGCGACGTGTGGTTGACCTGCGCAGGCAAACCTGCACAGGTAACCTCTCCGGTAGACCGTAGCGTGTATGGCTTACATTACGCGAAACTCGCACGCACACTCGTAATATAGAGTGACTGGTAATTATATAGTGATCGATACTAAAACGCATGATTCTTTTATTATTTTGAGTTTATTTATCTATGATTTTTTGTGGCTGGAAGCCGACCCCAACATGGTTGGGAAAAGGCTAAGCAGATGATGATTAAAACGCATGATTGTACAGACGCCAGCACATCAAGCTACTACAATCTGTCAAATTTGTTTAATAGATTTTCAACTTTATCGCTAAAGCATAAGGTTCAAAGTTGATTTTTTCGGTTAGCTTGATGTGCTGGCGTCTGTACTCATCATACCAAACGACTTTCTCAAAGAAACGATTTTTTGATCGTGTTAGATACTCGTCATGTCTGCAGGGTTCCGCTAGCTAATCTAATTTGACCTTGTATACAAGTGTGTGTGTTTACGTGTATCGCGTAAGGAAAGAGATTGACGATTTGAGAGGGGGTCCCGCGACCGCGCACTTTTTTTTGAAGTGAAAGCTTTTTTAGGCGCGTTGGGCATTTTTCTAGATGGAAAAAACCATTGAAGTCGCGACACTGTTACCGTGAACCTATGTTTTGAGTTTTGGCCATTTTCAAGTTTTGGCCATAATAAAGACATCAACGCGCGGTATATTTTCTTTGGGAAGAATGACCTTCAAACATATTTATAAAATCACTATGCTTTTTCAAGTTTTCACTTCTGTCGGCACTCATGGAGTGGCACTGTTTTTTTTTTATTAAGACATTGTTTAAACCTTCGAGCCAGTTTTTGTAAGAAAAACCTACAAATTTTGGTCGAAAAATCTTTATAAAATACTAACCACTTAAACCGTTACTAGAAGTATGAAAGAAAAACAAGACGGAAGAGGAGGAGGAGGAGGAGGAGGAGGGGTAGGAGGAGGAGGAGGATGCGGAGGAGGAGGAGGAGGTATAGGAGGTGGATGAGGAAGATGATGAGGAGGATGAGAGGATGAGGAGGAGGAGGATGAGGAGGAGGAGGAGGAGCTTTATTGTAACAGGAGCACACGCATCGTGCTCGCAACCGGCGCGGTGTCCACAAAATTTTAAAGTATTTTCATCTCACAAAGGGACGCGCGCTTTACTTGTGGTCACCAAGTTTACAAACACGTTGTGTAGTCGGAGCTATGTGTGTAGCGTCAGCACACATTCACAGCGTGTTTCTACACTTGGTTACCACAAGTAATTTAATTTTTGGTTCTAGGACTTGGCGGTTTCCTCACGATGTTTTCCTTCACCGTTTTGAGAGTAGCGGTGGTGAAATTATTAACACAATGTAAAGCACCTGTATGGGTTCGAACCCACGATCTGCAATTCGTAAGTCGAGGCCGATAACACTTGGCCATCACTATAAAGATATTTAATTTAGCTCGAATAAATAGTACTATTGAAAATGTCAGACTTTACGTTAGTTAGAAACAAGTTCCTTATTAAAAAACTGGCTCCGTGGTTTAAACTTGGGTCTACATTCTACAAATATATTTTTTTGTTTTAATAAGACGGTATGTCATATACTGCCGCGTACTGTATTCAAACCTCCGTAGACACTAGCGCCGCCTAGCGTCAGAATCCGACACTAGTCGTCATCACCAAACATTGACAGCGGGTCTTCAAAGACAGGTTCCGCGGGTTTAGGAGTTTCTTTAGCTGTCCACCTGGACGCCTGGGGTTTTTGGTCTGTGGAAAATGTAACAAAACATCAAGATCGTATTCCTCGAAGGAGATGGCAGAGGTGGACTCATATTTTGACAGTTTTTTTACAGACATACATACAATCACGCTTTCTTCCACGATGCTTTTTTTTAATTCTTTTTTTTTGAGGGAGTGTCAGACTTCTACTGACTAAAACCCACCCGTGTTCTTTCCTTAGCCCTTTATGTTCCGGGCCTGCCACGATCCTTACATATTCCTTCCGCTTCGTTTACGTTCATACATCAGGGGGGCAATTCTCTTAATATTAATAACATTCAGCCTGATCTGTCAAAAATTTCCTCACATTTTTGAAAAAAATTTGACACTTGTTTGTCGCCGAGATAAGACTGTGACTAGATTTTGAACGGTTTAAATTATGAGAATTGGACTCTGCTGAATCACACACGCGTGTTGCGAGTACTACACATATACAGTCACGACGAGCACTAATACGTCAACACATGGCAACTTTCAATGTCGATTTTTTCGTGAAATAACGAATGCAACGTTGAAATACGTCAGTTTACACAAACCTATGGGTTCGAAAATACTTTGTTCGTAATAACATAAAATTTCTTTCAAAACTAAAGGAGAAAATCGCCTTTGAATAATGCCAAGTGTATACATACTAAATATATATACTACATAATGATCTTAAAATGATTCCACAGCTGGTACACAGGCCTCCTCTCTGTGAGAGGGAATGGGCCATAATCCAAAAACTTCCAAACAGACAAACATGTCACCTCTTTATAATAATAGTATAGATAATTCTCTTACCAACAATTTTCTTAGTTTTAACGCCAAACAGATCATCATCGTCATCTTCATCGCCGAACAGAGATCCCTTCACGACTTCTTTTTTTATTTCTCTCTGTATTTCTCTTTTCTCCACTTTTCTTTCTCTTTTATTAGTTCCAAATAGCTCTTCTTCGCTATCAGAACCGAATACAGTAGATTTTTTTACTGCTGTTTGAGCTTTAAATATTTCTTCATCGTTTTCGTCACCAAAAAGTGATGACTTTGGATCTTTTTTTGAACAATTTTCTTGATTTTTATCGTAGACTTTACCTAGAGTAGTTACGGCTCGATTTGAATCTAGATTTTTGTTCAAACTTTCAGGCTTTTCAACAGGACTAGTATTGAATATATCTTCGTCATTTAAGATATAAACTACTTTAGATTTTACATCTCTTGAGTACGAAGGTTTTTCTGTAATTTCAGGCTGTCTTTCTATGACAACAGGTTCTATTGTGGGTTGTTTTTCTTCTGTATTAGGGTCTATTTCGGCTTGTACAGTAGTGTCACCTGTCTTCGCTTGAACGTGAGGATTATCTGTAATACCATGCTGTATATTTTGTTTGATTTTATTCTGTTTTGTTTCATCAATATTAGGTTTTTCGCTACTAGTATGTTTCCTAGGCGGATCATCGATGGAACTAGAATTATCAGTAGAATCTTCACCAAAATCGATTCCAGATTTTCTGACAGCTTCCCTCCTAGCCCTGCGAGTAGACGGACGCCTTTTAACCTGAATCTTAGCCCTTTCTTTAGAAAATTTATTATCTAGCACATCCGATTCAGGGTTCCCATCAAAACTCACAGCTTTTACTAACTTAGAATCAGAGCTTTGACTTTCCGCTTTTTCAGGTTCTGACTTTTGACCTTCAGGATGGGGTTTTGGTTCTGGTTTTTGACTGTCAACTAAACTTTGACTTTGACCATCTGGTTGATCGTTTGGCTTGACCTTTTTAGGTGATGCACCTGGTAGTAAAGCATTTACGTTTATATTTAAACCCACTTTTAGTTTGCCAACTTTCTTTTGATCAGATTTTTCGGGTTTTGATTCTGACAGAGTTTCAATTGGCTTAGGTATAAATTCAGGCTTTCTGAATAAGTCTTCATCCGATTTTGAACCTTCTTGAAGCAGTTTATCTTCAGTAAATAAAGGGTTTTCCGATTTCTGTAATGACGTGAATAGCTCATCATCAGAAGATTTAGTTACTGATTCTAGGTTTTTATTTTCAGGTTTAGGTATTTCTTTTTTAAATATTGTAGGTTTTTCTAATGTAGGTGCTGAAGCAAACAGGTTTTCATCATCAGATAATAAATCAGCGGCAGGTTTTTCTTCAAAAGTTCGGTTTTCAATTCCTCTTTCTTCTTTAGTGGACGTCAAAGAGGTAGGTTTTTCTAATTTAAGGGCTGATGTGAATAGATTTTCATCTTCAGAAAATAAATCAGGTTTATTTTTTAATGTAGGTTTAACTTCCTTAGTAGGTACTTTAAATAGTTTTTCATCATTTGTTAAAGATTTTTGTCGTTCATCATCTTTTTCTATAGTCGGTATTTTAAACATGTCTTCTTCCTCTTTATCTAAACTAGATACTTTTCTGATTTCAACAGCTGGTTTTATTTCATGTTTCGGTAAATCACTGAATATATCTTCAACTGGATCTACTTTTTCAATGTCAGGTATAATAGTGTAAGAAGAATTATCTTCGAATTGTATGGTATCAGGTATGGGAGGTAAATCATCGTTCTGCGGAATTTTAGGCTTAGGTATCGTAGAAAACATATCATCATCGAATTCATCACTGATTTTACTAAAACCATCATCAGGCGGTTCATCGGTAAACAAACCAAAAATCCTATCCTGAGTCGGTGTAAAATCTTCCGGATTTTCTACAAATATTGGATCATTCTTTTTGAAAAATAGACTCTCATCATCAGAATCATCGTCAAATAAAGCATTGACGTTTTTGCTTCGTTTTGGTTCTTTAGGTTTCTCAAAAACAGGAGGTTCAGTTAAAATGTTACTGAAAATATCTGGTTCTATAACTTTTGTTGCGATTTCAACAGTTTTATTGTTTTGTGCAGTCTTGTTAGGTATTGTTTCTGTAAAATCTGGATCTGTAGTTTTAAATATTGTTTCAGTATTGTCAGTATTTTGTTGACTTGTTGCAAATAGTTTATCAATATCCTCTTCTAACGTGGTTTTATCAAAAATATTGTGTTTTTCTGTTGGGATTTCATCAATTTCAGTGACCATGTTACTATTTTTAATTACATTTTTGTTAGTTTCTTCTTTTGGGGGTAAATCATCGAAATCTTGATCACTGAAATCATTGTTCGTATCCGAAGAACTTTGTTCAATATTTTGTATATTTTTATGAATATGGTCAAATATTTTAGCTGCATGTGTTTCTTCATTTCTATAAGACCTTGTATTCATGCTATCTACATTTTTGTTTACAGGTAAAACTAAAGAGTTTTCTTCTTTTAAAATGTTCATAGTTTCAGAAGTATTAACAATTTTATCTACAATAGGTATGCTAGTATCTTTATTTACATCATCACGTTTAACTACAATTTGTTCCGTTTCATCAGTTTTAATCGAACTTGAAGTCTTTACCTCCACATTTTCTTTAGGAATTTTTACTTCAGTCTTGCTTGACAGTATTTCTACATTTCCTTCCGGAATTTTCGTGTCAGCTCTGCTTGTAATTTCTTTAATAGAAGCTGCTACAACATTTGGGACGATTGAAGATTTAGCTGGTTCAACAAAAAGATTACTCTCGTCATCATCCTTGTCGTCATCATCATCGAAAAGTGATGGACTTTTAAAAGTATGTCTCGTTGAAGTATTTTTCGTATCCTCTCTACCAAAATCTAGAGCTTTTTCTATACTAACTGAACTATTTTGTACTTTAGTAACTTCATTAGTTTTTAAATCACTAAACAGTTCATCTTCATCATCATCAAATATACTTTTAGTGATTTCTTTACTTTTATTAGAAACTTCATTTATTTTAGATCTTTCAGCTACCTTAGGTTTATTAATTTCTACAGGTTTAGGAGTATCCATAGGTTTATCAACCGGTTTATTTTCGGAAAATAATTCATCATCACTATCAAATAAACTCTTCTTATTAGTACTACTACTCGCTACTTCTATTTTCATCGGTTTTGGCGCAGCAATCTCAGAGAAAAGATCATCATCATCTTCGAAAATCGATTTTGACTTGGGATTATCTTTTGCTGGCATTTTAACAACGTTCGTAGAAAATATATCGTCTATATCATCAAAAAGATTATCGCTGAACAGATCTACTTTTGGTTTTTCTACCTTTTTTTCTTTTACCTTCTCCACACTCTTCTTTTGTATTACAGTTTTTAAATCTTTACTCAAATCTTTATCTTTTGTAACTGTTTTACTTTCAGACCTGGCAAATAAATCATCGAATATATCTTTTCCTTTTCTTATCTGCTGGTTTGACTGTGACTCTGAACGGGAGTCACTTCCGCTGTCGTCACCGGAAGTGGAAGATTTTCGTTGATTACGTTTCAAGATGGCGGCCCCAATACTTTCGGTTCCTTTGTTGCCGAATAACGAAATTCCGCCAATTGGTCTCTGTGGAAAAAAAGTTACATAACATAACATCTCGCTTGTATTCAGCAAAGGGTTACGCAGAGGTGTCCAGTTCACCCACATTTAGCCGGATTTAAGTCCTATTAAATATGGGGCGAGCCTTTTACTATCAACTAGACTTCGGGCTTCTGAGACCCAATTACACTTTGCCCGACCTGAGGATCGAACCCGGAACCTCACACTCAGCAGTCGCGCTTACTAAAGAGGCAGTCAAAGTTAAAGGTCAGTTTTCCATCATCATAATCAGCCTATTTCCCACACTGGGACACAGGCCTCCTCACTGTGAGAGGCAGTGGGCCATAATCCACCACGCGAGCGGACCCGCGTGGTGGATTATGGCCCACTAGCGCCACCTGCTCCACTGGCGCGGGTTGATGCATGCTATATGGGCAAGCGCTACCACCTCAAGGTCCATGGAGTTTCTTGCCCGTTCTTCTCCATAGGTACCTAAGCTTTGTAATGGGCAACCAGCTTTATATTTCTGACTGACCGACTCCTTGACAATTCAAAAGTGCCTCTTAATTGTTAATTTGAGTGCGAGTTTGGTCAGTGTTTCCATTGGCGTGCGGTTAAAAATATTAATAAAAAAAACAGGTCAAGTGCGAGTCGGACTCGCACACCGAGGGTTCCGCAAACTACTAATTAACGGTTTTCGGATTGTTTCCATTACTTTTGCAACATGACATTCATCATTAGCATCATTTCAGCCGAAAGACGTCCACTGCTCGACATAGGCCTCCCCCAAAAGGGGGGGGGAGAGGGGTTGCCATTGGCATTGCTTCTTGGCAAATTACATGATTCTAAGTCAACGGGAAGTACCCTATAGGTTTTGATTCCCTTACGTTGTCAAAACATGTGGCATAAACGGAACATAAACGCCTGTATCTTTTGATAGCGTAAACTTAAACTTAGTAGTTTTTAGTTCACTGCTTCAAGGGATTGCAGCCTTGTGTATTTGATATCAATTTCAACTTGATAACTCCACGCGTTACTGAGAAAAAGGCTCGACCGACGGACAGACGGACAACGAAGTGATCTTATAAGGGTTCCGTGAGGCACGGAACCCTAAAAACAACATACCTTGACACCCCTTTCAGCCTCTTCATCACCTCGCGCTCTCAAATCATCAGCATTACTGTGCTTATGCACATTCCTAGTATCATCATCTTGCTTCGCTCTATCATCGTTGTCATATACATTCCTTCTATGATTATCATCATGTATATTTCTTCTGTGATTGGAACTATGATCATCGGTTTTGTGATGATTTTCAGTGTGTTTGACAAACATGTGCGGTGCTGGGCCGGAGTCGAAGAGTGAGGTTGGGTTGGCACTGGAATTCGTAGCTGGCTGTCGAAAAAAAATTACAGTTTTTTTTGACACTAAGTATAAAATAAAGTCGCTCCCGCTCCCTGTTAAGGGGCTTACATGACCTAAAGCGCGGTCACTGTCGGACTGCAAAGAAAAGAAAGAGAAGCGCGATGACACAACCCTGGTAATTTATTGCAAAATATGAAGCAATTATTTAATTACAAAAAATCTATAGTTTGGACTAAAAATTTAAAACACTAGTGTTTTAGTATGTTGCTTTTAGTATTTATTATTCAGCGCCCAGATAGTATGTTGAAAACATAATACAACTAATTTGATACGAGAGAAAAAAATCATGAAGATACCTAAAAACTTTCTTTTTACAATAAAAACCATACTAATATACATACTGATTTTTTATCAGATTATTTTACAAGCAACATACTAAAACACAAGTGTTTTATTTTTTAGTCCAAACAATAGATTTTTTGTAATTAAGCAATTGCTTCATATTTTGCAAGAAATTACCAGCGTTGTGTCATCGCGCTTCTCTTTCTTTTCTATGCAGTCCGACAGTGACCGCGCTTTAGGTCATGTAAGCCACTTAAACTTTATTAATAACATCACCCATACCTTAGGAGCAAAATCGCTGAAGATATCGCCGTCATCGCTGTCCTTCTCGTTGGCAAACAGATCGTCTGCGCCGTGAGTCCTCGCGTACGGCTGAGCTCGATGCAGGTCGGCGAATATGTCCGAATCCTGGCTATCCGAGTGTTCGGAGAGCGGCGGGGGCTCGTCCAGGAATATCGTGCCTGGAGATTAGAAAATTTCATATTATCGTTAATCACGTGATGTTTGTTTTTTTTTGGGAGTTTTTAACCCCCTCCCCCTTGGTGATACATGGTGAGGTTTAAGACTACCCCCCACCCCCCAATTTTTATTTTTTTATTTTTTTATATTTATAAAATACAGGTTTTAGGAAAAATTGATGTTCGTAAAACTCGTCAAAATGTAGGGAACAGCTGATTTTGTTTCGCGCTTTCAGGTTTGGTTCCTTAGTAAACGGTGTTCATAATGATGAGTACAATGACCTCTTAAGAGGATGTTAATGTTTTATCAATAACCCTGTATATATATTTTTTTAATGTAGGTAATACGCACGTATCAGGTAATTATTATAGTTTTTCATTAAACACTATACAACACATAATGCTAGTTGAAATTTTTGACAATTGCCTAGTCATAATCATTTGCCTAGTCTTTTCCCAACTATGTTGGGGTCGGCTCCCTTTTCTATGGAGGTTGAGTGGATTTTACACCCTGTTTCCTCATACCTGTATAAAATTAATATTATTATCACTTACTCGAGACCGGGTCCTGTGGTCTGTAAATCTTGCGCACTGTGGGTTTAGGATTAGGAGGTTCCTCATCGTCCGGCTCTCTTTCTACCATCTGGGGATTAAGGGGATATATTGAAAAAAATGTGGTTTTTCTATTTCGTATAAATTGTTAAGTATGTGTAATAGGGATTTAACATTTTGGTATATGTTTTTTGACTCTTTGGTCTAGTATCATGTAAAAGGAATACACAATTCAACGTTTTTTTCTCGATACAAAAAAATTGCAAAGTTATATCTATTTATTTACTTTTCTCGACATCACAGCGTAACGCTTCAGAGTTATTCAATGGAATTTACTTTAAAACATAGAGAATTATCATATCAAGGTTTACTCAAAGTAGTTTTAAATTTAATTAATTTATTTTGTTAAAAAAGGAGTAAATTCGTTTTTTGGCACATACGTCGTTTTATTCCGAGCGCACGCACATTATAGCCATCTCTCTTCTTTTGCGTTTCAAAAGTAATTGCATCATTTTCGCTCGCTTAGTAGATCAGTCGCTACGATTTATTTTAGGTCAATCAATCTTATCAATCAACTGGTCCTTAGCAGCTTAAAACAGAGAGAAGTAGTGTCCGACCGAATGTTCGGTTTCGGTTTCGTTTTCGGTTGAGTTTCGGCAAAAACACGAGTTTCGGTTTAGTTTCGTTTTCGGCGGCAAACTTGCCGAAACTACGACCGAAACCGAATGTGCATTCGGGAGTTTTCGCGCTGTGATCGGTCATGTTCGGCGCGTTGAATGAATCCCATCAGAGCCAATGTCGTGATTCGCTTGTTTGTTTGCTGTTCGTTTTGTTTTGTTGTGGTGGCGAGTTTTCGAGTGATTTATTTTGAATTTAGTAAGTTTTATGTCGTTATAACATAAGAGCTGGTAGTAAACATCAAAAAAATATTCAATATGACTGATAAAAGTTAAATCAAGTTTAATCTAACCTATAAAATTATTTTTTTGGTTCGCTTTACTCTTTCGCAAATGCTATACTTACGTAAACAAACATTAGTTATGTAGTTAGTAATTACTATAGTGCATTACATACTAACGTTTTCTTTATTTTTCCCTCAAAATATGATCCTTGTAAGGAAGTTTCGGTTTCGGTTTCGGCCGAAACAGAGACCGTTGCCGAAATTCGTTTTCGGTTTCGGTCGTAAAACTAGTTTCGGTCGGACACTAGAGAGAAGTGAAAAGGGAGTAGGAACACCTTTGTCCAGCATTGGGATATCACAGACTTTTAAGAGTAAATGCGGTCGGAGAGATTTTTGAAAAATCCTAAGTAAAAAGTCATAATTCGATGTTTAGCTCTCGCCTATTTCCTCCTCCAATATTGGACCAATTTACAAGATATTTCATAAACTGAATAAGAAGGATATATAATGTGTCCCTATGTTTTTCTTTTTTCATTAATAGTTACCAAATTTGTACATTAGTCCTAGTGCTTATAAAAATAATGTATCATCAAAAATAAGCAAAGCAAAGACCCCCGCCCTCCCGTAGTGCTTACGTAATAATTGAATGGCTCCTATGTCCCGATGCACTTCTGCCTACCCCTTCGGACACAAGCGTGATGTTATGGTAAACATACCTTAGCCGGTTCTCTAGCACCTAACCTCCTGGCGATCTCGCTGGCCACGTCTGAGGGGGTCGGTTTCGGTACAGAGCCCTGTTCTGATGGCGGCTCCGAACTTGTTTCTGATATCTACAAAATATACAATGGTGTAACGTTAGTTTCCTACAAAATATACAATGTGTAACGTTACTGTTTCCCACAAAATATACATTGTGTAACGTTACTGTTTCCCACAAAATATACAATGTGTAGCGTTACTGCTTCCTACAAAATATACAATGTGTAGCGTTACTGCTTCCTACAAAATATACAATGTGTAACGTTACTGTTTCCCACAAAATATACATTGTGTAACGTTACTGTTTCCCACAAAATATACAATGTGTAGCGTTACTGCTTCCTACAAAATATACAATGTGTAGCGTTACAGTTTCCTACAACAGCAGTGACAGCACATAACGGACGCAGTGACAGCTGTCATGATTGTGACAGCGTCAGAGATTTAAATCATTACCAGTCACTGCCACTTCAGCTTGCTTATTCTGCAAGCTATGTCGGACTTTGTAGGCCTTGTAGACTTTAGATCTATCGACCATTTTTTACTTTAACAAGTACCTGGTACTTGTTGACAGGCCTACTCTGTCCTCCCATACCTACTGTAATTTGAAAACATTGTAAAAAACAAATTATTTTTAAAAAGAGTAACCGCGGAGTTTCTTGCCGGCTCTTCTCCATAGGAAACGACCAATTGGAACCGTGCACCTAGCTTCTGACGTTTCATAAGTGCTTTTGGAAGAAGTGATTTTGGATTCCCGATAATTTCATTTCTGATTTTATCCTTCAAAGAAACTCCGAGTATAGCCCACTCCACAGCGTTCTGAGCGACCTTGTCCTCTACCTTCAGAATTTTTGATTAATTACCAGCGCCCCGCAGTATCACCCCCATAACTGTCGATCCCGTGGGAATATCGGGATAAAAACTATCCTATGTCCTTCCTCGGGATGCAATCTATCTCTCTGCCAAATTTTATCGAAATCCGTTCAGTGGTTTAGGTGTGAAAAGGTAACATACAGACAGACAGAGAGAGTTACTTTCGAATTTATAATATTACTAGCTTCCGCCCGCGGCTTCGCCCGCGAGGTATGTCGATAAAAACTATCATATGTCCTTCCCCGGGATGCAATCTATCTCTCTACCAAGTTTTTTCGAAATCCGTTTAGTGGTTTAGGCGTGAAAAGGTAACATACATACATAAATACATACAGACAGACAGACAGACAGAGACAGATAGACAGACAGAGAGAGTGACAGACAGACAGACAGAGTTACTTTCGAATTTATAATATTAGTAAAGTATGGATTAGTATTAGTACGGATGTCTTTGACTATTACTTACAGTGGTCTGTGTGTGAGGTACTGCTAGTTTATCCGTGTGCGTGTCTTCCGGTTCCGACTGCGAGTACTGGTCGCTGTCGTGTTCTACCTTAGACGCCGTGCTATCCGAGTCGCTGTCTTCGAGGAGCAGGCCTTAGAAAGTATTGAAAATATGTCTTAAGAATGTATAAATACAGAATGAAATTGAAAACTTGAATCTCATAGTTACTAAAGTAAAAGTTGTGAAACATTCAAAGGAGGTGTTTTATTTTTTCATACGTTTGTAGCCAAACAATGTATCTTATGAGCAAAAGTACTGAAATACAGGAAAAAAAATCGCAGATTCTGAAAAAATATATATTGGATTTATTTATGCATTTGAACAACATGAAATTGTCGTTCAAAGATGTTAATAACTTGCAACCCATGAATTAATGATTAATATAAATGATACATTCTTCCGATAATGCGTTTCGTTACTTCATTTTATAAATGTAACATATAGAAATTATCCTGAAAATATACTGATTATTATCTTATTTTACTATTCAAACATTTTTTTAGCATAAATAAGACATTATTTTTGTGCATCATTTAGCGAACAAGAGTTAAAAAAATTCATTATTTTTTTCTGATTATTGTATGCGTTTGGTTAGCTTTCTGAAAGGCCAAAAGACTGTGGCCCAAGGCCTATAATTATCTATTTTTTTTGCAATGCCAATGTCAGTGTCAAGGTGGAAGGAATCGAGATGTATTCCGTTCCATTTTTATAATAACCATTTGACCGCCACACGTCGAAAAATCAAAAACCGGGCAAGAGCGAATCGGACTCGCGCACCGAGGGTTCCGTAACATCCGGGTTTATGCATAAGGTTTATGTTTATGAAATTAAATGTTTTTTTTTTTTTTTTTGAGTTGATTGAATGAATGGTAAATTGTGGTTTACGATTTTTGACGTATTAAAAAAAAACTACTTACTAGATCTCGTTCAAACCAATTTTCGGTGGTAGTTTACATGGTAATGTACATCATATATTTTTTTTAGTTTTATCATTCTCTTATTTTAGAAGTTACAGGGGGGGGGACACACATTTTATCACTTTGGAAGTGTCTCTCGCGCAAACTATTCAGTTTAGAAAAAAATTATATTAGAAACCTCAACATCATTTTTGGAGACCTACCCATAGATACCCCACACGGGCCACACGTATGCGTTTGATGAAAAAAAAATTTTGAGTTTCGGTTCTAAGTATGGGGAACCCTATTATTTATTGTTTTTTTTCTATTTTTGTGTGAAAATCTTAATGCGGTTCACAGAATACATCTACTTACCAAGTTTCAGCAGTATAGTTCTTATAGTTTCGGAGAAAAGTGGCTGTGACATACGGACGGACAGACAGACAGACAGACAGACATGACGAATCTATAAGGGTTCCGTTTTTGCCATTTGGCTACGGAACCCTAAAAACGTGCCCTTGGCGACAAAGTCTGTTATGTAGTCGAACCTTGGCATTTTGGACACATTTTGGTTTGTCATCTATACATGACTGTGACGGTTAATGGCTCCATTGGTTTATCGATGATGAAATGTATTCATGATTATAGACTACGAGCTGCGCCCCGCGGTTTCACCCGCATAAATGTCGATCCCGTGGGAATATCGGGATAAAAACTATCCTATGGCCTTCCCCGGGGTGCAATCTATCTCTCTGCCAAATTTTATCGAAATCCGTTGAGTGGTTTAGGCGTGAAAAGGTAACATACAGACAGACAAACAAAGTTACTTTCGAATTTATAATATTAGTATGGATAGGTATCTCACCAGCATGCCACTTGTTCTTCCACGGTTGTGATCCGATGATGTACGGGAGAGGCCGGAAAGCGTACATATCCTTAGGTTTCAGCACCATTCTGGAGACAAATCATATAGTTAGTACACGGTCTGGTCCAGATCCCACTTTTCCATTGGGCAGTCTGGGCAAGTGCCCAGAGCCCCGCGATCTTCGGGGGCCCCGGCCAGCTCTCATAAAGAAAAAAAAATTTGCAGCCACCGTTCCATTTTACGCATTATTAGTACCGGATTCAATGACAAATTAAGTTATTTGCAGTGCGATTTACAGCAAGTTTTAAGCCCCCCCAGTTAGAAATATTAGTATGTTTCTCTTATTCTCTCTTATCTACACAGGGGATCCTTATATGCCCAGGGCCTCCAATAGGTTAAAGACGGCCCTGGTCTGCGGTCGCGTGGTGGATTACAGCCCACTCCCTCTCACAGATAGGAGGCCAATGTGCCAGCACGTTATAGGCTGATTATAATTATGACATGGTCTGGTGGTGGTAGAAACTAGACTAAATTATATAAAAACCTAGCTTCGCGCCGCGGCTTCACCCGCATAAGTATCGATCCCGTTCGAAAGACACGTGGCGCCATCTATTATCATAATAACGTTATTGTTGTTTTAAAGGTACCCTTTGTCCGTTACTGTAAAGTCACGAGCATAAGTATGTATATGTTACCGGCCAAACCCGAGTTTAGGATGAACTAGTTTCGCCTTTTAGGCCAAACCAGTTCACTGGCGACGTAGGATGCAAGAGCGAGCGAAGGGCACCCCGAGGTTAGGTTTGGTTAGGTTACTTTAAACCCTTTACACAGTAATAGGAGCCCGTCGAGATAGGATGCAAGAGCGAGCGAATGAACTAGTTTGGCCTAGGCGAAACTAGTTCATCCTAAAATCGGGTTTGGTCGGTAACACTTGGCTTTATTCAAAGGCATATCTTCTATACACCGTGTTCTTCAAGTTATCCATGAACTTTGTCAAGCGCTTCTATAGCTTTTACAAATTAAATCTAACAAAGGAAGCAGTACTTAAAAATGCTTCGTTACAAAGATATTTGTAATTTCATTTATTGAAATTTAATTGTGCTATGCAGTAAGAAAGGGTCTTAACTTATTCTTGACAAGTTTCAGCCCGCCAAATTTTATGAATGAAAATACGTCGTTGCAAATTCGGATAAAGAGGCATGCATATCGAGTCATTTACGTGAAGGTATTTAGTTTGTATAAAAATTACCAAAAAAAACTGGCCAAGTGCGAGTCGGACTCGTACACGAAGGGAAGGGAAAAAACACGTTTGTTGTATGGGAGCCCCCTTAAATATTTATTTTATTCTGTTTTTAGTATTTGTTGTTATAGCGGCAACAGAAATACATCATCTTTGAAAATTTCAACTGTCTAGCTATCACGGTTCATGAGATACAGACAGACAGACGGACAGTGGAGTCTTGGTAATAGGGTCCCGTTTTTACCCTTTGGGTACGGAACCCTAAAAATGAAGTAAGAGCGCTTACCAGCGCTCTTACTTCATTTTGAATTGGCGATGCGATGCGACGGGGGGGTCTAAATAAATAAATTCTTCAACTATACAGAGTGAAATTCTTCAACTATACAGGGTGAAATTCTTCAACTATACACGGTGAAATTGAAAACATGCGACAAACCGAAATGGGAGATTGTACTCATCATTATGAACAACTTTTACTATGGGACCAAAGCTGCAATCGCGAAAAAAAAATTAGCTGTTCCCTACATTTTGACGAGTTATGCAAACCTAAGTGTCTAAACACACTATGCCGAAGTTACGCGACCGAAGTTCGGCAAGATTACGCCCGCAATGCTATTTAACGCAACGTAATTTCGGCATAATGTGTCGTCAGTAATTCAAATAGCATTGCAGGCGTAATCATGCCGAACTTCGGTCGCGTAACTTCGGCATAGTGTGTTTAGACACTAAATGTAGGGAACAGCTGATTTTGTTTTCGCGATTTCAGGTTTGGACCCATAGTAAAAGTTGTTTATAATGATGAGTACAATCTCCCGTTTCGGTTTGTCGCATGTTTTCAATTTCATCCTGTATAAAATTAAAAATCTCATCTGACAGGCGTTTCATCATTAACAGCCAAATTGCGTAACACATTCAAGAACAATCTGAATCATTTACCTACAAGGATACTACTAATCCATTGCTTCATATTTTAGAAAAAAACTCAGTGGCGCCGATTCAGTTTTTCACAAACTAAACTAAATTTAAGTTCAGGCATCTTTTTCTTTCTATTTCATTAAGAAAAGGACAGAAGACAAATATTAGTTTAGTCCTGTCAAATTAGTCAGCGCTTGACGTAAATTGACGTATTTTTAATAGCCAACTTTTTAATCTCGTCTAAATTGTCTATGGAGTATCTTAATATGACAGGACTAAACTAATATTTATCTTCTGTCCTTTTCGTAATGAAATCGAAAGAAAAAGATGCATGAACTTAAATTTAGTTTAGTTTGTGAACAACAGAATCGGCGCCACTGTCCATTCCAAGGTTGCCTAGAAGAGATCGCAGAAAGCGATAAGGCCGCCCATTGTTATTTTCGCTCTTAGGCTGCTTTTCCACCAGAGATGAGCGAAGATGCGTAGCGAGGAATGTGTGTAAAACTAACCAATACCAACGCTAACTTAGTTCAAGCTACAAAAATGAAGCGATGTTATTGGCTGGTTTCACACACATCCCTCGCTACGCATCCTCGCTCATCTCTGGTGGGAACGCAGCCTAAATCAGATCAAATTTAGAAAAATGGCTATTGGTTTACTTTCTGGTCATCCTTAACGATGACTGCTTCTTGCTGATGTTATGGTGTGATGTGATTGGTGACTACGGACTTAATCTAGATGGCAAGCGCTGTCTTGAATTGACTTTTCAGGTATATTGTATTGCATAACTGTGTTTTGTCCCAAATAAATAAATTAAAATAAATTGTATATAAGGTCCCATTAAAATAGATGAATAAACTTTTAGAAATCATTTAGACCACCAAAATAAGGACGATGGTAAAAAAATATATAAGAAAAACGCGTAGATACTTACAAGAAAAATAATCAGCTAACGAAAATACAGTAATGTGCAGGCAATTTATTATTTTAGGTCAAAATAAAATCACTTTAATCCGTGTTTTTTTTTTTTGCTGGAATATCTTTAGTTATACGAACTGAGCGCTGTGTTAAAATTTGTCCATCTATTTTAATGAAATCCTGTATTTTGTAGAGTTTGATGTATTTTTCTCTGTATTTTTGTGGTGTATAAAGTATATATAAATAAATAATAAATTGTACGCTCAACAACGTAAATAATGCAATGAATGTTGTGTTACACAATTAGCAGTATAGTGACAATTTCATGAGTTGACGTCAGCTTATATGGTACTTCCAGAATATGCACATTAACACCATACAAATAAGGTCTAAACTCACCTGGCAGGCATTTAATCGTCAGTATCGAACTCTGTCACTATCGCAGTATAGTGACAATCTCATGAGTTGCCGTCAGCTTATTTATTTATTTGATTTACACGGCTTAACAAACCAATTACATAAATCAAAGGATATAGAATAGAATACTCTTTATTATGTACACCATATAAATTACAGACATATAAATCTAGAAACTGTACAAAGGGTGACACAATGGGCGGTCTTATCGCTAAAAGCGATCTTTTAAAGACAACCTTTGGATGGATTAAAAAGGGAAAGGACAGACAAATACTGTAATATAATGAGTACTAACATAAAACATAAACTAATAACAACAATTGAATACTATTATTATCACAAAAATGTAGGCACACAACCATTTAACTGGCGAATTTATTAGCGAACAGATCGCAGTCGTTGGCACCCACGAGCTTATTTAGTGCGGTCAACACGCGTGGTACTGGAGACTCAGCACGCCACAGTCCGACACGAAGGCACGGCTGTTTTGGTACTTTTTGGTACTTCCAGAATATGCATATTAACAACATACAAATATGGTCTAAACTCACCTGGCAGGCATTTCATCGTCAGTATCGGAGTCTGTGTCACTATCCTGCAGTATAGTGATGATCTCATGCGCATTCTCTAATACCGATATACTGTGCTTCAGTGACGTCAGCTCATCTCGTACTTCCGGTTTTGACTGTTCCTGAAATCGAATAGGAGATGAATTAACTGAAGATGTTTCCACTTTAACGAATATTAACCTACGAATATAAACCTTATAACATTGTAAATTAGGTTAATTTTAGAATGAATAGTACTATTGTAAAGGGGATTGAAGAATTTCATATGGATCATGGCATACCTATCTATGACACCTGTGTAGTTGCGTATATTTTGTTGAATAGTCGGTCTTTGGCTGGGTGACCATCTTTACATACCGTGGCCCCTCCGTGCCTCGGAAAGCACGTTAATCCGTTGGTCCCAGCTGTCATTTGTATCCACAAATGATTGTATATCACAAATGACAGCTGGGACCAACGGATTACACAGTTGACAGTTGTTACGGGTAGTCAGAAGCCCGAAAGTCTGACAACCAGTCTTACTAAGGGGTATCGTATTACCCAGTACTGAGTTGTGGAGGTCTGATGAGCAGTCGCTCCATGTAAAATACTGCGGTGCTATTCTGTAAAAATCTCACCGTGAAAACTTAGGTGAAGTGAGCGTGGAGTGAGCTGTCAATAGTGTTAATTTCTAGCAAAAACAAACTGATTTCACCTAAGTTTTCACGGTGAGATTTTTACAGAATCGACCGGCTGGTATTCAGCTGCATCCGGTTAGACAAGAAGCCGACTCCAACATAGTTGGGAAAAGGCTAGGCAGATGATGACCTTTTACTTTTCGGCTAATCTAAACAGCTCAAAAATCTCATGGTTTAACAAATAAACGTACAATATTGTAATTAAATAGGCAGGTGACCCACGCCGTCACTTATTGCTTTTAGTATAGCTACTTTAAAAATTAATTTCACTTTCATCAAACATCAAAGCTTTAGACTTTTTGATGGACTTATACCGTCTTATTACAACACGAGATCTAATTTTAGACTTAGCCTAAACCTTCGAGCCAGTTACTCTATTTTGAACTTTATTCCGACAAACGTAAATTTCTTAATGCAAAATTGACAACTTAGACTCGGGTTTAACGTCAGTTTTTGTAATAAGAACTTTAGCTTCGTCGGATTATAGTTCGAAATTTAAAAATGGCTGGATGGTTTAAACCTGGGTCTAAAGATAAATCTTGTTCTGTAATAAGGTCGATAATGTTTAGAATTTGCCATGTTAATTTGTGGAGTCATTCGAAATGGAAACTGGCACCTGGCCTTGTGTTTATAAATCAGAAAGTTAAAAGCTTAGGTAGGAACTGTATAATAGGAATAATTCGTTTTATACAACACCAGCTTCTGCCTGTTTGATTATTTTAAACATTCAGAGTGATCATTTCAAACATCTCATCTGCCTAGCCTTTTCCATGTTGGGGTCGGCTTCCAGTCTAACCGGATGCAGCTGAATACCAGTATTTTACATGGAACGACCGCCTATCTGACCTCCACAACGCAGTTACTGGGTAATACGATACCCCTTGGTAAGACTGGTTGTCAGATTTTCGGGCTTCTGACGACCCGTAACGACTGTCAAAGATCCACGAATGACAGCCGGGACCAACGGCTTAACGTGCTTTCAGAGGCACGGAGGGGCCTTGGTATGTAAAGATGGTAACCCATCCATGGACCAACCGCGGCAAGCGTAGCTTAACCTGATCGATCGACCCGTGCGGCGGTTACTTAGCCTCAGATTAGCTATTATAATAAAGAACCCTGATTTAGGTTGTCCCAAGTAAGGAACAGGGACAGTATTCATTATAACTTTCGACTTTCTTGACCAACATTTAAATTTTCGCATACAAAAACGGTTGACATTGAATGACACACATAAACACCTATAAGGATAGCCCATGCAATGGACAGGTTTGCCAACGTGCTATGGAGCGCAGTATTCTAGGCGTCAAATTGACAGACCATATTCGCAAAACCACAGCGGAGCGGAAGGGAGTGTCAGACTCTCACTGACTAAAACCCACCCATGTTCCTTCCTTAGCCCTTCTTGTTCCGGGGTAGCGGTAACCCTTTCGGACAATCCCGCTGCCCCGACCACACTGAGCTCCAAAACACAGAACACTGACGTTGCTCAAAAAGCCACTAAGCTGAAGTGGAACTGGGCTGGTCACGTCTGCCCAATGAGATGTGGGCCAAAATAACCACCACGTGGAGCCCTGACAGAGCTAGGAGTTCCGGCAGACCTCGTAAAAGATGGCGGGACGAGCTGGACATTACAAACCGCCAGTGGTCCACTGTAGCCCTGGATCGGAAGAGGTGGAAGTCATGGGGAGAGGCCTTTGCCCTGGAGTGGGATGATGCAGTCTAACAGTAATAGTAAGGATAGCACATTCTTAGATCCACATATGTAGAATAGAATACTCTTTATTATGTACACCATATTAATTACAGACATAAGGTATAGAAACTGTACAAAGGGTGACGCGGGGGTAAAGCCGGATTTACGCATTACTGTGTTGTGTCGTGTCGTGGCGCAGAATACACCAATCAAACGATTTTGTACAGGACTACGTCAAATCACAAGGAGTTTTGACTGGCTAAAACTGCGTCAGAAAGCGACAACACCGTAATGTGAATCCGGAATTGATTTCACTTATCATGGGGCCCCACTATAATTAGCAGGGCAGGTCAAGGTGACAGTTAACAGTTGCACCGCACATGATACAAACATACAACATCAGAAAGAGAAAGAAAAGAAAGATAAATGCGTTTGTTGGCATTACAGCAAAAAAATACACCTTGAAACTACAAAAAAACAGAAACAAAGATTATAATGCCAAAAGAGCCTCAGCTCCACGCGGGCCCAGCGCGTGTTGGTGGAAGTCACATGTCTTTAAATTTTTGGTTCTAAGACATGCCGGTTTCCTCACGATGTTTTCTTTCATCGTTTTGAGAGCAGTGATGATGATATTATTTACACAAAATAAATCCTGTCTAGGGCCGAAACCACGACCTAGCAAATGAGGGTGCTTCTTACCTTGACGGCTGGCACGTCGGTAGACAAGTCATCGTCATCGTACACGCGACTTTCTATAAACTGACTGCTGCTTAACGCCATGAATCTACAACAAAAAACAATCATACATAACGATCACTCTGTGTGGGGGTCTCCCTTGTTTCATCGAAAATAAATTGTCAAATTATCACTTCCCAAACAATTTTCCGCATAATTTCATTTGCCAAAACATTACTTAGCAAATAAACGTTTCACAAAGAGTTGTAACGCAAACCTAATGTTTGGCAAGTGAACGTTTAAGGGAGAAGCGCTAAGGCAGCCCGCGAAATTCAAATTTTCTTACGTTTTTTGCAATTTGCTGATCAGTATTAATTTGTACGTTGATTAAAATATGATTCGCGGTCGTAACAAATATGTATTTACAGAATTATAATCAGTAATACAACTTGATAAGTTAGTATAATCCCCAAATGTCAAGATTTCATGAAATAGTCATTCTTGAGGATTACTTGGTCTTAGAGACTTGTGTTGATGACTTTAATGATTATAATTCAGTAAATACATATTTGTTACGGCCGCGAATCATATTTTAATCAACGTACAACTTAATACTGACCAGCAAATTGCAAAAAATGTAAAAAAAAAATACTTTCGCGGGCTACCCTGACGCTTTCGCCTTAAACAATAACTTGCTTACCAAATAGTACTTTTACCAATTTTAATTTAGTCAAATGTTTCAGTTGGTCTATCATATTTTACGCAAAATAAAATAAGCCAAATATTTAGTACCGTCGGGGACCCTATTTCTGTCTGCCTATGATTTCAATTGGCCCTGTTTTAATATGATATGAGGTAAAGGTATTTGTATTCTCATTCGCTCGCTCTTGCATCCAATGTCGACTATTTCTGTGAAAAGGGTTTAAAGTAACCTAACAAAACCGAACCTCGGGGTGCCCTTTGCTCGCTCTTGCATCCTACGGCGCCCATCGACCGACCGCAACCATGCAATATAATTAAAAAAGTAATTATGTAAGTAAAACCGTGTAATTCCCAAAAAAAAATTTTTTTTTCATAACAAATCATTTGACTAAATGTTTATTGTCCAAAGATTGTTTGCTGTAATAAATCATTTGGTTAAAGACCAAATGCCTCATTATCCTTGATAATATTCTGCCAAGTAAATATTTTACCAAATGAAGATGTGCGTGCTAAAATCATTCCAAACATTGCATTGGTATAAAAAAAAGTTGCTAAAATTTGTTTGGGTAGTGAAGTTTGGGCAAAATCTTTTCGGCAAAACGGCAGCATCCCCTGTGTGTGACTTCATCTCTCTCCTTTCTCTCTAAATCTAGACTCTTCTATACTAATAATAAATGTTTGTTTGTTTGAACGCGCTAATCTCTAGAACTACCGGTCGAATAAAAAAAAAAACTTTTTGCATTTTGTAGCCCAATTCTTGAGGAAGGATATTTTATATCACGCTAGGATTCTTAGGAGCAAGAAACTTCACGCGGACGAGGTCGCGGGCAGAGCTAGTCTCTTTGTAATATTAGTTTAAATTCATTACATCCTTTCTCCTAATTAGCTATCTAATAATCCATTCATTATAAATTCGAAAGTAACTCTATCTGTCTGTCCGTATGTTACCTTTTCACCCCTAAACCACTGAACGGATTTCGATAAAATTTGGCAGAGATATAGATTGCATCCCGGGGAAGGACATAGGATAGTTTTTATCCCGATATACCCACGGGATCGACGCTTATGAGCGTGAAACCGCGGAGTGTTGCTAGTATCATCTAAAGAGAATGGCCACGAACTGTCACTCTTCACACTCGTTGATTTTCCACCAAAATTAGCTCTAATTTGAATTACTAATGAGATTTCACTACATTACAATTAGCACTTTTACACTGTTATGTAGCCTATTATAATTACCATTGGAAGGATTACCGTCTCCCGCGTTAAGTTTTATGTAAACGGCAAACAAGCCGACGGTCCACCTGATGGTAAGTAGTCACCGCTGCCTGTGGACATCTACAATACCAGAGACATCGCAGATGTGTTGCCATCCCGGAGACAAAGCTATAATATGTCATGTGCCTGTAACTTCACCGACACAATTCAAACTGGAAGGCTAGCCGCACACACAAAATAATATTGACAATAAAGTACGTATTGTCAATAATATTGTGTGTGCGCGGCCTGTATTGCGGTATTGTTCAATATTATTGTGAATTATCCAGAAATTCAGATTTTGTCATGTCAATATCGGGGGGAGGCGGGGGTATTGTCAATAATATTGATGTGTGCGGGCGCGCGGCAATATTTTAGTTGAGAAAAAGGTGTCAAGGCAGGCGGACGTTCGTGTTTTTTGATTCAATGGAGGACGAAAATAGTATCCAAAGCGAAAATAGTGTTGGTACTGTTGATGATAGCACTCTCACGGAAAAACACTATTTGTCAGTGTTTATTAAAACATGGGAAACTTATCCAGAATTATGGAATACATCCTGCAAATCATATCGCGATACAGTTAAGAAAAATAATGCGCTTGATAAGTTGCTCAATATTTATAAAAAAATCAAACCAAATAGCACGAGAGAAGACGTAAAGAAAAAAATTAATTCCCTACGAACAAATTTTCGGAAAGAATTAAAGAAGATTCACAAATCGAAATCATCGGGAAAGGGAACCGATGAGGTTTACGTCCCGTCTGCCTGGACGTATTATGAATTACTGTTTTTATCAAATGATGAACAACCAGTAAAGCAACCAGAAAAGAAAATCTTTAATCCATCGCTTCTTTCTTGATTGCTTTTTTTTAGATAGTAAAATTAATGCAATACTCAATGCAACGATTTTTTTCTTTCTATCCATTATGTTAAACGTGCGCTCTAGCTGCGGAGCGACTGAGTCAGATTGTACCACGAAAAATTGCCAATAATATTGCATAGTGTGCGGGGACCATATATTGATGAAGATTTTTGACAATCTTGCATTGACAATATTATTTTGTGTGTGCGGCTAGCCGAACACAGCGACGCTGCTTGACGACAGACATATGTATGGTGGGAGTATAACTACCGGCACGTAACTTGGCAAGAGATTTTCGTAGTGGGGGAAGTTCGCGCATATAAAAATGTATGAAATTGTGCGTGCGCAAACTTCCCCCACTACAAAAACTCTTGCCAAGTTACGTGCCGGCAACTATACTTCCCGGACAAGCTCCTTCACGAAGACTTACCAAGTCATCATCTGCCTAGCCTTTTCCCGACTATGTTGGTGTCGGCTTTCAGTCTAACCACAAAATACTGATAGTACAGAAGTCAATCTACATACAAAGTGCGCTCGAGCAACGCACACATAGACACCGCTCACGGACACGTTATCTCAGACGGGTTGGGAGCAGTGCGAGTGCGCGTGTCATCCGCTTGAGACACGCGTCTGTGAAGTGCAAAAATGGAGCAACAAAAAAATGCCTATCTAATCTCGATTTATATAATAGTTTCCTATTTTGAATCAGTATAAATAAAGTAACTTTTTTGTAAGGTAAATCATGCCACCAACTATTACGTAAGTTGGAAACATGATTTTTTGTTTGTGTAGATATTGTGTTGTTTTTAGTGTCATTTGATAGGTTTAGGTCTAAAACAGATAGGGCAAAATAAATCCGTTTTGAAGTTATTAGGGATTTTCGATAGTGAAAATTGACAAAATAATGTAAAATTTTTATATGTTTTTGTTCTGTAAACTTTTTGTATTGCAATACTATGTTTATTGTTTTGTTTTAATATTTTAGAATAAGCTCAACAATAAATCAAACAACTAGATACGAGTGCCACTACCACGAAAGTTTTTTGTGCATAAGCCAAAGCTGACAACCATAGCGCGACCGCCGAGCGTAGCTATGAAAAGTGAAGTACATGTGATTGACTTCTGTACTATCTGTATTTTGTGGTCTAACCCACGCATATCGAGAGATATGTCATGGAGGCGTGGCACATGTCGCCTCCGTTCCGATCAAACTGACCAAAACACAATCAGTAGCAATGGGTATTGTCAGTTCAACAACATTCATTGCGTTGTTTACGTTGTTGAGTAGACACATTTTTCGAACATATGAAGCAATCGATTAGCAATATCTTTAAAAATGATTCAGACTGAGATTGATAGTGTGTTACGCAGTGCAGAGTTGCATGTGTGCATTCAGTGACTGAATCTATTCTTTCTAGTGCCCGCCCCTTTTGAGCATGTGTACAATAAGACAGCACAAAAGTGTTACGCCAACTTTCTTGCGTGTGTGCCAAAAAAGCATCATGTGGGCCGTATCTATTTCTTTTGTTTTTGTGCAAGTTTCAGGAGTGGGAAAAAGGTGGCCACATTTGAACTCGAACAAATATAGTGAAGGCATACCTCTCGGATATCTATGGTGTCGGCTTTCAGTCTAACCGTATGCACCTGAATAACAGTATTTTACATGTTACTGGGTAACACGATAGCCATTGGTAAGATTGATTGTCTGACTTTCAGACTTGTGGGTTCACGTATTACAAAGACATCACATCCTGAGAATACCACTTACAAACAAACAATGATACCTCTTTGTAATATTAGTTTAGGCTATAAAAGTAGGGGAAGACCAAAGGGCTCGAAAGGCTGGCAGCATTGCCACGTTGTATGGCAACGTTGATTCTGTGCCCGAAAATTGGCCCGCTCTGTAATCACGTGAACAGTCGACCACTTTTGAGGGTGAAAATATTATCAGTAGCAAGACAATTAAGAATGATTTTGAGTAAGAATGTGGATGGTTATATGAGTAGGGAGAGACCAAAGAAAAGATGGATGGAATGTGTGAATGGTGATACGATTACAAAGGGGGTGACTACCGAGATGACGACTAATAGAGAAGTATGGAAGAAAAACACAATTTGCACTGACCATAAATAAATTGGTATAAGGGCAAAGGAATGAATTATCGAACTTAGGAAGCTTACGGTACGGACGTGTTGACTTAAATTTACTAAAATTAATAATAGCGCTTTGAGCAAAAGTGATACCAAGTGCTCTTCACCCAAGTACTTTTTGAGCATTATTTCATTTACGCAGCTTCGGTCGTTATTGATATTCATCAACACACTCAAGCGAGCGGCGAGCGGCAAGGGCCACTCCTCACTTCTTTGCAACCATAGGCTCTTGCAAATAAAATCAAAACGGATACACTTAAGCAGCCAAGCACTCAAACGGTCTCAAAGTCTAGTTCCTGCGAACTACTATATTTAACGCCAAATACGGAAGAGGAAGTAAGCAAAATCGTAGATAATCTCAATCCGAACACTAGTACGGTACGGACCTAGACGGCATTAGCTGCAAAACCATAAAGTGCATCAAAAACCTAATATTAAACAAGCTAACAATGGGTATAAATTATTGTTTACAAAACGACTTCTTCCCTGATTCTCTCAAAGTAGCGAAAGTGAGTCCAATTTTTAAGTCAGGAAAAAAGTCCTATCCGGGCAATTTATCGCCCCATCTTAGTCCTCCCGATAATCTCTAAAATCTACGAGAAAATATTACATAGCCGTTTAGATAATTATCTCAAAACTATCAACTTCTTCTCTAATAAACAATCTGGTTTCCGCGCTAAATCCAATACGCTAACTGCAACAATCGACCTTGTGACAAACCTAAAAACCAATATTGATGAAAAACGCGCAGCACTCGGTATATATGTCGACCTGAAAAAGGCATTTGACACAATCAGCCACAGCCTGCTTCTCCAAAAATTGTATGATAGCGGCATCAGGGGAACTGCCCATGACATGTTTCGGTCGTATCTCTCTAACAGACGGCAAATTGTTCGGTTTGGTGATAAGCAAAGTAAGTGCGAAACATTAACCTACGGCGACCCACAAGGCTCCATTCTTGGCCCTTTGCTCTTTATTATATATGTAAACGACATACATAAATTAAATCTGTCAGGTGATATAATACTATATGCCGACGACACCAGCTTATTTTTGTTTGGCAAGAATATCGATCACATCTTTAAACAAGCGCAGCAAGATTTAGATACTCTTTCTAGATGGTTCCAAGACAATTTGCTGACTGTTAACACATCTAAAACTAACTACATTATTTTCAGTGCTAGAAACAAAAAAATTGATAACCATTCAACTCTGTGTATTAATAACGAACCCTTAATCAAAGTCGATACAGAAAAGTATCTTGGTCTCCATCTGGATAAAAATCTGACGTGGCAGCCACACCTAGACAAACTAAGATCTAAACTATCTTCTATTATGGGTGCACTTCGCGGTATCGTTCGCTGCTTGCCGAAATCTGTTAGGTTTATTACATATAACGCTATGGTTAAGCCTCATCTAGACTACTTAATAGAGGTGTGGGGCACTGCATCCAAAACAAACTTAAAAAAAATCAAAACTTGTCAAAATAAAATAATTAAACTCTTATTTCATTACCACTATCTAACCCCCACAGAAAAAATTACAAAGAAACTAAATTGATGACACTATCGCAAATTTATAAATATAACACCTGCATACTAGTACACAGGCTGTTAAACAAAGATATACACTCTAAAATAACGTTTACATGAAAAGGATAAACACAAAAACGTATCACTAGACGGAAAAACGACATCTGCCTAAGGCCACCGCATACTAACTACGGAAGGAAAAACATATTATATGAAGGAGCAGAGTTGTATAATAAATTGCCTAACGACATAAAAGAGATCCAGTCCTTTATACAAAAAAATCTTGAAAGACTTCTCTCGCTTTTAAATCATTCGTATTATTTCTTTTATTTGTTTATTTGCTTCTACTACATTAAATTATTACTTATTTAAATACATAAAAACTCTTAGGCACTAAACTATATTATCATTTTGAAACATTAATAAATTAAAATATTATCAGCTTGCTACTATTAACAATGTGTAATTGCTATTGACTTGCTATAATGGTACACTAACTTTTTCTTGTTATCCACAGCTTTCTAAGAAAAATATATGCGCATCTACTACTTACTAGTTTATTAACGAGTAGGTACCTACCGTTCTTCATATGTTTGTGTATCGAGTATTATGCATTATTAACTTGTATTTCTCATGATAAGTGAATTGTATTCTTTTTGAGAAATAAATGTCTTAAACCGTAATTTAATATTAGTTTAGACTAGCTTGTGCCCGCAACTTCACCTGCGTGAAATTTGTGCCCCCCTCCCCATCCGCGACCCAGGGAACATTCAAGTATTACGTAACGCAATAAGGGGGGCGGGGGGGTCTTGAAAAAACTTACGGTGCGTTACAGGGGCGGGAGGGGGTATTGGAACAAAACGTTACGTAACTTTTTTATTTTTATAAAAAATTAGGAAGTTCCCAAGTTGGCAATCTTTCTCGTTTATGTTTTACGGGGAATCCCTCGATTGTATTACTTGTACGTGATTTAATTGTTCGCAATTAAAGTGTTTTTTAAATACCTTATTGAACGCTCCCCCACCCCGTCGCATCGCCTGCCCGCGCTAGTACTTCGTTTTCGCTTTAGCGTTCTTTCTGACTTTTTCTTTTCTACTCGGCTCGTTAGCCTCCTAACGTGATTTTATATAGCCTTCCTCAAACGTAAAAATAATTTTCAAATTTGACTGGTCGTTCCGAACATTACCCCCTACATACAAACAAACAAGTTTTACCTCTTTATAATATTAGTATCTATATACATAAAATTCAAAGTCCTGACTGACTGATATATCAACACACAGCCTAAACCGCTGGATCTCAAGTCTGTTATTACAATAGTGTCAGAATGGTCTATCATTGACTTCATAATTGTCGATTTTGACAAGTTTGGTAATCTACTAATATAATGGCGCCATTATGACTTTCCAATGGTCAACCACTGACACTCCATTGAAAGAAATGACATAAAATGGTAATCTCGTACATAACGAAAAATGAATTACTGACTTAGGCGGTAATTTGCTAAAATTTAGACAGTTCCTTTGATCAGTGATCTACCATTAGAACGTCATTGTGCAGTCATTGCTTTTAATTCGTTACGAGTATCGTATAATTTCTGTGCCATTGACCGACCAATGATCAACCATTATGAATTTAGCAGATTACGAACTTTTAGCAAAATGGCAATGGTATGGTGGTAGGATCGTGTTGGAATGAATTCATGAAAATAGCAGACTAGGGCCCCCGGTCCTAGAGACATGAAATTCGGAAGATGTGTTCTTTGCAAACAGTAGGTATCCACTAAGAAAGGGTTTTTCGAAATTCCACCCCTAAGAGGGTGAATGGGGGGAGGGTGAAATTTCACGCGGACGAAATCGCGGGCAGCAGCTGGTAGAAGTATAGATAAGTTAATGAAACTTACTGGTTATTAACGTTCTGCAAACTGATACTGGCGTCATTCAGAGCGGTCGCCATCTGTTCCAACTGGCAGTTTGCTTCTTGGCATTTCGTGAGAAGCCTCTGGAAACAAGAGCGTATTGGTTAGAAGACTACTCAGTAAATCTACGACAAGGTAAAGGTAAAAGATCGCAGAAAGCGCAAAGGACTACCATTGTAGGTTTTATTTTTTTGTAAAGCATTTTTCTGGTTTACAATATAGTAGATACACTAGCTTCCGGCCGCCGCTTCGCCCGCGAGGTATGTCGATAAAAACTATCCTATGTCCTTCCCCGGGATGCAATTTATATCTCTGCCAAATTTTGTCGAAATCCGTTCAGTGGTTTAGGCGTGAAAAGGTAACATACAGACAGGCAGAGTTACTTTCGAATTTATAATATTAGTATGGATAGTACGGATAACGGCAATGGAGAGGGCTATGCTTGGATGTTCCCTTCGTGATTGAATCAGAAATTAAGAGATCCGCAGGAGAACCAAGTTAACCGACATAGTTCAAAGAATTGCCAAACTTAAGTGGCAGCGGGTAGGGCACATTGCTCGCAGAACAGATGGCCGGTGGGGCCGAAAGGTTCTGGAGTGGCGACCGCATACCGAAAGATGCAGTGTTGGAAGGCCTCCCAGAAGGTGGACCGATGACCTTGTGAAGGCCGCAGGAATCCGCTGGATGCGGAAAGCACAGAACCGGTTGAAGTGAAGGTGCTTGGGGGAGGTCTATGTCCAGCAGTGGACGTCTTTCGGCAGAAATGATGATGACATAACGGCGCATAAGTGGCAGTCACTCTAGCAGACCGCATCGATGGTTACGTGTCTTCTAAAGACAGAGATGATGTCAGGGGAGCCGCTGTGGTACCACGTCCACGACGAACTGCTTTATTCTGGCACAATCCTGATGATATAGCTGCTCAACCACTAATACGATGACCACTTCTGGTAAAGGTTATCCTGCGCCATTATACAGGGCTATTGGTAAAACATTAACAACCTCTTAAGAGGTCATTGTAGTCATCATTATGAACAACTTTTACTATGGGACCAAACCTGAAATCGCGAAAAAAAATCAGCTGTTCCCTACATTTATGTTCGTATAACTCGTCAAAATGTAGGGAACAGCTGATTTTTTTTCGCCTCTTAAGAGGTTGTTAATGTTTTACCAATAACCCTGTACTTATACTTACATAAAAAAAACACAACCGAATTGAAAACCTCCTCCTTTTTTTGAAGTCGGTTAAAAAAGAGAAAATGCAAATAGGGTTGTGTGCAACACGAATGGATAGAATAAAAAATGAGTATATAAGAGAAAATCTGAAAGTGGCACCGGTAACTGAAAAGTTGTGTAGAAACAGGAATAAGGAAAATGTCGTGAGGAAAGTTTTGAGTATGAGTGTCGATGGCTATAAGAGTAGGGGAAGGCCAAAGAAACGATGGATGGACTGTGTGAATGATGATATGGTTAGAAAGGGAGTGACTACCGAGATGACGACTAATAGAGAAGTATGGAAGAAAAAGACATACTGCGGCGATCACAAATAAATTGGGATAAGAACAGGAGAATGCCGATGATGATGAAGTGAAAAGGCAAAACTCAAACGCGATCACTTCCGAATAATACCGAACTAGTACCTGCGTGCGTTCTTCACAGAGTCAAGAACTTTTAATAACTCGTAACTGGCGCGAATACAGGTAAGCATTGTTATTATTATTATGTATACATTATCATATATTATAATACTCGCCACAATTGCCTGTTATTATTAAACAAAAAAATTGATGTTATTCTGAATAACCAAACAAAAACAAACGCCAGTTCATGCAAGCTATTTTCAACAATAAGATTTGCTGTTTGTGTTGTTTTAATAAACGAAATGATAAATAAACAAGGTAAACTTGCGGAAACAATAGCATAAAGACAAATGAGTACCTACTATTACTATACGATGAGTATCTTGATCTATACAGGTTGAAATTTAAAAACATGCGACATACCGAAATGGGAGATTGTACTCATCATTATGAACAACTTTTACTATGGGACCAAAGCTGCAATCGCGAAAAAAAACAGCTGTTCCCTACATTGACGAGTTATGCGAACATAAATGTAGGGAACAGCTGATTTTGTTTTCGCGATTTCAGGTTTGCCCGAAAGTCTGACAACCAGTCTTACCAAGGGGTATCGTATTACCCAGTAACTGGTTTGTGAAGGTCAGATAGGCAGTCGCTCCATGTAAAATACTGATATTCAGCTGCATCCGGATAGACTGGAAGCCGACCCCAACATAGTTGGGCAAAGGCTAGGCAGATGATGATGATTCGTACTTATTGATTCTGAGGCGCCACGAATTTCGCCGGGCCAGCTAGTTTTTACTAAAGGTAGTTTTTATCCAAAAAATAATTAGAACTATGTAAATTACAGACACACTTACGCTGTAAAATCAAAATAAACCAAAATGTACGAAGTACTTACCAGGCTAGACCCTTATAAGTGTGCGACTGTGTGCGTGTCATCATCTG
Organism: Mesoligia furuncula; assembly: GCA_916614155.1. NCBI lineage: Eukaryota > Metazoa > Arthropoda > Insecta > Lepidoptera > Noctuidae > Mesoligia > Mesoligia furuncula. Next base: position 13,293,447 of record OU744819.1, read on the forward strand.
CCTAGCCTTTTCCCAACTATGTTGGGGTCGGCTTCCAGTCTAACCAGATGCAGCTGAATCCCAGTATTTTACATGGAGCGACTGCCTATCTGACCTCCACAACCCAGTTACTGGGTAATACAATACCCCTTGGTATGACTGGTTGTCAGAATTTCGGGCTTCTGACGACCCGTAACGACTGTCAAAATCCACGAATGACAGTCCCGGCTGTCATTCGTGGATTTTGCCAACAGCTTAACGTGTTTTCCGAGGCACGGAAAGTCTTGGTATGTAAAGATGGTCACCCATCCACGGACCAACCGCGGCAAGCGTAGCTTAACCTGATAGATCGACCCGTGCTGTTATTGGTTAGACGCGTAGATTTGTAATGTCGCCAAAATTTTCTCCAACAATCAGTATAACTAATTTAATTAATAAAAAATATTTTATACATAATAGTAAAAATTCTAATATTCTAGTTGGGGGTGTTCTGTGGTGTGCTTTAATTCCGGGACATGTTGTATATATTCAGGATCTCACCTGATGCGTGTTTTGCAATATGCTAAGCAGTTGTTCGTCTCCGGCGAGGGTCCAGCTTGGAGCCAGTTTCCGTAAGGCATCCGTACCAGGGTCATCCATGATGAAGACTTAAGGCTGCTGTAATGAAGATGTCGGTGTTAAAGTTAAATCATTATTTTAATTACACAATTAACAGGCATTTTTGAAAACCAATTTAAAAACGAAAGTTATGGATGTGAGCGCTGAAAACAAAACGGAATGTGAGCACTGTTATTAATAGATTTAAGAAGTAAGTAAGTATAGCTGTTGTTACTTCTATAACTTTTATTTTTAGGGTTCCGTTGCTAAGCCTCCACAGTCCGTCCGTCTGTCTGTCAGCGGGCTGTATCTCATGAACCGTATTAGGTAGACAGATCAAAATTTTTACAGAGTGTGTATTTCTATTGCCAACAACAAATAATGAAAATAAAATAAATTTAAAAATTAAAAGGGTTCTCCAAACATTTTTTCAGGGTTTTTGCTTTGTGTTACGGAACCCTTCATGTGTCACCTGTTCTGTCCCACTGCTTGGCATCTTAACTATAACATACTAGCTTCTGCTCGCGGCTTCGCCCGCGAGGTATGTCGATAAAAACTATCCTATGTCCTTCCCTGGGATGCAATCTATGTCTCTGCCAAATTTTACCGAAATGCGTTCAGTGGTTTAGGCGTGAAAAGGTAACATACAGACAGACAGACAGTTAATTTCGAATTTAAGTATGGATTAAGGATGAAATTCTTCTGATGAATGTGATGCATGTTTCCCCCAACCTTTTCCTAATTTTTTGTGTTTAAGTATGTTCTTTTTTGCGTCATGTTTACCGCAAATGAACGTATTTTCTTTCTATACATGGTGTTACCTGTTACCAATCAAGGTTGTGTCAAAAATCAAATCGAAAATCATTTATTCAACTTACGCTGAGAATCAGCACTTTTCGAACGTGAAAATTACATAAGACAGTCCCCCAAAAGGCCCGCCCTTCACCACTCCTAGTGCTTTCGCTGGGGAGAAGAAGTGGCGCAACTAACTTTCCAGCAGCACAGCTGTCTGTTCAGTTAAAAAAAAAACTTGCTGTTACACAATAGTAGGTATGCAAAGTAGTTAACATTACGAGTCACAGATAATGAAATTAAACTATTTGCCATATGTCAACTAGCCATGCTAATATACCAATAAAAAAACTACACTCAAGAAAAAATTTAACACCTAAATAAAAATTAAAGTATTTGCCATAAATATACCAATCTAATAAATAAAAAAACCGGGTAAGAGCGAGTCGGACTCGCTCACCGAGGGTTCCGTAACATCCGGGTTTATGCTTATGGTTTATGCTTATGAAATTAAATGTTTTTTTTTTTTGAGTTGATTGAATGAATGGTAAATTGCGGTTTACGATTTATGACGTATTAAAAAAAAACTACTTACTAGATCTCGTTCAAACCAATTTTCGGTGGTAGTTTACATGGTAATGTACATCATATATTTTTTTTAGTTTTATCATTCTCTTATTTTAGAAGTTACAGGGGGGGGGGACACACATTTTACCACTTTGGAAGTGTCTCTCGCGCAAACTATTCAGTTTAGAAAAAAATGATATTAGGAACCTCAATATTATTTTTGAAGACCTACCCATAGATACCCCCACACGTATGGGTTTGACGAAAAAAAAATTTTTGAGTTTCGGTTCTAAGTATGGGGAACCCTATAATTTTTTTTTTTTTCTATTTTTGTGTGAAAATCTTAATGCGGTTCACAGAATACATCTACTTACCAAGTTTCAACAGTATAGTTCTTATAGTTTCGGAGAAAAGTGGCTGTGACATACGGACGGACAGACAGACAGACAGACAGACAGACAGACGGACAGACAGACATGACGAATCTATAAGGGTTCCGTTTTTGCCATTTGGCTACGGAACCCTAAAAAAACTTGCTTCTATACAATAGTAGGTATGCAAAGTAGTTAACATTACGAGTCACAGATAATGAAATTAAACTATTTGCCATATGTCAACTAGCCACGCACGCTAATATACCAATAAAAACTACACTCAAGAAAAATGTAACACCTAAATAAAAATTAAAGTATTTGCCATATGTCACTTCATCATCATCATCATTTCAGCCGAAAGACGTCCACTGCTGGACATAGGCCTCCCCCAAAAGGGGGGGGGGGGGGGGGGGTTTGCCATAATCGCCACGCTTGGCAGGTGGGTTGGCGATCGCAGTATAGTATGGTGGTGGAATGCATAGAGAACGCTGCTGCCCATTCTCCGGTACGCCCCTTAGTCGCCTTTTACGACACCCACGGGAAGTATGGGGTCATATATGTCACTTAGCCACGCTAATATACCAATAAAAACTACACTCAAGAAAAAATTTTACACCTAAATAAAAATTAAAGTATTTGCCATATGTCAGAATCCAAAAAATAAAAAACCGGGCAAGAGCGAGTCGGACTCGCGCACCGAGGGTTCCGTAACATCCGGGTTTATGCATAAGGTTTATGTTTATGAAATTAAATGTTTATTTTTATTTTTAAGTTGATTGAATGAATTGTAAATTGCGGTTTACGATTTATGACGTATTAAAAAAAAACTACTTACTAGATCTCATCCAAACCAATTTTTGGTGGTAGTTTACATGGTAATGTACATCATATATTTTTTTTAGTTTTATCATTCCCTTATTTTAGAAGTTACAGGGGGGGGGACACACTTTTTACCACTTTGGAAGTGTCTCTCGGTTCACAGAATACATCTACTTACCAAGTTTCAACAGTATAGTTCTTATAGTTTCGGAGAAAAGTGGCTGTGACATACGGACGGACAGACAGACAGACAGACAGACAGACAGACGGACAGACAGACAGACAGACATGACGAATCTATAAGGGTTCCGTTTTTGCCATTTGGCTACGGAACCCTAAAAAAACTTGCTTCTATACAATAGTAGGTATGCAAAGTAGTTAACATTACGAGTCACAGATAATGAAATTAAACTATTTGCCATATGTCAACTAGCCACGCACGCTAATATACCAATAAAAACTACACTCAAGAAAAATGTAACACCTAAATAAAAATTAAAGTATTTGCCATATGTCACTTCATCATCATCATCATTTCAGCCGAAAGACGTCCACTGCTGGACATAGGCCTCCCCCAAAAGGGGGGGGGGGGGGGGGGGTTTGCCATAATCGCCACGCTTGGCAGGTGGGTTGGCGATCGCAGTATAGTATGGTGGTGGAATGCATAGAGAACGCTGCTGCCCATTCTCCGGTACGCCCCTTAGTCGCCTTTTACGACACCCACGGGAAGTATGGGGTCATATATGTCACTTAGCCACGCTAATATACCAATAAAAACTACACTCAAGAAAAAATTTTACACCTAAATAAAAATTAAAGTATTTGCCATATGTCAGAATCCAAAAAATAAAAAACCGGGCAAGAGCGAGTCGGACTCGCGCACCGAGGGTTCCGTAACATCCGGGTTTATGCATAAGGTTTATGTTTATGAAATTAAATGTTTATTTTTATTTTTAAGTTGATTGAATGAATTGTAAATTGCGGTTTACGATTTATGACGTATTAAAAAAAAACTACTTACTAGATCTCATCCAAACCAATTTTTGGTGGTAGTTTACATGGTAATGTACATCATATATTTTTTTTAGTTTTATCATTCCCTTATTTTAGAAGTTACAGGGGGGGGGACACACTTTTTACCACTTTGGAAGTGTCTCTCGGTTCACAGAATACATCTACTTACCAAGTTTCAACAGTATAGTTCTTATAGTTTCGGAGAAAAGTGGCTGTGACATACGGACGGACAGACAGACAGACAGACAGACAGACAGACGGACAGACAGACAGACAGACATGACGAATCTATAAGGGTTCCGTTTTTGCCATTTGGCTACGGAACCCTAAAAAAACTTGCTTCTATACAATAGTAGGTATGCAAAGTAGTTAACATTACGAGTCACAGATAATGAAATTAAACTATTTGCCATATGTCAACTAGCCACGCACGCTAATACATATACCAATAAAAACTACACTCAAGAAAAATGTAACACCTAAATAAAAATTAAAGTATTTGCCATATGTCACTTCATCATCATCATCATTTCAGCCGAAAGACGTCCACTGCTGGACATAGGCCTCCCCCAAAAGGGGGGGGGGGGGGGGGGGGGGTTTGCCATAATCGCCACGCTTGGCAGGTGGGTTGGCGATCGCAGTATAGTATGGTGGTGGAATGCATAGAGAACGCTGCTGCCCATTCTCCGGTACGCCCCTTAGTCGCCTTTTACGACACCCACGGGAAGTATGGGGTCATATATGTCACTTAGCCACGCTAATATACCAATAAAAACTACACTCAAGAAAAAATTTTACACCTAAATAAAAATTAAAGTATTTGCCATTGTCAGAATCCAAAAAATAAAAAACCGGGCAAGAGCGAGTCGGACTCGCGCACCGAGGGTTCCGTAACATCCGGGTTTATGCATAAGGTTTATGTTTATGAAATTAAATGTTTATTTTTATTTTTAAGTTGATTGAATGAATTGTAAATTGCGGTTTACGATTTATGACGTATTAAAAAAAAACTACTTACTAGATCTCATCCAAACCAATTTTTGGTGGTAGTTTACATGGTAATGTACATCATATATTTTTTTTAGTTTTATCATTCTCTTATTTTAGAAGTTACAGGGGGGAGGACACACTTTTTACCACTTTGGAAGTGTCTCTCGTGCAAACTATTCTGTTTAGAAAAAAATGATATTAGAAACCTCAATATCATTTTTGAAGACCTATCCATAGATACCCCACACGTATGGGTTTGATGAAAAAAAAAATTTTGAGTTTCGGTTCTAAGTATGGGGAACCCTAAAATTTATTGCTTTTTTTCTATTTTTGTGTAAAAATCTTAATGCGGTTCACAGAATACATCTACTTACCAAGTTTCAACAGTATAGTTCTTATAGTTTCGGAGAAAAGTGGCTGTGACATACGGACGGACAGACAGACAGACGGACAGACAGACAGACAGACAGACAGACATGACGAATCTATAAGGGTTCCGTTTTTGCCATTTGGCTACGGAACCCTAAAAATCACTCAAGCAAAAACATATTTATGCAATGCGGGTTATGTTCATATAGCTGAGACTAGTCACACACAAATGATAAACTATAAAAGTAAAATAAATAAACAGTTAACTACTAATAACAATGTGTGTCAATATAATATATATTATGTCACTCTGTAACTCTGTGCACAATTTAATGAATATAATTATATGGAACCTATGCTTCCTATGCTAGGGGGAATCCCCTAGCAAAAAAAAGTTTTGTCCTTTATCAAAAAAAAAAACCGCTGTTTTATAGAACAGTGCAATACCTATGTGGTTAAAATGTATGGAACATCAATTTTCTTTTTTATCACTGATGACAATTTTCAACAGGGTATTCAGAATCATTTACCTACTGAATCCAAGGCAAAGGGTCGCACGTCATCCTGAATTTTATGAAGTTAACAGTGACCATCTTTACATACCAAGACCCCTCTGGGCCTCGGAAAGCAGGTTGAGCCGTTGGTCCCGGCTGTCATTCGTGGATCTTTAACAGTTGTTACGGGTAGTCAGAAGCCCAAAAGTCTGACAACCAGTCATACCAAGGGGTATCGTATTACTCAGTAATTGGGTTGTGGAGGTCAGATAGGCTGTCGCGCCAAGTAAAATACTGGTATTCAGCTGCATCCCGTTAGACAGGAAGCCGACTCCAACATAGTTGGGAAAAGGCTAAGCAAATGATGAACTGTGATGCCAAGTTCTAGAAGAAATATTCTACACAAGTAATAAACAATCTTAACTCTATACTTACTAACTTAATAAGAGAATAACCCTGCATATCAATATCGCAAGATAATCTTATAATAATAGAACACAAGAATGTTTTATAAGTATTCAAATTTACATAATGGAGATACAATCTCATGAACCCCACAGCAATGTATTTCTATTAGTTGTGCTAAATGAATCAATGAATTTAATTAAATAAATCTTTAAAAGGTCACCCCATTTATCACTACAAAATTTATTTACAATTGAAAAACGTAGGCGGATCACAGTGCGCTCAATTGAGATAAAATTACAAGCGTCCGCGAAACAAATAACACAAATAATCAACATTATTTGTTGAATGAATGATCAACACCAAACCGCTTTGTGTAATAAAAACTTTTTACGACGAATAGCTTACCGTATCGGCTTAGTATCCCACGCTCACATCACTGTTATACACTTTATTGGTTAATTTTGTAGTTAAAACTTTCTTTATTTAAAATAAATAAGGTTTTTCTTATTTATTTCCAACAGAAATAAGAGTGACGAGGGTGATCAACAAAAAATATTATGACAATAGCAATTGACACATTGACAGTGACAGATGCAGTGTTGCCAGAATGAGAATGCGAATACCTACGATTTGTTAATTTTTAATTAAATAATCTACTTTATTTTGTTTGTAGTTTTAGTTTTTAATTGAAGCGTTGTAAAACTCTACAACGCAGACTATATAAGTATCTGAAATACTTCAAACTGTTATTTTCTCATGGAGTTCAAAAATCCATATCGATACTAATATTATAAATCCAAAAGTGTGTCTGTCTGTTACCTCTTCCCGATTAAACCGCTGAACCGATTAAGATGAAATTTGGTATGGAGATAGTTTGGGTCTCGGGAAAGGACATAGGATAGCTTTTGTCCTGATATTCCAACGCGATCGACACTTATGCGGTTGAAATCGCGAGGCGCTGCTAGTAAATGAATAAAAAGTTCAGTGCTGTTAAATTCATGCGGTTATCCTTTTCCAAGCATTTAGTCAAAATGTAAATTTTAATTTGAAAACATTGTCGAGTAAGAAACTTTATTCATTTCCATAGCCGTAAAATTAATTTAAAATAAGAATGTTAACTAAATTTTCCTCTTTGCTAATTTCCACTGGTTTAAATCCGTTTTACTGAACAAAGTCAATAAAACAGAATCATTAAAATACCAATAACGTTGTTATTTATGTCACTGTTTATTGCACTTAAAAAATTATTTATTAACGCTCGCAACATTGCAATTTACAGTTAAACTTTTTCTACTTTCACGTTAACTCGAGTAAGTATTTAATGCATACAGCCAATTATCTTTTATGACTTCCTGAATAAAATATTAATTTTAACTGTTATGACAATGTGATGTGCAAATATAATTTAAAATGAGTGAAGATTAAACTGAGCTTCATTTATGGTCACAACACTACTACTTTGGAATGTATACTTATATTTTTAACGAGTTTTTCGTATTAGACGCGTTTGTTTTCACATCCTAACTCATGTTTATTTTACACAAAAATACGCAAAATGAACATACAGAATATGAGTCATCAACACGTTTTCAACATGCTATTATTACTCGAAGCCAATCAACATGACCACAGATGCTGCTGCTACCACTATCCTCAAAACGGTGAATTGAGCAATTTGGCATTTCCTGTCATCCAGTTTGTTCCAGAAAAATTGAAGACATGTGACATCTACCAATCCACACTGCTGGGCCCGCATGATGGATACAGCCCACTCTCCCTCACAGAAAGGAGACTTGTGTCCTAGCAGTGGGAATATCTGGTTGATTATGCTTAGTAATCAATTTTGGCAATAGGGAACGTCTGGACAAACCATAGACTTATAGAATGGTTCTATAATCAGATGTGCAGTGAATACAGAGCGAAAAGATCTTTGTTGCACTATATAGCCAATCCCTTTTATTTTGACAGTTCAACAACATTCATTGCGTTATGCGCGTTGTTGAGCAGACAAATTTTTCGAGCATCGAAGCAATTAATGAACTAGCAACATCATCATCATCTGCCTGCCTTTTCCCAACAGCTATGTTAGGGTCGGCTTCCAGTCTAACCGGATGCAGCTGAACACCAGTATTTTACATGGAGCGACTGCCTATCTGACCTCCACAACCCAGTTACTGGGTAATACGATACCCCTTGGTAAGACTGATTGTCAGACTTTCGGGCTTCTGACTACCCGTAACGACTGTCAAAGATCCACGAATGACAGCCGGGGCCAACGGCTTAACGTGCTCGTATGTAAAGAAGGTCACCCATCCACAAACCAACCGCGGCAAGCGTAGCTTAACCTAATCGATCGACCTGTGCGGCTGTATTTATTTAGCCATGGGCCCCTCATAATGTGTTTGTTTAAAATATTAGTTCAAAACTCGGTTTTCGTTACTAACACTTCACAGGCGTCATGGGAATGGAAATCTAATATTTAAAAAAAAAATGATTTTCTCAACTAATACTTCATGTAACAGCACTGCCAGCGATCGTTGACCCCAAAATTGCCGCGGTTGGGCTGGGCATGGGTGACTGTCTTTACATACCAAGACCCCTCCTTGCCTCGGAAAGCACGTTAAGCCGTTGCTCCCGGCTGTCATTCGTGGATCTTTAACAGTTGTTACTGGTAGTCAGAAGCCCAGAAGTCTGACAACCAGTCCGAACAAGGGGTATCGTATTACTCAGTACTTGGGTTGTGGAGGTCAGATAGGCTGTCGCTCCATGTAAAATACTGGTATTCAGCTGCATCCGGTTAGACAGGAAGCCGACTCCAAAATAGTTGGGAAAAGCCTAAGCAAATGATGAACTGTGATGCCAAGTTCTAGGAGAAATATTCTACACGTTACGGGTATCAAAAGAACTGATTTTCTCAACTAATACTTCATGTAACAATACTACCAGCGGTCGTTGACACCAAAATAAATAATCATCAAATCTTTTTTTTGTTTTATCATGTTTGATATCAGTTCCCATCACGTCACCGGGTTTTGCTAGCTGATTTAATTTGACCTTATACATCATTACACCTCTCTCCTCAAGGTAATAAGAGAGTAATCAATTTGTAAGGAAGTTACAACTCTCCCACGGCGCGGCGCGGACTCCGAAAGTTTTGCTCCACAATGCAAAGGTGAACGATTCGCGAGTATTTTGTTTTTGGCGTGAGTTAAAAGATTTAAGCGATAAGGGCCGCGCTTAAAAAAAATATTTTTCGTACTGTGCTTTCGCACTGGAGAGACTTTCACAAAAAAACATCTTGAAACCTCCGTTTTCCGTCAATTTTACATAGAGCCATCTGCCTGCCTTTTCCCAACTATGTTAGGGTCGGCTTCCAGTCTAACCGGATGCAGCTGAATACCAGTATTTTACAAGGAGCGACTGCCTATCGGACCTCCACAACCCAGTTACTGGGTAGGTAACACGATACCCCTTGGTAAGACTGGTTATCAGACGTTTTGGGCTTCTGACCACCCATAACAAATGTCAAAGATCTACGAATGACGGCTGGGAAAAATATCATTATCTATCATATCAAATCTCGTAACATGTTTCAGTGTTTACTATTTTATTTGGAAAGCACCATAGAAAACAGTAAACCTTGCAGCAAAGACAAGCAGAGTGCGAGAGTGACAGCACCGCCGCGCCTAAACCTTGCACCAAAGACAAGCAGAGTGCGAGAGTGACAGTATCGCCGCGCCTAAACCTTGCACCAAAGACAAGCAGAGTGCGAGAGTGACAGTATCGCCGCGCCTAAACCTTGCACCAAAGACAAGCAGGGCGCGAGAATGACACATCGCCGCGCCTAAACCTTGCACCAAAGACAAGCAGAGTGCGGAAGTGACAGCACCGCCGCGCCGCCACCGGCACCGCGGGCCGCTGTCACCCCTGCGACCGCTCGCACCTTGTACCATACCAATTCCTCAGCCGCCGGTGAAAGTAGTTTATTTATCGATACTTGTCTCAAGTAAGTACTTGTCTTGTCGGATTAGCTCAAGATTATGTGGACACGGTGAAATGGCCGCGCGTGAACCGTCTGCGTCTGTTCGGATACACAACAAAATAAATAAGATTTCTTTGTTATCCGTGCACGAGCCCGCATTGTTCCCCCTTTCAGCCATTGTACTCGTAGCTTTAAATCAAGCTTATTCAAATCAAACATTTTCTTGGCCGTATAAATTTCGATGCTTTGCTTTTCCTACAATTTTAAAAAGTTTGACCTAAGACAAGACTTAACCCTTCGGATGCGCGCGTAAAGTTCCAGATGAAATATTTGCCAACTATTTATTATACATTTTTAACAAGTGTAAGTATTTTGTATCACGCACTTTTGCCAAGCGCTTTATTATATTAATCAG